>ML058508.1:0-600000 GCA_003013855.2 Liriodendron chinense
AGTTATACCGGGTTTTTAATCTTGTGAGTCCGGAAAATATTTTAGACGCGTCAACCTAGTTTCTAGATGGTCCATCTTTCTCTCAACCGGTACGATCAAACCACACATCCTTTTGATCTGAAACTTTGTGGTTATTCATATATGGATGTATTATAAGAAGATGGTAAATTAGATTATTCATATCATCAATGATGGGCCACCTGGACCGGCCCAGAGTGGAGTAGGCAGAATCTGAAAACTTTCTGGACAGTTTGTATTGTTTTGGCCACCACGGTTAATCCGTAGCTCCGATCGACACGAAACCACTTGGGTTATTTCGGCGTCGAGCTCCTCTTCGACATGGACATGTTAGATTTCCAAATATCATCAAGATGGTGCCAAAAAACTATGCTAAAAATATAAAAAGGGAATAGCCTGCTGTCTGAATCTGAAAATCTGAAATTGCATGGCCGACCAATCTTGACCGGTCGTGACTGTTAACGTCAGATTTTGTAGTTGGATCCTCCAGATGTTCACCTTCTCTTCACCAGAGATTTCCCTCCGCCAAACCTGAAAGAAGGCAGACAGCAACTAAGGGTGGCTGGGGACCAGCCGTTAGCCTCCGATGCTTAAGTCAGGCCAAGCAAGAAGAAGAGTAGCCAAGCAAAACGGGACAGAGATTGAATGTTGTGTGTACCTTTCTCTTAATGGAGTCATCCCTTTATATAGATCCGAAGCGATTCAATCTGTTATACAAGATACCGAGATCCCGCTGATCTCGGGTACGATACGAGATTCTGCTGATTTCGTGGGATAAGATCCTTATCCTTAGGGACGAGATCTAACCAAATTACTTACTTCGGGAATCACGTCTCTTGATAGCAATCCCTTGAGGTTCGGAACCATAGGAGAAGATAAACCCAAAATCGAGTCATACGGGCTGCTGGTATGTGTAGTAGTAACACTGATTGCTCATGCAGAGCTAGAAGCCGTAGTTGGAGTCGTAGCCGGCGAAAAGGAAGGAGACGTCGAAGGGGCAGAGACCGCCGAATTGGGTGTAACCCTGCTTGGTGTCGCAGAGGGATTGAACAAGCCGCTCGACGGGAATCGGGTGCTGGAACTACGAAGACCGTCCAAACCAAAAAATGAAGACTCATGATAGCTCTGATGTCGGGAGCTGCTCGTGTCAGGAATGCTCGCATTCATGAGATGCGACCCCTTCTGGCGAGCGCGAGCCGAGCTGCTCGCATAAGGGAGATGCGACCACTTCTGACGAGCGCGAGCCGAGCTGCTCGCATACGGGAGATGCGACCCCTTCTGGCAAGCACGAGCCGAGCTGCTCGCATACGGGAGATGCGACCACTTCTGACGAGCACGAGCCGAGCTACCCGCAATCCAGATGTGCGACCTCTTATCCGAGCACGAGCTTGACTGCTCGCATTCATTATGGCCGCGATCCTGCACTTCTCGATAGAGTATATTTGCCTATAACAGATGCCCCCCAAACCCTTGGTATTTGAGGAACTATGCCAAGGGTTTGCTAGTGCTGACAGCTGGGTGCTGGGAGAAAATCGCACATGATTCTCTCAACGTGCTTCCGCATTTATGATGGCCAGCTTTTGCGCAGCTTTTCTTGCCGCCAGAAATGAGGCGTCGGATGCCACGTGTTTCCGTATTTAATGTCAGCGCCCGTTCGTCTGGCGTGTCGGATGGGAAACTGACGCGTGTCCAGCAAATCAGACGGAATGATTGCGTATAAATACCGGACTTAGAAAAAAATTCTTCATTTTCGAATTTTCATTACTGCGAGGTTTTCTTCTTCTTCTTCCTTCTTTATTTCGGAGTAAAAAACCTCTTTACAGAGGTATCCTTTTTCTTTTTTATTCATCTCTTCCTATCATCTCTTTTTTATAATGGCGGAAATCTCTGACGAGGAGATTGTTCCTTTGGGAGATGAAACCCCTGATTCCTCCGAGTCCAATAACGCCAGAGTACCGGCTAGGAGATATTCCGCCTCCGGTTACTCTTCCATCTTGACGGAGGAAAGACTCTCTAACCTTAGAGAGGTTTATAGGGTCCCGGACTCTGTCTTATTCAGATTGCCTGGGAGAGGGGAGACAGCCGATGCACCACCGCCTAGGTGTGTGGCTGTTTATGAATACTTTTTCAAAGTAGGCGTACGTCTTCCCCTCCACCCCTTCATTCGAAATTTCCTCCGTCTCTATAAGATTGCCCCGGGCCAACGCTTTCATCCTTTGGAAGCAGGCGGGTAACGAGGAGTTAACCGCTCAGGAATTTTTGAGGTTATTCCAGCTGAAGAAGGCGCCAGCTAGCGAGGGTTGGTACTACCTCTGCTTCTGGCACCGGAATAACTTCATTTTGGGGAACCCTTCTTCCAACTGCCCGGGATGGAGAAAGAAGTGGTTCTTGTTAGTGCACTTTTTCGTGGCATACTAGTGCACCTTGTTTGTCAAATCACTTACAGCAGTGAGTCTAGAGTCGGTTGAGCCCAAAGAAGACGATGAAAGAAGACTCAAGACGTCCAGCCGCATCAAGGAAGAAGATTGACAGGTAAAAGTGATGCCTTGGTGCCTTAACCTTGACCAAAACCCATCCCCTGTGTACTCTTGATGACCTTGACCATATTTAGAACCATTTTGTCATCATAGTGTGGCCCTAGGTGCCCCAAAAGAACACCCACACCTTGGCCAATATGGTTGTGCTGAAGAATGCATGGGATTGCAAAGTGTAGGGCTGAACCCAGGCCTGTCCGACCGGTCTAGACCGGTCGGCCAGACCAAACAGCAAGGGCTGTGTGTGCAGACTAGTGGACCGACCGGTCATGACCGGTCGGCCCTCGCAAATGAAGAAGATCAGCAAGCACTGCCGACCGGTCATGACCGGTCGGCCTGGGAAATCTTCAGCCATCCAGCAAAGAGGTCCGACCGGTCATGACCGGTCGGCCTGATGCATTAGGCCTGTCCAGCAAGGGGGTCCGACCGGTCATGACCGGTCGGCCAGGATGTTTGGCCTGTTCTTTCAGCAAAGGGGTCCGACCGGTCATGACCGGTCGGGGCAGGCCGTTTTATGGCCGTTTTATGACCGTTGGAGCCTCTTTTCTATAAATATGGAGCTCCATTCTTGGGTCATTGGGAGAAGTTTTTGAGAGCCCATTCCACACTTATCTTGTACATCATTTGGGGCCTCAAAGAGGAGGTTTTCAAGTCATATCCCTTGTGTTTCAAACACAAGTATGGGCATTCAAATGCTATCAAGAGATGACTTGATTCCTCTCTCAAATCTAGAGGTGTGACACTATTCCACATAGGTATATCCTTTGTCCAAGACCTCTAGAAGACTCTCTAGGTGAATCTCCTAGTTGGAACAACCTACACATCCCATGTATGAGATTCACCCATCCTCCTAGCACCTTGGGCATTTCAAGGCATCGCATGCAAGGTGTTTGATCGAATGTGGCTGAGGCATTGGCAACGCAACGGCACGATCGAGGGAGCAAAGGGACGCTGATTGAAGCACGGGAGAGCGGAGATCAAGCAACCCAATACGGCGCTAAACAAGGGGCTCATCCGACAAGTAAGTTGTCTCATTTGAGAGTCCATTTTAGAGTTTGTTTGTCAACTCGCCTTAGGGACGTTAACCGTTCCTTGGCCCGTCAGCCAGGCCTAAACTAAGTCTCCAAGGGGGAGCCTCCGACACGGGAGTAAACGTGCGATAAGGTTGAGAGTTAGCCTATGTCTAAAACTCCGGATACGGTTGAGAGGTGAACCGATAAAACCTCCGTGTAAAGGTTGAGAGGTGAACCTCATTTAAAACCTCCGATAGTGAATGCCGGTGTGCTCAAAGGGGTTGAGTACTTGAACCGGGAGTGGAGTAGACACGTAGTCGAACCACTATACATCCTTGTGTCTATGATTGTTATTGAGCACATTGATATCTTTGCATTGTTAGTTTAATTGCTTAATTATGAATGATTGATATGAATGCTTGCTAGGCACTTTTTAGGCATCCTTGCACAAGATGTACCTTCACTACTTGTGTAGACTTGATCTCATTGATCCAATCTCATAAGTCTACACAAGGTGCATAGGTTAGTAGCTTAATTAGTTGAATCATTTTCTTACCTATGCATGCTTAGACTAGGGTTGGTTATTGCTTAACTCTTGCTAGTCTTGTGATTGGACCCACCAAGGCTTGGAAGCCAAGGTGTTCTTGCTTACCTAGCTTAAACTTGTTGAATTGCATAAGTAGGCGAAAAGAATTTTAAAAAGGTCCTATTCACCCCCCCTCTAGGTCCATAGACATATCTCCAAGTGTCTCTACAAGCGGTAAAACCGCAATTTCAGTTCTACGTCTCCGGCAACTGGGAGTCCGAAATGGGCTCTGACCCCAAAGGCCATAACGTTAATCGCCATTTTGGCGAAGGTGGGTCAAGTGCTCGTTTATTTGTCCGACAGAAACAATAGCTTTGCTACTTTGACGATTTAACGAACCTTCTTTTTTGCTCGTAGGAATCCCAATTGGTGTGAAGCCCAATCTGCGAGGAGGGCTCAACGAGAAACTTGTCAAGGTCTACAAGCTCCCTGCGGCTGCACGCCACGTCAACGCTGCTCTAGAGCCTCACTGTCTCTGTGCAGCGGGTTTAATCTCTCAAGACGAAATGGCGAACGTGGGAGACAAAAGAGGTGCACTGGGGGTACTTCCCCGTCTGAAGGGCGCAGCCTCGAAGAGGCAAAAGAAGACTGCGGGGGGTCCTTCTAATGCCCCCACTCCCGCAGAGGGGTCTGCTCGCGGCCCTCAAGCCGCCTCGGGAGGGGTCGCCACCACTTCTCGCACGACCGCGACCCCTCCGGTCAACGCGACCCCTCTCTCCACTGTGCCCCCTCCAGCTGACCTACCTCACCCACCAATTATTGAGGTAGCTGACAACTCACCGAAAGGTGATCGGAGAGGGGGTGGCCTCCCTCCAAAGGGGCCTTCAAGCGAGCCCACTGCTGCTCGCGAGTTACTGATGACCACCCCTGGCGCCGCGAGTGCTCGCGAGTCGGGTCCCAAGGAGATGGTCGTAGCCCAGGCTTCGGGCTCGGGAACTTTTGTCATTCCTCCACACTTGCATCCAATATGCGAGTTTATGTTTGACAAAATTTCCCCCAACTCCTTCGGAAGTCTCCCCGAACCAAGCCCCGAAGCCCTCTCCACCGACATCGGGGTGAGATTGTTGCAGGTAACGAGTGCTACACGATTTGTGTTTTTCGTCTCTGATATGGTGGATCGCTTTAATTTACCTTCTTTCTCACACACCTTTTTTTTATAGAGCTTGGATCTCACGCTTCGAGTCAGACGTGACATCGAAGCAGCCCGCCGCAGCGTGGAGGATGCGGAGAAGAAGAAGAAGATAATGGAAGCCGAGGTCCAAGGGAGGGACCGCTTGGTGAAGGCCTTGGAGGTTCAAATCACCAAGCTGGACGAAGAGAAGAAGATTCTCTTGGTCAAGATCCAATCCCTGACTGAACGCTTTCAGTCAGTGGACCTCCAACTCGCAAAGCTTCAAGAAATCCATTCTAAGAGCGAGAAGGAGAAGGAGATTTTTCGCAAGGATAAGATCCAGCTTGAAGAATGGCTCAAGGATGATCGGACCAAGTTCGATGAGGCTCGGACCAAGCTCGAGGAGGCCCAACAGCGACTTAATCAGCTGAAGGATGACTCCATCCACTGGGAGGAAGAGCGAGTGGCTCCCGTTCAGATGGTATCTGATGAGGGTCCTCGCGCAGTTCAGGAGTTCCGCACTTCTCAACTTTACGATGAGGAGTGATACGATGCGTATATCGCTGGTCGCGATTTCGCGGTCAGAGTTATGCAGATGATCGCTCCAACTTTTAACGTTGAGGAGTTCGACAGAGTGGCATTCGAGGTTGTAGCTAAGGAACGGGCTGCCGCTGAGAACGAAGCCACCGAGGTAACAGATGTCGCTCCTGCTCCTGAGGCTGGTCCTGAAGCTGAGAGCCGCGAGCCTGCGCAAGATGAGGATGACCACCCTTGACCTCGGCAGCTTCCTACACCATATATATATTTTTCTCTTTTTTTTTTCTTTTTGAGAAGAGATTTGTAATCGTAAGGTCATTATTTTAATGAACACCTACTTTTTCAGTGTTGTGTATTCTCATCTTTGCTTCATTGTTGCTTTGTGTTGATCTCATGTTGATTCATCAGAGGATGCGAACCCTTAATTCGAGCACGAGCTACGCTGCTCGTGATTAGGGTATATGACTGCTTATTCGAGCCCGAGCTGCAGTGCTCGCGATTAGGGTATATGACTACGACCCCTTAATTCGAGCATGAGCTGCGGTGCTCGCATTCCGGAGGTGCGATCCCTCCTCTCACCAGTCGCGAGCAACTAACTCATGAAAAAAAATGAATTAGACTCAATCCGGGGGTCGTGTGACCGTGTCCGCGTTGAGATAGACTGATCTATCGATTGAGATTTTGATTCTACCAAGGGCAGAAGGTTGGTCAAGAGATGGTATACATTCTCTTCGGGGCTATTCAGGTCCATGTAAATGGAGAAGCAACCAACTAGTAACGATTTCAGTCCTACCAAGGGTAGGCACTCTCTTCAGGGCTATTCAGATCCATGTAAATGGAGTAGCGGCCAAAAGATATCTTTCACTTTATTCATAAAACGTTGTAATAAACTACATCGAATCTAGGGGTAGTATCGTAGCAAATGCTCCACGTGCCAAGGGCGACGTACGGGCTTTCCTTGCATGTCTTCAAGATAATAAGTACCGGGTCGCACAACCCTAATAACCCGATACGGGCCTTCCCAATTTGGATCCAATGAACAAGCAGGAACTCCGAGATTTTGCCTTAGTACCAAATCTCCGGGTTGGAAGGATCTAGGCCGAACCCTAGCATTTCGATATCGAGCAATACGTTGTTGATACGCTGCCACTCGTACTTGAGAAGCATTTCTTCGCTCTTCCAGGAGATCGAGATGAAGTCGGAGGTTTTCCTGATTGCTCGCGGGATCATACTGCTCGATCCGATATGAGGGCACTTGAATTTCTACTGGTACCACTGCGTCAACACCAAATGCTAAGGAGAAGGAGTTTCACCTGTTGATGTACAAGCCGTGGTTATATAGGCCCATAATACCTCTGGCAGAAGTTCTGGCCACACCCCTTTATATTCACCTAGCTTGGTCTTTAAATGATGCTTTATGATCTTATTCACTGCCTCGACCTGCCCATTCGCCTGAGGATGATATGGAGAAGTGCGGAGATTACGTATCTTCCATTTTTCGCAAAATTCATCAAAGGCTGCGTTGTCGAACTGCGTTCCGTTATCGGTAATTATAGTATGAGGAAGTCCAAAACGGCATATGATATTTCTCCATATAAACTTAGTAGTTTGTTTCTCAGTAATCTTGGCTAATGGTTCTGCCTCGGCCCATTTGGTGAAATAATCAACCGCCACGATCGCGAACCTATTCTGTCCCTTTCCCATGGGTAAGGGCCCGATGATATCGATCCCCCACTGAGCAAAAGGCCAAGGGCTATCAACTGGGGTCATCCGCTCGGACGGTACATGAGGTATAGGTAGATATCGTTGACACTTGTCGCATTTTTTAGAAAATTCGATGGCGTCTGCTTTCATAGTGGGCCAATAATATCCTTGCCTCATCGCTTTATATGCTAGGGATCGCCCCCTGGGATGGTTACCACATGCCCCCTGGTGTACTTCGTCTAGAACACGAAGTACTTCTTCTGGATGAAGACACCTCAAATAAGGCAAGGAAAAGCTTTTGCGCAACAATATTCCGTCTTGTAAAGTATACCTGGCAGCCCGAAGACGAATTTGCCTTGCAGCTTTCTTGTCCTCTGGTAGGTATCCGTCTCGGAGATAGAGGATGATATGATCCATCCAACATGAAGATGATTGTATCGATGTTACATGCTCGAGAGTCGCTTGGTCGATACTCAGAACCTGACGGTGCTCGATGGGGATCGAATGCGATAACTCAGATTCTGGTGCAGAGGCGAGCTTTGCCAAGGAATCGGCAAGTTGGTTCTTCTCGCGAGGAATATGGGTTATTTCATAAGTCTTCAGTTTGGCGAGCAGGATGAGGACACGAGACTTGTATAAGGCCATTCTTTCTTCTTTGGCTTCGAATTCACCAAGAACTTGGTTGACAATGAGCTGGGAGTCGCTATGAATTATCAAATTCTGGACTGCGAGGACAATGGCCAGTTCGAGGCCAACAATCAGGGCCTCATATTCTGCTTCATTATTGGAGACGCGTGATTCGAAACGCAGAGCATATTGAAAATGCGACCCGTCGGGAGCCACTAAAATCAGGCCCGCTCCGCTGCCAGTGGCCCGCGATGACCCATCCACGAAGAGTGACCAAGGAGGCTGGTCGCTGGTCATGATATTATCTTCAGAAGAATATGTAAATTCGGCGATGAAGTCAGCCACGGCCTGGCCCTTGACTGCGGTCCTAGGACAGAATGAGATATCATGCTCACTGATCTCAACCGCCCATTTAGTTAAGCGCCCGGAAGCTTCAGGCTTTTGAAGGATTTGCCGTAGTGGGTGATTAGTCGGTACTAAAATAGCGTGGGCTTGAAAATATGGTCGCAGTTTTCGAGCTGCCGTGACTAAGGCTAGGGCCAGTTTCTCCATATCAGAATACCTAGTTTCTGCATCAACCATTGCTCGACTGATATAATAGACGGGCCTCTGTACCCCGGAATCTTCTCTTATTAAAGCGGCGCTAACGGCCGTAGTGGACACAGAGAGATAAAGAATGAGTTGCTCATGTGCTACAGGTTTAGATAAAATGGGAGGAGCGCTCATGTATTGCTTCAGTTGTTGGAAAGCTTCTTCACACTGAGGTGTCCACTTCTAATCAGATTTGGCCGTTGCACGAAGGAGTTTGAAGAAGGGCAAGCACTTGTCAGATGCTCGCGAGATGAACCTGTTCAATGATGCGATGCGACCAGCCAGACGCTGGACGTCCTTCAGAGTAACGGGGGATTTCATCTCTATCAATGCTTTAATCTTTTCAGGATTTGCCTCAATTCCACGCTGGCCAACCATGAACCCAAGAAATTTCCCTGCAGACACTCCAAACGCGCATTTTTCTGGGTTTAACTTCATTTGATACTCCCTCATCAGATCAAAGGCTTCTCGAAGATCAGAAATGTGGTCATCTTCAATGATGCTTTTCACGAGCATGTCGTCAACATAAACTTCCATATTCCTACCGATTTGAGCAGCGAATATTTTGTTGACAAGACGTTGAAAAGTGGCCCCTGCATTTTTAAGACCGAACGGCATCACCTGGTAGCAATATAGTCCTCGATCCGTGATGAAGGCAGTATGCTGGCTATCAGGTGGATGCATCATAATCTGGTTGTAACCAGAATAAGCATCCATAAAGCTGAGGAGAGCATGTCCAGCTGTTGAGTCGACCAACTGGTCGATCCGCGGTGTCGGGAAGCTTCTCAACTTCAGTTTTGATTGCCATTTGCCTTTCTGCAGTAAAGGCACGTCGACGCTGGTGTACCGGTTTATGCTTCGGGCCAATGTTGAGACGATGTGCGATGACATTGGGATCGATGCCTGGCATATCTTTATGAGACCAAGCAAACACGTCCTGGTATTCAGTGAGGAAAATGATCAAATCTTCACGGTGGACACTGGTTAAGGAGGACCCGATGTACACGATCTTAGACGGGTCGCCTTCGGTCAGGTAATTGCCACTGTTTCCTCCCCCGGAGTTCCTGACTTCAGAGCATTTTCTCTCAGATCCAACGAGGTGGTGGGGGGAACGTCGGGTGAACCTTGAGCTATCTCCATGACGGGTGTCGCTTGAGCCTTCTTTCGATCTTGGAGGGCTATCTGGTAGCAAGACCGTGCCTCCTGTTGACTTCCTCGCACGACCCCGATACCATTTGGGGTAGGAAATTTAACACACAGATATGAAGGGTGTAAGGCTGCCCCAATCTTAGTTAGAGACGGCCGCCCCAAAATGGCGTTATATGCTGATTTTCGGTCCACCACGAGGAAGTTCATGAAGACGGTGGTCTTTGCTGGACTTTCTCCAAAAGTAACTGGGAGATCGATGCTCCCTTCAGGTGTTACTACCTCTCCAAAGCCGACGAGGGGGGTCGATACTGGCTTGAGGAGGTTTCTGGCAAGAGCCATTTTATTGAAAGCCTCTAAATATAAAATGTCGGCTGAGCTACCTGTATCCACCATAATTCGATGAGTTAGATAATTCGATACCTTTAATGTGACTACGATGGAGTCTTCATGAGGGAAGTGAATTCCCGCTGCATCTTCGAGGGTGAAAGAAATTGGAGGATGGTTCGCTTTCGATGAGCTGGACGTCTGTTCCAGCCAATAGATTTGCTGGGGTTCTTTGGACGCCTTTCGAGCGTATGCCTTTCTTGAAGCTTGAGAGTCGCCCCCGTAAGCTGGTCCCCCGACGATAGTACGAATTTCTCCCGTGGGCTCAGCGTCCTCTTGGTCAGTTTGATGATGAGGCGGTTCCTTTTGGCGAGATGAGGTCTTCGTTCTTTCTGGTGATCGATTTTTACGAGCAACATAATCCTGAAGATGGCCTTTTCGAATAAGGGCTTCGATATGGTCACGTAGAGAGATGCAGTCCTGGGTCCTATGCCCGTGATCTTTGTGGAAGTAACAGAACTTGCTCTTATCCCTCTTCTCAGGATCGGATTTGATCTTTGCGGGCCACTTTACATATGGCTTGTGTTTAATCTCCATTAGAACTTTTTCATGAGACTGATTAAGAGGGGTGTAGTTATGGTATTTACCAGAGTAAGGCTTCTTGGGAGAACGATCGCGCTGATCACGACGATATTTTTTATCTGTAGAAGAGGTTCCTTCTGGCTTGCGTTTCTTACTCTGTACTCCGTGGCGTGTCAATGCGACTTCTTCTGCATTGATATATTTCTGAGCTTTGGCTTGGAACTCTGCCATAGTTTTCGGAGGGCTTTTATCTAAGGCAAACCTGAATTTCTCACTCGTTATCCCAGCAATGAGGGCTGTAAGACCTTTTCTTCAGTGTAACCCTCAGTTTGGACGGCTTCGGCAGTGAACCGTACTGTGAACTCCTTTATTGTCTCCCCATGCTGCTGTTTCAGATTCATCAGATGGGAGGCTGGCTTCTTAATGCGAATGCTTCCCATGAACTGAGAAAGGAATATCTCCGACAACTGGGAAAAGGAACTGATGGAACGAGGCTTTAACCCCCGAAACCACGTACGAGCTGCTTCCTTCAATGTTAAGGGAAAAGCCCTACACATGATTTCTGAACCATGTCCCTCCAACTCCATGAGGGACCTGTATGTTTCCAGATGTTCAAGAGGGTCGCCAATACCTGTATACGGGGTGATAACAGGCGTTCAATACTTTCTAGGTAACGGGGCTTCCATAACCTCGCTGGTGAAGGGGGACTCGGATTGATGTATCGCCGCCATGACGGCAGATGACCGATTTGCCTGGTATCGCTGTTCCATGACATCAAATCGATCATGGATTCTTTTGAGATCTCCTTCCCATGGTAGGTTATAGCTTGATGTTTCGGCGGTGGAGCCCTGCGGTTGAGGTTGTCGAGACGAACTAGAATGTATAGAATGTGGAGACGGTACAGGTGGATGGCTGCCAAGTGGTGGGACCTGTGGTTCATCCATAGAATGTCTAGATGCCACTGGTATGGGCTGCGGTGGTAACCCTTCGGAGGCTTGTCTCTGAGGTTCAGGGAAATGCTGATCAAGCCGATTTGACAGCGCCTGAACTCCGGCGTTTAGAGTTAGGAGAGTGTTTCCGAGGAAACGTAGGACATCGTCTTGATTTCCAGAAGCTTCCAATAATGGGTTTGGTGATGGCATAGTTGGGGCTCCTTGAGGGATGTTTGTCGAGGTAGGTGGAAGGGCAGGTACAGATTCCGTCTCATCGGGCGGAGGTGGTGGCTGCCTTGAAGTTGAAGGATGAACGGCCTTTTTAGGAGGCATCGCCGAAGGATTTTGATCGGTGGAACGATTGATTTTGACGATCAAGTCGTTCCCACAGACGGCGCCAACTGTTAACGTCAGATTTTGTAGTTGGATCCTCCAGATGTTCACCTTCTCTTCACCAGAGATTTCCCTCCGCCAAACCTGAAAGAAGGCAAACAGCAACTAAGGGTGGCTGGGGACCAGCCGTTAGCCCTCCGATGCTTAAGTCAGGCCAAAGCAAGAATAAGAGTAGCCAAGCAAAACGGGACAGAGATTGAATGTTGTGTGTACCTTTCTCTTAATGGAGTCATCTCTTTATATAGATCCGAAGCGATTCAATCTGTTATACAAGATATCGAGATCCCGCTGATCTCGGGTACGATACGAGATTCTGCTGATTTCGTGGGATAAGATCCTTATCCTTAGTGACGAGATCTAACCAAATTACTTACTTCGGGAATCACGTCTCTTGATAGCAATCCCTTGAGGTTCGGAACCACAGGAGAAGATAAACCCAAAATCGAGTCATACGGGCTGTTGGTATGTGTAGTAGTAACACTGATTGCTCATGCAGAGCTAGAAGCCGTAGTTGGAGTCGTAGCCGGCGAAAAGGAAGGAGACGTCGAAGGGGCGGAGACCGCCGAACTGGGTGTAACCCTGCTTGGTGTCGCAGAGGGATTGAACAAGCCGCTCGACGGGAATCGGGTGCTGGAACTACGAAGACCGTCCAAACCAAAAAATGAAGACTCATGATAGCTCTGATGTCGGGAGCTGCTCGTGTCAGGAATGCTCGCATTCATGAGATGCGACCCCTTCTGGCGAGCGCGAGCCGAGCTGCTCGCATACGGGAGATGCGACCACTTCTGACGAGCGCGAGCCGAGCTGCTCGCATACGGGAGATGCGACCCCTTCTGGCGAGCACGAGCCGAGCTGCTCGCATACGGGAGATGCGACCACTTCTGACGAGCACGAGCTGAGCTACCCGCAATCTAGATGTGCGACCTCTTATCGCGAGCACGAGCTTGACTGCTCGCATTCATTATGGCCGCGATCCTGCACTTCTCGATAGACTATATTTGCCTATAACAGTGACCTGTCTGTTTTGGTCCAGCAACCTCTGTAGAAGGTAGCAGAGTTGGCCGACCGGTCTTGACCGGTCGGACCACCTTGTGGGGCTCATTTTCATTCTTTCCTTCTTTCTTTTCGTTCCTTCTTTCTTCATGATTCTTTGGCCCACCTTGGGTCTTCATCCAAGGTTCGTAAATATGCTTCTTTTAGCTATTAATCGAGTGAACTCTCTCTCATTCCTGCAATCACAAAACCATGCATTAGAATAGTCTTTAAACATAAAATCTATGCATAATGAGTGATGAATTGGGGTTAGAATATGCACAATTAAGAGCTCAATACACCCCCCAACCAGCATTTTGCTAGTCCCGAGTAAAACATGCGTGAAACAAGTTCAATTCTCCAAAAACCAACTCTCCTTCAGAAACTATTCTTCTATACATCCCAAGACACACAAGTGTAAAAGTCAGAAAAATTAGGTGATAGAGGTTGAAACCTTAAACTCTCAAAACATAATAAGTGTTCATATGAAATCCCCGTTGATTGATTGATAAATAGAAGAACTTGAACAAATTCAACCTAGTGTGCATAATGAATTTCATCTCATGATTTTCAAGGATTATCTTCTTCATAGATCAACTAAACTATGAATCTTAAGGTGTACAGATCAACAACAAGCCTATGACAGGAATTTGCCTTACCGTCCTTCCGACGGCTTTCACACTATGTCCCATTTCCGGCTTTGGTTACGGGTAGACCATCCCCCGGTTGGTAATAGGTAGCCCTTTTTGGAATTTTCTACCATGTTTTCCATCATTCCCAATTTTCATCCTTCCTTTTCCTTTTTCTTTTACATTAGATAGGATTTTTAGAAATCCATATCTTTCGTTATTTTCCCATGGACAAGGATGGACAAAGTACCCCGGCTTGGTTCCTCAACACCTCAAATCTAAGTCTAGCCAATCCAAAAATCACATAATTCTTTCAAATCATGAAAATCGTGTAATGTGAACTAGGTGTAAAAGTGTTCAAATTTTCTATCAATCATATAAATAGGGGAATTCACATATAAAACCATTATATTAAGAGAAGTTCAAAGCTTGCAACATCACTCACTTCGTATCTCCTCTTCTTATACTCATATCATCTCGAATGCATAGAAACAAAGTTTTCCAAAAGACTTCTGAATTTTAGAAAAATCAAAAATTTTCTACATAGTTCAAATTGTCACAAAAGCTATTCATCTAAGGAATCTCACCCCCCAACCAAAATCTTACATTGTCCTCAATGTAATAAGATATGCAATATGCATGACATGAGAGCAATGACATAAAACAAAGGAGAGTAAGAACGGGAGTACCTAAGGCAGCAAGTTGATCAATTTTAGCATCTTTCATTGTCTCGATGAGACTTATTCAATCCTAAATGTAGAAAAGAAATCTTAACCTACCTACCTACCTTTGATTAGTCTGATTGACTACATGATTAAATTTGAGCAGGATCTTCATGAATTTTAATAGGTTTCTCATGAGGACTGTTTACGTCGGATTTTGTAACAAGATCCTCCAAATGTTCACCTTCCTTCCAGGATGCTTCCTCCAGGACCTGAAAGAGATAAAGGAAAACTACGGGTGGCTGGCGTCCGGCCATTAGCCCTCCGAAGCTTAAGTTAGATAGGATATGGTTATAAAGGAAATCAACAGTTTAGGAGTTTTAGAGATTGTGTATTCTGTCCCTCTCCTCTATGGAACCATCTGTTTATATAGATCCAGGTGATCCAATCTGTTACGCAAACCGTTAAGATCACGACTGGTTTTAGGGGATAAGATACTTATCGTGTTAATCCTTCGGTAAGGGGGTGGCCTAAACACTCCAGTCGTCTAGCTAATTACGTCTCTTAATGGAGATCCCCCATGGTTCGGAGTTACAGATAAAGCCAAAATCAGCCTATATGGGCTGCTGGTACTATAAGCTGAGGTACGTCATTACCAGAGACCAGAGACCAAGGCTGCTTACATGACGGGGGATACTCATATGTCGAGAGCTGCTCGCGACCCGGGAATGCTCGCGAGCTATGATGCTTGCATGTTGAGATGTGACGCCTTTCAATGACCACGAGCAGAGCTGCTCACAGGTTGAGAAAGATGTTCTGTACTCTCTTACTATTCGATCATCGACCATAAGGGCTCGATGACTCGGTAATTGTGAGTCGTACTTGTCTAGTATGCGAGCCTCAACCAGGTGGACTCGCGAGTCGAATACTATCATAAAGGTGCTCGCACGTCGGATACTGCATTAAAGTGCTCGCACGTCTAAAATCCTCGCGAGGATCTTCGATCACCATAATTTGACTATAACAAGGACCATCCAAAATCCTGCTCGAATGTATACATGGGTGCGTTTCTTCATGAAGGTCCAATCATAGTGTGCACCACACGCATGTAAGGAGGAGATAAGAGCAGCAAAAAGATATCTCCTCAAGTTCCGAATTGGGTTGTAATTGATTAAAAACGGGTCCTCTCAATCAGAATTTTCAATGGGTTGAAGAACCCATGATGGTGGAGAGACATTCATTAAGTATTTTTCAGTTTGGGTTGTCTCCTCCACAAATTCAGAATTGCATGGTGCTTCCGCAAACAATGGTAAAGAGTGTAAATCAGTGGAATAGTGTTATTCAGGCACTAACACCATGTCCAACAAACTATCCAACTCCTTAATCATCTCATCATCTAGATCATAGGGGTGGGTCATTCATTCCTTTAGGAAACTGAGAGAGTCGGATAATGGGTCCTCGTTCTCCCTAAGTGATTGAGGAAATTCTATTTCAAGGGTAAGGAATTCCTCCTCTATAGAGGTGAGGTCTTTCAAAGAAATTTTTTCAGATTCAGTGGTAAGCACATCATCTAGCATTGGTTGATCTTTTGAAATTTCAGATTGTGCCACCCCGTCATCCAAAGAAACAGAATTTTCAACCCAAGGGAGTTCTTCCACAGTAGAATCCGGCATGTGTTGTTGGTGGAAGGACTCAAAAATATCAAATTCGGCCATCTCTCTAGCAAGAATATCTTCCGACGACTCATAAACATTCGGCCCTTTGGAAGAAGAAATCATGGACTCATAATCTTCCTTCAAACCTTTATTATAGGCAACCAAACTATCACTTTCAGATTTTGTGGATTCCTTGGGTTCGTTAACCGTCCTTGAAATCTCTTCATCATTCAAATCGGAATAGCTAAAAGAGATAGTTGATTTACCATAATCGATGGTAATGTTGGGATCACTGAGATCTACATCACCTAAAAGTTTAGTCATTAAATCAGAAGAGGGTTGGGCTTGGATAGCCTCATCCTCCTCCTTGTTGGGGGATGATTCGGTGTTCCCAATGTTGGGTTCAGGATTTTGAGATGGCGAGAGGTTTTGTATGCATTGCTCAGTTATTTTCATAAACTCTCGCAGCGTATCTTCAAGAGTTCGTGTCGGTTGTGGCTCATGAGAAAGAAACTCTTGAGGATAATTGTTGGCATCCATGGTTGGCTCGTCTCCCAAATTGAAATTTTGATGCTCTCGCCTATTAGGATTACCCATGTCGTATGTTGTGCTATTAGATGGTTGTTGATATTTGTTGCCAAACAAGTGATCATACATTGTCCTAACCGGTGGAACATTATTCATCTCTTTCTGATACTCTCCCATTGTCTTACCTGGCGAAAAGTTATGCACATTGTTGTCATTCCAGTAATCTTGCAATGTCTTACTTGGGGGAGTATTAGAAGTAGATTGAGTCTTAGAAAAATATTCATGCTTGTAATGGTTCCAATCATAATGATTTTTTATTTGATTCGACCTCTCATATTCCAAAAGATATTTAGACAATCCACCCGTCCAATCATTCATAATGAAATTATAAGAAGTTAAAACAATCCCAATCTAGAAAGAAAAACAAAAAGAAGAAAGGGAGAAGGGGAGATGTTACCCTTGAAGGTGAGAACTATGTCAGCAACTAAGTTCCTACAAAAAAAAAAAAAAACAGAAAATTGTTAGTAATCTAGGAAAAATCAGAAAACTACTTTTAGAAAAACTGAAAATCCTACCTAACTAAGACTACTCTATAGCTACTAGAACAATTAGAACCGTTTAACCTTTTTCCCCGGCAACGGCGCCAAAAACTTGTTCGCTTCCCCAAGTGCAAGGCTGCGATGTAGTAATAATCACGGTAAGACCGAGGTTGATCCACAGGGAAGGAGGTAAACAATTCTAACTACTCTAACAACTAAAATCTTAAGAGGTTTGTGAAATTGGTTTTGAACATAAAATAGAAAATCTGATAATGAAAAGATAACTAGAGCATCAAGGATCCACTTATAGCTCTCCTTAGATGCATAATTCGTTATGGTTTCTCACTTTCTCAACTAGAATCGAAATTAAGTTCTATCTAGTCAGATAATAGAGCAGTTAAAACAATCAATCTGTCACATGTATGATTCATGTACATGATTCTCTCAATGCAAGCTAGGACTTGAGCACACTCAATTGCATAGGTCAGTCCCAATTCCAATAGGTTAAGATCACAACCATAATCATCATTAAATCCTGTCACAAGATAAAACTAGATCATGATTTGAACTTGATCCAAATCACATACACAATCTTACATAATCTAGAATTTCCAGAAAAATAGACTTTTGGTATGAAGCTCCCACATGAGGATCATATGTCTAGAGCGTATGGAATCCAATTCCTCAGATCATACAGGTCTAGAATAACTCAAAACAGTTAAGAACTCAAGCAATTCTTCTAAACATCCAAGAGCCATCATAAGATTAAGAAAAACTACTTAGAACTTTATTTAAACTTCAAACCATTGTTCTTCAATAGAAATCCAACTTGAAACCAATAAAACGAATTAAAACATCAAAGTAAACTATAAGTTTCACCTCTTAGCTCTAGCTAAGAGACTAGCTAATCAAAAGCATATTAAAAACTAGAACTAGAACTAAGAAAAGGAAGAAAAACTAGTTGGAGGAGGCTAGGAAGCCTCCTATGACTTGAACTCCTTGCTCCCCACGCCCTTGCTTCCCCTGGAATAGAAGAGAGCACCTCCTTTTATAATACAGCAAGAGTATAGCAACATAACAGATTTTGTTTCGCTTCGTACGGCTTAACCAATGGTCGGATTGCCTTCAAATTTGATTTGTAGCTTCCTTGTAATGTGATCTTACTCATAGATGATATAGATTTCTAAAATTATCTTTTGAATGGGCCCATCAATCAGATCAGTGACTGCCTCTCAAAATCGCGCAATTCGGGTACCTTCAGAACCAATCATCTTGCTTTCAACGCTTCGGAGTGTACAGAGGTCGGATTGATCTAAAATTTTGAACATTGGTAGAAAACTTCATCCTCTACATGATAGACGGATTAGATTGTCAAAAACAATTCTAGAATATGGTCTGAAAATTAGAACGCTCAGGCCTTTTATAAAATCTGCGCAGTTGGATCTTTCTGGATGGTCCATCTTTCTTCAACCGATACGATCAAACCACACATCCTTTTGATCTGAAACTTTGTGGTTATTCATATATGGATGTGTTCTAGCAGATGGTAAAAGTAGATTCTTCATATCATCAATGATGAGCCACCTGGACCGGCCCAGAGTGGAGTAGGCAGAATCTGGAACTTTCTGGATAGTTTGTATTGTTTTGGCCACCGTGGTCAATTCGTAGCTCCGATCGACACGAAACTACTCGGGTTATTTCGGCGTCGAGCTCCTCTTCGACATGGATGTATTGGATTTCCAAATATCATCAAGATAGCTCCAAAAAACTGTGCTGAAAATTAAAAATGGGAATAGCCTGCTGTCTGAAATCTGGAAATCTGAAATTGCATGGCCGACCAGTCTTGACCGGTCGTGACCTGTCTGTTTTGGTCCAGCAACCTCTATGGAAGGCAACCGAGTTGGCTGACCGGTCTTGACCGGTCGGACCACCTTGTGGGGCTCCTTTTCATTCTTTCCTTCTTTCTTTTCTTTCCTTCTTTCTTCAGGATTCTTTGGTCTTCAACCAAGGTTCCTAAATATGCTTCTTTTAGTTATTAATCGAGTGAACTCTCTCTCATTCCTGCAATCCCAAAATCAAGCATTAGAATAGTCTTTAAACATAAAATCCATGCATAATGAGTGATGAATTAGGGTTAGAATATGCACAATTAAGAGCTCAACACATAGCATTCGAGTGCACCAACAACCTGGCAAAGCATGAAGCATGCATCGCTGGTCTAAGGGAAGCCATAATCTTGGGCATAAAAAACTACGAGTATTTGGAGACTCACAAGTTATCATCAATCAGACCAATGGTGAATGAAAAACCAAGGACGAGAAATTGATACCATATCATGTGTTTCTTGAAAATCTTATCGAAGAATTCAAAGAAATCACCTTCTCATACATGCACAGGGCCAAGAATCTATTTGCAGATGCTCTCGCTATACTTGCATCAATGCTCGAGATCCCGAAAGGAGCTTCAGAATGGGAGCTCACAGTTGAAACTCAAGATGAACCTGCTTTCTGCCTGCAAATAGAAGAAGCCGAAGCTGCCCATGACAAACCCTAGTATGTCGACATCAAGCAATATCTCGAAACCCAGGAGTATCCGGAGGCAGCAACAGCAACAGATCGCCAAACCATCCAGCGTTTGGCCAGCCAGTTCACCATCAGTGGCGAAATTCTTTACAAGCGATCCTATAATTAAGTCCTTCGATGCGTCGACGAAACAGAAGCTACAAAGATCATGAAAGAAATACACAAAGGAATCTGTGGCCCACACATGAATAGGCATATGATGGCGAAGAAGATTCTATGACTTGGTTACTATTGGTTCACCATGGAGACAGATTGTTACCAGCACGTTAGAAAATGCTTCAAGTGTCAGGAGCATGCGAATCAAATTCATGCCCCCTCCTCAGACCGTACAACCTGACAACTCCCTGGCTCTTCTCTATGTGGGGACTCGACATCATTGGGAAGATTAATCCCAAAGCATCAAACGGACATGAATATATTTTCGTGGTAGTCGACTACTTCACCAAGTGGGTAGAAGCAGCCTCCTACACCACGATTGCAGCATCCCAGGTGATTAAATTCACGAAGAACAACATCGTATGTCGGTATGGAATCTCTAATGCTATCATCACAGATAATGGGACTCCGTTTGTCAAGAAGAAGATGGATGACTTCCTCAGCAAGTTCAAGATTCAACGTCATTGATCGAGCCCTTACCGTCCTCATATGAATGGTGGGGTAGAAGCCGCAAACAAGACAATCGTCAGGATACTTGAGAAGATGGTCATGACTTATCAAGATTGGTCAGATATGCTCTCATATGCACTTTGGGTCTATCAAATGTCTGTACGGTTTGTTACAGGCGTTACTCCTTTCAAACTTACTTACGGAATGGAAGCAGCTCTACCAGTTGAGGTGGAAATACCATCACTACGGGTGTTACTAGAAAGCGGAATTGAAGAAGGAGAATGACAACGGGCCAGATTCGATCATTTACAACTAGCAGATGAGAAGCACATGCGTGCGTTAAGTCATTCCTAGTGTTATCAGAAAATGATCGTTCGGGCTTACAACAAGAGAGTCCGAAAAAGAAGTTTCAAGTTGGGCGACATGGTCATAAAGAAGATCCTACCATCGCACCTTCCGGATCCCAGAGGAAAGTTCAAACCCTCATGGGATGGACCGCTGATCATTAGAGAAGTACTTCCTGGAGGCGCCCTCAGACCCACCAGCATGAGAGGGGTGGATCTTCATGAGCCAATTAACGCCGACAAAGTGAAGATCTTTCACGGGTAAGTCATTCTGACCTTATCAAGGGTTACATTAGTAGAGCTGAAGTCAAAGGGTTGAAGCTAAAACTTCTGAAGAATCATTTTCGTCCACCAATAAGTGTTTCAAATAAAGGGATTCAAAAGAAGAAAAAAAAGGAATACAAAAAAAGGGAATACAAAGAAAAGAAAAAAAATGGGAAGCTAAAACAAGGCACCCGAAAAAAATTAAACTGAAAGGAAACACAGTTACCCATCCATCCATCCATCTCAGAAGGGTCTATGGCTAAGACCGATAGCTCTATCATCATAACTTAGGATAAGGGTCGAAAGGCTACCATCGGCTACCAACGACGGATTTCCGACCTCTAGCCGCCACAGTTATCTAAAAATTCAAAGAAAAGAAAAAAAGAAGAAAAAAAATAAAATGTGTGCCTAAACAAAGAGGACGGAGTGAAAACCCGAAAGGGCGCTCCGAGTAAAAATAGTGGGCATACAACGGACTTAGTGAAAACCCGAAAGGGGGCCGAGGGTAAAAACAACATAGCTGCCAAGGGGTAGGCAAGATCAAATACCTGGGACGTGGTGAAAACCCGAAAGGGCGCCACTGGAAAAAATGACTGGAAAAGGCCGGCTGTGGTGAAAACTCGAAAGAGCGCTGCAGGCAAAAATGACTCAAATAGAAAAAAAAAAGTGTAGGTACCAAGAAACCAGACGGTCCAGATCAGCTCAAGCAATTGCAGTTTAAGAACAACAAGATGTATAGTCGGGAATAAAGAACTGTACAAACTCTGACAAAAATCTCAGGAAGTAACAGTTTCCATTGCCTACACCTCTAGGGAACCAAAGGGATCTCACACAAGTCAATCCCGAAAAATCGGTCAAAGCATTGGCCGAGCCTCAGTTCTGATTCCTATGTCCTGGTACAAAATTCAGACACACACTCGAAAGATAACTTATGGAACAATAAGTTCTCAAAAAAAAATTTCTTTTTTTTCTTTCTATTAATGCATCGTATTTCTTTTATATATCATCTCTTTCAAAATACAAAAAAAAAAAATGCGCATCATCATTGGTCGTGTATTATGCCAAAAGAGACGTACAGACGGCCAGCACAGCCCTAAAAAGCAAAAAATTAATCTTTGCCCTCCTCCTCGGCCACGTCAGGTAAGTCCTCTGACTCATAATGAAATAGCCTCGCTCTCAAACTGCTCACCTCCATACGCAGGTAATGCATCTCATCTCACTTAAGGCTAAGGATCGCGGTCTCCTCATCAGACAACCTCTGATCAGCGGCCAATCTCCTCGACATCATCTCATAATGATACCGGAGCGCAGAAATCTTAGAAAGCAAGTGGCCAAGAGGAAGCCGGGATCGATAAATGGGCGCTCTCAAAGGCCTCATATGAACTAGATGAAGAACCAGCATCCCCAAGAATATCCTACTCATCCTCATTAGCGGTCAGGTGCAAGCAAGGAATGCGCCAGTATAGAGATTGCTGGTATGGGGCAGTCGCCATCGAAAAAGTCCGCAGCTCAAAACTGAGCAAATCAGCAGTCAAATGACTTTCCTAGGACCCATCAATTCGAGTCCTAAAATCAGATGACCTGGCTGGAAGTGCTCGACACCCGATACCCGAAAAAGTGAAAGGAGGAATGTCCTGCTCATACCCGAATTGCAGCAGGAACCGGATGGGATGATAAGAAAAGTAAGAGCAAAAGCCTACTAGCATTAGAGGAAGGCGACGAGCATCACAAATTATTGGAGGAAGTGAAAGACAAGATGACTCCCAATGAACATTCCAGTCACGCAGCTCAGCAAACATCCTGCGATACAAGGGCTCGCTCATCCTAGCTGTATGCGGAAGAAACTCCATGATATGTCACATGAGGTCAGGGCAACGAGTGCCGGGAAATGACACAGGAACAGTCAGCGAAAGACGCTCCCATAGCCAGATCTGATCATGAGAAAGTAAAGAGATTCAGCTAAAGCAAAGAAGTTCCCAAAAGAAAAGAAAAGAAAAAGAAAGTACCAAAAGGATACCTGGAGAAATGCAAAGCAGCCGTGAAGGACACGAGTGCAGCCTAGGGCACAGTCAGTCAGCCCATTAAACAGCTCAGCCAGGACAAGAGAAATGATCCCCTGCCGTCGGGTAGCTCGGCTCATCACCTTAAAGAGTAAAGGAGTCTGAGATCTACGCCATCATGAGAATAGCACCTCAGTTATCAAACAGAACATGAGTGCATTCCGAGAAAGTAGGGACCCTGCCACACTTCGAGGGCTCGAGAAAAGATCATACAGCAAGTCTAAAGAGAAGACCACAACATCTTGACCAGCAGCTGCAGGCTGAATAAGATACGGGATCCCGAACCAGTTCTGCGGAGTGGCAGTCTTCGGCAAAGTCTTCGGCGAGAAATACTGAACATAATCCCAGGGAAGACTTGTCAAGCGCGCGAGCTCCTCCAAAGAAGCTCCCATCTCCATGTCGTTAAACGCAAACAAGTTCAACGAAGGGACCCAGTCAATCATTGCAGCCTCGAGCATCCTCCAATCAATGTCAACCCTAACCATATGGATCAGACCGCCAAAGCCATAGGACTCCAACTCTCGAATCTCATAAGCTGACAATCTATCAAGCCAAGTAAGTAATCGTGGCAAGCAAGAAGGACAAGGAAGCAACTGACAA
The DNA here is from genome assembly GCA_003013855.2 of Liriodendron chinense. Taxonomy (NCBI): domain Eukaryota; kingdom Viridiplantae; phylum Streptophyta; class Magnoliopsida; order Magnoliales; family Magnoliaceae; genus Liriodendron; species Liriodendron chinense. Next base: position 23,603 of record ML058508.1, read on the forward strand.
GTCCTAACAGGTATCCCCTCCAGAACCAAAGGCCCATAAATCAATGACAGCTCATCAAGGATGGGAAGATCGACGGGCGAGGAGAAGGAAAAGCTGGGACCCCTGTGAGCTTGACAGTCTGTAACATATCCCCAGTAGCGACTATGTCTGATATAGTCGCATCGCTATCTGAAACTGTTACGACCTCAGTTGCATGAGAAGACTCGCCCACCTCGTGAATCGAATGCGTAAAGGGTCGACGATCAGGAGAAGGTCGGTACTCTCCATCAAAAGGGCTATCAACAAAGATCACGCCGCACATCGTGACATCCTAACCAATCTGACCACTGAAAAATGCATCTGAACCGTCAAGAAGGGCCTCAGCGACCTTGATCGAAGAATCTACGGTCAAATCTAGACCTGCAGTCCTCTCCAACATAAAGTCAGGAATCCAACTATCACTCTGCCCAGCCAGAGGGATCATCGAGACATCCACACCATCCATCATCAATGATCACATCAAGTCCACCCAATCAAGTGTACCGCACATCTCAACCATCATCAAGAGCATCCAAGCCGTCAAAGGTATCATCTGAACCATCCATGCCATCTAAACATGAGATCAGCCCATCTATGTCCATCATAACCCATCATCACCATCAATCACATCATTCATGAGGCCCACACTCAAAGGGTGCATAGCTTCACCTATGGCCCATCTCCCCATCTCATCCATACCATCTAATCCTCCCATGGTCAAGGCCCCATGCAAGTCAGAATTTTCAGCAATCCCACCATTAATGGGGCCATTCAAAGCTTCCTCAACCACCACTCTTAAACCCCCATCAATGGCCCCATTTAAACCTCCATCTACCCCATCTATTGAAGGTATCTCTCCTCCATTAAAGCTCATTGGAAAATCTGAAGTGTGGGACCCATCATGGACAGCCCCCACAACCCCTAAATCTCCACCATCCATTGCTTGAGAAAAGACAAACCAAGAAGAAGATAAAAGGAGGAGAAAAGAAGAGACAAGAAAAAAATTCATGGCCGAATCGAAAAATGGGTACAGGAATGAAGGAGACAGTAACCAGGGGAATGTCCTCACTATCCGAACTAGAGTCAACCCAGATCGCACATGAAGAGAGGTCTGGGCGGCCCCTTGAGGGCTGTCCGTACGGACGATCTCCCTCTCTCTCCGCAGGATTGGCCTCACAGTCTCTGGTAGGTGAGACTACCAGTCCACGTTAGCAGTTGGCACCCTGAGGGCCGCCCAAGGCTCCAATTGACTCCGAATTTTGTCCGAAACTGATCTGAATCATCTGGAAGGTACCCCACCTATCCAATCATGAAGTACTGCAACAAAAGTGGGTCTGATCAAGTCAAAGAGAAGAAAAATCGGGGCCTACAAGCAATCTGGGCCATTCAAAGACTAGATCATCATGATCCAAACCATGGAAAAGCTTGCATGGGTCATCAAATAGCAACATCAAGGGTTTGATTGTCAAGAAAGAAGGCCAGATTCCAAGATCTGATCATCAAGTGGGCCCACATGGCTAAAAAGAGCAATCTGAACCGTTCAAGTCATCATCTGCACCATGGAAAGCCTTCTTAGCCTCACAAAACATCAAGGATAGGTGCTCCAAAGCGAAGCTGGAGTCTAAAAAGGGCCCACAAGGCCAAATCAAGTAATCTGAACCATTCAAGTCATCATCCATGCAGTTGAGAAATCCTATATTCCACAAAGCATCAAAGAATGAGTTGAAAATCAAAGCATCCAAGCGTCATCAAGAAATTTGAGGCAAATCGGGGATTGTATATTCATTCAAAAGGTTTTGATAGAAAAGAAAAGTAAACAAGAGGGGGGGGGGGGGGGGGGGGGGGGGGGGGGGGGGTGTTTAAAATGACAAGAAGGCCATACATCAACAAGCTGAATATATCCTTAGAAAAGCAGGCTACAGATCACCAACATATAATCATCATCATCCCGCTCCCGACGATGAAGGTCCATCAGAGGAATTGTCACTGATCATCCAGCATACCTACGACGCCCCCTTGGAACGTAGAGTGAATGAAGTAGAGGTCCCTGTCCGTACAACAAATACCACTCATCATAGTCACGATCTGGGATCGTGAAGCAAAACCCAAGCTGGCCCTCGAGAGCATCGGCCATAGCATCAGTCGGAATCTGAGCAATCGAAGGAGGTGGGGAACAAGGAACCTGAGCCACGCCGGTGATCTGTCGGAGCAATCTCTCTCCCAAGTACCATTGAAATGATTCGACATCAAAGAGCATAATTCGAAGACACGAAGAATCATATGCTTCCACACGTTGAGGGGTATAGTAAAGGGGAAAGCTGGCATACGGCATCCGAGCAAACTACAACAAAGGAATTCGTCACAGTCAGCCACAGAGTAGCACGATTGGTAAGGAAAGCAAGGTACTTACGTCCTCGGTGGTCAATCCGTCTATGTCAGCAGCCAATTGTCCCCAGACACTCGGGAATTTAGCTGACGATTTTGTTGATGCCAATGCATGAAGCGATACAAGGATGGTTCAACACCATCCTTGTATCCTCGACGATAGGTGTCACGACCCAAATTTGATTTTTTTGGTACACAATCGCCGTAATCTGAACTTAGAGTTGACAGCCTCCATAGTACCCCGGTTTCGGCACCTAACATTACACCAAGTCTCGAAAATGGAATCCTACAAGGAGGATTTTATTTAGAATGATTTTTTTTAACCATAATAGCATAACCACAAGTTTACCAAACAAAAAAAAAACATTACATCACATATCCATTAATCAATCATTTAATGTACAATGTTGATAAGGTAAATACAGAATTTCTCGAAACATAAACAAGGAGCTGCTCCAGCATCGCCAACTGCTACCTTTCTTAGTGACCTGCACGTTAAACAACGTGCTAAGCTTTTTATGAAGCTTAGTAGAGCGTGTGTGTATACGCATAATGCGAGTGACATATATATTTCATTAATATATCAACATTAATATCAGAGTAAGCAAAAATGATAGAGATTAATCATACAACTAGTCATATCAAGAGTATACTATATATATTCATCATATAATGTGAGCGAGACATGTTATTACCATAAACATGATACAAGAACACAAAAGCATATGATGAATGAACGAGTTGTGGTACGTAGTATCATGTGTCGGCATGGCCTCGCATCTAAGGTTACAATACATGTTAGTCCCATAACCTAACATGTAAAGTAATCAAAGAATGTTAGACTCCTGATCCCAAATAGTCGCGTACCTAATGGGGACCGTGACTCACGATTGTATGTCACTTAAATTGTATTTACGCATCCATAAACCCGTATGCATGAATGTATGATTATCATATGCCACCAGTTAACCCTGATATCCATCCACATCTCAGTACAGTTCTCAATTGGAATCACTGGGGTCTCGTACACTTCTGACTTTGGGTGCCGCCCATCGCGCGCATAACCAGCGAGTGGAGGAGACCTCACTATCTGCCTCATCAGTGGTATACCAAAATCCACTTGGCTTGACAATAGCAGACCCATTTAACACGAGCTAGTCAAACTCAACCTAGTATACCCTTCGCACCGGGCGGGTAAGGTCACACCCCCTTCCAACCGACCTCGACACAGTGGGAGACACGGCTCACATTGTCCAGCCGTCATGCGCTCATATGTCCACTCGGTCCAGCCATTAGAGCATCTCGTTGCCACAAGGTTTAGGGATTTTCACCCAAGGACATCTTTGGCGCCCAAGTGCTAGAACCAATTTTCGGTGTCTATATAGCTGTCAACCGTAATTTCCCATGGTGGTCATAACCCTGATGTTTTTAGGGTGTGCATGCAAATGCAACATGCAAATGCATGAATGCTAAAGTTCATAATCCGAACCATGCAACCATGTCATGCAAATCATGCATACATGCAAGGCACCCCTTTCTCATACGGGTTCCCTGACAAGTCCCACATCATAGGGTTACTAACACATCTCTGCCATGCACCAGTAAGCCAACATCCATGGCCCGAGTACCAACCATAATCCCATGGTATATGTTATATTACATTCATATCCATACTCAAGCATACAACGGATAAGTAGAAGCATATGAATAAGCATGATATGCATTACACTAAGCATATTATCAGAGTTGACCTTACCAGGGCCAGGTATACTAGTGAGTTATAAACATCCACAATATCTTTCCCTTGGCCATGGAATTGGGCTTACTTAGCCCCTCATTCCATAGTTATTAGTGATATATTTTCATTCCATGTTCCATGAAAAAGTGGGCATTCATAAGTCCAACACACTAAGCTCAACTTAAGAATAATCAACACAATGAAAAAGGCCCATAATTCTAGTATTCCAAACAACACGCTAGGCATATGATCAATGTGAATCAGTTAATAAGAGGGCCGCCAAGCATCGCATAACATACATATGTATTTATGTATGAAGTGCATTAATCATGATCGCAGGCAAGGGTTCACATGTTTCATCGATTATTTCATCATCACTAGCTATATTGTCAAAAGCATACGTATATCATTAAGCATGCCAATCATCATCATACCACTAGCATCATGTATGTCTTAAGCATCATGCATACAAATCACATTATGCATTTTGTTGTCATCAAGGTTATTATCATCTAGCATAGTATTGTCATCATGTATCATCATCATGATCATAAAAAGTACATCTTATCATTACGTACATACTATCATCATCATTAACATCAGGATCATTTCCATATCATGATTAACATAAGTAATATCATAATCATGATCAAAACTACTCATCCATCATCAATACAGATGTCATCAATCCACTATCATTATCTTATCTATCAATAGGCAAGTACCACAACGTGTGACCTTCACATCAACCTTGGACTGCGTGCGAGTCACGCAATTCTATAGGTTAAGTGTAAGTCCCACTTGGTAACTACTAAACCAAATCCAAAGGCAAACTTCTAACCACTAGGCTTTCTATGGTGTTGATCCAATCCCACAACTAAGTGGGCCCCTCCTAGCTTAAGGTGATATGCATACTTAAAGGTTATGCCCAACGAGTATGGTTAATGGGCTTCCCAAGTATTTGGGGTTCCTATGGTACGGCCCACATAAGATTTAGTTTGATTTAAGGTAGTGGTTGATGGTTCCACAATATGGAAAGCACCACATAATACACTCATTTAAGATGGATCATACAACATAATTTAGGCCCCACACATACTTCATCATATTGGGCCCGCTAGCTACACACACAAGTTAAACCAAGAAAAGCCAACTTATACAATCTAAATTGAGCCTCACCAAGTGTGGTCTAATTGAAAAGTGTTAGCATATAAGGCACGCTGTCCACTAGGCAATGGGCCTACTAGAGGTCCAAGAAAAAGTCATTTTGACGAATTTCTCGCTTTCCAACGGTTCCCCACAGTATATGGCCAACTTGGGCCTCAATTTTGCTTTATTTGCATGGGCCCGAGGCCACCTATTAGTCATGTAAATAAATGGGCAGCAACGTTTGTCCACTACTTGCGCCACAAGATTAAGAAATATCAAGTTCACACCACATAGTAAGTGGGCTTCATTAGACAAGGGTATGGCCCATACAAGATAGCCCGCTTAGAATTTTACGCCCACCACAACCTGAGAATTCATTTCCAGGCTCCAAATGGTCCATCATATGCTTGGGAAGTGTAGTGGATCCCACAGATGTAGCCTCACACGAATTTCATGTTAAGCAGGTTTTAGGGTAGAATTGGTTCAGTGCTATCTTTTAGTCTGTTTGTGATCACATGGGGCTCACTAATGGTGAAGGAAAAAAAGAATTTCGTAGCCTTATATATGGGATTTAAAACCCACAAGGTGGCCCTTCTTAATAATTCATATGCAATTTATGGTGAAAGACCAAACTTGGGTGCTTAGGAGAGGTGGAGAACAACTGTGCAAAAATGATTTTTGGCCATTTCTGGGTGCGTCGCATGATCAGATGGAGACACCTTTTGGTGTTACATTAAGTTCCCTTAGTAGACGTTTGTGTGGCCTTTAAAACTCACAAGGTTAAATCTACTAGGTGCATATACATAATTTTTGGCACAAGACCCAATATGGGCATTTCAAATTTCTGCACAGAAGTTGCTGCACAACTTAGCCCGATCCTATTTTGGGATCCAAACACCAATCACGTGGGGCACAATATGGACCAAGAAAAAATATCATTTCTTTAGAAATATGTGTGGACTAAAAGTTACAATTGGTGGCCCCCACATCTCCTATATATGGGGCCCGCCATGGAGGCCCAAAGTTGATTCATAAGACAGAAAATCAGATATGTCATTTCATAAGTGGGGTCTGTCCCAACTTTGGGCCCACTTTCCAAATACTTGGAGGCCACCCCAATGAGGTAGTGGGGCCTCTCAGCACTATGTTATGTGGATTAAATATCTCCCATGGTAGGACTCTTATCCACAGAGAATGGGGCCCACCATGAGGTCTCAAGGTGGCCTACTTGCAACACAGTTCTGGTACTTAGAAAAATTTCCAGCAAACAAAAGTTACAAAGAGAAGAAAATGATCCAAGGCAAGTGGGGTCCACACACTGGAAATATATGGATAACATACATACATCTAGCATATAGCTATGAACACGATAAGACACATGCATCACAAGTGGGTCCCACTTCCATGTGGGCCCACAATAAGAGGATAGCTAGCATGGATAATTACATACAATATACACATCAAGGGGCACATGGATTGTATTGATCAAATCAGTATGATTATATTATCTATTCAAAAATATGAGCCAATGGATAAATTTATAACATATTATTTAGGCTATATATAGGTTTCCAGCCATACGGGACCTTTGATCCACCTGATCCACAGATAATCGTTCAAGATATGCCCTTATTGGAGCATCCGTTTATCCGAAATTTTCTAAACGTTATCAAAATATCAAATAAGCACAATGATTGTTCATATATTAGAAAACTAATCTATATAATTGGATAAAAATTACCAACTAGATCTGACCATTGGAATCTTGGATATGGCCCATATAATGTATGGTTATAGCAAGCCTCTAGACATATTTCCGTTCGTAGCCAAGATCTTGGTCGTCAGAACTCCGATTGAGACATGACATATGCCATTGAAAAGATATTTCAATCTACGATTCCACCGGATAAAATATTTATAATGGGCCCATTAAATGGACCAAAAAGTGGCCCGTTTTCAGCAAATCGTGACCTTCTATATGATGTTGGATAGCAGATCGGTAAAATTGACATTACAGGTGATCGGACCGTTAGATTGCCATGAAATTCGGTCCAGTGTTAGCTCTTTATGTGGGTCATACGTCCACCAAATTTCAGGTAAGATGTTAATATGGTCTATTTTATATAAATTTTATAAGTTACTGTCCAGATTGAAAAATGGTTCACTTGGACAGATGTGACTATGAACTACATCATGATGGGCCAACTTTAGGGGCCACACTGCTGGCCTTTATTATCAGCCACTCGAGCACACGAGGGTACCACATCAGTGGGTCCCATAACTATAACACAAAGAAATAAGGTAAGGAATCAAAGAGAATGAAGGTGAGGAGGTGTACTCACCTTGATGGATGGTTGAGATGGGTTGGATGGTGTGATGATGGCCCACAAGCTCCTCTCTCTCTCTCTCTCTCTCTCTCTCTCTCTCTCTCTCTCTCTCTTCAACAAGTATGGCTCATACATGAGTTGCTTGGAGGGGTTTTGTAGGAATAAATAAGATAGAGAGAAGGAAAGGGGGGTGGTATGGTTTAGATTGACTTTTGGTGGAGAGAGGGATGGGGTGAGCATGGGAGAGGCATGGGTCTAGTTGACAATTGGGGAGAGAGAGAGAGTGGGATGTAATTAATGGCGATTTGATTGATTGATGTGATGCTTGATTGATTGATTGGACAACCTTGGGATTTGTGCAAGTGGGGCCCATGCCATGCAGTGTGGCCCGTCTTGATTTGCACACATGTACGTATTTTTCAAATTAGGTATCGAAACGGAGCGTGCCGTGCGGCGTTGGAATCGCGGCGCCCGCGCGGTAGCTGGGGTACAAATCTCGGGTCGTTGCAGTATCAAAATAGGGCACCTTATCAAAACTCGATGATCTAGACTGTTCCAAGTATGCCGACATCGGAAATGATGTGCACGATTGGTTAATTTGGGTACGGGTCTTACAATAGGTGAGCAAAATGATCATAAAAACAGGTCTGGACAAGGGCAGACAAAATGATCAGATGAAGAAAGAAGACAAACATCTCTAGGGAAGGTTAAAAAGAATACCTCCACGACATGCCAGAAACTTGTGAAGGACCGGCTACTTCAAGAGGTTTTATCCAAGCCCTGGTAGACGCGAGTTAAGATAGCCCCATTCCAATTATATGAATGGTGAAGATCCTCAATCAAACGAAGAAATCTAGGATCAACCCTCTCATTCGCATGATAGAAAAGGAATGACCCGTCATAGCCCGTGCTTTATGAAGGGCCTCCAGCTCGGTAGTAGCGATGACAGCAGCGAAGGTGTTGTAAAACCACCGCAATTTCACTTGGTTACTCTGGAACTCGCTCTTGGTTGGGATGACTCCCACAAGCCGTATCCAGTCATTGGGAGTAATGGGAGCAAGAGAGCCTGCATGGGGAACAACTGTCCCATGGAATGGAAAACCTATCTGCATATATATGTATATATATATATATATATATATATATATATATATATATATCCAGGGGAGTAATCACCCATTCGCCACAGTGAAGTTGAAAGGTGTGGGTCTCATCCCTCCACCTCTCATAGAGGGCTACAAGTAGCATGCAGTTAGCATTATTGTTGTGAAAGCGTAATGTAAGAAGGCCTGCGAAAGGAGTGTCAGCCAGAACGTGTTCAAGCATCGGCTGCGGTTGTTCCACCCAGTTATCCCAAAGGTCTCGGGTACCTCAACCTTTTATGGAGGGAAGAGGTTGGTGCTCCTTGGCAAGAGAACACATATGGTCCCCACGACGAACAATGAAGGCAGGGTTGTCCTCATCGACCGCTCTTCGTCCCCTCGTGCCGTCCGCCATCAAATCATACAAGCTTGGCAAGGTAAGCCCCTATTCTTTACCCCATTAAAATCCAAATCATTATCCAGGAAGCCCATGGATTGGGAATTACATCCAATGTCCAACTCCATGTGTCGCCTAGGATATGTGTTGGGCCCATTGAAGAAAGCAAGGCCCACCTTAAAGAGGGTTGCATGCCATGCCTTAGGTGAGGAAAATCCACCATCCAAGGACACATTTTGGACAACAAATGCACTCAAGTGCCATGAGGTCAAAGTGGGATAAGAATCAAACTTCACATGAGAAATCCCTCTTCAAAGTCCATGTGTGACCAAGGCTTGGTTCACTTTCCATATCAAAGCAATGAGCCTCATTTAAGATGTTTCCATCTTTTTACACATGTGCATGGATAAATGGGGAATAGGAATGAAATTGGTCCCTAAGAACAACTCAAGTGCCCCACCTCAATGGATTGAAAGGAGCACACTGCCCACTTGAAGAACCATAAGAACACATTCATGGGTCAATCATGGGCAACCTATGTCCATCATCTTGATAAATATTTTGACTATGAGAATACAATATGATGGTCTACCCACAAACATATGAGTCAAAGAAGCCAATGGTAAAAAATTGATGCTCATCAAGCCATAGCCCACGTGAAGAATCAAAGTTAGAAATGTCCATGCAAGGACAAGTTTGGGCAACTTATGTGCACCAATTTCTTTACAAAAAAGAAGACCATTTGAGCACAAGAGGGCATGGCTTGATGAAACACCCAACCAACTTGAAAATGGTTAAGAATGATATACATAGCCCACTTAAAAATCTAAATCCAAAATGCCCCAAAGCATGGGACAAATTTGGGCAACTTATGGGTACCATTCTTTCCCACAAATTGAAAAATAATCACTCATCCTTGAGAAGGATGGTACATGGCCCACCAAACCCCCCCAAGAGAAGTTCAAGGAGCTACGATTGCATGGATAGCTCACTTGAAGAAAGGTCATCCAATTGAGGTTGAGAACATCAAAGGAAGCTCTTGAGAACCACTTTCCAACAACATGAGAAAACCATTTGAACTTAGTGAGATTGTTGAAACAACTCACTCATGGGACTTGTAGATGATCAAGTAACCCAAGTCCTCCACCCATCCAAAGGAAAAGGCACGAAGGGAAAGAATCCTACATACACAGTGTAGTGGTGCACACATGACTAAAAGAAATTCACAAGTTTCAATGAGGGCCCAAAAGCCCATCTATGTGGAGGAATTCCAAAAAAGCCCACCACACTTTATGTATAAGGATATACATCATAATCAAGAGATTGTGGAAGATTTGGGCCATTTTTCCATAAAGGCCCAACTATAAAATTTAGCCCACTTGAGATCTAAGTGAGGAACGGGCTGGTCACTTTTGTCCATACACATGTAAAGAAAGATGGGGCCATCTAAAGTGAACATTATGAGCCCAAAATTTTAGGTGGGCCCTACCAATCTCATGGTCCCAAACCATGAAAAGAAGATGAAAAAGAAAAGAAAGCTCTAAGGGAAATATGAAAAGGAAAAGAGAGCATGAGAGAGCCCAAAATGAAGTATTGGGGCCATCAAATACACCAAGAGCCATGACTTCACTTTTAACCCATTTGATACACATAAAAAGGGGCCCAACTCCCATGAGAGAAAATAGGATATTTTACTATGCACACTTGTTGGACATGGCAAAATTACCCTTTACATACACATAAAGGGAGTATGAAAGAAGAAAAGAAAGACGAAATGAAGCTTGCAATGTCCCTCTCCATGCACCACCTTAAGAAGAGATTGGGAAAGAGAAAAGGCCAAAAGCTTGGGCCCACCTCAACTCCCTTGAAGTATCTACATGAAGAAAAGAAAGAGTACATGAGAAGAGAAAATGAAGAAGGAAAAAATGAAATAAAAGAAAAGGGAGTGGTCCATACCTTCACCACTCACCAAATGGGGACCACCTTGCTGTCCCAAAGCTCCACCAAAGCCTCACCACTTGAAAAGAGCAAGGCCACGAAAAGGAAGAAAAAACTTGAAGAAAGAGAGATGTGAGGAAGAAGAGAGAGATATTGCACGTTGGAGGTGCTAAAGGTGCCCCATGTTATATAGAAAAGGAGAGGACACCCCATTACCCAGCCTACTGGAAAAACCAGTGGGCAAAACGACCCCTCACCCTCTCTCCTTGGGAAGAACTCCCCCTTGGGAAGAGTAGTTGCAAGTGAATCTTGTACCTTCATGTAAGAATGAAGTGATGGAAGAGAAGGATGAGAAAAAGAGAAAGGAATCTTACCAAAATCTCATCTTGTGAGAAATTGGGGAGAAATTAGCTTGATGATGTGGAAAAAGCTCCATTAGATTTTCAAGAAAAAAAAAGAATTGACTTGGTCAAACAATGATCTCAACCATCCAAAATCATAGCTTGATGATCTGAATCATTTTCAGAAAAGTACCAAGAATTTCCAACCTTGATCTTTGCCTACCTCCCATCCCCAGTGGTCCGAAGACCTTAAATTACGTCGGGATCAAGATCCCGAGGGATTTTTAATAAAAACAGGCGTCGATCTTAACCATCAAAATCAGAATCGATGACTCAGAACATTTTTCAAAATAAAAAAAAAATATTCCAAGTCTTACTCCCAAAATCCTGTCCGAAGACCTTAAACTACGTCGAGATCAACATCCCGAGAGATTTTTAATGAAAACCGGCAACGGTCTTGATCGTTCGAATCAAGATCCGATGAGTCTTGACATTTTTCTAAATATATATATTTCTTGCGTCGCTTGTACATAGTTTTTGGTCCGAAGACCTTAATATATATTTCTTGCGTCGCTTGTACATAGTTTTTGGTCCGAAGACCTTAAACTACATCGGGATCAACATCCCGAGGGATTTCATAATAAAAACCGCCATTTGATCTCAACCGATCAAGGAAGGGGTCAGATAGACTGGATTTGTTGAAAAAAAAATGTCGTGTTTGCATGTGCATAATTTTAGGTCCGAAGACCTTAAATTACACTGGGATTAATTTCTCGGGGGACTTTTCTTGCTTTCAATAAAAAACCGGCATCGACCTCGACTGCTCGGATCAAGGTTTGATAACCTGGATCATTTCAAAAATACTAAAAAGATTTTAAGGTTTCCATAAAAACCAGTATCAATCTCGATTACTCGAGTTGAAGTCTGGAACTTTCTAAAAAAAAGACAAAAAAATCACCATCAATTTTAATTGCGCAAATCTATCCCCAGCGGTCCGAAGACCTAAAAGTACAATGGGATTAACTTCTCGGTGGCTTTCTTTCCCATCCTGTCCTGGACATGGCTGACACTTAATTGTACGGGTGTTCAGAATCTTCTAAACAGGTAAGGGCCGAGGCGGACAGAACTCCGCGATCCAGTTCGTGTTGAACGCACCATGATAGACAACTTTGATTTGGAAGTCGCTGTTGAACCTGACGGATGTTCCCTGTTCCTAAAACTCATGAAGGGAATTAAGGCAGTTGGGAGGTGAAGCGCACCCTCACGGAATTGTGAGCAGCATAAGACACCAAACTGGATTGACAAAGGGAAATGTGAGGATGTGGCTCATTTTGTGGCCGAAGGAGTTCGTCAGATGATACGTGGTCTATGTGCATTGCACATGAGGAACAGGGAACTTTGTGGGTGTGTTGATTGAAAACCCTCAAAATTCCCTTATTCGAAGATGTAAAACTATGGTACTTAACAGTGTGAGATTCATCTTGGTCGCTGACGTAAAATGGATCGGGTGCCTTACTAGCAGTAGAAGCTGGAAATGGATGAAAATTCCATACCTTTCCTTACATTTCAAAAAATCCAACAAAACACCAAAACATTGCAAAATCAATTTACAAAATCACAAAAATATTTCTATTATTTTCAATAACACTGATCTTCATCTTGACCACTCAGGAGGAGACTCAGATCAGATATTTACAAAATCACAAAATATTCCCCTTATGGAAATATTCCCCTTATGGAAATATTCCCCTTATTTTCAATAAGACCGATCTTTATCCTGACTACTCAGGAAGAGACTCGGATCAAATATTTACAAAATCACAAAAAATATTTCCTTTGTTTTCAATAACCTATCTCCATCCTGACTAGTCTGGAAAAGATTCGGATCAAATATTTGTAAAAATCACAAAAAAATGTCACTATCCCCAGCACAGCATCTTAGGAGTCTTGAACTCCCCTCACTCATTTCACGGTTTGGGATGACGGATCTGATCGCCCGCAAATTGAAATCTTGACCAAAACTGGCAACCAAACACCATCTCAATCACACCCATTCCCCATAAGAGCATCTTGAGGTTACAACTGACAACCTCCTTCATCCATCCCCATCAGCAAAGAAACAGCATCTTGGGACGATGGACCTGATCGACCACGGGTCGGGATCTTGACCAACTCGCTGACCAAACATCCACATTGAAAAGAAAATCTCCAGGGAAGCACAACCCTGCAAGCAATAAGTTCAAAGTTCTCGGCATCCCCAGCGAAAGCAAAATCATCGAAGTGAAAGAGAATGAGCCAAACCATGCACCCATCATCAAATATGCATCCCCATGCATCACCATCCATCGCCTTAATCATTATGTTTACCTGCTTTCAAAATAAAAGTTGGTTAGCCAAAGACCCCACAGGCATCCCTAGTGGAGGCGCGTGCGAGCCAGATTTCCTTTTCGAAAAGACAAAAATATTATATATATTCCTATTTGCAAATAAAAACCCCACGGAGTGTCACTCCCCAGAGTGGGTATCTTTTCAAAATCCAAAAAATATTTTCCCAATAGATCGTTCGGCCTCCAAAACACTGAGAGATCTTCTATATCTCTGGGTAGGAACCGACGAAAAATCAAATAAGATCCGATGTCTCGCGGTTTCCTCGGAGACCATCGGATCCAATGCACTCAAAGTACGGTCGAATTGAACTCCAATGTCAGTGCGGTTGTACCAAATGCCAAGATACGAAAGATGAAAGGCAAAAGGCTCGGTCAAAAAAACCATCTGAATGGTGGAAATGATGAATTGTAACCCAACTATCAAAACCAGAAGATTGGGTGGAAAAGGTTCACACGCACATACCTAGGTGTGGATGCCTGAAGTACCTTGACTGAGTCCAAGTCGGCGTAGTGGATCTCCTGTAAGACTACATGGACGCAGGGCAGTTAACCACTTTGACAGTAAAGCGAAACAAGTACTCCTGGAGTGATTCGGGAAAGCAACGAACAATCAATCACAGGGTCGGTAACCTTGTAAAACTATGACGGACGTAGAGGCTCTATTGTACCTTTCCGATGTTAGTACCGATCGGGAACGGAAGGGTTGCGATTGGGTACCCAGGTTGCAGCTCATGCCGGGACAATCACAACATTTTCTCCAAACTCCCGTGGTATGTGCTAGTTATCAATTTTCAAACAATCAACTGACTCAGATACAAAGGGAAGCAAAGATTCCAGACCACGATCTATGAATGATCGGGTCAGAAGTGGGGTGTCCACTTGCTATGACATTCGGTTGCACATAACCTCTGCCAAAGAGGGGCATCTGTAGACACCCCACCTTCGGCTACAATGTTGGTAGAGATAGCTGAATGAATGGAGGACCATACCCCCAAATCCCATGTCCAAACCAAGCCAAACTCACCCTTGTAAGCCCCAATCCATAGCCTAACTCAAGCCTGAACCTAGTCGACTCACCCCTAAACATTAGCCTGAAAAACCCCCATAAGAAAAACCAGTAAAAAAATCCCAAAAAAGTCAAACTTGGTGAGTCAACCTGCTGAGTCAAATCACCGAGTCAACTCACCGGGTCAGTCCAGCCCATCAACCCGCCGAGTCAACTCACCTTGTTAAACCATCCTTCAAACCCAGTCAACTCACCTGGTTCCGAGCCATAGCTTCGGAGCAGGTCCAAACCTCAAACCTCGGGCTTTGCAGCTTCAAGTTCGGGGGTCGTACGCTCTGAAGCTGGAGCAGCGAGGCCATACGGGCGGCCCCCATTGTGCCGCCCAAGCCTAATTACATGAGCTGCCACTGCTCGCAGCTATAAATACCCCCATTCCCTCTCATTCACAGCATCCCTCAACTCTCAGAGAAATCCCATAAATTTTGAGTTTATATCCACCCCCTTTTAGTACATTCCTTCACCAAGGAGAGCCCCTGTGAGAAGAGTCTAGCCCTAGTCCAGCCCAGCCTGACCCTGGTCCAAGTCTCTAAAGCTATCCAAGTCCTGATCTAGCCACTCGAAGCAAACCCTTGCGACACCTCCGTCCATCCAGCTACTCTTTACTAGCATCATCTCATTTGTATCTAGAATAAGTGCAACATTTACTATTCTTCCAACCACCCTGCTTATCATATCACTGCAAACACTTTGATTATTCAAATACACAACATGCATCCCACATAAAGCACCTGTTAGTTCGAGTGTATTCTTTGGGTTTGCCTGTTAATGGAAACCTGCCCATCAGAAACTCTTACTGTTCAGACCTACAATCATGCATCTATCATTCATGAGAATGTACGAGGATTAAATCAGACTTTCAAGTATTAGTTCGATTCTGTGAAGTAGAGACCGTACTTCGGTACGGGTAGTGTAGGGTGCTTAACATCTTCCTATTTTGTAACCGTGATCCATTACCTCGAATCTCTGGCCGCAGATAAAAATAAGTCATTTTAGAGGAAAGAATCTTCGGATTCCCTTCTCTAACGTTTTTACGGGGTCTAGCCGACTGTAGATTCGAAGTAACTAGCTAATGGCGACTTTGGTCTTATACAAACTCATCCAAACATATCCAACTTAACACGACAACCTAAAAAGCCCTCGAGAACGAGGAGAGCCAGTGGCACAAACGGCTATTCACGCGCACGCACCC
Source organism: Liriodendron chinense (assembly GCA_003013855.2). Classification (NCBI taxonomy): domain Eukaryota; kingdom Viridiplantae; phylum Streptophyta; class Magnoliopsida; order Magnoliales; family Magnoliaceae; genus Liriodendron; species Liriodendron chinense. The sequence continues at coordinate 39,620 of ML058508.1, forward strand.
CTTTTTCGAAAGGGGCAATTCGGGAGTATAGAGAGGCAAGCGTCCACACAAAGAAACGTTGTTTACACAATAAAATTGCCTGTGTTTATTGGGAAAATAAAAGTCACATTCTAATATTTGACAAGAGAGACAGAAAATCATTTATCATTTTATTTTATTCATTTACTGAGTTCTTCGTACATTTCATATTTACATCATCCATTGATTCTAGAATAGATTGTACATTATACAAAAATGAAGTATATTCAGAAAGTAATTTCGGCGGAGCATCCTGTCCAGATGACAGGAGAATGGCGGGCTAATGATTCAAGTCAAAATTGTTCTTTTATTCAGGACTGAGGTGAATCAACTAGACTAAGCTTTGTTCCCTTGCGATCTTCATAGAACTCCATGACGTATTAGTATTACCCAACACATCTACCACTTCTAGGGTTTGTATCAAATACATTCAACCTGAAGGGAGAGAGAAGGGGCTTTTGCTCCAAAAGGATTATCTACACAAATCATCCACTTATAGAGATTGTACAAAATACTCTGTACGCTCAACCCGAAGGGAGAAAGATAGGTCTTCTGCTTAAAGAACATCATCTATACAAATCATCCACTTACAGGGATTGTACAGAATACTCTGTACGCTCAACCCGAAGGGAGAAAGATAGGTCTTCTGTACAAAGGAACAAACTCTTTAGTCTAGATTGCTCTCTCTGCAGTATTTGTCTTTGCCATAGCCTCAACTTTCATTGTTCTTGTACGATTGGAAAGGAAACAAAAGTTCAGAAGCTTTTGCACATTTTTCACAAAAGTCAAAACAATTGTCTTCTAAGGAGCTTTACGTGACCCGCGGTAAGTTCAGAAGCTTGCTGCGGTCCGCGGAAAGCATCCTCCTGACCGTTTCTTCAAGTCTTCTTCATCCTCCTTCTTTAATCCGGTAGCATCTCCCTCTTGTTCATCTTTGATTCTCGGGGTCCACACTTTGTGCGTTCAACCCGAGAAGAATTGAACTCGAGGTTCGCCCCATACCGCTGAAAACCTCTTGAGCTCTGAACTTCAGAATCAAGTGCTAAATGAGGACCCCTGGGGGGCTATTTATAAGCAAATGCGACCATTTTTGCAGCTCGAGGAAGGCTCAAGAGCTTGCCGCAGTTCACAGCAAGTGCACATTTTTTGCACTTTTCTTCTTTTCATTCGTTTTCTCTCTAAATCTTTCTTGATTCTTTTCCTTCTTTTTTCTTCATTTTTTCATGCCTCAGCAAACGTTTCGTTGCTAGTACTTCCATTTTCTAAGGAAATACTTCGCTGGTATCTGTAGGTAATGTTGATACCTTCTTGCTTTTGGCAAAGAAACGTTTCGTCGGTAATACTTCCATTTTCCAAGGAAATATTCTGTAGGTAATGTCGATACCTTTTCTAAGGAAATATTTCGTCGTTAATGTCACTCCCTTTTTCGGTAATGCTAGTAGTTTTTCCAAGGAAATATTTCGTTGGAAATTCTACTATTTTTTTCAAGGACATTTTTCCTCGGTAATAGTTTCATAATTGGCGAAATTTTGGGATGTTGCCGAAGAAATATTTTGTCGGTAAAAGGTACACTTGCCAACGAAATATAAAATTTCGTTGGTAATTGCTTTTTCCTAGGGTCATATTGCGACGACACTCCTGACAAAACTCTTCATCGTTAAAACCTTTTGCCCAGGAAAATATATCTTTTGCCAAGGAAATATTTCCTTGGTAAAAGTCAAAATTGTTGTAGCTCAGTGCACCCTAAACTTAATTTTGGAAAATATGTTTGAATTTAAGGGTGCATTGGGCATAGTGCACCCTAAAAATGACTTATTCAATTCGTTGGATTTTAAGGGTGCTGTTGTAGAATAAAGTTGGTTGAAGATATTCGTGACCAACAACTCTCGAGCAGCTTTACATGGCTCAAGTACCAAGGCTTTACATGCCTTGATGTGCCTTAACCTTAACCAAAACCCAACCCTTTACCTCTTTGATGATACCATGATAGGAAAACCTTTAGTCATCATAGATTGGCCCTAGGTTCACCAAAAGACCATCCATACCTTGGTTAATGTAAGCGGGTTGAGAATAGATGGGTCAGCAATCAAACAAGCTGAACCCAAGCCTGACCGACCGGTCACGACCGGTCGGCTGGATTGGTCCGATCGGTCGGACAGGCCTCCGGACCCAACAACAAGCTCGCTGTGTTGTTCAGGCTAAGGACCGACCGGTCTTGACCGGTCGGTTGGGATGGTCCGACTGGTCTTGACCGGTCGAGCAGACCATTCCCCTTTCACACAGCCCCTGTCCACTTTTCTGGCTGTGGCCGACCGGTCCTCATCGGTCGTGGACCCCTGGCCGACCGGTCACGACACGTCGGCACTAGCCGTTTTATGCCCGTTTTAGATCTGTTACACCTTCTTTTAAAAAAGGGCTTGGCTTGTTTTGAGGGGCAAGGAGAGGGATTTCGAGAGGAGTGAAGCCACCATTGTTGGAGACCATTTGAGGCTCATTCCCAACCTACGCAAGGCATCTTCCTTGTGCTTTAACACAAGATTGGAGCATTCCAAGCTCATGAAGAACATGGCCTTCATCCCCTCTTGATCTCTAGAGTTTGGAACCTTCTTGATTGGTATATCCTTGTCCAAAACTCTAAGATGAGATCGTTGTAGGAGAGAACCTCTAGGCAACCCATTCCCATTAATTGTAGAGTTCTCTAACACACTCCCCTATCACCTTGGGCATCTTAAAGGCATCACATGCAAGGTGTTTGATCAAGTGTGGCTGATGCATTAGCGACGCAACGACAACACGATCGTGGAAGCAAGGGAAGCTGATTGAAGCACAGGAGAATGGAGATCAAGTAACTCAAACCGGCGCTAAACAAGGGGCTCATCCGACAAGTAAGGTTGTCTTTTTTGAGAGTCCATTTAAAGTTTGTTTGTCAAACTCGAACTAGGGACGGTAGCCGTTCCTTGGCCCATTAGCCGGGCCTAAACGAAGTCTCCAAGGGGGAGCCTCCGACACGGGAGTGAACGTATATCAGGTTGAGAGTTAGCCTATGTCTAAAACTCCATTCGGGTTGAGAGTTAGCCCTTTGTCTAAAACTCCGGTTATGGTTGAGAGGTGAACCGGTAAAACCTCCGTGTAAAGGTTGAGAGGTGAACCTCATTTAAAACCTCCGATAGTGAATGCCGGTGTGCTTAAAGGAGTTGAGTACTTGAACCGGGAGTGGAGTAGACCCAAAGTTGAACCACTATACATGCTTGTGTTTGTGATTGATTTGAGCACATTGATATCTTAGCATTTGAGTTTAATTGTTTATTTATGAATGCTTGATAGGAATGTTTGCTAGGCACTAGATTGGCACATCCACACACAAGATCTACTTTCACTAGGTGTGTAAACTTGAGCTCATTGATCGATTCTCATAAGTCTACGTAGGTTACATAGGTTAGGAGCGTGATTACTTAAATCATTTATTTACCTATGCATGCTTAGACTAAGATTGTTTATTGCTTAACCATATGCTAGTCTTGTGATTGGACCTACTTAGGCTTGGAAGCCGAAGTGTTCTTGCTTAATTTAATTTGTTGAATTGTGTAAGTAGGCGAAAAGAAATTAAAAAAAAGGTCCTAATCACCCCCTCCTATAGGTTTAGCCATAATTCTAGTTGCTCTTTAAGCTTCCACACATACATAGGTGTCGTGTTAGAATACCAACGTACTTTCAATTGGTATCAGAGCGGGTTGCTCTTCAAGGACGTAACCGTCTAGAGTAAGATCCGGTACCGGAGCACTAGCATAATGTCTAACCGAGATGAGAGTACCACCAACCGTCAACCATTCTTTGACGGGTCCAACTATGCCTATTGGAAGGCTAGAATGAGAATTTTTCTCCAATTCATGGACCGTCCGGTGTGGCTAAGCACATAAAATGGATACACCATGCCCACCGTGCAAGTGGAGGTTGATGAGAAATGCATTGTCATTCCCAAAGATGATTCCAAATGGGATGACACAGAGAGAGCACAATACATGGCTATGCCAAAAGCTCTCAATGCGATTTGCTTTGCGGTTTCCCTGGACGACTGTAAAAGAAGCGTGGGATATACTTGAAGTTACCCACGAGGGAACTAGCACAGTAAGACGCTTGAAGCTTCAGCTCTTAACTACCAAATTTGAAAACATTAAGATGGAAGAGTCTGAAACTTTCATGGAGTTTTATACTAAATTGTTAGATATTTGCAACTCCATGTTTGTCTTGGGTGATCAGGTTTCGGATGGTAGGATTTGTAGAAAATACTTAGGTCCCTCCTAGATAGATTTGACTCCAAGATAGTTGCCTTATTGGAGTGTAGAGACATAGATAACATGAAAGTAGAAGAACTCATAGGTTCCCTACGAACTCATGAACTACACTTTAAGGCCCCCTCTAGGAAGAAAAGCATTGCTCTTAAGTCCTCTCACAAACATAAGAAAATTAAGAGTGAGTCGGAGGAAGATAGTGATGATGAGGATGATGAGGAAGAGAAATTGAACAAAAAATTCAAGAGATTCCTCAAATATGATAAAGGGAATAGCCGTGACAAGAATGGCAAGAAGGGTGAGAAACATAAAGAAAAATCATCCACGCCTTCATCTGTCCGTTGTTACAGTTGCGGTCGTCGTGGCCATATTGCCCCGGAATGTCCGAATGGGCCTCAACCGAAAGGTAAAAAGGCAATGGCTGCCACTTGGGATGATACGGAGGAGTTCGAATCTGGTGACTCCGCTTGTGATGAGAGCCAACATAAAGATCTAGCTCTCTCGGCCTCCACCACAACCCCTCTTCCGGCTTATCTAAGAGGGGATCCCAACTGCTATCCCTTCTAGGAGAAGAAGGAGTTCCCAACCCCTTATCTCATGTTACATTTTATGAGGGTGTTGAGGAAATTAGTTACCCTTAGGCTTATCAATCTCAACATAGTTAGTAAGGGTAGCTAGAAATGCTTTAATAGGAAAATCTAAGGATTTCAGCCTCATTTCTGTGTGTATGGGCAAATCAGAGGATTCAAGCCTCTTGAGCCCAAATCTGGTAGTTTAGCTCTACTTTAAATATGTATATTTGCTTGCTATACTATCACCATGCTTAGATTACTAATCTTGCTGAATTACATGCTTCATTGTATGCTAATCTTTGCTTAGTATTGGTCTTGATATACCATTAGGGGAGGTTGGTTGATTGGGTTATAAGCCCTTTGTGCTTATTTTGAAAATGTATATCTTTGACCAATGTTGCATAATTAACTATGCTTAGATAGTTACATTTTCTTGTTAATCATGTTCCTTAGTATGCTCCATGTTTTTATGAATCATGCACCCTATACTCTCCTTGTTAGCATGTGCTTATAGTTATAACTGCGACATACTATCGACTCTTACCTTAACCTTATTGATATATCATTAAGGGGGAGAGAATAGTTTGTCAATTGCTAACAAAAAGGGGGAGAAAGCTCAAATCCCACCAAAACTAGTTTGCTATGTTTTGTGATGCAGGGATTGATAGGTTATGGGGGAGCAAAATGAAGAGGTGCAGCTTAGATTAGGCATGTCAAGAGTCTTGTATTTAATTCATTATAAATGTAATATCTTGAACATGTATTTTGTTTTGGTAGGTTAGGTTTTTGTAAGTAATTGACAAAGGGGGAGATTGTTAGTACACTTTTCTGTGGCATACTAGTGCAGCTTGTTTGTCAATCACTTACGTCAGTGAGTCTAGTGTCGGTTGAGCCTAATGAAGACAAAGACTGGAGACTCAAGTGACCCCGCTGCATCAAGGAAGAAGATACAGGTAAAAGAGATGCCTTGATGTGCCTTAACCTTAACTAAAACCCAACCCTTTACCTCTTTGATGACCTTGACCATGATAGGAAAACCTTTAGTCATCATAGATTGGCCTTAGGTTCACCAAAAGACCATCCATACCTTGGCCAATGTGAGCGGGTTGAGAATAGATGGGTTAGCAATCAAACAAGCTGAACCCAAGCCTGACCGACCGGTCGGCTGGACTGGTCTGACCGGTCGGACAGGCCTTCGGACCCAACAGCAAGCTCGCTATGTTGTTCAGGCTAAGGACCGACTGGTCTTGACCGGTCGGCTGGGATGGTCCGACCGGTCTTAGCCGGTCGAGCAGACCATTCCCCTTTCACAGCAGCCCCTGTCCACTTTTCTAGTTGTGGCCGACCGGTCGTGGACCCCTGCCCGACCGGTCACGACCGGTTGGCACTAGCCGTTTTATGCCCGTTTTAGATCCGTTGCACCTTCTTTTATAAAAGGGCTTGGGTTGTTTTGAGGGGCAAGGAGAGGGATTTCGAGAGGAGTGAAGCCACCATTGTTGGAGACCATTTGAGGCTCATTCCCAACCTATGCAAGAATCTTCCTTGTGCTTTAACACAAGATTAGAGCATTCCAAGCTCATGAAGAAGATGGCCTTCATCTCCTCTTGATCTAGAGTTAGGAACCTTCTTGATTGGCATATCTTTGTCCAAAACTCTAAGATGAGATCGTTGTAGGAGAGAACCTCTAGGCAACCCATTCCCATTAATCGTAGAGTTCTCAAACATACCCTCCTATCACCTTGGGCATCTTAAAGGCATCACATGCAAGGTGTTTGATCAAGTGTGGCTAAGGCATTGGCGACGCAACGGCAACACGATCGTGGGAGCAAGGGAAGCTGATTGAAGCACGCGAGAGAGGAGATCAAGCAACCCAGACCGGCGTTAAACAAGGGGCTCATCCGACAAGTAAGGTTGTTCTTTTGAGAGTCCATTTAGAGTTTGTTTGTCAAACTCGAACTAGGGACGTTAGCCGTTCCTTGGCTCGTTAGCGGGGCCTAAACTAAGTCTCCAAGGGGGAGCCTCCGACACGGGAGTGAACGTGCGTCGGGTTGAGAGTTAGCCTATGTCCAAAACTCCGTTCGGGTTGAGAGTTAGCCCTTTGGCCAAAACTCCGGTTATGGTTGAGAGGTGAACCGGTAAAACCTCCGTGTAAAGGTTGAGAGGTGAACCTCATTTAAAACCTCCAATAGTGAATGCTGGTGTGCTCAAAGGAGTTGAGTACTTGAACCGGGAGTGGAGTAGACCCAAAGTCGAACCACTATACATGCTTGTGTTTGTGATTGATTTGAGCACATTGATATCTTAGCATTTGAGTTTAATTGTTTATTTATGAATGCTTGATAGGAATGTTTGCTAGGCACTAGATTGGCACATCCACACACAAGATGTACTTTCACTAGGTGTGTAGACTTGAGCTCATTGATCCATTCTCATAAGTCTACATAGGTTGCATAGGTTAGGAGCGTGATTAGTTAAATCATTTATTTACCTATGCATGCTTAGACTAGGATTGTTTATTACTTAACCATATGCTAGTCTTGTGATTGGACCCACTTAGGCTTGGAAAGCCGAAGTGTTCTTACTTAATTTAATTTGTTGAATTGTGTAAGTAGGCGAAAAGAAATTCAAAAAAAGGTCCTAATCACCCCCTCCTATAGGTTTAGCCATAATTCTAGTTACTCTTTAAGCTTCCGCACATACGTAGGTGTCATGTTAGACTACCTATGTACTTTCATAACAATGGTTTGAAGTTTAAATAAAGTTTAAGTAGTTTTTCTTAATCTTATGATGGATCATGGATGTTTAGAAGAATTGCTTGAGTTCTTAACTGTTTTGAGTTATTCTAGACCTGTATGATCCGAGGAATTGGATTCAATACTCTCTAGACATATGATCCTCATGTGGGAACTTCATGCCAAAGGTATATTTTTCTGGAACTTCTGAATTATGTAAGACTGTGTATGTGATTTGAATCAGGTTCAAATCATGATCTAGTTATATCTTAGAACATGATTTCATGATGATTATGGTTGTAATCTTAGCCTATTGGAATTAGGATTGACCTATGCAATTGAGTGTACTCAAATCCTAGCTTAAATTGAGAGAATCATGTGTATGACAGACTGTTTGTTTTAACTTCTCTATCATCCGACTAGATAGAACTTAATTTCGATTCTAGTTGAGAAAGTGAGAAACCATAGCGAATTAAGCATCAAGGATTGCTACAAGTGGATCCTTGAACCCCCAGTGCCTTTTTATTAATTGATTACCTTCAGTTTAGTTCAAAAGTGTTATCTTCATCAAATTACTAAAATTCTGATAGTTAGCTCTTCAGTAGAAATCATTCGCAGTATTTTGTGATTTCCTACACAAGTCCCTGTGGATCGACCTCGGTCTTACGGAGATTATTACTACATCGCAGCCTTGCACTTGAGGCGAGCAAACAAGTTTTTGGCGCCGTTGCCGGGGACTTTGACAGTTTTAACAGAATTTTTGAAGATAGTTTCTAATGAAATTTTTAGGAATAGTACTAACTTAGTTTGTTTCATTTTGATTTTTTTCTTTTGCAGGGATTTTAGGAAGTTGAAGAAGAAGCTAGGGGTCTTAAGTTCTCAAATCTGGTTTTATCTTTCTAACCTTACTCTTCTTCTTCCCCCTATTCATTCATATCATATTCATCTCTTGTAGAGTAGTTGGAGACTCCTTTTTGGATCTCTGATAGGTTGGCCTTGTGCTGCCTTGATTTCTATTGGTCGGCACTGCCATCTTGGATCACCTTATTCTCAGAGATTTCTCTTCTCAATCTTATTCCTCTTCCTTCTTTTTCTACACTTTTCTTAAAAGAATAAAAAAGTGAGTGGGGAGTTCTCTGAACCCCTATTGACCAGGAGAAATCGGTCTCTATCCTTGCTTCTGGCTCAGCCATTGCAAGAACCATGTGCTTCGGTCTTAGAGAGAAGTAAAGGAAGGAAGGACGAATTCTTCTTTCTTTCGTGTTTCATTCTTTTAGGATTTGCATGCCACATTGGGCTCGGGATTCTAATAACCGACTCATTCGTGAATGGGGAATAGTTGAAGGAATTGATAGAGAGCTAGGGGCTAAGAGACATTTAAATTCTCCAATTTTGTCTAAAAGTATGGCTGCAAATCAACCCAACCCTATGGCCAATCAAAATCTGGGCCAAAACCAAACCGAAACGGGAGAGAATGTGGTTGAGAATGTTCCCCGACCCAGAACATTACGTGATTACTTGCAACCAGCAAGAGTGAGCACTCCCTCATCCATAGTTTTTTAACAAAATGCAGGGGACGTAGATTTGAAATTGGGAGTAATCCAACTCCTCCCCAGTTTCCATGGACTAGACAGTGAAGGTGCCTACCAACACCTTAAGGAGTTTGATGAGGTGATAGCCACCATGCACTTTGCAAATGTAACCGATGATGTGGTGAGACTTGAATTATTTCCTTTTAACCTTAAAGAGAAAGCTAAAGGTTGGCTTCATGCATTAAGGCTAAGGCCAAGATCAATTGGCACATGGACTGAGATGTCTAGGGAGTTCATTAAAAAGTTCTTTCCTACTCACAAAACGAACATGTTGAGGTGCCTTATCATGAATTTTGCCCAAAAGGAGGATGAGACCTTCTAACAATGTTGGGAGAGGTTTAAGGACTTATTAAATGCATGCCCACATCATGGCTACGAAATTTGGCTGGTTATAAGCTTTTTCTATGAAGGACTGACTTCACCCATGTGCCAATTCATAGAAATGATGTGTAATGGAGAATTAATGAATAAGGAAGCCGAGGAAGCATGGGACTATTTGGATGAATTGGCTGAGAATGCACAGTCTTGGGATACATCTAGACCAACAAATTCCAAGACTAGCCAACAAAAGGAAAAATGAAGAATTTATGTTCTCTCAGAAGAGGATAATATAAGTGCACGTGTGGCTAGCCTCACAAGAAAAGTCGAGGCCATGGAATTTAAGAAAGGAGAAACGATCAACTCAAAAGACGTTGAAACTGTTTGTGGAATTTGTGTAGGAAATCAACATGCTACACAAGATTTCCCACAATTTCAGCATTCCAAGATATCTTACAAGAACAATCAAATGCCATAAACAGTTATCAACGGCCATTTAGTGCTCCAAACTCAAACACGTATAATTCTAGTTGGAAGAACCATCCCAACTTCAGTTGGAGGAATGGACCCACTGCGAATGCAAACAATGCTCCTCAAGTTCAACCTTTACTAGGTCCATTCCTAGTCATTACACCAAAAGTTACGTTAGAGGAGATGTTGGGTGCATTCGTATAGGTTCAAACTGAATATAACAAGACTAATTCTCTAAAAATAGATGGGTTCATGCAAGAGCAATTGAAATTTAATCAAAATTCAACTCAAGCCATCAATGAGTTGAAAACCTTAATGGCTAAGGTTGAATCTTACCTCAGTGTTAGGGAGAAAGGCACACTTCCTGCCCAACCTCTTCCTAACCCAAGGACCCAATTTGAGATACAAGACGCAAGCTCATCCTCCCAACATACGGAGCATGTTCAAGCTATCACCATTTTGAGAAGTGGGAAAATAGTCGATAAATCTAATCTGGTGAAGGCCCCAAAGCCTAATGATCCGAAAAATTTCAAAGAGGATGATAGCTCGAACAACACTCCACAAGAGAAAGAACCAGAAAGGCAATACAAGCCGGTTGCCCCGTTTCCCCAAAGGTTGTTTTCACCCAATCCTTTACACAAAAACCTGAAAATTTTAGAGGTTTTTAAGTAGGTGAAGATCAACATCCCGTTGTTGGATGCCATAAAGCAAATACCATCCTATGCCAAATTTCTAAAGGAATTGTGTACAGTCAAAAGGAAACACAATGTTCACAACAAAATACTTTTGACTGAGAGAATTTGATTGCTATTATCAAACAAGAGGTGCCCCAAAAATACAAGGATCCGGGTAGTCCAACCATCTCATGCATCATAGGAGACTACCGGATTAAACAAGCCTTACTTGATTTAGGGGCAAGTGTTACCCTCATTCCATGCTCAGTTTATGAACAACTTGGGTTAGGTGAATTGAAATCCACCAAAACCACACTCCAACTTGCTGATAGATCAATTCGTATACCGAGAGGAGTGATTGAGGATGTCTTAGTCCAAGTAGATAAATTCTACTACCCAGTAGACTTTATTATCTTGGATACACATCCCGTGATAGGCACCGGTGCTCAAATTCCCGTTATACTTAGCCACCCTTTTCTAGCTACTTCAAATGTGATTATCAATTGTAGAAACGGGCTTGTACAAATGTCCTTTGGAAATATGACTCTTGAGCTGAATATATTTGATTTATGCAAACAACCACGGGAAGTTGATGATGAGATCCACGAGATAAATTTGATTGAATCATTCGTGGAGGATACATTCCCCTTGACATTATATTTCGACCCTTTGGAGGCATGTTTGGCCCACTCTCATGAGATAAATGATGACACAATACGAGAGATGGATGCCATTTTAGATGTGATGACGGCACTTGGTAACAAAAGATGGAGGGCACTATTTGAACCTTTACCCTTAAACGAGAACAAGCCCCTCCCATCCAATATCAAGGCACCAACGCTCGACCTAAGACCATTACCAAGTGATTTGAAATATGTATATTTAGGTCGAGGAGAGACATATCGGGTGGTGATTTCTTCCCACTTGGATGAAGAACAAGAGAGTAGGCTAATAGCCACTCTAAGAGAGCATAAGAGTGCCATTGGATGGTCGATTGTGGTCTTAAAGGCATAGACCCACTGACTTGTACTCATCGCATACACCTTGAGGAGAATGCAAAGACATCTAGGCAACCACAAAGACGCCTCAATCCAAATATGAAGGAGGTGCTTAAGGCCGAGGTGTTGAAACTATTGGATGTGGGTATCATTTATCTAATATCCGATAGTCAATGGGTGAGTCTGACTCAAGTAGTGCCTAAGAAATCCGGAATAACCATCGTAGCCAATGCCAATAATGAACTCGTGCCAACCAGAGTCACTACTGGTTGGAGAATGTGCATTGACTACAAGAAGCTAAACACAGTTATGAGGAAAGACCACTTATCCCTACCATTTGTTGATCAAATTTTAGAAAGGTTGGCGGGTCATTCCCATTTTTTGCTTCCTTGATGGTTATTCAAGGTACAACAAAAAATAGAGATCGCCTCAGAGGACCAAGAGAAGACAACATTCACATGTCCATTCGGCACTTTCGCCTATCGAAGGATGCCATTTGGACTATGTAATGCCCCTGCCACTTTTCAGCATTGTATGCTGAGTATTTTTTCTGACATGGTGGGGACAATTCTCGGAGTCTTCATGGATGATTTCTCTGTATTTGGTTGTAGCTTTGATGAGTGCCTTATGCACTTGAAATCTGTGTTGAAAGGATGTGAAGAGAAGAACCTTGTGTTGAATTGGGAGAAATGTCACTTCATGGTTCAAAAGGGAATTGTGCTTGGTCACATCGTCTCACAAAACGGAATTGAGGTGGATAAGGCTAAAATCGACCTTATCTCTAGCTTTCCATCACCCAAGAGCGTATGAGATGTGCGATCCTTTTTGGGACACGCCGGATTTTATAGACGGTTCATAATGGATTTCAGTTCACTCTCCCGTTCTTTATGTAACCTACTTCAAAAGGAGAACTCATTTGAGTGGAATGAAGATTGTCAAAATGCCTTTACCAAACTTAAAGGTATATTGACATGTGCTCCCATAATGCAACCACTTGATTGGAGCCTTCCTTTTGAAATTATGTGCGATGCGAGCGACTACGCTATTGGGGCTGTGCTAGGTCAAAGAAAAGAGAAGAAGCCATGTGTTATCTACTACGCAAGTAGAACCTTAAACTCAGCCCAAGAAAACTACACTACTACAGAAAAAGAACTTTTAGCCTTGGACAAGTTTAGGTCTTACTTGATTGGATCCAAAATCATCATATTCACCGACCATGCCGCGCTTAAATACCTTCTCTCCAAGAAGGACGCTAAGCCACATTTGTTAAGATGGATCCTCCTACTCCAAGAATTTGACATAGAAATATATGATAAGAAAAGAGTAGAAAACGTAGTGGCTGACAATCTCTCTCGACTTGTTCTCACCAATTCCCCTGAGAATACCGCGATCAATGACATGTTCCCTGATGAATAACTTTTTAAAGTCTCCCAATTGCCTTGGTATTTGTTGAGCTCTTAATTGTGCATATTCTAACCCCAAGTCATCACTCATTATGCAAGGTTTTCATGATTTAAAGACTAATCTAATGCATGATTTCATGATTGTAGGAATGAGAGGGACTCCGCCCAATCGAAGACTAAAAAGACCTCTTTAAGAGCCTTGGATGAAGACCCAAGGTGGGCCGAAGAAAGAATGAAGCAGAGAAAGAAGAAAAGAAGAAGGAAATGAAGAAGAGAAGGGCTAGACCGGTCGTGACCGGTCGGCCAGGAGGGCCACAACCGGTCGGCCATCTCCCCCTGACCCTCTGGAACTCTCTGGACCAATTGCCAACCCAGATCGACCGGTCTTGACCGGTCGGCCAACAGGCCCTGTGCACGCTGGACTGTCACTGAACAGGCTAGACCGGTCGTAGGATTGCCGGGGAGTTTGACGGTTTTTCACAAAATTTCTGAAAATAGTATTTATTTAGGATTTTTAGGATTCTAGTACTAACTTAGTTTATTTTGTTTGATTTTTCTTTTGCAGGGATTTCTAGGAAGCTGAAGAAGACATAAGGATCTCAATTGCCAAATCAGATTCTATCTTCCTAACCTTACTCTTCTTCTTCTCCTTTTCATTCCTATCATATTCATCTCTTGTAGAGTGGGTGGAGACTCCTTTTTTGGATCTCTGATAGGTAGGCCTTGTGCCACCTGGATTCCTATTGGTCGGCTCTGCCGTCTTAGATCACCTTGTACTCAGAGATTTCTCTTTTCACCTTTACTCCTCTTTCTTCTTTTTCTGCACTTTTCTCAAAAGATTCAAAGAGTAACCCCTATTGACCAGGAGAAATTGGTCTATATCCTTGCTTCTTTGGAAATATGACTCTTGAGTTGAATATATTTGATTTATGCAAACAATCATGGGAGGTTAATTATGAGATCTACGAGATAAATATGATTGAATCATTTGTGGAAGATACACTCCCCTTGTCATTATATTCCAACCCTTTGGAGGCATGTGTGGCCCACTCTCATGAGATAAATGATAACACAATACGAGAGATGGATGCCATATTAAATGTGATGCCGGTACTTGATAACAAAAGATGGAGGGCCCTATTTGAGCCTTTACCCGTAAACGAGAACAAGCCCCTTCCATCCAACATTAACGCATCAACACTCGACTGTTCGCTACCCCAAGTGTAGGGTTGCGATGTAGTAATAAACTCGGTAAGACCGAGGTCGATCCATAGGGACTTATATAGGAATTCACGAAACACTTCCAATAGTGTCTACTGAAAAACTAACAAATAAGTTTTTAAGGAGATTGATGTGAATAGTAATTTTGAACTTAAACTGAAGTAATCAATTAATAAAAGGCACTAGGGGTTCAAGGATCTACTTGTAGCAATCCTTGATGTTCAATTCCCTGTGGTTTCTCACTTTCTCAACTAGAATCGAAATTAAGATCTATCTATTCGGATGATAGAGCAGTTAAACCAACAATCTGCCATATGTAAGATCAATGTACATGATTCACTCAATGCAAGCTAGGACAAGCATACTCAATTGCATAAGTCAGTCCCAATTCCAATAGACTTCACAATCATAACCATCATTAAGTCCTGTCACAAGACAAAGCTAGATCATGATTTGAACTTGATTCAAATCACATACACAGTCTCAAACATACTTCAAAAATCCATAAAAGTAGAACTTTGGTAGAAAGTTCTCACATGAAGAGTGTAATCCAATTCCTCGGATTATACAGGTCTGCACTAACACACAACAATTAAGAACTCAAGTAATTCTTAAAAACATCTATGAGTCATCATAAGACTAAGAAAAACTACTTTAGTACTTGAATTAAACTTCAAACCATTGTTTATAAACATGAAATCCAATCTAAAACCAACTTTAAATGAATTAAAACATCCTAGATTCACTATAAGCTTCACCTCTTAGCCCTAGTTAAGAGGTTTAGCTGTTCATGATCCAAGGAAACATGAAACAACTAAGAAAAACATAAAAATAGCAAACAAACTAGGAGGAGTTGTGGAACTCCAAAATCCACTTTTGCCGCCTCCCACCTTGCTCAAACCCTTCCAAGATGCCCTAGGAACGATCCCTAAGTGTCCTTTTATAGTGAGGAGGCTCCGCAACGTCGGAATCATCTAGAATTTGCATAAGAATATGCAGTGCGCTGAGAAAATCGGCGCCCAAAATAGAAACTTTCTGTTTGAATGCATGGCCGACCGGTCACGACCGGTCGGACCTCTTCTGGGATAGTCCAGGGAGCTCGCTGGAGAAAAACAGGATCTGGTCGTTCGGTCAAGACCGGTCGGCCCTGTTGTGCTGCTGGTCCAGAGGAAAAATCAGAGGTGGCCGACCGGTAAAGACCGGTCTTGTCTTGTTTCCTCTGCATTCTCTTCTTCCATTCTTCCCTCTCTGCTTCCTTCTCTCTTCGGCCCACCTTGGGTCTTCATCTAAGGCTCTTAAAGGGATCTTTTTAGTCTTCGATTGGGCAGGGTTCATCTCATTCCTACGATCATAAAATCATGCATTAGATTAGTCTTTAAATCATGAAAACCTTGCATAATGAGTGATGAATTGGGGTTAGAATATGCACAATTAAGAGCTCAACACACCCCCCAACCAACATTTTGCTAGTCCTGAGCAAAACATGCGTGGAATCAATTCCATTCTCCAAAACCCAACTCTTCTTTAGAAACCATTCTTCTATACATCCCAAGATACACAAGTGTAAGATTCAAAAAAATTAGGAGATAGAGGTTGAAACCGTAAACTCTCAAAACATAATAAGTGTCCATATGAGATTCTCACTGATTGGATGATAAATAGAAGAACTTGAACAAATTCACCTAGTGTGCATTGTGAAAGTTCTTCTCATGAGTTTTCACGATTATCTTCTTCACAAATCAACTAGACTATAGATCTGAAGGTATAAAGAGCAACAATAAGCTAATGACAGGAATTTGCCTTACTGTCCTTCTGACGGCTTTCACACTACGTCCCATTTTCGGCTTTGGTTACGGGTAGACCATCCCCCGGTTGGTAATAGGTAGCCCTAATCGAAAAATTTTCCACCATTTTTCCATCATTCCCAATTTCATCCTTCATTTTCCTTTTTCTTTTAAATTAGATAGGATTTTTAGAAATGCATATCTTTCGTTATTTTCCCATGGACAAGGATGGACAAAGTACCCTGGCTTGGTTTCTCAACACCTTAAATCAAAGTCTAGCTAATCCACAAATCACATAATCCTTTCAACTCATGAAAATCGTGTAATGTGAACTAGGTGTAAAAGTGTTCAAATTTTCTATCAATCACATAACTAAGGGAATTCACATATAAACCCATTATGCTATGAGAAGTTCCAGACTTACAACCTCATACACTTCATATCTCCTCCTCTTATGCTCATATCATCTTGAATGCATAGAAACAAAGTTTTCTAAAAAGAGTTTTGAATTTTAGAAAAATCGAAAAATTTCTACATAATTACTCGAAATGTTACAAAACGCTGGATTCATCCAAGTGATCCTACACCCCCAACCAAATCTTGCATTGTCCTCAATGTAAAAGACGTGCAATGAGCAAAACATGAGAGCAATTTGAAAATAAAAGGGAGTGAGGAATGATAGTACCTGAGAGAGTGAAAAGTGAAATTCTTCCTCCTTCTAACAAACCTATGAAAAATAAACAAAAGCAACCAACTCCTAATCCTAACTACTCTATACCTCCATTAGACTAGGAGATCAATCATCCTGATACACAGGATCAGTCAGAGGTATGGACATACCTTCTGAAGGAAACTTCTCAAAGAACGGCTTTAATCGCTGACCATTCGCCTTAAAGATGTTGCCGTTCCTTGGATTTAACAACTCGACGGTCCCATATAGGTAGACAGTTTGCACAATGTAGGGACTGGTCCATCAAGATCGCAATTTTTTCGAAAATAAATGTAGGCGAGAATTATACAGAAGGACTTTTTTATTGATCATGAATGTCTTACGAAGAATGTTCTTATCATGGAACACCTTCGTCTTTTCCTTGTAAATTCTCGCATTCTCATATGCTTCGTTCCGGATTTCCGCAAGTTCATTCAATTGTAGTTTGCGTAACGAGCTTGCCTTGTCAGAATCAAAATTCATCTTCTTAATTGCCCAATATGCCCTATGTTCCAACTCCACAGGCAACTGATAAGCCTTCCCATAGACAAGTCTATAGGGAGACATTCTAGTAGGTGTCTTAAAAGCGGTACGGTAAGCCCAAAGCACATCGGTGAGTCGAAGCGACCAATCATTGCGATCGGGGTTCACCGTTTTCTCCAAAATGTGTTTAATCTCCCTATTGGATATCTCAGCTTGTCCACTAGTTTGTGGGTGATAGGGAGTGCTCACTTTGTGTGTGATGCCATATTTCTTCATCAAGGTTTCAAATAGGCGATTACAAAAGTGAGACCCTCCATCACTAATGATGACTCAAGGTGTTCCAAACCAGAAAAGAATATTCTCTTTTAAGAAACGAATGACTGTTTTATGGTTATTATTCCGACATAGGATCGCCTCGACCCATTTGGACACATAGTCAACAGCAAGCAAGATATATACATTTCCAAAAGAATACGGGAAAGGACCTATGAAATCGATGCCCCAACAATAAATTCGATTATTAAGATGGGATTGAGTGGCATCATATTTCTACGGGAGATTCCTCCCAATTTCTGACAGGGTTCACACGTTTTGCAAAACTCATATGTGTCTTTGAACATAGTGGGCCAATAGAACCCACATTGCAAAATTTTGGCTCTGGTCTTCTTAGCCGAAAAGTGGCCACCACATGCCTGAGAATGACAAAAGGAGATGATACTTTGTTGTTCATCATCTGGCACATATCTCCTTACGATTTGATCGGGACAATACTTGAATAAGTATGGGTCGTCCCATAGGAATTTTCGCACCTTAGTGAAGAATTTATCCTTATCTTGCTTTTTCCAATGTGTAGGAATCGTACCTGTAGTAAGATAGTTAGCAATGTCCGCATACCATGGCAATTGGGAGACTGCAAAAAGTTGTTCATCAGGGAATATGTCATTAATCGCAGTCATTTTAGGGGAATCGATGAGGACAAGTCGAGAGAGATGGTCAGTGACTACATTTTCTACTCTTACTCAGCCATTGCAATTATACCTTGTGCTTCGGTCTTAGAGAGAAAGGAAGGAAGAAAGAATTCCTTTTTGTTTCATTCTTTTAGGATTTGCATGCCACATTAGGTTCGAGATTCTAATAACCGACACATTAGTGAAGGGGGGAATAGTTGAAGGAATTGATAGAGAACCACGTGCTAGGAGACATATAACTTCTCCAATTTTGTCTGAAAATATGGCTATAAATCAACCTAATCCGATGGCCAATCAAAATCTAGGCCAAAACCAAACCGAAACGGGAGAGAATGTGGTTGAGAATGTTCCTCGACCAAGTAACATTATGTGATTACTTGCAACCACCAAGAGCGAGCACTCCCTCATGCATAGTTTTTTCACAAAATGCAGGGAATGTAGATTTGAAACCGGGAGTAATCCAACTCCTCCCGAGATTCCATGGATTAGACAGTGAAAGTGCCTATCAACACCTTAAGGAATTTGATGAGGTAATAACCACTATGCACTTTGCAAATGTAACTGATGATGTGGTTAGGCTAAAATTATTTTCTTTTACCCTTAAAGATAAAGCTAAAGGTTGGCTTCATGCATTAAGGCCAAGATCAATTGGTGCATGGACTGATATGCATAGGGAGTTCATTAAAATATTCTTCCCTACTCATAAAACGAACATGTTGAGGCTATCATGAACTTTTCCCAAAAGGAAGAGGAGACCTTCTTCCAATGTTGGGAGAGGTTCAAGGACTTGTTAAATGCATGCCCACATCATGGCTATGAAATTTGGCGGGTTATAAGCTTTTTCTATGAAGGACTGACTTCACCCATGCGCCAATTCGTAGAGATGATGTGTAATGGGGAGTTCATGAATAAGGAAGTCGATGAAGCATGGGACTATTTGGAGGAATTGGCTGAGAATGCACAGTCTTGGGATACATCTAAACCAACAAATTCCAAGAATAGCCAACAAAAAAGGAAAAAGGAGGAATTTATGTCCTATCATAAGAAGATAGCATAAGTGCACGTGTGGCTAGCCTCACAGGAAAAGTCGAGGCCATGGAATTAAAGAAAGGAGAGACGATCAACTCTAATGACGTTGAAACTATTTGTGGAATTTGTGCCGAAAATCAACATATAACACAAGATTGTCCCACAATTTCAGCGATTTAGGACATCTTACAAGAACAATCAAATGCCATAAACAGTTATCAACGACCATTTAGTGCTCCAAACTCAAACACGTTTAATTCTAGTTGGAAGAACCATCCCAACTTCAGTTGGAGGAATGGACCCACTGCGAATGCAAACAATCTCCCTCAAGCTCAACCTTTACTAGGTCCATCCCTAGTCATTACACTAAAAGCTACACTAGAAGAGATGTTGGGTGTATTCGTATCGGTTCAAGCTGAGTATAACAAGACAAATTCTTTAAAAATAGATGGGTTCATGCAAGAGCAATTGAAATTTAATCAAAGTTCAACTTAAGCCATCAATGACTTGAAAACTTCAATGGCTAGAGTTGAATCTCACCTCAGTGTTAGGGAGAAAGGCACACTTCCTGCCCAACCTTTTCCTAACCCAAGAACCCAATTTGAGATACAAGATGAAAGCTCATCCTCCCAACATACGGAGCATGTTCAAGCTATCACCACTTTAGTTGATAAATCTAATCCGGTGAAGGCCCCATAGCTCAAACAACACTTCACAAGTGAAAGAACCGGAAAGGCAATACAAGCCAGTGGCCCCGTTTCCCCAAAGGTTGATTTCACGCAAACCTTTAGACAAAACCCTGGAAATTTTAGAGATTTTCAAGCAGGTGAAGATCAACATTCCGTTGTTGGATGCTATAAAGTAAATACCATCCTATGCCAAATTTCTAAAGGAATTGTGCACAGTCAAAAGGAAACACAATGTTCACAACAAGGTACTTTTGACTGAGAATTTGAGCGCTATTATCAAACAAGAGGTGCCTCAAAAATACAAGGATCCGGGTAGTCCAACCATCTCATGCATCATAGGAGACTACCGGATTAAACAAGCCTTACTCGATTTGGGGGCAAGTGTGAACCTCATTCCATACTCAGTTTACGAACAACTTGGGTTAGGTGAATTGAAACCCACCAAAACCACACTCCAACTTGATGATGATCCATTCGTATACCGAGAGGAGTAATTGAGGATATTTTAGTCCAAGTTGATAAATTCTACTACCCAGTAGACTTTATTGTCTTGGATACGCATCCCGTGATAGGTATCGGTGCTCAAATTTCCGTCATACTTGGCCGCCCTTTTCTAGCTACTTCCAATGCGATTATTAATTGTAGAAACGGGCTTGTACAAATGTCAATTTCCTGGAGTAGAAGGATCCATCTTAACAACCGTGGCTTAGCATCCTTCTTAGAGAGAAGGTACTTAAGCGCGGCATGGTCAGTGAATATGATGATCTTTGATCCAATCAAGTAGGACCTAAACTTGTCCAAGGAAAAAACTACGGCTGAAAGTTCTTTTTCTGTAGTAGTGTAGTTTGCTTGGGCTGAGTTTAAGGTTCTACTTGCATAGTAGATAACACATGGCTTCTTCTCTTTTCTTTGGCCTAGCACGGCCCCAATAGCATAGTCGCTTGCGTTTCACATAATTTCAAAAGGAAGGCTCCAATCAGGTGGTTGCATTATGGGAGCAGATGTCAACATACCTTTAAGTGTAGTAAAGGCATTTTGACTGATCTTGATTCTACTCAAAGGAATTCTCCTTTTGAAGTAGGTTACATAAAGGACGAGAGAGTGAGCTGAAGTCCTTTATGAACCGTCTATAAAATCCTGCGTGTCCTAAAAAGGACCGCACATCTCGTATGCTGTTGGGTGGTGGAAGGTTAGAGATAAGATCAATTTTCGCTTTGTCCACCTCGATTCCATTTTGTGAAACAACATGACCAAGTACAATTCCCCTTTGAACCATAAAGTGGCACTTCTCTCAATTCAACACAAGGTTCTTCTCTTCACATCTTTTCAACACAGATTTCAAGTGCACAAGGCACTCATCAAAGCTACAACCAAATACTGAAAAATCATCCATGAAGACTTCGAGAATTGCACCTACCATATCAGAAAAGATACTCATCATACAACGCTGAAAGGTGGCAGGGGCATTACATAGTCCAAACGGCATCCGTCGATAGGCGAAAGTGCCGAATGGACATGTGCTTTTCTTGGTCTTCACGAGCGATCTCTATTTGGTTGTACCCTGAATAGCCATCAAGGAAGCAAAAATGGGAATGACCCGCCAACCTTTCTAAAATTTGATCAACAAATGGTAGGGGGAAGTGGTCTTTCCTCGTGACAGTGTTTAGCTTCCTGTAGTCAATGCACTAGTGACTCTGGTTGGTACGAGTTCATTATTGGCATTAGCTACGATGGTGATTCCGGATTTCTTAGGCACCACTTGAGTTGGGCTCACCCATTGACTATCGGATATTGGGTAAATAATACCCATATCCAATAGTTTCACCACTTCGGCCTTAACCACATCCTTCATGTTTGGATTGAGTCGTCTTTGTGGTTGCCTAATGTCTTCGCATTCTCCTCAAGGTGTATGTGATGGGTACAAATCAGTGGGTCTATGCCTTTGAGATCCACAATCGACCACCCAATGACACTCTTGTGCTCTATTAGAGTGGCAATTAGCCTACTCTCTTGTTCCTCATCCAAGTGGGAAGCAATCACCACCGGATATGTCTCATCTCGACCTAAATAGACATATTTCAGCTCACTTGGTAATGGTTTTAGGTCAAGTATTGGTGCCTTGATATTGGATGGGAAGGCTTTGTTCTCGTTTACGGGTAAAGGCTCAAATAGGGCCCTCAATCTTTTGTTATCAAGCACCGGCATCACATTTAAAATGGCATCCATCTCTCGTATTGTGTCATCATTTATCTCATGAGAGTGGGCTATACATGCCTCCAGAGGGTTGGAATATAATGAGAAGGGGAATGTATCTTTCACAAATGATTCAATCATATTTATCTCGTGGATCTCATCATCAACCTCCTGTAGTTGTTTACATAAATCAAATATATTAAGCTCAAGAGTCATATTTCCAAAGGACATTTGTACAAGCTCATTTCTACAATTGATAATTGCATTGGAAGTAGCTAGAAAAGGGAGGCCAAGTATGATGGGAATTTGAGCACCGATACCTATCACGGGATATGTATCCAAGACAATAAAGTCTACTGGGTAGTAGAATTTATCAACTTGGACTACAACATCCTCAATCATTTCTCTCAGTATACGAATGGATCTATCAGCAAGTTTGAGTGTGGTTTTGGTGGGTTTCAATTCACCTAACCCAAGTTGTTCGTAAACTGAGTATGGAATGAGGTTCACACTTGCCCCCAAATCGAGTAAGGCTTGTTTAATCCGGTAGTCTCCTATAATGCATGAGATGGTTGGACTACCCGGATCCTTGTATTTTTGGGGCACCTCTTATTTGATAATAGCGCTCAAATTCTCAGTTAAAAGTACTTTGTTGTGAACATTATGTTTCCTTTTAACCGTACACAATTCCTTTAGAAATTTGGCATAGGATGGTATTTGTTTTATGGCATCCAACAACGGAATGTTGATCTTCACCTGCTTGAAAACCTCTAAAATTTTCAGATTTTTGTCTAAAGGTTTGGGTGAAATCAACCTTTGGGGAAATGGGGCAACCGACTTGTATTGCCTTTCAGGTTCTTTCTCTTGTGGAGTTTTGTTTGAGCTATCATCCTCTTTGGAATTTTTCGAATCCTTAGGCTTTCGGGCCTTCACCGGATTAGATTTATCAACTATTTTTTCACTTCTCAAAGTGGTGATAGCTTAAACATGCTCCGTATGTTGGGAAGATGAGCCTACGTCTTGTATCTCAAATTAGGTTCTTGGGTTAAGAAGAGGTTGGGCAGGAAGTGTGCCTTTCTCCCTAACACTGAGGTGAGATTCAACTCTAGCCATTGAAGTTTTCAATTCATTGATGGCTTGAGTTGAATTTTGATTGAGTTTCAATTGCTCTTGCATGAACCCATCTATTTTCAGAGAATTAGTCTTGTTATACTCAGCTTGAACCGATACAAATGCACCCAACATCTCTTCTAGCGTAACTTTTGGAGTAATGACTAGAGATGGACCTGGTATAAGTTGAGCTTGAGGGATATTGGTTGCATTCGCAGTGGGTCCACTCCTCTAACTTGAAGTTGGGATGGTTCTTCCAATTAGAATTAAACGTGTTTGAGTTTGGAGCACCAAATTGTCGTTGATAACCATTTATGGCATTTAATTAGTTCTTGTAAGATGTCCTGAACCGCTGAAAATTGTGGGACAATCTTGTGTTATATGTTGATTTCCGGCACAAATTCCACAAACAGTTTCACGTCATTGGAGTTAAATAATCTCTCTCCTTTCTTTAATTCCATGGCCTCGACTTTTCTTGTGAGGCTAGCCACACGTGCACTTATGCTATCCTCTTCTGATAGGACATAAATTCCTCAATTTTCCCTTTTTGACTAGTCTTGAAATTTGCTGGTTTAGATGTATCCTAAGATTGTGCATTCTCAGCTAATTCCTCCAAATAGTCCCATGCTTCATCAGCTTCCTTATTCATGAACTCCCCATTACACATCATCTCTACAAATTGGCGCATGGGTGAAGTCAGTCATTCATAGAAAAAGCTTATAACCCGCCAAATTTCATAGCCATGATGTGGGCATGCATTTAACAAGTCCTTAAACCTCTCCCAACATTGGAAGAAGGTCTCATCTTCTTTTTGGGCAAAGTTCATGATAAGGCGCCTTAACATGTTCATTTTGTGAGTAGGGAAGAATTTTTTAATGAATTCCTTATGCATATCAGTCCATGCACCAATTGATCTTGGCCTTAATGCATGTAGCCAACCTTTAGCTTTATCTTTAAGCGTAAAAG
Source organism: Liriodendron chinense (assembly GCA_003013855.2). Lineage (NCBI taxonomy): Eukaryota > Viridiplantae > Streptophyta > Magnoliopsida > Magnoliales > Magnoliaceae > Liriodendron > Liriodendron chinense. The sequence continues at coordinate 63,839 of ML058508.1, forward strand.
GAAATAATTTAAGCCTTACCACATCATCGGTAACATTCGCAAAGTGCATGGTGGTGATTACCTCATCAAATTCCTTGAGGTGTTGATAGGCACTTTCACTGTCTAATCCATGGAATCTCGGGAGGAGTTGGATTTCTCCCAGGTTTCAAATCCACATTCCCTACATTTTGTGGAAAAACTATGCATGAGGGAGTGCTCTCTCATGCTGGTTGTAAGTAATCACGTAATGTTCTTGGTCGGAGAACATTCTCAACCACATTCTCTCCCATTTCGGTTTGGTTTTGGCCCATATTAGGATTAGCCATCGGATTAGGTTGATTTACAGCCATATTTTTAGACAAAATTGGAGAAGTTAGATGTCTCCTAGCACGTAGTTCTCTGTCAATTCCTTCAACTATTCCACCTTCACTAATGAGTCGGTTATTGGAATCCTGAGCCCAATGTGGCATGCAAAACGTAAAAGAATGAAACAAAAAAGGAAAGAAGAATTCTTCCTTCGTTTCTTTACTCTTCTCTAAGATCGAAGCACAAGGTGTCATGCAATGGCTAGGCCAGAAGCAAGGATAGAGACCGATTTCTCCTGGTCAATAAGGGTTCAGAGAACTCTCCACCCACTCTTTGAATCTTTTGAGAAAAGTGCAGAACAAGAAGAAAGAGGAGTAGAGGTGAGAAGAGAAATCTCTGAGCAAAAGGGGATCCAAGACGGCAGAGCCGACCAATAGGAATCCAGGTGGCACAAGGCTTACCTAATAGAGATCCAAAAAGGAGTCTCCACCCACTCTACAAGAGATGAATATGGTAGGAATGAATAGGAGAAAAAGAAAGTAAGGTTGGAAAGATAGAACCTGATTTGGGCACTTGAGATCCTTATGTCTTCTTCAGCTTCCTAGAAATCCCTGCAAAAGAAAAATCAAATAAAACAAACTAAGTTAGTACTAGAATCCAAAAAAAAATCCTAAATAAATACTATTTTCAGAAATTTTGTGAAAAACCTTCAAAGTCCCCGGCAACGGCGCCAAAAACTTGTTCGCTTCCCCAAGTGTAGGGTTTCGATGTAGTAATAAACTCGGTAAGACTGAGGTCGATCCACAGGGACTTATGTAGGAATTCACAAAACACTTCCAATAGTATCTACTGAAAAACTAATAAATACGTTTTTAAGGAGATTGATGTGAATAATAATTTTGAGCTTAAACTGAAGTAATCAATTAATAAAAGGCACTAGGGGTTTAAGGATCCACTTGTAGCAATCCTTGATGCTCAATTCGTTGTGGTTTCTCACTTTCTCAACTAGAATAGAAATTAAGATCTATCTAGTCAGATGATAGAGCAGTTAAACCAACAATCTGCCATATGTAAGATCAATGTACATGATTCACTCAATGCAAGCTAGGACGAGCATACTCAATTGCATAAGTCAGTCCCAATTCCAATAGACTAAGTTCACAATCATGACTATCATTAAGTCCTGTCACAAGAAAAAGCTAGATCATGATTTAAACTTGATTCAAATCACATACATAGTCTCAAACATACTTCAAAAATCCATAAAAGTAGAACTTTGGTAGGAAGCTCCCACATGAAGATCATAGTACTAGAGCGTACTCCAATTCCTCGGATCATACAGGTCTACACTAACACACAACAATTAAGAACTCAAGTAATTCTTCCAAACATCCATGAGTCATCATAAGACTAAGAAAACTACTTTTGTACTTGAATTAAACTTCAAACCATCGTTCATAAACATGAAATCCAATCTTAAAACCAACTTTAAACAAATTGAAACATCCTAGATTGACTACAAGCTTCACCTCTTAGCCGTAGCTAAGAGGTTTAGCCATTCATGATCCAAGGAAAGATGAAATAACTAAGAAAAACATAAAAATAGCAAACAAACTAGGAGGAGTTTTGGAAATCCGAAATCCACTTCCGCCGCCTCCCGCCTTGCTCAAACCCTTCCAAGATGCCCTAGGAACAATCCCTAGGTGTCCGTTTATAGTGGGGAGGCTCCGCAGTGTCGAAATCATCTAGAATTTGCGTAAGAATACGCAGTGCGTAGAGAAAATCGGCGCCTTGAAATAGAAACTTTCTGCTTGAATGCATGGCCGACTGCTCTGGACTGGTCGGACTGGGCTGGCCGACCTATCACGACTGGTCGGACCTCTTCTGGGATAGTCCAGGGAGCTCGCTGGAGAAAAACAGGATCTGGCCGACCGGTCAAGACCGGTCGGCCCTGTTGTGCTGCTGGTCCAGAGGAAAAACAAGAGGTGGCCTGACCGGTCTAGACCGGTCGTGGCCCCCCTGGCCGACCGGTCTTGGCCTGTTTCCTCTACATTCTCTTCTTCCATTCTTCCCTCTCTGCTTCCTTCTCTCTTCGGCCCAGCTTGGGTCTTCATCCAACACTCTTAAAGGGATCTTTTTTGTCTTCAATTGGGCGGGGTTCATCTCATTCCTACAATCATAAAATCATGCATTAGATTAGTCTTTAAATCATGAAAACCTTGCATAATGAGTGATGAATTGGGGTTAGAATATGCACAATTAAGAGCTCAACATCGACCTAAAACCATTGCCAAGTGAGCTTAAATATGTCTATTTAGGTCGAGATAAGACATATCCAGTGGTGATTTCTTCCCACTTGGATGAAGAACAAGAGAGTAGGCTAATTGTCACTCTAGTAGAGCACAAGAGTGCCATTGGGTGGTTGATCGCGGATCTCAAAGTCCTAGACCCACTGATTTGTACTCATCGCATACACCTTGAGGAGAATGCGAAGACATCTAGGCAACCACAAAGACGACTCAATCCAAACATGAAGGATGTGGTTAAGGCCGAAGTGGTGAAACTATTAGATGTGGGTATTATCCCAATATCCGATAGTCAATGGGTGAGCCCAACTCAAGTGGTGCCTAAGAAATTTGGAATCACCATCAGTAGCCAATGCCAATAATGAACTCATACCAACTAGAGTCACTACCAGTTGGAGAATGTGCATTAACTACAGGAAGATAAAACTATCACGAGGAAAGACCACTTCCCCCTAACGTTTGTTGATCAAATTTTAGACAGGTTGGCGGGTCATTCCCATTTTTGCTTCCTTGATGGCTATTCAGGGTACAACCAAATAGAGATCGCTCGTGAAGACCAAGAAAAGACTACATTCACATGTCCATTCAACACTTTCGTCTATCGACGGATGTCGTTTGGACTATGCAATGCCCCTGCCACTTTTCAGCGATGTATGATGAGTATCTTTTCTGATATGGTGGGGACAATCCTCGAAGTCTTCATGAATGATTTTTCAGTATTTGGTTGTAGCTTTGATGAGTGCCTTGTGCACTTGAAATTTGTGTTGAAAAATGTGAAGAGAAGAACCTTGTGTTGAATTGGGAGAAGTGTCACTTTATGGTTCAAAAGGGAGTTGTACTTGGTCACATCGTTTCACAAAACGGAATCGAGGTGGACAAAGCGAAAATTGATCTTATCTCTAACCTTCCACCACCCAAGAGCATACGAGATGTGCGGTCGTTTTTGGGACACGGAGGATTTTATAAAAGGTTCATAAAGGATTTCAGTTTACTCTCTCGTCCTTTATGTAACCTACTTCAAAAGGAGAATTCTTTTGAGTGGAATGAAGATTGTCAAAATGCCTTTACCACACTTAAAGGTATGTGACATGTGCTCCCATAATGCAACCACCTGATTGAAGCCTTCCTTTTAAAATTATGTGCGATGCAAGCGACTATGCTATTGGGGCCGTGCTAGGCCAAAGAAAAGAGAAGAAGCCATGTGTTATCTACTATGCAAGTAGAACCTTAAACTCAGCCCAAGCAAACTACACTACTACAGAAAAAGAACTTTTATCCATAGTTTTTGCCTTGGACAAGTTTAGGTCCTACTTGATTGGATCCAAGATCATCATATTCATTGACCATGCCGCGCTTAAGTACCTTCTCTCTAAGGAGGATGCTAAACCACGGTTGTTAAGATGGATCCTTCTACTCCAAGAATTTGACATAGAGATACGTGATAAGAAAGGAGTAGAAAATGTAGTGGCTGACCATCTCTCTCGACTTGTTCTCACTGATTCCCCTGAAACAACCACGATCAATGACATGTTCCCTAATGAACAACTTTTTGAAGTCTCCCAATTGCCATGGTTTGCGGACATTGCTAACTATCTTGCTACAGGTACGATTCCTACACATTGGAAAAAGCAAGATAATGATAAGTTCTTCACTAAGGTGCAAAAATTCCTATGGGACGACCCATACTTATTCAGGTACTGTCCCGATCAAATCATAAGGAGATGTGTGCCAGATGATGAACAACAAAGTCTCATCTCCTTCTGTCATTCTCAGGCATGTGGTGGCCACTTTTCTACTAAGAAGATCACAGCCAAAATTCTGCAATGTGGGTTTTATTGGCCCACTATGTTCAAGGACACACATGAGTTTTGCAAAACATGTGAGCCTTGTCAGAAATTGGGAGGAATCTCCCGTAGAAATATGATGCCACTCAATCCCATCTTAATAATTGAAATTTTTTATTGTTGGGGCATCGATTTCATGGGTCCATTCCCATCTTATTTTGGAAACGCATATATCTTGCTTGCCGTTGACTATGTGTCCAAATGGGTCGAGGCGATCCCATGCCGAAATAATGACCATAAAACAGTCATTCATTTCTTAAAAGAGAATATTCTTTCCTAGTTTGGAACACCTCGAGTCATCATAAGTAATGGAGGGTCTCAGTTTTGTAATCGCCCATTTGAAACCTTAATGAAGAAATATGGCGTAACACACAAAGTGAGCACTCCCTATCACCCACAAACTAGTGGACAAGCTGATATATCCAATAGGGAGATTAAAAATATTTTGGAGAAAACGGTGAACCCTGATCGCAAGGATTGGTCGCTTCGACTTACCGATGCGCTTTGGGTTTACCGTACCGCTTTTAAAACCCCTATTAGAATGTCTCCCTATAGACTTGTCTATGGGAAGGCTTGTCACTTGCCTGTGGAGTTGGAACATAGGGCATATTGGGCAATAAAGAAGATGAATTTTGATTCTGACAAGGCGACCTCGTTGCGCAAACTACAATTGAATGAACTTGCGGAACTCCGGAACGAAGCTTATGAAAATGCGAGAATTTACAAGGACAAGACGAAGGTGTTCCATGATAAGAATATTCTTCGTAAGACATTTACGATTAATAAAAAAGTCCTTCTGTATAATTCTCGCCTACATTTATTTCCGGGGAAATTGAGATCTCGATGGACCCGTCCCTACATTGTGCAAACTGTCTACCCATATGAGACCGTCGAGTTATTAAATCCAAGGAATGGCAATGTCTTTAAGGCGAATGGTTGACGATTAAAGCCGTTCTTTGAGAAGTTTCCTTCAGAAGGTATGTCCATACCTCTGACTGATCCTGTGTATCAGGATGATTGATCTCCTAGTCTGATGGAAGTATAGAGTAGTTAGGATTAGGATTTTGTTGCTTTTATTTCCTTTTTCATAGGTTTGTTAGAAGGAGGAAGAATTCCACTTTTTGTTCTCTCAGGTACTGTCATTCCTCACTCCCTTTTTTATTTTAGAATTACTCTCATGTTTTGCTCATTGAACATCTTTTACATTGAGGACAATGTAAGATTTGGTTGGGGGGTATAGGATCACTTGGATGAATCCAGCGTTTTGTAACATATTGAGCAATTATGTAGAAAATTTTTGATTTCTCTAAAATTCAAAACTCTTTTGGAAAACTTTGTTTCTATGCATTCGAGATGATATGAGTATAAGAAGAGGAGATACGAAGTGTATGAAGTTGTAAGTCTTGAACTTCTCTTAGTATAATGGTTTTATATGTGAATTCCCCTATTGATGTGATTGATAGAAAATTTGAACACTCTTACACCTAGTTCACATTACACGATTTTCATGGGTTGAAAGGATTATGTGATTTGTGAATTAGATAGACTTTGATTTAAGGTGTTGAGAAACCAAGCCGGGGTACTTTGTCCATCCTTGTCTATGGGAAAACAATGAAAAATATGGATTTCTAAAAATCCTATCTAATTTAAAAGAAAAAGGAAAAGGAAGGATGAAATTGGGAATGATGGAAAAATTGTGGAAAATTCCGATTATGGCTACCTATTACCAACTGGGGGATGGTCTACCCATAACCAAAGTCGGAAATGGGACGTAGTGTGAAAGCCGTAGGAAGGACAGTAAGGAAAATCCCTATCATTGGCTTGTTGTTGCTCTATACACCTTGAGATCTATAGTTTAGTTGATTTATGAAGAAGATAATCTCAGAAATTCATGAGATGAATTTTCACTATACACACTAGGTTGAATTTGTTTGAGTTTTTCTATTTATCAAACAATCAGCGGGAATTTCATATGTACACTTATTATGTTTTGAGAGTTTACGGTTTCAACCTCTACCACCTAATTTTTCTGAATCTTACACTTGTGTGTCTTGGAATGTATAGAAGAAGGGTTTCTAAAGGAGAGTTGGGTTTGGAGAATGAACCTTGTTTCACGCATGTTTTGCTCGGGACTAGCAAAATGCTGGTTGGGGGTGTGTTGAGCTCTTAATTGTGCGTATTCTAACCCCAATTCATCACTCATTATGCAAGGTTTTCATAATTTATAGACTAATCTAATGCATGGATTTGTGATTGTAGGGATGAGAGAGAGGATTCATCGATTGGAGACTTAAAGACACCATTTATAAGCAAAGAAGATCAAAGGACTAAGCGTCAAAAGATGAAAGAAAGAAGTCAGAGAAAATAAGAAAGAAAGCAGAAGAATGTGCCCAAGACCGGTCGTCCGACCGATCATCCATAGCCCAGGACCGGTCGTCCAACCGGTCCGATTACTCAACAGAGGGGCCCTGCAGCCACAACTCACTGGACTGTCCAAGACCGGTCGTCCACTGCTCAGACTGGTGGTGCAACCGGTCCTTGAATTAAATCTCTGGGTCTGAATTTTTCGAAAGCTCGCTGGACGTTTTTTGCAATTTTGAGACAGGTCGTCTGCGTAATGATCCGTGTTCTACAAGCTATGGATTTCTCTGCGCACTGCGTATCCTTAAGCAAATTTTGGAAGATTCCGACGCTGCGAAGCTTCCCCACTATAAAAGGACACCTAGGGATCGTTCCTACGTTATATTAGAGAAGGGATTGAGTACGGTGGGAGACGGCGGAAGTGAATTTCCGAGTTCCACAACTCCTCCTAGTTTGCTTTCTAGTTTTATGCTTTATTTAGTTGTTTTCATGTTCCCTTGGATCATGAATGGCTAAACCTCTTAGCTAGGGCTAAGAGGTGAAGCTTGTAGTGAATCTAAGATGTTTCAATTCGTTTGATTTGATTTAAGATTTGATTTTTATTGAAGAACAATGATTTGAAGTTTAATTCAAGTATTAAGTAGTTTTTCTTAGTCTTATGATGACTCATGGATGTAGCTTGAGTTCTTAATTTTTGTAAACTAGTCTAGACCTGTATGATCCGAGGAGTTGGAGTACGCTCTAGTACTATGATCTTCATGGGGGAACTTCTTACCAAAAGTCTACTTTTATGGAAATTCTAAAGTATGTGAGACTGTGTATGTGATTTGAATCAAGTTCAAATCATAATCTAGTTTTGTCTTGTGACAGGATTTAATGATGGTTATGATTGTGATCTTAGCCTATTGGAATTAGGACTGACCTATGCAATTGATTATGCTCGTCCTAGCTTGCATTGAGTGAATTATATATATTGATCTTACATATGGCAGATTGTTTGGTTTAACTGTTCTATCATCCGACTAGATAGATCTTAATTTCGATTCTAGTTGAGAAAGTGAGAAACCATAGCGAATTGAGCATCAAAGATTGCTACAAGTGGATCCTTGAACCCTTAGTCCTTTTTTTTTATTGCTTACCTTCAATTTAGTTCAAAATTACTATATACATCAATCTTCTACAAATCTATTTGTTAGCCTTTTCAGTAGTACTATTGGAAGTGTTTTGTGGATTCCTACATAAGTCCTTGTGGATCGACCTCGGTCTTACCGAGATTATTACTACATCGCAACCCTACACTTGGGGAAGCGAACAGGTACACAATCTCTAAGCTCATATCCCGATGTTTACTTTACAACCATGTCCCATCTGACTTAAGCTTCAGAGGGCCAACGGCTGGACGCCGGCCACCCTTAGTTTTCTCTTGTATTCTTTCAGGTTTGGAGGGAAGTCAGCTCGAAGGAAGGTGAACTTCTGGAGGATCCTGTTACCAAATCCGACATTAACAGTAGCAAAAGCCCAAAATATCAGGTACATGAACCGAGCTCAACGCTGCTGATGTGCCATAGTACCTGCAGCGTAAACAAACGCGCATAAGCTTCCTACGAAGCTCGGTAGAGTGTGTGTGTGCTCGTGTGATGCATATGACAAGTATACAGATATCAGAGTAAGCGAAAGTAATAGAGGGCTAAGTTACCAGGTTCATGAATGCTATCAGCCATCCCAAGGCTATGTGATGCAAGGGCCTACATGGCCGGTGTTACATGTTAGAGATGCAATACAAACATGTCAATCTCAACTAATCCACATATCAAAATGGTTCTCATCTGGGACATCACCGGGGTTTAGTACACTTTGATACTGGCCGCCGCACATTACGCTCATAACCAAGCAAGTAGAAAAGACCTTACTATTCGCCTCGTCAGTGGTATGCCAATGCCCACCCAGCTCGCCGATAGCAGATCCATTTCACAAGCTGGTCAGACTCGACCTAGCTTATAACCCACTGCACCCGGGCGGATAAGGTCACACCCCTTTCCAACCGACCTCAACACAGTGGGAGACGCAGGCTACTGGTATTTGGCAGTCGGACGCTCGTGTTATCCACTCAATCTCGACGTTGGAGCATCCTACTGGGACCACAAGGTTTAGGGACTTTCACCCAAGGACATTCATAGCGCCCACGTGCTAGAACATGTTCCGGTGTCCATTACTGCCAACCACGATGTGACTATGGTGGCCAACACCCCAATGCCGCTAGGGTGTGAAGGCGATCATGACATACATAATGCGAAATGCATGAGTCATACAATCCAAGTCATACACCAAACTTACGCATACTGCGCAATCATGTGGGGTGACCCTGTCTCGCACGGGTCTCCTAAGTATAATAAACCAAAATAGCATATGATATGATTAATCGTGATCCACAATAGGCATACCAATGATGCGTATGGGCATATGAATGAGCATGGTATTCATTATACTAAGCATATTATCAGTGTGACGTATCAAGCCAAGTACACTAGCATGTTACCAATCATATCATGTGATGTTGACCTTAAATAGCCCAATATATGTAGAGAGTGGGACCCAAACTGTGGGCCCCATTGGAAATGTAAAGGTCCTCGTGACATAGCCCACTTGAGACCACATCGGCCCCATACTTGGGCCTGCACATACAAAATAGGCCGATAAAATAGGTGTACGGCATGGATAAAACATATATATCAAAGGGAGGACCATGGTGGGCGCCGGCCACTGGTCGGATAACAAATATACATCATCGGTCTAAGGGAGTTTCAGTGGTAGGTATTCAATCACCACCATTTCCTAAGTGAAGCCCACTCAAAATTGGGCCTCACACGTTGATCAAGACGGGTGGCATGGTACACAATACATCCATCAAGGTGGAACCCAAATATGGGCCCAAAACCTTTAGTTGGATGAAAATAATCATCACAGTGGCCTCAAGAAAGTTTTCTATGGTGGGCATCAATGACCATTGTTCCCTGTGGGTGTGGTCCACCTGACGTTTGGATCTGCCTCATTTTGCGGGCCATATCTTAAAATGGCATGGAAAAACAAATGGCCAGCATGAATAAAACAGATACATCATGGTGGGACCCATAAGGTGGGCCACCAGCTGGGCAACATGCGCACGCACGCTGTCTGCAGCGTGGGACCCCTTGGGGTCGCATCAGTTTTGGGATCAAGCTAATATTTGTGTTTTCCCCTCCATCCAGACCTATGCCATAGGTCTGGATAGCATTATAAACATCACATTGAGCCTTAGGAAGGCTTCAACGATGGACATCATTGTCTCCCACTGCTTCCTATGTGGTGGGCCACGCAGAATTTGGATCTGTCTCAGATCTGGGCCCGTGTCCAAAAATGACCTAGGAAGTAGGATGGGTGGTGTGGATGATACATATACAACATGGTGGGTCCCATGAGTGGGCCACCTGCTGGGCAGCCCATGAGTTCAGCGCTCGTGGACTCCCAGCGTCAGAGACGCTGGGAGCCTAGTTCCCTTTTCTTTTTTTTGTTTTTTTTTTTTCCTTGGTTTTCATCAAGTGGGGCCCACATGAGGATGATCCACCCCGTCTATCCGATTTTTCAGGTCATGGGGGACCCAAAGAGCCCTATATTGGGTATGTGATGTGGGCTACAAACATCAAGGTGGGCCGAGGAAAGCTCAGCAGTAGGCATCATTCTCCCCCACTGTTTCATGTGATGCAGTCCGCTTAAGATTTGGATCTGTTTCATTTTTGGTATACAACCCTAAAATGGACTGGAGAAACAGATGGACGGTGTGGATTCAACACTATTATCGAGTGGGGACCCTATCAAGCCACTCTAACGCTGGATAGTTCCAGCGTCTCTGACGCTGTGCACGTCCAGCGTCTGGACGTTTGATTTTGTTTTTTGTTTTTGTTTATTTATCAAGTGGGGCCCTACTTGGGGACGGGGACGATCCACGCCATTCATCAAGTTCCCCAGCTCATGAGGAACCCATAGAGCCCTATATTGGGCAGGTGATTTGGTCCAGAAACATTAAGGTGGGCCAAAGAAGATTTGACAGTAGGCATCATCATCTTCAATGTTTTCTATGGTGTGGTCCACCTGAGATCTTGATCTGTTTCATTTTTTTTGTCCAAGGCCTAACATGGCTTGGCAGAGAATAGGGACGGTGTGGATTAAATCCATACATCATGGTGGGTCCCATGAGTGGGGACCCCACTCCTTTGCTATGGAATCTAGACGCTGGACAGTTCCAGTGTCAGAGACGTTGAGAACGTCCAGCGTTTGGAGTTCTTTTTTTTCTTTTATTATTATTATTATTATTATTATTATTATTATTATTATTATATCCATCTGGTGGGGTCCATACATGGATGATCCAATCCATCCCTCTGGTTATCCATCACAAGGTGGGCCCAAATTTCTGGATCAAGCCAAACTTTACATTTTTCCTTCATCCAGATCTTTGTGATCTAAAAAAATGGGGTAAAATAAAAAAATAAACATCATGGTGGGCCACACAGGGTGTCCGCGCTGTCTCACAGCATGGTCCACTTGTGGGCCCAAAAAAAATGAAAGGCAAACAAGGAAAAGGGGAGTTTATATCCCCCCTTACACTCACATCAAAAGATGAACGGTTCGATCGGGTCGGGTGGTTAATCGAACGGTTCGGATGATGGTTGGGGCCCTCCAAGCTTTGATCTCCACCTTCTTGTCCTAATCTCCTTCTTAATCTCCCTCTTTCTCTCTCTTCTTAATATCTCTCTCTCTCTCTCTCTCTCTCTCTCTCTCTCTCTCTCTCTCTTTTCTTTTTTTTTTTTTTGCAATTTTGGAAATGAGAAGGCCCCCCCCTACGTAAGGTCTTGTATGGGTAGAAAGGAGGGGTCATGAGGTGATGATGGCTAACATGGGAGAGGGGGGGGGTGGGGGGTAGGATGGTATGGGAGGTATGGGCTTGTGTTGACTTTGTAGTGAGAGAGGGATGGGGTGGATATGGTGTGTGTAGACTAGGGTGATGAGAGGGGTATGGGTGAGGGTGAGGGTGATTGATTGATTGATTGATTTGATTTTTCTTGGGATTTGTGCAAGTGGGGCCCGTGTCACACGTACATTGCGTGGCCCACCTGGGATTGCGCAAATGATCGCAACTTTCACACCGCGTATCGCAATGGGGCGTGCTGTACGGCTTTGGAATCGCAGTGCCTACGCAGTCGTTGGGGTATAGGTCTTGGGTCAATGCGGTACTAAAATAGGGTCGTTAATCTGGTCCATCCGGGACGTACCGGTACCGGAAACTAAGCGTACAGAGGGCAATTCAGGGTACAGGTCTTACAGGAAATGAACCTTAAACTGGTGTCATTTCATGGTGCAAAGAGGAATAGTCCTTGGACATATCATCTCGTCCAATGAAATAGAGGTAGACGGGGTCAAACTTGATATTATTTCTAACCTACCACCACCCAAAAGCATATACGATGTGCGGTCCTTCCTTGGACATGCTGATTTTTATAGAAGGTTCATAAAGGATTTCAGCCATATCTCTAGGCCCTTATGTAACCTTCTCCAAAAGGAGAACCAATTTGAGTGGAGTGTAGAATGTCAATTAACTTTTTTAAAGCTAAAAGACATATTGACAACCGCTCCTATCATGCAACCACCGGATTGGTCCGTTCCTTTTGAATTGGTGTGCGATGCGAGCAATTATGCTATTGGGGCAGTGTTAGGCCAAAAGAAGGATAAGAAGCCCCACGTTATCTACTATGCAAGTAGGACCTTGAATTCCGTCCAAGTCAATTACTCGACTATGGAGAAGGAGCTCCTAACCATCATTTTTGCCTTGGACAAATTCAAGTCTTACTTAATAGGATCCAAGGTCATTGTTTTCACGGATCATGCGACATTGAAACATCTTCTTTCTAAGAAGGATGCTGAACTCTGTTTGCTACGATGGATCCTAATCCTTCACGAATTCGACTTAGAAATTAAGGATAAGAAGGGAATAGAGAATGTGGTGGCAGATCATCTATACCACCCAGTTCTACCCAATTCCATTGATGATTCACCTATTGAGGACTCCTTCCCTGAGGAGAAACTCTTTGTTGTTGTGCATTTACTATGGTACGCTGACATAGCAAATTATTTTTCCACAGGTGCGATGTCGACTCATTAGACTGCATAGGATAAATGAAAATTTCTAAGGGAAATGCGTAGGTTTTTCTGGGATGAATCATTACTTTTTAAAGATTGCCCAGATCAAATAATTAGGAGATGTGTTCCTGATGATGAGCAAAATTTTATCATTTTCTTTTGTTATAATCAAGCATGTGGGGGTCACTTTTTCGCCAAGAAAACCACTGCAAAAATTCTACAGTGTAGTTTTTATTGGCCTACTTTATTTAGAGACACCCACAAATTTTGCAAAGCATGCGAGCTCTGTCAAAATCTAGGAGGATTGTTCCGTCGGAATATGATGCCTCTCAACCCAATTCAACATCTCGAAGTCTTCGATTGTTGGGGCATCAATTTCATAGGACCATTCCCCTCATCTTTTGGACATGTCTACATATTGCTTGCCATAGACTATGTGTCCAAGTGGATAGAGGCCATTCCATGTAGAACTAATGATCATCGTACGGTTCTAAAGTTCCTCAAAGAAAATATACTTTCTAGATTTGGAACGCCTCGAGCATCATAAGTGATGGTGCTTCTCACTTTTGCAATAGGCCCTTTGAAGCCTTAATGAAGAAATATGGCATTAGATATAAAATGAGTACCCCATATCACCTACAGACAAGTGGGCGAGTCAAAATTTTCAATCGAAAAATCAAACGAATTTTGGAAAAGATAGTGAAACCGGATCATAAAGATTGGTCATTGAGATTAGTCGATGCTCTTTGGGCTCACCGTATCGCTTATAAGACCCCCATTGGAATGTTTCCCTATAGATTTGTCTATGGGAAAGCTTGTCGCTTGCTTGTGGAACTTGAACACAAAGCCTATTGGGCGATTCGGGCATTGAACTTTGACATTGACAAGGCTAGCTCACTTCGTAAACTCCAATTGAATGAGCTTGATGAGATCCAGAACGATGCTTACGAGAACTCAAGGATTTACAAGAGTAGGATGAAAGCCTTTCATGACAAACAGATTTTTAGAAAAAATTTCATGAAGGCCACAAAGTACTCTTGTATAATTTTCAACTTCATCTTTTTCCAGGAAAATTGAGATCTCGATGGACTGGCCCATATATTGTTAAAGAATTTTTTCCTAATGGGGTTGTCAAGATAGAAAATGCGGCGAATGGTAACTGTTTTAAAGTAAACAGACAACGCATTAAACTATTCGTTGAGAAATTTGATTTAGAGGACATGTCCATCACTCTGAACGATCCTGTGTATCAGGATCATTGATCTCCTAATCTGACGGAGGTATAGAGTAGACTATGTTTAGTTTATTTTTTATTTATTGCTTTAGTAGATTTAGATGCCGGTGGTAGACTTCCATGATCGACTCTCGTTCTCACTCTCTTTTATTTTATCATTGCTCTCATGATTCATGCTCATTGCATATCTTTTTACATTAAGGACAATGTAAGATTTGGTTGCGGTGCGATTCCTAGAATCTAGCAATTTGTGACATTTTGAGCAATGTTTGTAGAAAATTTTCAATTTGTTTTGAAACATGAAAACTCTTTTGGAAAACTTTGTTTCTATACACTTTAGATATCATAATTATGAAAGGTTGAGAGATTAATTGATATGATTTTGAGATCTCTAAATTAACTTGAATACAATAGTTTTTATGTGAATTCCCCTATTTATGTGATCGATAAAACATTTGAACACTTTTGAGTCTAGTTCACATTACACGATTCTCGTGGTTTAAAAGGATTATATAGATTTGTAAGTTGGCTTAACTGAGATTTGAAGGGTTTAGGAACCAAGCTGGGGAACTTTGTCCATCCTTGTTCATGTGTAATAAGAGAAAAGAATGAAAGATATGGATTTCTAAAAATCCTATCTAATGTTGATGAAAAAGAGAATGAGGATATGGTATTCATTAAATATTTGTGAAAAATTCTGAAAAGAGCTACCTATTACCAACCAGGGGATGGTCTACCCGTAACCAAAACTGAAAATGTGAAGTAGTGTAAAAGTCGTCGAAAGAACAGTAAGGAAAATTCTTGTCATAGGCATTTGGTTGATTCTGTATACTTTTAGATATTTTTTTAGCTGATTTATGAAGAAGGTAATCCTGGAAACTCATGAGATGAACATGCACAATGCACATTAGACCATACATGTTCGGATTCGTCTATTTGTCAATAAATCAGTGGGGATTATATGTGAAGACTTATTTTGTTTGGAAAGCTTAGGACTTCAATTTCTTATCACTTAGTTTTTCTGAATTTTGCACTTATAAGTCTTAAAGTCTATGGAAGCATAGTTTCCAAGAGAGAGTTGAGTTTTCAGAGAAGTGATTGTTTCACGCATGTTTTGCTCGGGACTAGCAAAATGCTGGTTGGGGAGTGTGTTGAGCTCCTAATTTATACATATTACATCGTAACTTATGCATGTTTTGCATGTTTAAAAGTTCTATCTAATACATGTTTTGTGGTTGTAGAAATGAGAGGAGGACTTCACCTAATTAATGCTTAAAAGAACATACTTAGAAACTCCTTGATGATGACCCAAGGTGGGCTAAAGAAGGAAGAAGAAAGAAGGACATAAGGGAGAAAAAGAAAGGAAAGAAAGAAGGCCAGACCGGTCAAGACCGGTCGGCCACCTCGCTGCCCCCCTGTGTAGCCAGGTGGAACTAGGGCCATATTGGTCAGACCGGTCAAGACCGATCGGCCATAGGGCCCCCCCTCCTCTTGCACTCTCTGGATGTAAGACCAGATAGTCTGACCAATCGACCAATGTAATTTCAGCAGGATTCCAGCAAGCTTGTTGTTGAGCTCTTAATTGTGCATATTCTAACCCCAATTCATCACTCATTATGCAAGGTTTTCATGATTTATAGACTAATCTAATGCATAGATTCGTGATCGCAGGGACAAGAGAGAGGATTCATCAATTGGAGACTTAAAGAAGCCATTTACAAGCATAGAAGATCAAAGGGGCTAAGCGTCAAAGGATGAAAGAAAGAAGTCAGAGAAAAGAAGAAAGAAAACAGAAGAAGAGGCCCACGACCGGTAGTCCGACTGGTCGTTCATAGCTCAAGAACGGTCGCACGACCGGTCCGATCACTTAACAGGAAGGGCCACAGGGCCACAATTCACTGGACTGTCCACGACCGGTCGTGCGACCGGTCATCCACTGCTCAGACCAGTCGTGCGACCAGTCCTTGAATTAAATATCTGAGGCTGAATTTTCCAGAAACTCTCTAAATGTTTTTTACACTTTTGCGACCGGTCGCCCAGGAGCTCAGACCGGTAGTGCGACCGGTCATCTGCGTAATGATGCGTGTTCTACAAGCCCCGACGTTCTCTGCGCACTGCGTACTCTTATGCAAATTCGAGAAGATTCTCATGCCGCGGAGCCTCCCTACTATAAAAGGACACCTAGGGATCGTTCCTAGGGTATCTCAGAAGGGTTTGCATAAGGGGGGAGGCGGCGGTAAGTGGTTTTCGGAGTTCCACAACTCCTCCTAGTTTGTTTGTTATTTTCATGTTTTTTTAGTTGTTTCATGTTTCCCTGGATCATGAACGGCTAAACCTCTTAGCTAAGGCTAAGAGGTGAAGCTTGTAGTGAATCTAAGATGTTTCAATTCGTTTAAAGATGGTTTTAAGATTGGATTTCATGTTTATGAACAATGGTTTGAAGTTTAATTCAACTACTAAAGTAGTTTTTCTTAGTCTTATGATGACTCATGGATGTTTGAAAGAATTACTTAAGTTCTTAATTGTTGTGTGTTAGTCTAGACTTGTATAATCCGAGGAATTGGAGTACGCTCTAGTACTATGATCTTCATGTGGGAACTTCCTACCAAAGTTCTACTTTTACGGATTTCTGAAGTATCTTTGAGACTGTGTATGTGATTTGAATCAAGTTCAAATCATGATCTAGCTTTGCCTTGTGACAAGACTTAATGATGGTCATGATTGTGAACTTAGTCTATTGGAATTGGGACTAATCTATGCAATTGAGTATGCTCGTCCTAGGTTGCATTGAGTGAATCATGTACATTGATCTTATATATGGCAGATTGTTGGTTTAACTGCTCTATCATCCAACTAGATAGATCTTAATTTCGATTCTAGTTGAGAAAGTAAGAAACCACAACGAATTGAGCATTAAGGATTGCTACAAGTGTATCCTTGAACCGCTAGTGCTTTTTATTAATTGATTACTTCAGTTTAAGTTCAAAATTGCTATTCACATCATTCTCCTTGAAAACTTGATTGTTAGCTTCTCAGTCGAAACTATTGAAAGTGTTTTGTGAATTCCTACATAAGTCCCTGTGGATCGACCTCGGTCTTACCAAGATTATTACTACATCACAACCCTACACTTGGGGAAGCGAACAAGTTTTTGGCGCCGTTGCCGGGGACTTTGACGGGTTTTCACAAAAAAATTCTGAAAATAGTATCTATTTAGGATTTTTAGGATTCTAGTACTAACTTAGTTTGTTTTGTTTGATTTTTCTTTTGCAGGGAGTTTCTAGGAAGCTGAAGAAGACATAAGGATCTCAAGTGCCCTAAATCAGGTTCTATCTTTCTAACTTTACTCTTCTTCTTCTCTTATTCATTCCTATCATATTCATCTCTTGTAGAGTGGGTCGAGACTCCTTTTTGGATCTCTGATAGGTAGGCCTTATGCCACCTACATTTCTATTGATCGGCTCTGCCGTCTTGGATCACCTTGTGCTCAGAGAGTTCTCTTCTCACCTCTACTCCTCTTTCTTCTTTTTCTGCACTTTTCTCAAAAGATTCAAAGAGTGAGTGGGGAGTTCTCTGAACCCCTATTGACCAGGAGAAATCGGTCTCTATCCTTGTTTCTGGCCTAGCCATTGCAAGACACCTTGTGCTTCGATCTTAGAGAAGAGTAAAGAAATGAAGGAAGAATTCTTCTTTCTTTTTGTTTCATTCTTTTAGGATTTTGCATGCCACATTGGGCTCGGGATTTCAATAACCGACTCTTTAGTAAAGGGGGAATAGTTGAATGAATTGACAGAGAACCACATGCTAGGCGACATCTAAATTCTCCAATTTTGTCTGAAAATATGGCTGTAAATCAAACCCAATCCGATGGCCAATCCAAATCTGGGCCAAAACCAAACCGAAACGGGAGAGAATGTGGTTGAGAATGTTCCCCGACCTAGAACATTACGTGATTACTTGTAACCAGCAAGAGTGAGCACTCCCTCATGCATAGTTTTTCCACAAAATGTAGGGAATGTAGATTTGAAACCGGGAGTGGTCCAACTCCCAGAGATTTCATGGATTAGACGGTGAAAGTTCCTATCAACACCTTAAGGAATTTGATGAGGTAATAACCACCATGCACTTTGCGAATGTTACTGATGATGTGGTAAGGCTTAAATTATTTCCTTTTACTCTTAAAGATAAAGCTAAAGGTTAGCTCCATGCATTAAGGCTAAGATCAATTGGTGCATGGACTGATATGCATAGAGAATTCATTAAAAAATTCTCCCCTACTCGTAAAATGAACATGTTGAGGCGCTTTATCATGAACTTTTCCCAAAAGGAAGATGAGACCTTCTTCCAATGTTGGGAGAGGTTCAAGGACTTCTTAAATGCATGCCCACATCATGGCTATGAAATTTGGCTGGTTATAAGCTTTTTCTATGAAGGATTAACTTCACCCACGCGCCAATTCGTAGAGATGATGTATAACGTGGAGTTCATGAATAAGGAAGCCAATGAAGCATGGGACTATTTGGAGGAATTGGCTGAGAATGCACAGTCTTGGGATACATCTAACTAACCAACAAATTCCAAGACTAGCCAACAAAAGGAAAAATGAGGAATTTATGTCCTATCAGAAGAGGATAGCTTAAGTGCACGTGTGGCTAGCCTCACAAGAAAAGTCGAGGCCATGGAATTAAGGAAAGGAGAGACGATCAACTCTAAGGACGTTGAAACTGTTTGTGGAATTTGTGCTGGAAATCAACATGCAACACAAGATTGTCCCACAATTTCAGCAGTTTAAAACATCTTACAAGAACAATCAAATGCCATAAATAGTTATCAACAACAATTTGGTGCTCCAAACTCAAACACATTTAATTCTAGTTGGAAGAACCATCCCAACTTCAATTGGAGGAATGGACCCACTGCGAATGCAAACAATACCCCTCAAGCTCAACCTTTACTAGGTCCATTCCTAGTAATTACACCAAAAGTTACGCTAGAGGAGATGTTGGGTGTATTTGTATCGGTTCAAGATAAGTATAACAAGACTAATTCTCTAAAAATAGATGGGTTCATGCAAGAGCAATTGAAATTTAATCAAAATACAACTCAAGCCATCAACGACTTGAAAACCTCAATGGCTAGGGTTGAATCTCACCTCAGTGTTAGGGAGAAAGGCACACTTCCTGCCCAACCTCTCCCTAACCCAAGGACCCAATTTAAAATACACGATGCAAGCTCATCCTCCCAACATATGGAGCATGTTCAAGCTATCACCACTTTACGAAGTGGTAAAATAATAGATAAATCTAATCTGGTGAAGGCCCCAAAGCCTAATGATCCAGAAATTTCCAAAGAGGATGATAGCCCGAACAACACTCCACAAGAGAAAGAACCAGAAAGGCAATACAAGTCGGTTGCCCCGTTTCCCCAAAGGTTGATTTCAGCCAAACCTTTAGACAAAAACCTGAAAATTTTAGAAGTTTTCAAGCAGGTGAAGATCAACATCTCATTGTTGGATGCCATTAAACAAACACCGTCATATACTAAGTTTTTGAAGAATCTTTGTGCGATAAAAAGAAAAATACAAGTGTAAAAGAAGGCATTTTTGACAGAAAATGTAAGCGCCATTATGAATTATGGGATGCCCAAGAAATACAAAGACCCTGGTAGTCTGACAATATCATGCGTAATTGGAGACTACCGGGTGAAACATGCTTTACTTGATCTAGGAGCAAGTGTGAACTTAATACCCTTTTTGGTCTATGAATAATTGGGTTTAGGTGAATTAAAACCCACCAAAACCACATTACAATTCGCTGACCGATCGATTCATATTCCGAGAGGGGTGATTGAGGACGTTCTTGTCCAAGTTGACAAGGTCTATTACCCGGTGGACTTTATTGTCTTGGACACACAACCCATGGTTAATATTGGCCCTCAAATTCCTGTCATACTTGGCCTCCCATTCCTAGCTACATCAAATGCTATCATCAATTGTAGGAGTGCGGTCATACAAATGTCCTTTGGTAATATGACGATTGAGTTAAATGCTTTCAATGTTGACAACCAACAAGAGGATGAAGATAAAGAGGTCCACAAAATAAACATGATAAATTCTATTGTGGAAGATGTGTCCCCCTCAACTCTTTACTCTAATCACTTAGAAGAAGATGTGGCTTATTCTCTGGATAAGAATGTTGATGTGATAGGAGATATAGTCGCACCTTTCGAGTCGGTATCGGCATATAACGTTAGCCAAGAGAAGGATGTGGAAACAACACTTTATGGTACTGAGAAATCAATTCATATTTCCTACACCTCTATGGATCATGAATATCGACCTCTACCAACCCTGGGATGATCCATACTTGCAAAATCAATGCCCAGGAAAATATGAATGGAGACATATTTTTTCTGACAAATATGTGATGCTGTCTCCTTTTTATACGTGTGGTGAAAACATTAAGGAACCCGTTGAAATTCTTTTTTGGAATTTTCAGTGGCTTATCTGGATCACTCACACACATGTATATTGTAACACAGGATATTAGATGAAGTTATTGCAAAACCTTTTGATCCATCTAATGATTCTGCTTGACCTTATGCTTTTGGACGAGTTGTCGGAATTGATCTCCTAGTCTGATGGAGGTATAGAGTAGTTAGGATTAGGATTTTGTTGCTTTTGTTTCCTTTTTCATAGGTTTGTTAGAAGGAGAAGAATTCCACTTTTCCCTCTCTCAGGTACTATCATTCCTCACTTCCTTTTATTTTCAAATTGTTCTCATGTTTTGCTCATTGCACATCTTTTACATTGAGGACAATGCAAGATTTGGTTGGGGGGTGTAGGATCACTTGGATGAATCCAGCGTTTTGTAACATTTCGAACACTTATGTAGAAATTTTTCGATTTTTCTAAAATTCAAAACTCTTTTGGAAAACTTTGTTTCTATGCATTTAAGATGATATGAGCATAAAAGGAGGAGATATGAAGTGTATGAGGTTGTAGGTCTTGAACTTCTCATAGCATAATGGTTTTATAAGTGAATTCCCATAGTTATGTGATTGATAGAAAATTTGAACACTTTTACACGTAGTTCACATTACATGATTTTCATGAGCTGAAGGGATTATGTGATTTGTGGATTAGCTAGATTTCAATTTAAGTTGTTGAGAAACCAAGCCGGGGTACTTTGTCCATCCTTGTCCATGGGAAAATAACTAAAGATATGGATTTTTAAAAATCCTATATAAATTAAAAGAAAAAGGAAAAGGAAGGATGAAATTGGGAATGATTAAAAAATGGTGGAAAATTCTGATTAGGGCTACCTATTACCAACCGGGGGATGGTCTACCTGTAACCAAAGCCGGAAATGGGACGTAGTGTGAAAGCCGTCGGAAGGACAGTAAGGCAAATTCCTGTCATTGGCTTGTTGTTGCTCTTTATAACTTGAGATTTATAGTCTAGTTGATCTATGAAGAAAATAATCCTAGAAACTCATAAGATGAATTGTCACTATGCACACTAGGTTGAATTTGTTTAATTTCTTCTATTTATCAACCAATCAGCGGGAATTTCATATGGACACTTATTATGTTTTGAGAGTTTACGGTTTCAACCTCTACCACCTAATTTTTCTGAATCTTACACTTGTGTTTCTTGGAATGTATAGAAGTTTCTGAAGGAGAGTTGGGTTTTGAAGAATAGAATTGGTTTCACACATGTTTTGCTCGGGACTAGCAAAATGCTAGTTGGGGGGTGTGTTGAGCTCTTAATTGTGCATGTTCTAACCCCAATTCATCACTTATTACGCAAGGTTTTCATGATTTATAGACTAATCTAATGCATAGATTCGTGATTGTAGGGACGAGAGAGAAGATTCATCAATTGGAGACTTAAAGAAGCCATTTACAAGCATAGAAGATCAAAGGGGCTAAGCGTAAAAGGATGAAAGAAAGAAGTCAGAGAAAAAGAAGAAAGAAAGCAGAAGAAGAGGCCCACGACCATTCGTCCGACCAGTCGTCCATAGCTCAGGACCAGGTCGCACGATCTGTCCGATCACTCAACAGGAGGGGCCACAGGGCCACAATTCATTGGACTGTCCACAACCGGTCGTGCGACCGGTCGTCCACTGCTCAGACCGGTCGTGCGACCGGTCCTTAAATTAAATATCTGAGGTTGAATTTTTCAGAAACTCTCTGGACGTTTTTTACACTTTTGCAACAGGTCGTGCGACCGATCGTCTGCGTAATGATGCGTGTTCTACAAGCCCCGAAGTTCTCTGCACATTGTGTACTTTTACGCAAATTCGAGAAGATTCTGATGCCGTAGAGCCTCCCTACTATAAAAGGACACCTAAGGATCGTTCCTAGGGTATCTTAGAAGGGTTTGAGTAAGGGGGGAGGCGGCGGAAGTGGATTTCGGAGTTCCACAACTCCTCCTAGTTTGTTTGTTATTTTCATGTTTTTTTAGTTGTTTCATGTTTCCTTGGATCATGAACGGCTAAACCTCTTAGCTAGGGCTAAGAGGTGAAGCTCGTAGTGAATCTAAGATGTTTCAATTCGTTTAAAGTTGGTTTTAAGATTGGATTTCATGTTTATGAACAATGGTTTGAAGTTTAATTCAAGTACTAAAGTAGTTTTTCTTAGTCTTATGATGACTCATGGATGTTTGGAAGAATTACTTGAGTTCTTAATTGTTGTGTGTTAGTCTAGACCTGTATGATTCGAGGAATTGGAGTACGCTCTAGTACTATGATCTTCATGTGGGATCGTCCTACCAAAGTTCTACTTCTACGGATTTCTGAAGTATCTTTGAGACTGTGTATGTGATTTGAATCAAGTTCAAATCATGATCTAGCTTTGTCTTGTGACAGGACTTAATGATGGTCATGATTGTGAACTTAGTCTATTGGAATTGGGACTGATGTTCGTTCGCCTCAAGTGCAAGGATGCGATGTAGTAATAAAACTCGGTAAGACCGAGGTTGATCCACAGGGAATTAGAAACAGATCCCAAACTATTCCAGCAACTCAGTTTGCAATTAATAAAAAATTCAATTGAGTAATTAAGCTAAAACAGAAACTTAATGAAAAACAGTAATTTAATGACACTAAGGCATTTAAGGATCCACTTGTAGCAACCCCATGTCAATCCAATCAATCCAAGCAAGATACACAACTAGATTTGAAGTCCTATCTCTCATCTAGTTGGAAAATAAAGCATTAAACACATTCAGTCCCACTTAAGTTGAACTTCCAAGTTCTAGTCCCATTCAACAATGTAGAATCCGGAATCATAGCCTTTGGAGTAACAGCCATGCCTATGGACTATAGCCTGCTCAAGGATTACTATAATTCGAATCTAAACAAGCACAATGTGATAATCTCAGAGAATTGCAAGGAATCTATGTCCGGAGCACGTGAACTCTCATAAAACATCCAAAACTATCAACTTTAAGAACTAGAATAGGTAAAAAATCCAAACTTGAAATAGAATTACTTGAATTAAACTGAATCAAACATGAAATTAGCTACAAGCTTCACCTCAGCCTTAACTGAGAGATTCTAGCCAAGCATTGTCATACTACAACTAAAACTCATGAAAGAACTAGAAAACATAGAAAAACCGGAGTTTGGAGGGTTGCAGACGCTCCACGACGGCTTCCTTCCTCTCCCACGACGTCCCTTGACTTTTATGATATCCTAGGAAGACCCCCTAGGTGTCCTTTTATAGTGAGGACTCTCGGTTGCGTCGGAATCTTCCAGAAACCACCTAAGGTTACGCAATGCGCAGCAATTTTCAGAGCCAGAAATAGAAACTGCCTGTTTTTGTATGTGGCCGACCGGTCGGACCACCGGTCAGACCTATCTGCTTGGGAGTCCAGCGTGCACAGGAGGCTTCCAGACTTGATGGACCGGTCGGACTACATTGAGTTTGAGTCCAGAGAGTTCTTTAGCAGTCCCCGACCTGTTGGCCGACCGGTCACGACTAGTCGGACCAACTGGTCCGTTTGTCCAGCAAGATTCAACAGGTCAGCTGACTGGTCAGGACCGGTTAGCACCTGTCCATTTCTTCTTTTTCTTCTTTTGTTTCTTCTTCTCTCCTCTACTTGCTTTCTTCTTTGTTTGCTCCTCTTTCAATCATCATCCTATGCATCCAAACACGTTCTTTTGGTCTCTGATTGGATGAAGTCCACTCTCACTCCTACAATCACAAAACATACATTTGATGGTCCTTTTAAGCATGAAAACTATGCATATAGTGTGATGTAATGGGCAATGCAATGTATAAATTGGAGGTTCAACAACTGACCTATGCAATTGAGTATGCTCGTCCTAGCTTGCATTGAGTGAATCATGTACATTGATCTTATATATTGCAGATTGTTGGTTTAACTACTCTATCATCCAACTAGATAGATCTTAATTTTAATTCTAGTTGAGAAAGTGAGAAACCACAGCGAATTGAGCATCAAGGATTGCTAAAAGTGGATCCTTGAACCCCTAGTGCTTTTTATTAATTGATTACTTCAGTTTAAGTTCAAAATTGCTATTCACATCATTCTCCTTGAAAACTTGATTGTTAGCTTCTCAGTAGAAACTATTGGAAGTGTTTTGTGAATTCCTACATAAGTCCCTGTGGATCGACCTCGGTCTTACCGAGATTACATAGCAACCCTACACTTAGGGAAGCGAACACTTGTTCTACAAGCTTCGAAATTTGTTGCATACGGAAGCTGTTACGCAATTCTAGAACTTTTTGAGTCGGTGGGGCCTCTCCATTATAAAAGGACACCTAGGGATCATAGATAAGGCATCATAGAAGTCTTGAGATTTCGTGGGAGGTGAAGAAGATCGTCATGGACCGTCTACAACTCTCTCAAATCTGATTTTTTATGCTTTTCATTAGTTCTTCATTATTTTTTGTTGTAGCATGATGATGCTCGGCTAGAACCTCTTAGCCTTATCTAAGAGGTGAAGCTTGTAGTTAGTTATCATGTAGAATTCATTTGATTCAAGTAATTTACTTAAAGTTTGGATTTTTAAGTTTTAGTTTGAATAAAATTGGAATTTTTTAATGTTTTATGAGAATTCATGTGCTTCGAACATGGGTTCCTTGCAATTCTCTGAGATTATCATGTTTGGATTGATTAGATTTGAATTGTAGTAACCCTAGAGCATGCCATAGTCTCTTGGCATGGTTGTTACTTTGAAGGCTACATATTTGAATTCTATGTGCTTCATTAGAACTAGAATCTTAGTTTCTTACTTAAGCGGAGATTGTTTGTATTTGAATGTTAAATCCTCCAACTAGAAGAGAGATAGAACTTCGAATCTAGTTGTGTTTATGCTTGGATGAATGAATTCACATTGGACTAGTACAAGTGGATCCTTGAGGACTTAGTTCCATTAATTATCAGAATTTTCTTTAAGTTACTGTTTTAAGTTAGTTTATGAATTTGAAATCACAAATTACTGAGATTAGAGTTGCTAGAATAGTTTGAATTGGTTTACCCTAATTCCTTGTAGATCGACCTCGATCTTACCGAAATTATTACTACATCGCAGCCTTGCACTTGAGGCGAGCGAACATTAATACGACGGCTAAATTCCCAAGCAATTTATAGAATAATTAAATCATCAAACAATGAAACCTGTCATTCAAGCACAATGTCGGAAACAATAGTCATCTTATTCCATCAAACTTACTATGTCATCAATAAGGTTTAAGAAGGTAACCAATTAATATCCATACTAATTAACTAAAATACCAATCCATGTCTTCTGTTAAAGACTTATTACAATTTTCATAAATGTGCTAAGTACTCAAAAAGAAATATTCAATCAATAAAATCTTCAATTAAGTTTCTCCAACATCGTTGTCCCTGCATGTGATCGTACGAACCATCGAACTCTTCTCCTTGAGAATCGGGTTCAATACCTGGATCTTCACTTGCATCATCTAAAGTGTGTTTGGGATAGCGTTAATCACTACCATAGAGGGAAATATTCTCTCCAACACAATCAAGAACAATTATGACCAAAACTCAGAGTAACACAACACGATGATATATTTATTCAAAACAAAACAACCAAAGAAATTTTTTATTAATGCGATGCATGGAAGCCACGCTTTGGCTAAGGCACCCTAACTAAACGAATGCGGGAAGCTCAAGTTAAGACACCCCATATACACCCATTAGCCACTAGTCACCAAAGTGAAATTAATCTAACTAATGGAAGCAAGAAACACCCAATACACTTCCACCAGATAATGCATGGCAAGAAGCAGGAAACCCCCAATACACTTCATCCGTGACACCTAGAGAGGTTGGCTTACCAAGTCAAGCCCTAGTGCAATGCATGAATTTGTTTCATCTTATTTAAGTGTTTTCACATACAACCGTTTTAAATAAAACTCAATGGTCATTATGGGGAGTCACAAGCAACCCAGCATAGGCCGAAAGCTCAGCCTTAGTATCCATGGTACCAACCCCGGCTCATGAGGATCCACATCTTATCAAGCTTCACTCCTTGTCCCATTTTACCATATAATCATGTTTCCAACAATCAATAATGTTCATCACGGCCAAAATCATCACTCATACTAGTACGACCCATGTATCCATTTAATCATAATGAGATCACAAGGATCTCTTGGTAACCATCCAATATACAATCATGATCATACAAAGATCGTCTTTCCAATCATGGACGCCTCTCATGGCTCCATATCTTCATATCATGCAATCTCATCAATAAGAGACAAGAGGTGTACATTAATGCATTGTACATATCAATGATCTTGTGCATATAATACGTGAAATAATTATCATCGTAATCAAATATAATTCAAAACAAATCACCACATGGTTCTCCCATAAAGAAATTATAAAATCTCATTCAATCATTCATAAACATAAAATACAAGATAATACGTTAGATCTACAATGCAAATCTTATAATCATAACCGTATTACATGAGCCGATAACACCATTAAAAGTCTACATAAGCTATGTTAAATTATTCTTAAAAGTATCTACACAATTATATGATATGAATGAATGGCTTGAAGCGATTAATCCTCATCTTATAATGGACGTAGAAGAGGATGCAGAGACTGGCCTAATTGCTAGAAAAATAAGAAAACTCTCTCTCTCTCTCTCTCTCTCTCTCTCTCTCTCTCTCTCTCTCTCTCTCTCTAAATTCGTGGGTAGCACTCTCTATGGCTAAGAGAGGTCCTATTTATAGAGTTTGGGTTGGATTCTAGGGATTTATAGAAGTTATGAAAGGAATAGATGGACGGTTGTTATTTAAAGATGAAATTTGAGACGTTATACTCTCCATGGTTTGAAACAAGGTTCTAGACATAGGTTAAGATAGTGTGGACACTCACCTTTCCGCGCTCCCTTGCTTCCCTTTTGAAAAGGGGGTGTGCGTGAATCACCATTGTGCCACTGGCTCGCCCCATCCTCGAGGGCTTTTCGGTTGTCGTGTTATCAGATATGTCTAGATGAGTTCGTACAAGACCAGAGTTGCCACTAGCCAGTTACTTCGAATCTACAGTTGGCTAGACCCCGTAGAAACGTTAGAAAAGAGAATCTTAAGATTCCTTCCTCTAAAATGACTCTTTTTTATCTGCAATCAGAGATTCGAGGTAAGAGATCATGGTTACATGGTGGGAAGGTGTTAGGCACCCATTCTGCTTGTACTGAAGTATGGTCTTTACTTCACAGAATTGAACTAATACTTGAAAGTCTGATTTAATTCTTGTACATTCTCATGAATGATATGATGCATGAATGTAGGTCTGAACAGCAATAGTTTTTGACGGGCAGGTTTCCATTAATAGGTAAGCCCAGAGCATACGCTCGAACTGACAGTTGCTTTATTCGAGATGCATGCTGTGTATTTGATCAATCAAAGTGATTGCAGTGAGATGATAAGCAGGAGGATTGGAAGAATAGTAAATGTTACACTTATGCTAAATGCGAATGAGATGATGCTGATATAAGAGTAGCTGGATGGACGGAGGTGTCGTAAGGGTTTGCTTCGAGCGGCTAAGATCGGGACTTAGATGACTTGAGAGGCTTGAACCGAGGTTAGGTTGGACTGGACCAGGGCTAGACTCTTCTCACTCGGGCTCTCCTTAGTGGAGGAATGGGCTAAGGGAGGTGGAGATGGACTTGAAACTCTCGGACTGAAGAGAGGGGAAGTGGATGTTGTGAATGAGAAGGGGCAGGGGTATTTATAGTTACGGAGGATGGCAGCTTCGTAAATAGGTTTGGACGACCCCCTGGGGGCTACCCGTACGGACACACTGGTTCAACTTCAGAGCGTACAGCCCCCGAACC
Organism: Liriodendron chinense; assembly: GCA_003013855.2. NCBI lineage: Eukaryota > Viridiplantae > Streptophyta > Magnoliopsida > Magnoliales > Magnoliaceae > Liriodendron > Liriodendron chinense. Next base: position 92,391 of record ML058508.1, read on the forward strand.
TAAAGTAGAAAAATTATAGGTTCAAGGTTTGGAGCTGCTCCGAAGCTGTGGCTCGGAACTAGGTGAGTAGACTGGGTTTGAAAAGATGGGTTTTGACACGGCGAGTCGACTGGGTGCAGGGGCTGGACTGTACCCGATGAGTTGACTCAGTGGGTTGACTCACCAAGTTTGACTTTTTTAGGATTTTTGGACTAGGTTTTTTTTATGGGGGTTTTTTGGGTTGATGTTTAGGGGTGAGTTAACTGGGTTTAGGCTTGAGCTGGGCCATGGATTTGGGCTTACAAGGGTGAGTTTGGTTAGGTTTGGACATGGGGTTTGGGGTATGGACCTCCATCCATCAGCTATCTCAACCAACTTTGTAGCCGAAGGTGGGGTGTCTACAGTGCCCCTCTTTCGCAGAGGTTGGGTGCAACCGAATGTCAAAGCGAGTGGACACCCCACTTCTGACTCAGTCATTCATAGATCGTGGTTTGGAATCTTTGCTTGCCTTTGTATCTAAGTCAGTTGATTATCTGGAAATAGATAACTTGCATATACCGCAGGAGTTTGGAGAAAACATTGCGATTGTCCCTGCATGAGTTGCAACTTGGGTACCCAATCGTAACCCTTCCATTCCCGATCGGTACTAACATCGAAAAGGTATAGTAGAGCTTCTGCATCCATTATAGTCTTACGAGGTTACTGACCCTGTGATTGATTGTTCGTTGCCTTCCCGGATCACTCCAGGAGTACTTGTTTCGCTTGACTGTTAAAGTGGTTAGATGCCCTGCGTTTGCGAGGCCTTACAGGTAATCCACTACTCCAACTTGGACTCAGTCAAGGTACTTCAGGCATCTACGCCTAGGTATGTGCGGGTGAAAATTTTCCACCCAATCTTCTGGTTTTGATACTTGGGTTACAATTCATCATTTTCACCGTTCAGATGGTTTCTTTGATCGAACCTTTTGGCTTTCATCTTTTCGTATATTTGCATTTGGTACGACAGCACTAACACTGGAGTTCGGTTCGACCGTATTTTGAGTGCATTGGATCCCATGGCCTCCGGAGAAACCGCGAGACATCGGATCTTATTTGATTTTTGCGTCGGCTCCTACCTAGAGATATGGAAGATCTCTTAGTGTTTTGGAGACCAAACGCTCTATTAGGAAAATGTTTTTTTGGATTTTTGAAAAGATACCACTCTGGTGAGTGATACTACGTGGGGCTTTTCTTTGCAAATACGAATATGTATATAATATTTTTTATCTTTTCGAAAAGGAAATCTGGCTTGCACGCGCCTCCACTAGGGATGCATGTGGGGTCTTTGGCTAACCGACTTTTATTTTGAAAGAAGGTAAACATGATGATTGATTCGATGGATGCTGATGCATGCAAATGCATATTTGATGATGGATGTAAGGTTTGGCTCATTCTTTTTCAGTTCAATGATTTTGCTTTTGCTGGGGGTGTAGAGATATTTGAGCTTATTACTTGTATGGTTTTGCTTCCCTAAAGATTTTCTTTTTTATGCGGATGTTTAGTCAGCGGGTTGGTCAAGATCCCGACCCGTGGTCGATCAGGTCCATCGTCCCAAGATGCTGTTTCTTTGCTGATGGGGATGGATGAAGGAGGTTGTAGGTTGTAACCTCAAGATGCTCTTTTGGGGAATGGATGGGATTGGGATGGTGTTTGGTCGCCAGTTTTGATCAAGATTCCAATTTTTAGGTGATCGGATCTGTCATCCCAAATTGTGAAGTAGGTGAGCGGAGTTCGAGACTCCTGAAATGCTGTGCTGAGGATAGTGATAATTTTGTTTTGTGAATTTTGAAAATATTTGATCCGAATCTTTTCCTGAGTAGTCAGGATGGAGATTGGTTATTGAAAACAAGGGAAATATTTTTGTGATTTTGTGAATATCTGATCCGAGTCTCCTCCTGAGTGGTTAAGATGAAGATCAATGTTATTGAAAATAATAGAAATATTTTGTGATTTTTAAAGGATGATTTTGCAATGTTTTGGTATTTTGTTGAATTTTCTGAAATACATGGAAAGGTATAGAATTTTCATCCATTTTCAGCTTCTACTGCTGGTAAGGCACCCAATCCATTTTACATCAGCGAGCAAGACAAATCTCACATAGTTAAGTGCCGTAGTTTTACATCTTCGGATGATGGGATTGTGAGGGTTTTCAATCAACACACCCACAAAGTTTCTTGTCCCTCATGTGCAATGCACATAGACCACATATCGTCCGACGGACTCCTTCGGCCCACATCCTCACATTTCCCTTTGTTAATCCAGTTTGGGGTCTTATGCTGCTCACAATTTCATGAGGTTGTGCTTCACCTCCCAACTGCCTTAATCCCCTTCATGAGTTTTAGGAACAGGGAACATCCGTCAGATTCAACAGCGACTTCCAAGTCAAGGTTGTCTATCATGGTGCGTTCAACACAAACAGGATCGCGGGGTTCCGCCCGCCTCAGCCCTTACTTGTTCAGAAGATTCCGGATACCCGTAAGATCAAGTGCCAACCATGTCTGGGACAGGTTGGGAAAGAAAGCCCTCGAGAAGTTAATCTCAATGTAGTTTTAGGTCTTTGGACCGCTGGGGATAGATTTGTACATTTAAAATCAGATGATAAATCCTTTTTTATTTTGAAAAAGTTCCAGACTTCAACTCGAGTGATCAAGACTGATACTGGTTTTTATGGAAAACTAAAAATCTTTTTGGTATTTTTGAAATGATCCGAGTCATCGAACCTTGACTCGAAGGGTCGACATTGATGTCGGTTTTTTGTTGAAAATAGAAAAGTCCCCCAAGGAGTTAATCCCAATGTAGTCTAAGGTCTTCGGACCGAAACTATGGGAGTAAGACTGGGAATATATATATATATATATATATATATATATATATATATATATATATATATATATATATATATATATATATATATATATATATTGTGATTTTGAAAAATGTTCTCAGTCATCGATCCTGATCTTGATGGTTAAGGCCGATGCCATTTTTTATTAGAAATCCCTTGGGATTTTGATCCCGACGTAGTTTAAGGTCTTCGGACCCAAACTATGTACAAGCGAGGCTTGGAAATGTACATTTTTTGTGTTTTTAGAAAAATGCTCGGAGTCGTACATGCTGAAAATACATTCTTTTTGTGATTTTTGAAAAGATCCAAACTATCGGACCTTGATCTGAGCAGTCAAGGTCGACGATGGTTTTTATTAAGAATCTCTCCGGATCTTGATCCCGATGTAGTTTAAGGTCTTTGAACCAACGGGTTTGTATAGATGATTGTGAGAAATATTTTTGATGATTTTTTCGAAATAATCCGGATGATGGATCCCAATTCAAGCAATCGGGATTAACCCCAATTTTTATTCTCTCAGGATATTGATCCCGACGTAGTTTAAAGTCTTCGGACCATTGCTTACAGATTGGAAATCAGGACTGGAAACTCTTAGTATTTTCTGAAAATTATTCAGGCCATCAGGCCATGACTTCGGATAGTTGAGATCAATGTTTGACCAAATCAATTCCTTTTTTCTTTTTCTTGAAAATTTCATGGAGCTTTTTCCACATCATCTTCTAACATCTCCTCAATTTCTCATAAAATGAGATTTTGGTGAGAATCCTTTCTCTTTTTCTCATTCTTCTCTTCCATCACTTCATTCTTACATGGAGGTACGAGATTCACTTGCAACTATTCTTTCCAAGGGGGAGTTCTTCACTTTGATGGGAGGACGGCTGGCCCCCTGGGTGCCACTTAAGCCTTCTCTGCCCACTGGGTTTCCCATCAAGTGTGCATGGTAAAATATCCTATTTTTTTCATGGAGTTGGGCTTTATATATGTATCAAATGGGCTCAAAGTGAAGTCATGACCTTTGGTGTATTTGATGGGACCAATACTTCATTTTGGGCTCTCTCTCTCTTACCCTCTTTTTCTTTTCATGCTTTCTCTTCCATTTCATTTTCTTTTCAAGGTTTGGGCCCATGAGATTGGTAGGGCTCACCTTAAGTTTTGGGCTCACAATGCTCACTTTGGATGGCCCCTTCTTTTTCACATGTGTATGGACAAAAGTGACTAGCCCATTTTTCATTTGGATCTCAAGTGGGCTAGATTCCATAGTTGGGCTTTTATGGACAAATGGCCCAATTCTTCCATCTTTTGATTATAATGTATATCCTTGTGCACAAGGTGTGGTGGGCTCTTTGGAATCCCTTCACATAGATGGGCTTTGGGCCCTCATTAAGACTTATGAATTTCTTTTATTCAAGTGTGCACCACCACACTTTGTGTGTGCAGGATTCTTTTCCTTCATGCTTTTTCCTTGGATAGATGGATGACTTGGGTCACTTGATCATTTACAAAGCCCATGAGTGGGTTATTTCAACAACCTCACTACGTTCAAGTGGTTTTCTCATTTGTAGGAGAGTGGTGCTCAAGAGTTTTCTTTAATGCCACCAACCTCAAATGGATAATCCTTCTTCAAATGAGTTATCCATGTAATCATAGCTCATTGATCCCCCCTTCGGGTGTTTGGTGGGTCATCCACCATCTTTCTCAAAGATGAGTGATTTTTCAATTTGTGGGAAAGAATGATACCTAGAAGTGGCCCAAGTTTGTCCTATGCTTTGGGGCACTTTAGATTTTGATTTTCAAGTGGGCTATGTACATCATTCTTAACCATTTTTATGATGGTTGGGTGACTCATCTAGCCATGCCCTCTTGTGTTCAAATGGTCTTTTCTTTCGTAAAGAAAGTGCACATAAGTTGCTCAAACTTGTCCTTGCATGGACATTATCAACTTTAATTCTTCAAGTAGGCTATGTGCACCATTTTCTATCATTGGCTTCTTTGACTCATATGTTTGCGGGTAGACCATCACATTGTATTCTCATAGCTAAAACATTTATCAAGGTGATGCACATAAGTTGCCCATATTTGACTCAAGAATGGGTTCTTATGGTTTTTCGTGTGGGCTATGTGCATCTTTCCATTCATTGAGGTGGGGCATTTGAGTTGCTTTTGGGGACCAATTTCCTTCCTATTCCCCTTTTGTCCATGTACATATGTAAAAAGATGGAAACATTTTAAATGAGATTCATTGCTTTGATGTGGAACGTGACCCAAACCATGGTCGCACATGGACTTTGAAAAGGGTTTCTTCATATGAAGCTTGATTCTTGCCTCACTTTGATTTCATGGCACTTGAGTGCATTTGGTGTCCAAAATGTGTCCTTCGATGGTGAATTTTCCTCATCTAGGGCATGACATGCAACCCTCTTTAAGGTGGGCCTTGATTTCTTCAATGGGCCCAACACATATCCTAGGTGACACATGGAGTTGGACATTGGACTTTTGCATTTGAATGTAATTCCAAATCCATGGGTTTCCTGGATAAAGATTTGGATTTTAATGGGTAAAGAATAGAAGCTTACCTTGCCAAGCTTGTAGGATTCGATGGCGGACAGTACGAGGGGGCGTAAGCGGTTAATGAGGATGATCCTGCTTTCATTGTACGTCATGGGGACCACATGTGTTCCCTGGCCAAAGAACACCAACATCTTCCTTCCATAAAAGGTTAGGGGTACCCGAGACCTCTGGGATAACTGGGTGGAACAACCACGACTGATGCTTGAACGTGTTCTGGCCAACACTCCTTTCGCAGGCCTTCTTACATTGCGTTTCCAGAACAATAATGCCAACCGCATGCTACTCACGGCCCTTTGTGGGAGGTGGAGGGATGAGAGCCACACCTTTCAACTTCCCTGTGGTGAATGGGGGATAACTTTCCTGGACATATGTATGCAGATAGGTTTTCCATTCCATGGGGTAGTTGTTCCCCATGCGGGCTCTCTTGCCTCAATTACCCCCAGTGATTAGATGTGGCTTGTGGGAGCCATTGATTTGGGTTTAAACAGTGAATGTGTAAGGTAATGTCAATCTAAAAAGGTACTAGAGTGCCAAGGATCCACTTTTGCATAAGTTTCAATGCATCAACACAACTAGATCTCACATAACTCAATCGGAATCGAATTCATATCTCTATCCGATCGGAATATAGAGCGGTTCAATCCACAATTATCTAAAATAGTTGCTCATTCATTGATTTAATTCCCACAATAATACTCAATTGTGTAGGCCAAGCCTCCTTTCAATCTAGTTGAGATTCACAACCATAGCTTTCATCAAATCCTGTCACTAGACTTGATTACAACTAATGATTAGAACTCTAATTAAATCAAAATCAATCAGCAAACAACTAATTCAAATTATAACAAAAGATAAGAACTTTAGTTGAATGAGTTCCCACATGAAGATCAAGCCATTATATACAAGGCAATCAAAGGGTCTACCATGCCCGGAGTTGATGATAGATCAATGAACTACACGAGCATAACCAATGCTCAGAGGATAAGCTACTAAGTTTAGAATCACTAAGAATCACATGAGCCCGGAGTCATCAAGAGATCAAAGCAAAACCAAATTAGTACTTGATTCAAACTCATATTGACCTAAATTCTTCAATTAAAACATAAAAAGGAAACCTAGGTTGCATCAATCCATTAAAAACAAATCAAAAGCTTTACCTCTTAGCCCTAGCTTAGAGGTTTTAGTTCATCTCTAACATCCTCGAACTAAAAACCTTAAAAATATAAAAACCACTAAAACTGGAAGAAAAACTAGGAAAACTTGAAGTAGAATCCGTGTCCTAAGCCTCCTTGATGAGCCCCACGTCCTAGCATGCCCTGGTATGAAGAGGAGAAGCCCTATTTATAGATTAGCGTGGAAGATTCTGAATTGCGCAAGGAAATATGCAATTGTGCAGAGAAAATTCGAGCTTCACGCACAAGCTGTTACGCTGACGACCGGTCGCACGATCAGTCTGAGCCTGTGGACCGGTCTCAAAACTACCAAAATCGTCCAGTGAGTTTTTCGTAAATTAGAAACCAGAGTTTTTATTCAAGGACCGGTCGCAAGACTAGTCTGAGCTGAGGATGACCGGTCGTGGGTAGTCCAGCAAACTTTAGGCAAAGGGGCCTCTTTTGTTGAGTAGTCGGACCGGTCGGACGACCGGTCCTGGCTATGGACAACCGGTCGGACGACCGGTCTTGAGTGTATTTCTCCTGTCTTCTTTTCTTCTCTCATTTGCTTCTTTCTTCCACCCTTTCATGCTTAGTCTTGTGATCTTCCATACTTGTAAATAGCATCTTTAAGTCTTCAATTGGTAAATCCTCTCTCTTATTCCTACAATCACAAATCCATGCATTAGATTAGTCTTTAAATCATGAAACCATGCATAATGAGTGATGAATTGGGGTTAGAATATGCACAATTAAGAGCTCAACACACCCCCCAACCAGCATTTTGCTAGTCCCGAGCAAAACATGCGTGAAATAGGTTTCATTCTTCAAAACCCAACTCTCCTTCAGAAACTATTCTTCTATACACTCCAAGACACACAAGTGTAAAAGTCAGAAAAATGAGGTGATAGAGGTTGAAACCATAAATTCTCAAAACATAATAAGTGTTCATATGAAATTCCCGCTGATTGATTGATAAATAGAAGAACTCAAACAAATTCAACCTAGTGTGCATAGTGAAAGTTCATCTCATGAGTTTTCGGGAATTATCTTCTTCATAGATCAACTAAACTATAGATCTCAAGGTGTATAGAGCAACACAAACCTATGACAGGAATTTACCTTACCGTCCTTCCGACGACTTTCACACTACGTCCCATTTCCGGCTTTGGTTACAGGTAGACCATCCCCCGGTTGGTAGTAGGTAGCCCTTATCGGAATTTTCCACCCTATTCTCCATCATTCCCAATTTTCATCTTTCCTTTTCCTTTTTCTCTTAATTTAGATAGGATTTTTAAAAATCCATATCTTTTGTTATTTTCCCATGGATAAGGATGGACAAAGTACCCCAGCTTGGTTTCTCAACACCTCAAATCTAAGTCTAACCAATCCACAAATCACATAATCGTTTCAAATCATGAAAATTGTGTAATGTGAACTAGGTGTAAAAGTGTTCAAATTTTCTATCAATCATATAAATAGGGGAATTCACATATGAAACCATTATATTAAGAGAAGTTCAAAGCTTGCAACATCACTCACTTCGTATCTCTTCTTCTTATATTCATATCATCTCGAATGCATAGAAATAAAGTTTTTAAAAAGAGTTTTGAATTTTAGAAAAATCGAAAATTTTCTATATCATTGCTCGAAATGTCACAAAAGCTAGTAGATTCATCTAAGGAATCTCTCACCCCCCAACCAAAACTTTACATTTTCCTCAATGTAAGAAAATATACAATGAATGCAACACATGAGAGCAATGACAAAATAAAGGGAGTAAGAAAGAGAGATATCACCTGCGGAATATATTTCATGGCAAGATTAGCTTTGGAGATAGATTACTTCACAACTAAATCAATTGATCAAAGCAAATCCTAATGAGATATCATTCTAGAAAAGTATTTAAAATCATCCTCCGTCAGGCTAGGAGGTTAATCCCAACAACTCGTCCAAAAGCATAAAGTCAAGCAGAATCATTAGATGGATCAAAAGGTTTTGTAATAAAGTCATCCAATATCCTGCTTTACAATATACATGTATGTGAGTGATCCATATAAGCCACTGAAAATCCCAAAAAGGAATTTCAGCATGTTCCTTAATGTTTTCACCACATGTATACGAGGAGACATCATCATATTTGTCAGAAAAATATGTCTCCATTCAGATTTTCCTGGGCATTGATATTGCAAGTATGGATCTTCCCAGGGTAGGTAGAGTTCGGTATGCATGAACCATAGAGGTGTGGAAATATGAATTGATTTCTTAGCACAATAAAGTTTTGTTTCCACATCCCTCTCTTGGCTAACATTATATGCCGATACCAATTCTAAAGGTGTGACCATATCCCCTATCACATCATCGTTCTTATCAAGGGAGTAAGTCACGTCTTCGTCTAAGTGACCAGAGTAAAAAGGTGAGAGGGACTCATCTTCCACAATAGAATTGATCATGTTTATTTCGTGGACCTCCTCATCTTCATCCTCTTGTTGGTTGTCAATATTGAAAGCATTTAACTCAATCGTCATATTGCCAAAAGACATTTGTATGACCCCACTCCTACAAGTGATGATAGCATTTGATGTAGGTAGGAATGGGCGGCCAAGTATGACAGGAATTTAAGGGCCAATAGTAACCATGGGTTGTGTGTCCAAGACAATAAAGTCCACCGGGTAGTAAACCTTGTCAACTTGGACAAGAACGTCCTCAATCACCCCTCTCGGAATACAAATCAATCGGTCAGCGAGTTGTAACGTAGTTTTGGTAGGTTTTAATTCACCTAAACCCAATTGTTCATAGACCGAAAAGGGAATTAAGTTCACACTTGCCCCTAGATCGAGTAAAGCGTGTTTCACCCGGTAGTCTCCTAATTACACATGATATTGTCGGACTACCGGAATCTTTGTATTTCTTGGGCATCCCGTGATTTATAATGGCACTTACATTCTCTGTAAAAAAATGCCTTCTTTTGCACATGTATTTTTCTTTTCACCGTGCAAAGGTCTTTTAAAAATTTAGCATATGACAGTATTTGTTTAATGGCATCCAACAATGGGATGTTGATTTTGACTTGCTTAAAAACCTCCAAAAATTCCTGATATTTATCTTGAGGTTTGGTTGAAATCAAGCGTTGAGGGAATGGAGCAACGGGCCTATATTCTTTCAATGGCTCTTTTTCATTCATGGTGATGCTAGGTCCATCATCCTCTTTGGAAGATACCATATCATTAGGTGTTGAGGCCTTCACCGGGGTTAGATTTTTCAATAATTTTTCCACTTCTAAGAGTGGTGATAGCCTTAGCATGTTCCATGTGTTGGTTAGAGGAACTAGGCATGCTTATTTCGCATTGTGATTTCGGATTTGGTAGGGGTTGAGCCGAAAGAATCCCTTCTCTTGTGTTTAAGCGAGCCTTGATTTCCTCCACCGAATTTTTGAGTTCAAGCATTATCGTATAGTTTGATTGATTTATTTGAGCTTGACCTTCCATGAATGCTTTTAATGTATCCTCTATAGGCATTTGAGGTGGGGCCATAGGAAATTGCATTGGAGGCCCCTTTTGAGGATTATTTTGATTGGTTCCATTCGCCCATTTGAAGTTAGGGTTGTTTCCCCAACTAGAATTGTTCGTGTTTAGATTTGGAGTAATAAAAGGTCGTTGATAACTATTCAAAGCATTCGATTGTTCATATAAAAGTTCTCGAAAACGCATAGATTGTTAGACAATCCAGTGTTTGATGCACATTGGAAGCACAAATACCACAAATAGTTTCAACCGTCCCCCTTTGTTGAGTTGTGTCCACTTTCCTTAATTCCATCCCCTCGACCTTTCGTGTGAGATTAGCCACTCTAGAACCTAGATCATCTTTCTCATTTAAAACGTAAATTTCTCCCTTTTCCTTGGCTTGGGGTTGTTTTGAACTTGTTGGCTTAGATGTATCCCATGATTATGTGTTTTCAGCTAACATGTCAAAATAATCCCAAGCTTCCTCCGTTTCCTTGTTCATGAACTCCCCATTGCACATCATCTCCACAAATTGGCGCATGGTTGAGTTTAATCCATCATAGAAGAAACTAAACAACCTCCACCGTTCATAGCCATGATGTGGGCATGCGTTTAATAGCTCATTATACATTTCCCAACATTGGAAAAAGGTTTTATCTTCTTTTTGGGCGAAGTTCATTATGGCCCTTCTTAGTGCATTGGTTCGATGAGTAGGGAAGAATTTTTTAAGAAACTCCCGAGTCATCTCAGCCCATGTCCCAATAGACCTTGGCCTTAAGGAATGTGGCCACGATTTGGCTTTCTCTTTTAAGGAAAAAGGGAATAATTCGAGTTTTATAGTATCCTTGGTTACATTGTCATAGCTTATTGTGGCAATAACCTCTTCGAACTTCTTAATGTGTAGATAAGCGCTTTCAGAGTCAAGTCCATGGAATCTAGGAAGAAGTTGGATCAACCCCAGTTTAAAATCAATATTTCCCACATTGTGAGGGAAAATTATGCAAGAGGGAGTACTCGTCCTAGCTGGTTGTAAATAGTCACGTAAAGTTCTAGGTTGAGGTACATCCCCCACTTCATTCTCATCCAATTCAGTAAAGTTTTGGGCTTGATTTTGAGGCTGATTAGCCCCTTCATTTGGTTGATTTTCAGCCATCTCTCTAGTAATTTCAGGAAAATTTTGACGTTTTCTAGCACGAGGCTCTCTATCAATCCCTTTAACAATTACTCCATTACGAATGAGTCGGTTATTAGAATTCCGAGCCCAATGTGGTATGCAAATCCTAAAAGAATGAAACAGAAAAGAATTCTACCTTCCTTCCTTTACTCCTCTCTAAGATCGAAGCACAAGGTGTCTTGCAATGGCTGAGCCAGAAGCAAGGATAGAGACCGATTTCTCCTGATCAATAAGGGTTCAGAGAACTCCCCACCCACTCTTTGAGTCTTTTGAGAAAAGTACAGAAAAAGAAAAAAGAGGAATAGGATTGAGAAGAGAAATCTCTGAGCACAAGGTGATTTAAGACGGCAGTGCCGACCAATAGGAATCAAGGCAGCACAAGGCCAACCTATCAAAGATCCAAAAGGAGTCTCCACCAACTCTACAAGAGATGAATATGATAGGAATGAATAGGAGAAGAAGAAGAGTAAGGTTAGAAGGATAAAACCTGATTGCAGAACTTAAGATGCCTACTTCTTCTTCAACTTCATAAAAATCCCTGAATTGTAGATCTATGTTAGAATCCTGCAAAATCAAAACAAAGTAAGTTAGTATTGTGATTTTAGAAGAAAACCTACCCTAGAAAGCAAAACAAATCTTAAACCTATCTTAACACAATCTCAACTAAAAGCTTTCTCAGAAAATTGTAAAAATACCGCATAGAAGTCCCCGGCAGCAGCGCCAAAAACTTGTTCACTCCCCAAGTGTTGGATTGCGAAGTAATAATAATTCGAAAAGAACGAATATCGTTCCCACAGAGATTTATGAGTGGGTATTCTTAGAATTTGTCTAAAATAACTAATAATTAAGATCCTATTAAGAACTAAAGCTAGAGAATGATGATTTGGGTTTAAACAGTGAATGTGTAAGGTAATATCAATCTAAAAAGGTACTAGAGCGCCAAGGATCCACTTTTGATAAGTTTCAATGCATCAACACAACTAGATCTCACATAACTCAATCGGAATCGAATTCATATCTCTATCCGATCGGAATATAGAGCGGTTCAATCCACAATTATCTAAAACAGTTGCTCATTCATTGATTTAATTCCCACAATAATACTCAGGCCCTGGGCACACTCAATTGTGTAGGCCAAGCCTCCTTTCAATCTAGTTGAGATTCACAATCATAGCTTTCATCAAATCCTGTCACTAGACTTGATTACAACTAATGATTAGAAGAACTCTAATTAAATCAAAATCAATCAGCAAACAACTAATTCAGATTATAACAAAAGATAAGAACTTTAGTTGAATAAGTTCCCACATGAAGATCAAGCCATTGTACACAAGGCAATCAAAGGGTCTACCATGCCTGGAGTCGATGATAGATCAATGAACTACACGAGCATAACCAATGCTCAGAGGATAAGCTACTAAGTTTAGAATCACTAAGAATCACACGAGCCCGGAGTCATCAAGAGATCAAAGTAAAACCAAACTAGTACTTGATTCAAACTCATATTGAACTAAATTCTTCAATTAAAACATAAAAGGAAACCTAGGTTGCATCAATCCATTAAAAACAAATCAAAAGCTTCAACTTTTAGCCCTAGCTAAGAAGTTTTAGTTCATCTCTAACATCCTTGAACTAAAAGCCTTAAAAACATAAAAACCATTAAAACTGGAAGAAAAACTAGGAAAACTTGAAGTAGAATCCGTCTCCTAAGCCTCCTTGATGATCCCCACGTCCTAGCATGCCCTGGTATGAAGAGGAGAAGCCCTATTTATAGATTAGCGCGGAAGATTCCGGATTGCGCAAGGAAATACGTAATTGCCCAGAGAAAATCGGAGCTTCACGCACAAGCTGTTACGTTAACGACCGGTCGCACGATCGGTCTCAAAAGTACCAAAATCGTCAAGTGAGTTTTTCATAAATTTGGAACCAGAGTTTTTATTCAAGGACTGGTCGCAAGACCAGGTCTAAGCTGAGGACGTCCGGTCGTGGGTGGTCCAGCGAACTTTAGGCAAAGGGGCCTCTTCTGTTGAGTAGTCGGATTGGTTGGACAACCGGTCCTGGCTATGGACGACCGGTCGGATCGGTCTTGAGTGTATTTCTCCTGTCTTCTTTTCTTCTCTTATTTGCTTCTTTCTTCCACCCTTTCATGCTTAGTCTTGTGATCTTCCATGCTTGTAAATAGCATCTTTAAGTCTTCAATTGGTAAAACCTCTCTCTTATTCCTACAATCACAAATCCATGCATTAGATTAGTCTTTAAATCATGAAACCATGCATAATGAGTGATGAATTGGGGTTAGAATATGCACAATTAAGAGCTCAACAACCATCCCTTTTGAGAGCGAATTTCAAAGTAGCCAAGTGAAACTGCGGTGGTTTCACAACACTTTCGCTGCGGTCATCCCTACTACCGAGCTAGAAGCTCTACATAAAGCACAGGCAATGATTACTTATGCCTTCGGTTCCTTCCTTTTCTGTCATGCGAATGAAAGGATCGATCCTAGATTTCTTCGCTTGACTGAGGATCTTCATCATCCGTATAATTGGAATGGGGCCATCTTGACTCGCATCTACCAAGGCTTGGATAAGACATCTCAGAGTAGCAAGTCTTTTAAAGGTTTTTGGCCTATCGTGGAGGTATTCTCTTTAGCCTCCCTTGGTGATTTTTATCCACTTTCTTCATCTGATCATTATGTTTACCCTTGCCTAGACCTGCTTCTATGATCATTTCGCTCATCTGTCCCCGAGGATACGGGATGTCGTCGAACCATCTTTGTATCGCTTCATGCAATGGCGTTGGCAAAACCGTCAGCGAAATCCCCAAGTGTCTGGGGATAATTGGCGTGCTGACATGGATGGATTGACTACGGAGGATGTAAGTATCTCATTTTCCCTTATCCATCGTGTTGTTCTGCAATTGACTGTGGTGTGATTTTCTTTCTTTTAGTTTGCCCGGATGCTATATGCCTGTTTTCCCTTTTACTATACTCCTCAACGTGTGGAGCCATATGATTCCTCGTGTCTCTGGATCATGCTTTCAGATGCTGAGTCATTTCGTGGCCTAGGTTCCTTGTTCTGCACCCCCTCAGGTTGCTCAGATTCCAGCTGATGCTATGGCCGATGCTCTTGAGGATCAGCCTGGATTTTGCTTCATGATCCCGGATCGTGATTATGAAGAGTGGTATCTGCTGTATGGACAAGGACCTCTTCTTCCTTCACTATATGTTCTAGGGGGCCGACACTAGGTATGCTAGGAGGATCGGTGACAGCTCCTCTGATGGACCTTCACCATCGGGAGTGGAAGGAGAGGAGAGACGATGATGATTATGTTGGTGATCTGTAACCCACTTCTTTGAAGATGTATTCGACTTGTTGATGTATGGCCTACTGACATTTAAGGCCTTCTTTTGTATCAAAATCTTCTGAATGAAATGCAACCCTTGTTTTACTTCAGATTTCTTGATGATGCTCGGATGCTTTGATTTTTTTATCCATTCTCTGATGTTTTGTGGAAGAAAGGGTTCTCAACTTCATGGATGATGACTTGAACGGTTCAGATTGCTTGATTTGGCTATGTGGGCCCTTTCCAAATTTCAGCTTTGCCTCGAAACACCTATCTTTGATGTTTTGTGAGATTTTTCCATGGTGCGGATGATGATTTGAACGGTTCAGATCGCTCTTTTTAGCCATGTGGGCCCACTTGATGATCAGATCCTGGACTTTGGCCTTCTTTTTTATGATCCATCATTTGATCTTGCTATTGAATGACCTATGTAGCTTTTCTATGGTTTGGATCATGATGATCTAGCATTTGGATGGCTTAGATTGTTTGTGGGCCCCTCTTGATCGATTTTTCTTCTCTTTAAATTGGTCAGACCCATTTTGGTCGTAGTTCTTCATGATTAGATAGGTGAGCACCTTCTAAATGATTCAGATCAAATTCAGTCAAAATTCAAAGTCGATCGAAGCTTTGGGCGGCCCCTAGGGTGCCAACTGCTGATGTGGACTAACAGTCTCACCTACCCAAGGCTGTGGGGTCAATCTGACAGAGAGAGAAGGAGATCGTCCGTACAGACGGCCCATAGGGGGCCGCCCAAACCTCTTTTCATGTGCGGTCTGGGTTGACTCTGGTTCGAAAATTCTCAACAGACCACTGTCCCTGTCCCATATTCTCTGTACTCGACGGTTCGATTTGAAGCCATGAATCTCCCTTTTATCTCATCTCTCCTCCTTCTTTTATCTTTTTCTTACCTTGTCCTTTCTTAGGCAGCCATTGATAATGGCTTGGGGGCCATTGAGGGAGAGTTTGGTGGGTCCCATGTTTCAGAAAATGATGGGGGCTTTAATGAAGGTAGGATGCTCTTGATTGATGGTGTGGATGAAGCCTTAAATGGGGGCATTGATGGGGGTTTAAGGATGGTGGTTGGTGGAGCTTTGAATGGTCCCATTAATGGCAGCCATGCTGAAATTTTTTATTTAAATGGGGCATTGATTATGGGAGTAATGGATGGTATGAATGAGATGGGGAGACGGGCCATGGGTGACGCTATGTATCCCTTGAGTGTGGGCCGCATGGATGATGTGATTGATGGTGAGGATGATGCCATGATAGACGTTGATAGGCTGATTTCATACCTAGATGGTATGGATGGTTCAGATGATACCTTTGACGGCTTAGATGCACTTGATGATGGCCGAGATGTGCAGTACACTTGCTTGGGTGGACTTGATGTGATTATTGACGATGCCCCCTTGATGATGGACAATGTGGATGTCCCGATGATTCCTTTGATTTGACAGAGTGATGGTTGGATTCCTGACTTTATGTTGGAGAGGACTGCAGGTCCAGATCTGACCATAGATTCTTCAATCGAGGTCGCTGGGGCTCTTCTTGACAGGTTCAAATGCATTTTTCAGTAGTCAGATTGGTCAGGACGCCGCGATGTGTGGTGTGATCTTTGCTGATAGCCTTCATGATGGAGATTATCGTCCCTCTGTTGATAATCGGCCCTTTGCGCACTCTGTTCATGAGGTGGCGAGTCTTCCCATGCTGTTGAGATTATGACAGTTCCAGATAGCGATGCGACTATATCAGACATAGTCGCTACTGGGGATATGTCGGGGACTGTTGAGTTTGCAGGGGTTTTAGCGTTTCCTTCTCCTTCGCCCATTAATCTTCCGATCCTTGATGAGTTATCAGCGATTCCTGGGCCTTTTGTTCTGGAGGAGATTCCTGTGAGGACTTGCCAGTTGCTTCCTCGTCCTTCTTGTTCGCCACGACTGCTTGCATGGCTTGACAGATTGTCATCTTATAAGATTCGAGAGCTGGAGTCTTATGGCTTTGGCAGTCTGATATATATGGCTAGGGTTGACATTGATTGGAGGATGCTCGGGGTGGCACTGATTGATTGGGTCCCTTCCTTGAACTTATTTATGTTCAATGATAAGGAGATGGGACATTCTTTGGAGGAGCTCCCGAGCTTGACAGGTCTTCCTTGGGATTATGCTCAGTATTTTTCACCGAAGACCGCCACTCCGCAGAACTGCACCTTATTTAGCCTGCAGCTGACGGTCAGGATGTTGTGGTCTTCTCCTTAGACTCATTGTATGATCTTTTCTCTGGCCCTCGGAGTGTGGCAGGGTCCCTACTTTCTCGGAATGCGCTGATGTTTTGTCTAATAACTGAGGTGCTATTCTTGGGATGACGCAGATCTCAGACTCCTTTGCTCTTCGAGGTGATGAGCCAAGTTGTTCATCGGTAGGGGATCATTTCTCTTGTCCTGGCTGAACTGTTCAATGGGCTGACTGATTGTGCCCTAGGCCATACCCGCGTCCTTCGCGGTTCTGTGCATTTCTTCAGTTATTCCATTTGTACTTTCTTTTTCTTTTCTGTCTTTTGGAACTGTTTGATTTAGCTGAGTTTCTTTCTCATGATCAAATCTGGCTATGGGAGCGTCTTTCACTGACTGTTCTTGTATCGTTTCCCGGCACTCGTCGCCCTAATCTTATGCGCCATATCATGGAGTTCCTTCCGCATACAGCCAGAATGAGTGAGCCTTTATATCGCAGGATGTTCATTGAGCTGCGTGACTGAAATGTTCGTTGGGAGTCATCTTGGCTTTCACTTCCTCCAGTACTTTGTGATGCTCATTGCCTTCCTCTAATGTTGGTAGGCTTTCGCTCTTATTTCTCTTATCACCCTATCTGGTTCCTGCGGCAGTTTGGGTATGAACAGGATGTTCCACATTTTGCTTTCTCGGGTATCAGGCATCGATATCTTCTAGCCAGATCATCCAACATTAAGACTCAGGTTGATGGGTCCTAAGCGAGTCACCTGACGGCTGATTTGCTTGGTTTTGAGCCATGGACTTTTCCGATGGCAACTGCCTCATACCAGCATTGGGTTGCTAAGAAGTCTTTGTATCGGCGCATTCCTTGCTGGCACTTGACAGCCGATGAGGATGAGCTTGATGTCCTTGGGGATGTTGATTCTTCATCTGGCTCATATGATCCCTTTGAGGAGCGCCCCTTTATTGACCCCGGCTTCCTCTTGGCCACTCATGGCCACTTGCTGTCTGAGATTTCTGCGCTTCGATATCATTGTGAGATGATGTCGAGGAGAATGGTTATTGATCAGAGGTTGTCTAATGAGGAGACGGTGATTTGTAGCCTTGAGCGAGATGAGGTGTATTACCAACGTATGGAGGTGAGTAGGCTAAGAGCGAGGCTATTTCATTATGAGTCAGAGGACTTACCTGACATAGCTTTTGAGGAGGGGGGCAGAGACTGATTTTTTTTACCTTTGAGGACTGTGTTGGCCATCTGTATGTCCCTTTTTGCATTGTACATGACTGACGATGTGTATTTTTTTAAAGAAATGATATGATATATGTAAAAGAAACACGATGTATTTAATGAAAAGAGAAACTTTTTGAGAATTTATTGTGCCATGAGTTGTCTTGTGAGTGTGTGTCTGGATTTTATGCCGAGACGTAGGAATCAGAACTGAGGCTCGACCAATGTTTTGACCGATGTTTCGAGATTGACTTGTGTGGGATCCCTTTGGTTCCTTAAAGGTGTAGGCAGTAGAAACCATTACTTCCTAAGAGTTTTTTCAGAGTTTGTAGAGTTCTTTGCCCTTGACTGTACTTCTTCTTGTTCTTGAACTGTAACTGCCTGAGCTGATCTGCAATATCTGATTTTTTGGTACCTGTACTTTTTATTTTTATTTTTCTTTTTGAGTCATTTTTGCCTGTAGTGCTCTTTCGAGTTTTCACCACAGCCGGCTTTTTCCCATCATTTTTTCTCGTGGCGCCCTTTCAGGTTTCACCACGTCTCGGGTATTTGATCTTACCTGCCCCTTGACAACAATGTTGTTTTTACCCTTGGCGCCCTTTCGAGTTTTCACCAAGTCCGCTGTGTGCCCACTGTTTTTACTCGAAGCACTCTTTCAGGTTTTCACTCTGCCCTCTTTGTTTAGGCACATATTTTCCTTTTTTTTTCTTTTTCTTTTTGGATTTTGGATTTTTCTGGATAACTACGGTGACCAGAGGTCGGGATTTCGTCATTACCGGCTGATGGCAGCCTTCCAGCCCTTATCCTGAGTTACGATGGTAGAGTTGTCGGTCTTAGCAAAAGACCTTTCTGAGATGGATGGATGGATGACTGTGTTTCTTTTCGGGTTGATTTCCTCAAATGCCTTGTTTTGGTTTCTCATTTTGTTTTTCTTTTGTTCTTTTCTCTCTTTTTTTCTTTTTCTTCTCTCTTTTTTCCTTTTAATTCCTTTATTTAGAACACTTATTGGTGGACGGAAAGGATTTCTCAGAGGTCTAAGCCCTGACCTCTTGACTTCAGCTCTACTAATGTAACTCTTAATAAGGTTAGAATGACTTACCTGTGAAAGATCTTAACTTTGTCAGCATTGATTGGCTCAGGAAGATCCACCCCTCTCATGCTGGTGAGTCTGAGGGCGCCTCCGAGAAGTACTTCTCTGATAATCAGCGATTCGTCCCATGATGGTTTGAACTTTCCTCTGGGATCCGAAAGGTGTGTTAGTAAAATCTTCTTCATGACCATGTCGCTCACCTTGAAACTTTTTTTTCGGACTCTCTTGTTGTAAGCCCGAGCGATCCTTTTCTGATAACACTGGGAATGACTTAACGCACGCATGCGCTTCTCATCTGCTAGTTGTAACTGATCGAATCTGGCCCATTGCCATTCTCCTTCTTCGATTCTGCTTTCTAGTAACACCCATAGTGACGATATTTCCACCTCGACTGGTAGAACTACTTCCATTCCATAAGTAAGCTCGAAAGGAGTAACGCCTGTAGCAGACCGTACAGACATTCGATAGGCCCAAAGTGCATATGGGAGCATATCTGACCAATCTCGATAAGTCACGACCATCTTCTTGAGTATCCTGACGATTGTCTTGTTTGCGGCTTCTACCCCACCATTCATCTGAGGACGGTAAGGGCTTGATCGATGATGTTGAATCTTGAACTTGCTGAGGAAGTCATCCATCTTCTTGTTGACAAACAGGGTCCCATTATCTATGATTATAGCATTAGGGATTCCATACCAGCATATGATGTTGTTCTTCATGAATTTGATCACCTGGGAGCTGCAATCGTGGTGTAGGAGGCTGCTTCTACCCACTTGGTGAAGTAGTCGATTACCACAAGTATGTACTCATGACCGTTTGATGCTTTGGGACTCACCTTCCTAATGATGTCAAGTCCCAACATAAAGAAGGGCCAGGGAGTTGTTAGGTTGTATAGTTCTGATGAGGGGGCATGAATTTGATTCTCATGCTCCTGTCACTTGAAGCATTTTTTAACATGCTGGCAACAGTTTGTCTCCATGGTGAGCCAATAGTAGCCGAGTCGTAGGATCTTCTTCGCCATCATGTGCCCATTCATGTATGGGCCACAGATTCCTTCATGTATTTCTTTCATGATCTTTGCCGCTTCTGTTTCATCGACGCATCGAAGGAGGACTTGATTATAGGATCGCTTGTAAAGAATTTCGCCACTGATGGTGAATTGGCTGACCAAACGCTGGATGGTTCAACAATCTGTTGTTGTTGCTACTTCCGGATACTCCTGGGTTTTGAGATATTGCTTGATGTCGGCATATCAGGGTTTGTTAGGGGCGGCTTCGGCTTCTTCTATTTGCAGACAGAAAGCAAGTTCATCTTGAGTTTCGACTGTCCGCTCCCATTCTGAAGCTCCTTTCGGGATCTCGAGCATTAATGCAAGTGTAGCGAGAGCATTTGCAAACTGATTATTGGCCCTGGGCGTATATGAGAAGGTGATTTCTTTGAATTCTTCGACCAGATTTTCAAGATAAACATGATATGGTATCAACTTCTCAGTCCATGGTCTTCCATTCGCCATTGGTCTAATTGATGATAAGTTGTGAGTCTCCAAATACTTGTAGCTTCTTGACGCCCAAGATTATGGCTTCCCTTAGACCAGCGATGTATGCTTCATACTCTGCCATATTGTTGGTGTACTCGAATGCTATTCACCTTGAGATAGGAATAGGGACATCGTCTGGACAGTAGAGGATTGCTCTGATACCACTTCCTTTAGAATTGGTCGTGCCGTCGAAGAATAACGTCCACTCGTCCTTCTTCTTCTCTTCATTTTCGATAAGCAAGAGATCTTCATCAAGGAAGAATGTTTCGAGCGGTTGATAATCCAGGAGAGAATGAGCAATGAGATGATCGGCGAGGGCTTGCCCCTTGATT
This sequence comes from Liriodendron chinense, assembly GCA_003013855.2. Taxonomy (NCBI): domain Eukaryota; kingdom Viridiplantae; phylum Streptophyta; class Magnoliopsida; order Magnoliales; family Magnoliaceae; genus Liriodendron; species Liriodendron chinense. The sequence goes on from ML058508.1 coordinate 113,403, forward strand.
GCCTTCTGGATGACATAGGTGATGTTGAATTCAGACAGGGGTAGTTGCCATTTAGCTATCCTTCTAGTGAGTGTTGGCTTCTCAAACAGGTTTTTGAGCGGATCCATGAGAGCGAGGAGGAGAATAGGGAACGCGATCATGTATTGACGGAGTCGCTGAGTTACCTAGACTAGGGCGAGGCAAGTCTTCTCGATTGGGGACTACCTGGTCTCGTAGTCAGTGAACTTTCGGCTCGAATAGTATATTGCTTGTTCCTTCTTCCCGGTCTCGTCGTGTTAGCCGAGGACATAGCCAATGGCTTCTGCTGCTACCGAGATGTATAATAATAGGGGTCGTCTGGGAGAGGGTGACACTAGAACTGGAGGATTCATGAGATACTTCTTGATGCGGTTGAAGGCGACTTGGCAATTGTCATTCCATTCTTTTGAAACATTCTTCAAAAGGAGCTTGAATATGGGCTCATGGATAGGTGTGAGTTGTGCGATGAAGCGACTGATGTATTGAATTCTGCCAAGGAAACCACGGATTTCCTTCTCAATTCTTGGAGGAGGCATCTTGATGATTGCTCTGGTTTTAGTTTCGTCGACCTTGATTTCATCCTCGCTCACCATAAAGCCAAGGAGTTTGCCTCCAGTTGCACCAAAGACACATTTCTGAGGGTTGAGACAGAGCTTGTACTTTTCTAACTGTCGAATAACTTCTTCAGATCTTTAAGGTATCCTTCAATTGTGAAGATTTGACGATCATATCGTCCACGTATACTTCAAGCTCTTTGTTCATCATATCGTGGAATAATGCTGTCATTGCTCGCTGATATGTTGCTCCTGTGTTCTTCAGACCGAACGGCATTACCCTGTAACAGAAGGTTCCCCATGGAGTGATAAACGATGTCTTTTCGCGATCTTCGACAACCATTTTGATATGATTGTAACCTAAGAATCCATCCACGAATGAGAAGATCTTGTACCCTACAGTGTTGTCAACCAGAGTGTCAATATGCGGTAGAGGGAAGTCATCTTTAGGACTGGCTTTGTTAAGATCTCCGAAGTCGATGCACATTCGAACCTTGCCATCCTTCTTCGATACTGGTACGATGTTGGCGAGCCATTCAGGGTAGTTGGAGACTACTAAGAATCCTGCGTTGTACTGCTTAATGACTTCATCGTGAACTTTCAGGGCCCATTATGGCTTCATTTTTCGAAGTTTCTGCTTTACTGGCCTAATATCTGGCTTTGTTGGCAGATGATGTACAATGAGCTCTTCATCAAGCCCCGGCATGTCTTCATATGAGAATGCGAAGTTGGACAGTCTTGGAGCTAGGAACTGTATCATTCTCTGTTTCATCTCTGGTGGTAACGATTTCCCAATGCGTACTTCCCTAGGGATCTCTGATGTCCCCAAGTTTACAACCTCAAAATCATCGACTACAACATTGGCTTTTGATTCAAACTTTTTGAGGGGGTCCTCTAGTTCGGGAGAGGGGTCATCATCTTCGTCATCTGAGCTTCGTCCAGACACATGAGCTCGAAGACTAATTCGATGTCAAAATCATATGATTCGACTTCAAACTCATGTGACTCTCCAGACAAACTTGACACATTATTACATGCAGGAAAAGAAATATTTTTTGGTTTTTGAGGATTTTCTGGAATGCTAGATGTTTTTGGGTTTTGAAATTTTTTTTTTTTTTTTGGATTTTTAAACTTCATGGGACCTTGAACAAGCGGGCATTGCAAACCATGATTGATCCCAGCTTGTCCCGGGGTACCGCTCGTTACTTAAACCAGCATTTTTTTTGGAAACCAGAGCCCTTAGATGACTCTCTAGCTGATTTAGAAGTAAAGGGAACGAATGACCATTTAGGACCCCACATTCCTTCCCCTAGAGAGGTGGGGGTTGATGATTTGGGCGAAGAATCACAGTCTGGCCCGAAGACCATGATTTCTCACTGGTCTGGTTCGAGATCTGAGTCGTACTCAGTCCCTCCCGAATCACTTACCTCACATTGCAGTCCATCTAGTTCCACGGCGAGACACAAGTTTGAAATTTGGACATCGGACCGGACATCGGACCAATCCAAGGCTGGCCATTTCCCTTTCTTGGTCCAATGGATGGGCTGTTTCTGCCCCTGGCTGATGGTTGATGATATTGACTATGCAGAGATGAGCGGGTTGTGCCCCTTGTTGATTGATGCTGAGATGGCCAAGTTGTTCCCCTAGTTGGCTGAAATTAAAGTGGGCAGGTTGTGCCCCTGGTTAACTGGAATTGGAGTGAGTAGGCTGTGCCCTTGGTCGACTGGAATTGAAGTGGGCAAGTTGTGCCCTTGGTCCTGAAGCTGCTGTATTTGATATTCTTCTTTGTCTTCATCCTCTTCTTCTGGAGGCTTAGATGGTTTGAGAATCCAGTCCCATCGAATGGGAGGCGAGATAGCCCAAGCTAGGCTCATCGGGAGGCCTTTATGTAGTGTAGTCAGTTGATTTCTTCTTGGATCTCTACAAGGCTCTCCTGGCCTGATGAATTGAATGGGTGAGCACCGAAATTTCTTTTTCTTTTCTCCATGATGACTGACCTATACCCGAGTCCCTATTTGCGTTGATTATATACCAGCGGCATTCTCTTGAACTTGAAATGATTCTTCATACGATACTTGAGACTCAAGCGTTCTGCTGGTGAAAAGACACGATCCACACTTATCGGTTCTGGATTGACGATAGCATTCATGATCTCAAATTTGAAACTATGGAATGGGATGTCTTCTTCAGAGTGCTGGATGTCGATGACGGGGATATCTGGTTCAGTGGCAGCAACATTGGAAGGAATGATGAGCTCCTGCTCTGCTTGAACAGAGATCACTTGGTTCCCACAAATATACTTCACCCGTTGATGAAAAGTTGATGGCACGGCCCCGACCTTATGCAACCAAGGTCGTCCAAGCAACACGTTGAAAGAGGCTGATATATCCAGAATTTGGAATGTGATAGTGAAGACTTCCGAACCTATCTGTACCTCTACGTTAACTTCTCCTTCCACTGATCGGCAGGTGTCGTCGAATGCTTTGACGTACATGGTGCTGGGTCAGAATGAGGAGGGACTAATTCCTAGGCGTTCCGCAGTCTTGAGCAGGCAGACATTTAGGCTTGAGCCATTATCGATAAGGACCAGCGGGACACAAAGGTCTTCATATCGTAAGGCTATGTTGAGTGATCGCCCATGGTCGCGTCCTTCTAGTGGCAACTCATTATCAGTGAAGGTGATGGTGCGCGGAGCCAGGAGTTGTTCAATCATCAATGCTATCATTTCAGGTGCTATATCGGAGGAGACATGGGCATCGCTCAAGGTCTTGGCAAACATTTCTCGGTGTATGCGAGATGTGCAGAGTAGCTCCCATACTGAGATTTGGGCAGGATTGACTTGAGCTGAGTTGCAACATCATATGCAGCTTCATTTTTGTTGCCAAGACTTGAGAGAGCGCTTTTGGGATCTCCTTTGTTCTGATTATCTCTTTGGATGCGACGCCCATTGGGATTCATGTTCCCTACCTCTGCACATTCCAGATAGTGCCACCGGACTTCTTTATAATTTTTCTCTCCTTTGCTTTCTAGGACCATTAGTTCTTGCAACGGTGCTTGTGTGGGTACTAGGTCTTCCTCATATAGAGCCTTTGCCTTAAGGACTACGTTGTTGCCTTTGCTGAAGGGATAATACCGAGGCTTATCTTCATAGATCACATAAGGTCGCGGCCCTGGTTTGACTGTTCCTAGAGGAGGAGGTTCCCACGGGATGAACACTGGTCCTCTTGATATGGCGAGGGGTTTCTCTATTCGACCGAGCTGTTGTAGCGTAACTGATATACTTCCAGGACATCTTTGCGGCTCGGGGACAGGACTTGCCCCTTCTAAGACAATGGGTTCTTGTTGCTGATACGTATAATCCCTCCACTGCAAATTAGATTGTTCCTGAGCTGAAATTGCCCCTTGCAAAATGACGGGTTCATATGCGGGCTCGATGTATGACTGTGCTCCTTCTAGAACGACCGGCTCCCAACATGAATGATTGTAAGGTGCCCGTTGCAAAGGGACAGGCCCTTGAATGACTGGTGCATCATATGGAGGTGCTCCTTTGAGTACTTTCGGCTTGAAGACTGAAGTAAGAAAGGGGTTTGCCCCTTGCAAGATTGGAGGAGAATTTGTTGGCCCATAAGTGTAGGCATGAATGGACTGGATATGGGAGAAGAAGCGATCGAGGCGCTCTCCTTCTTCTATCTATTGACGGCAGGGCCACGAGATAAACTGGGGTCCGTCGGATGCTAAGGTAGAGGATTCTGAAGGATGTTGGTAGGAGCTGCTGGAGGAGTTCCAGGGACCGAGATGAGATGATCTTGCGGTCGTCAATCAGATTTTGTATGGCATTCTTCAGAGTCATGCATCGATCAGTGGTGTGGCCATGTCCTTGATGGTAGGCATAATATTCATTTTCTCGGTAGTTCGGAGGCAGAGGATTTAGAGGCCTGGGTGCCATCAAAGTGAGTAACTGCTTTTGTACCAGCATAGTTATGACTTGATTGAGTGGCTGAGTGAGAGGAGTGAATTTTCTGAACTCCTTGTAATTCTGCCTGTTTTGATATGAGTATTGACCATTCCCCCTGAACTGCTGCTGCTGTCAAAGTGCATGTGGCTGTATTTGAGGATTTGGTTGCATTAGGGGCGGCTGTGGCTGGTACCTCTAAGTCGATGTTGAGCCTGATTCTGCTGATATGGTTGGCGTCCTTGTGGGGGAGCATATTGGTTGCCCTGAGCAGTGGCGATGATGTTGTTTACCTCTGTCGGGCGAGGAGCAGAATCGCTGCGGTTTCTATTCCCGTATCCAATAGGTCTTCTTTCCACTCTATTCCGTTTGACCGAGGTGGCCTGATGAGGCCATGGGGAGATTGTCCCTATGCGGATTCCTGGTTCGACTTGCTCTCCAGCACATATCAACTGTGAGAAATTCGCATATGGGTGCGAGATGAGATATCTAGATATGCTAGGATATGTTGAGTGAACAATCATGGAGATTTGTTCTTCGTCGTCGATGGGTGTCTGCATTCTGGCTGCCATAGCTCGCCAACGTCCCACATAAGTTGACAATGTTTTGTCGCTCCTTTGTCTGAGAGCTGCGAGGTCCGCTCTCCTGGGTGCCATGTTAAGATTGTATGCGAACCTATCAATGAAAGCCTGTGAAAGCTGTTCTCAAGTCCTGATGCAATGACAGTCCAATGATGTGCACTAGTTTAGGGCATCGCCCTTCAAAGATTTTTGGAATAAGCGAATGAGGACTCCTTCATTTCCTGAGATTGCACTCAGCTCTTCACATAAAGCTTTGAGATGTGCTGTGGGGCATCCGCTGCCGTGTTATCTTTTGAATTTTGGGACCGAAAAGTTTTGAGATATCTGAGCATCTGGAAAAGGACACAAGTCTATAGACTTTGTCAAGGGTAAATTGATTCCTTGTTGTCGTTGTAGTTGATTTTGCAAGGTCTGGAATGCTCCTGCAACTCGTCCAGTCCTCATGATCTACTAGAGCGATTGGCGCCTCTCGCAGTAAGGCACGTTCTTCTGTGGCATAGTGGTCAATGTCTTCAACCCTATGGGCTTGCTGGAAAGCAACTGCAGGTTGTTGAATTTGACTTGATGATTAGATCGGATTCTGATGAACTTGTGCTTGAAATGACTGTAATTGAGCTGGAGATTGAACTGAAGGTTGAACTAGAATTTGCTGAAAATTAACTGAAGTTTGCTGAATTGAAGATTGCTGGAAATTAACTAGAGTTTGCTGAATTGAAGATTGCTAGAAATTAAATGGAATCCCATCGGCGGGGATGTGCTGGAATTGAAAAGTACTCATATTTGTAGGAGGCTGAGATGTTGGGAAGTGACCCCCTTGTTGGGTATTCGCCACTATTCGCGGATTGATGTGGGCTTGACATTGACCCCTATTGTGGGCATTCACCAGTGTTGTCCCTGCTGCTGGAAATTGAATTGAAATCCCATCGGCGGGGATGTGCTGAAATTGAGTAAATGTCCCATTGGCGGAGACATGCTGAGAAAGAAAAGTGGTCTCATCGGCGAGGACGTGCTGGAATCTATTGAGATTGTTGCTTGCAAGATTGACTGGAAGTCCCTGTGATAGGAACGCAATAAGATGGTCTTGTCGTCGTAGGAAGGTACTGAGGAGGATGCCCCATAACAGAGGGCTGAGACGGTTGTTGTCGGTAGTTTTAGGCAGACTCCGATGGTTGTGCTTGATTTGAATTGGAGGTCGGAGGGACCCGGCATGGCTACCGAGATTGCTGAACTGGGCTAACTTGATTGTTGACTGCTGCGGTAGCTTGTGCTTGCATAATTGCAAGAACATGTCTTGCATTACCCTCATTTCTTGTGCCAATTCTTGCATGATTGGTGTATTCTCAATTGGCTGTTGCGTTGGAGGTTGTGCTTCAGCCATGTCGAGGGCAGGGAAGAGGTGACCTTCCTCTTCGTGGTCAGACATGGCTTGCTGAGCGCAGGTGAGAATTATGCTGCGGAAGGAAAGTTGTTTCCGAAGACGTTGAGCCTGAGGAGCTGCAATGGTGAGGAATATCTATACTCTTTTTGGGTTTTGGGATTTTTTATTTTTTTATTTTTAGATGGAATGCTATGCAGATGAGATTATATGAAGACTAATGACTTTCAAGTACAGGAAGGACTCTGTTTTTCAAGTTGGATCACGACTAGTGGGACTAGCATATCCCCAATGGAGTCGCCATTCTGTGGACGCTTGCCTTTCTGCGCTCCCCTGCCTTCCCTTTTGAAAAGGGGGTGTGCGCGAATCGTCGTTGTGCCACTGGCTCGCCTCGTCCTCGAGGGCTTTTTCAGTTGTCGTGTTATCAGATATGTTTAGATGAGTTCGTATAAGACCAGAGTCGCCACTAGCCAGTTACTTCGAATCTACAGTCGGTTAGACCCCATAGAAACGTTAGAGAAGAGAATCCAAAGATTCCTTCCTCTAAAATAACTCTTTTTGATCTGCGATCAGAGATTCGAGGTAAGGGATCACGGTTACAAGGTGGGAAGGTGTTAGGCACCCACTCTGCTCGTACTGAAGTACGGTCTTTACTTCACAAAATCGAACTAATACTTGAAAGTCTGATTTAATCCTCGTACATTCTCATGAATGACATGATGCATGAATATAGGTCTGAATAGCAAGAATTTCTGATGGGCAGGTTTCCATTAATAGGTAAGCCCAAAGCATACGCTCAAACTAATAGGTGCTTTATGTGGGATGCATGCTGTGTATTTGTTCAATCAAAGTGCTTGTAGTGGGATGATAAGCTGGGGGGTTGGAAGAATAGTAAATGTTACACTTATGCTAAATGCAAATGAAATGATGCTGATATAAGAGTAGTTGGATGGACGGAGGTGTCATAAGGGTTTGTTTCGAGCGGCTAAGATTAGGACTTAGATGGCTTGAGAGCTTGAACTAGGTTCAGGCTGGGCTGGACCAGGGCTAGACTCTTCTCACTCGGGCTCTCCTTGGTGGAGGAATGGGCTAAGGGAGGTGGAGATGGACTTGAAACTCTCGGACTGAAGAGAGGGGAAGTGGATGCTGTGAATGGGAAGGGGCGGGGGTATTTATAGCTGCGGAGGATGGCAGCTTTGTAAATAGAGGGCCGCCCATACGGACACGCTGGATCAGCTTTGGAGCGTATGGGCCTCGAACCTGAAGCAAAAAAGTTATAGGTTCGAGGTTTGGAGCTGCTCCGAAGCTGTGGCTTGAAATTAGGTGAGTTGACTGGGTTTGAAAGGATGAGTTTTGACACGGTGAGTCGACTGGGTGCAGGGGCTGGACTGACCTGGTGAGTTGACTCGGTGATTTAACTCAGCAGGTTGACTCACCAAGTTTGACTTTTTTGGGATTTTGGACTGGTTTTTCTTATGAGGGGTTTTTCGGGCTGATGTTTAAGGGTTAGCTGACTGGGTTCAGGCTTGAGCTGGGTCATGGATTGGGGCTTACAAAGGTGAGTTTGGTTAGGTTAGGACATGGGGGTTTGGGGCATGGACCTCCATCCATTCAGCTATCTCAACCAGCTTTGTAGCCGAAGGTGGGGTTTCTATAAATAGGTATGGGTTACAAAATAGACGTGGTAGATTTAGAATGGGGCCCACACACAATCGAACAATAGACGTGAAGCTTTAAGGAAAGAGAGGGAACCAGAATAGAAAGCTGTAAACGGACGGTTTAACTGACGATTGGACACCTAGGATGGGTTTAGATTAGTCCATTTAGGCAAGTAGGGTCCACAAACTGAGGCCCCATAACCATTTGATAGACTTCTAGCACAAGAGAAGGTTCTAGAGAAAAATACTTCAAGAAAGAAGAAATTTCTATTTTCAATGAGAAAGGCAACGTTGGTTGGCTAGGAGGGATCCTCAGGATCCTCTAGAAGTTTCCCTAGCTTCTCATGCAAGGAAAATTCTCTGGATTGGAAGATCTTAGATTCCAACGGTTGGAAGGGAAGAGGAGATCGGGCTGGATTCGGGGTGGAATAAAGATATTTTTGATAGGGGGGGGTTTTGATGGGCTACAAAGAGGATGGACAGTTTAGATCTTCGAAAAGGGTCCCCCCCAAATGGACGGTTTGGATGGTCAGCGGTGGCAGCAGACGTACAGTGTGCACGCTGTATAAAAAAGCCACTGGGCCTGACGCGGGCCGACCGGCCCGGACATGGGGTTTAGCCACGGTGGGTCCCACTGTGATGTATATATGAAATCTACTCCATCAAGCAGGTCGATCACTTAAAATTAGTCATTGACACAAAAAATGGGACAGATCTGAGATCGAGTGGCTCACTTATGATCCATTTTCTGATTAGGGAATTGGTAGGATGATCGGATGGGTGAAATTCGACGTGTACAGATGAAATATGTTCAAAAGCTTAAGTCTAGGTTTTACATCATTATGATCACTGAAAACTAGTATACTTAAAAATGACAGTTTAAGTTGAGTTTAACTAATGACATTTTTGTAATTATCTGGAAAGTGCGAGTTATGTGAAATCTAAGCTTTTTACGCTGTTTATGTGGTCATTCTAAGCAACTTTTGTAAAGGAGTCCTTATTAAATTTCCTACGGTTGGTCCATTATTCTTGAAACAATGGTAAATGTATAATAATTAATTAAAATAAAATTAAAATGAATTTTAATTTTTTTTAAAATAAATCCCGAAAATCTGGGGCGTTATACGAGCGAACAATCATAATCCCTAATGACTTAGTCACCTGCTCGATCTATCCGAGCCTCATCCCGAACACTCCATCTATTGTATAATTATCATTCATAGTGGAATCTTTAACGCTTTGTGCCGTGGTTTTTCTCCTATATGGGTTTCCACGTAAAAATCTCTGTGTTGTTTGTGGTGTGTTTTAGTCATGTTTAATTCATTATTTAATTTATATATGATGCATGCATGCATTTACTTTTGCCTTTTAATCAAGGGTGATCAATCATTAATGTAATTAAGGGCTCATGGACACTATCACAACTTGGAAGTTAAAAGATCTCGGAATCTCTGGAATAAAATTCTTCTTACGATACCTTCTCTTGTGTACTTTGTGAATGCTTATGATTATCTATGAATGTCTCTATACTCTTAAACTCCCAAGAAAAACGAAACACAAGAAAACTGCCTTGCGTATTTTTTAGTTTTAACAAACTAGCAACTCTGCTGGGTAATCGAACCTAGAATCTCTGATTATTTCTGAGTAAAGAAACATTAAGATAAATCATTCGCAGACACAGATATATACATGAGAAAGATTATCGCAAGGAGAAATGTTTAGCGCCTTCACGGGCGCTAAACTGGTGACTCTTAACGAGAATGTTTTTCCTTCATCTTTAAGGCAAAAGAATTTCATGTTAACATATCGAAAGTTTTTCAAAAGAATTTCTAAAGTATTTCGAAAGTGTAGTATGAATTTCTCATAGCATGCATATGGTTCATACATGTTCATTTCGTTTATCATTAAGCTATATTGCAATTAGTAAGGTCGCATCTTTTCTCCTTTTCAAAGTCGCAGAATACTCTAATGCGTGTATGGCTATGAAGAGAGAGAGAGAGAGAGAGAGAGAGAGAGAGAGAGAGAGAGAGAACCTTAGCAAAAGAACTAACAACAAAAAAAAACACGAATGACAACTACGATGGTCTTCTTGGCATTTGGAGGGTTTTACTTCCCTCATCTCGTAGCACCAGGAACAACAATCCCTGAAGCCAACAGATAGTGCAGAGACACCGATCATCAAGGAAGACTGAAGACAGAAAGGTAGCTTCAGCCGGAGTGAAGACAATGAAGGCATAGATTAGCATTAAGAAACAGTGGAAGCCAGCCCACACGAATGAGGCCTGTAACATCGACAAAGTCATTGCATTGCCAAGGTAAAAGTTTTCCTTCGCCACTGTCGATTTTCCATCCTGTCCAAGACAGCACAACCAGCCAGGATACTGAAGAGACACATTGTCCGGGAATCCTCCAAGACGGCAATGAAGACATTCTCTGTCGAGACAACCGTGACCAAGTCAAGGCTATAGCGAGTACAGGCTACGATGGTGCAAGTCGTCGAAGGAGAGACGAGCAAGCGAGATGCGAAGCTGCCTCCAATCCAAGAGCAGATAGACGAGCTAATTCAGGTTCAAGAGGACATAGCCAAAAAAGTGAGAGAGATGAAGGAAGCCTTGCTAGCTTTAGTTGCCCAAGGGTATAATTAGAAGTACAGCCATCCCTACCTGACAATCGATGGAAGAATCACAGGAGGCAGTGGAAGAACTGATAGGCACAGAACCACAAGTCCAACCTGAGAAGTTTCGCATTCAAACGCGTACCAGCACCTTCAACACATGTGACGAGTGAAGAGATGTCTCAAACAATATCGAATTTGATGCACCAAGAAAGGGAAAGGGAGACGAAAGGAAAATATGTCTATCGGGTACCGTACCCGTCCGAAGTTGACGAAATCTCGTTCCCTAACAACATGTGTACAAGCCCGTTTCTATAATTGATAATTGCATTTGAAGTAGCTAGAAAAGGTCGGCCAAGTATGACGGGAATTTGAGCACCGGTAGCTATCATGGGATGTGTATCCAAGACAATAAAGTCTACTGGGTAGTAGAATGTATCAACTTGGACTAGAACATCCTCAATCATTCCTCTCGGTATACGAATGGATCTATCAACAAGTTAGAGTGTGGTTTTGGTGGGTTTCAATTCACCTAACCCAAGTTGTTCGTAAACCGAGTATGGAATGAGGTTTACACTTGCCCCCAAGTCGAGTAAGGCTTGTTTAATCTGGTAGTCTCCTATGATGCATGAGATGGTTGGACTACCCGTATCCTTGTATTTTTGGGGTAGTTCTTGTTTGATGATAGCGCTCAAATTCTCAGTCAAAAGTACTTTGTTATGACCGTTGTGTTTCCTTTTGACCGTACACAATTCCTTTAGAAATTTGGCATATGATGGTATTTGTTTTATGGCATCCAACAATGGAATGTTGATCTTCACCTGCTTGAAAACCTCAAAAATTTCCAGATTTTTGTCTAAAGGTTTGGGTGAAATCAACCTTTGGGGAAATGGGGCAACCGGTTTGTATTGCCTTTCCGGTTCTTTTTCTTGTGGAGTGTTATTTAAGCTATCATCCCTTTTGGAATTTTTCGGATCCTTAGGCTTTGAGGCCTTCACCGGATTAGATTTGTCAATTACTTTCCCACTTCGCAAGGTGGTGATAGCTTGAACATACTCCGTATGTTGGGAGGCTGAGTTTGCATCTTGTATCTCAAATTGGGTTCTTAGGTTAGGAAGAGGTTGGGCAGGAAGTGTGCCTTTCTCCCTAACACTGAGATGAGATTCAACTCTAGCTATTGAAGTCTTCAATTCGTTGATGGCTTGAGTTGAATTTTGATTAAATTTCAATTGCTCTTGCATGAACCCATCTATTTTCAGAGAATTAGTCTTGTTGGACTCAGCTTGGACCGAACCAAATGCACCCAACATCTCCTCTAGCGTAACTTTTGGTGTAATGACTAGAGATTGACCTAGTATCGGTTGAGCTTGAGGGATATTAGTTGCATTCGCAGTGGGTCCATTCCTCCAACTGAAGTTGGGATGGTTCTTCCAATTAGCATTAAACGTGTTTGAGTTTGAAGCACCAAATTGTCGTTGATAACTGTTTATGGCATTTGATTGTTCTTGTAAGATGTCCTGAACCGCTGAAATTGTGGGACAATCTTGTGTTGCATGTTGATTTTCGGCACAAATTCCACAAATAGTTTCAACGTCATTAGAGTTAATCGTCTCTCCTTTCCTTAATTCCATGGCCTCAACTTTTCTTGTGAGGCTAGCCACCCGTGCACTTATGCTATCCTCTTCTGATAAGGCATACATTCCTCCTTTTTCTCTTTGTTGGCTAGTCTTGGAATTTGCTGGTTTAGATGTATCTCAAGACTGTGCATTCTCAGCCACTTCCTCCAAATAGTCCCATGCTTCATCGGCTTCCTTGTTCATTAACTCCCCATTACACATCATCTCTACAAATTGGCGCATGGGTGAAGTCAGTCCGTCATAGAAAAAGCTTATAGTCCCATGCATTTAACAAGTCCTTAAACCTCTCCCAACATTGGAAGAAGGTCTCATCTTCCTTTTGAGCAAAGTTCATGATAAGGCGCCTCAACATGTTCGTTTTGTGAGTAGGGAAGAATTTTTTTATGAATTCCCTATGCATATCAGTTCATGCACCAATTGATCTTGGCCTTAATGCATAAAGCCAACCTTTAGCTTTATCTTTAAGGGTAAAAGGAAATCATTTAAGTCTTACCACATCGTCAGTAACATTCGCAAAGTGCATGGTGGTTATTACCTCATCAAACTCCTTAAGGTGTTGATAGGTACTTTCACTGTCTAATCCATGAAATTTTGGGAGGAGTTGGATCACTCCCGGTTTCAAATCTACATTCCCTGCATTTTGTGGAAAGATTATGCATGAGGGAGTGCTCGCTCTTGCTGGTTGCAAGTAAGCACGTAATGTTCTTGGTCGAGGAATATTCTCAACCACATTCTCTCCCGTTTCGGTTTGGTTTTGGCCCAGATTTGGATTGGCCATCGGATTAGGTTGATTTGCAGCCATATTTTCAGACAAAATTGGAAAAGTTAGATGTCTCCTAGCACGTGGTTCTCTGTCTATTCCTTCTACTATTCCCCCTTCGCTTATGAGTCGGTTATTGGAATCCCGAGCCTAATGTGGCATGCAAAATCCTAAAAGACTGGAAAAAAAAAAAAAATTCTTCCTTCCTTTCTTTACTCTTCTCTAAGACCGAAGCACAAGGTGTCTTGCAATGGCTAGGCCAGAAGCAAGGATAGAGACCGATTTCTCCTGGTCAATAGGAGCTCAGATAACTCCCCACCCACTCTTTGAATCTTTTGAGAAAAGTGCAGAAAAAGAAGAAAGAGGAGTAGAGATGAGAAGAGAAATCTCTGAGCACAAGGTAATCCAAGACGGCAGAGCCCACCCCCTATAAGACTTAGCCATAATTCTAGTTGCTCTTTAAGCTTCCACACATACGAAGGTGTCGTGTTATACTACCGACCTAATTTCAAAACTGTGAAGTGGGTGAGTAGAGTTCGAGACTCCTGAGGCACTGTGCTTGGGATAGTGACAATTTTTTGTGATTTTTGCAAGTATTGATCCGAATCTTTACCTAAGTGGTCAGGATGAAGATTGATGTTATTGAAAATAGTAGAAATATTGTTGTGGTTTTGTAAATATTCGATTCGAGTCTCTTTCTGAGTGGTCAGGATGGAGATCGGTTTTATTGAAAGCAAAGGAAATATTTTTGTGATTTTGGAGGCTAATTTTGCAATGCTTTGGTGTTTTGTTGGATTTTCTGAAATGCAGGGAAAGGTATGGAATTTTCATCCACTTCCAGCTTCTACTGCTGGTAAGGCACCCGATCCATTTTACCTTAGCGAGCAAGACGAGTCTCACACAATTAAGTGTCGTAGTTTTACTTCTTCAGATGAGGGGATTGAGGGTTTTCAGTCAACACACCCACAAAGTTTCCTGTTCCTCATGTGCAATGCATATAGACCACGTATCATTCGACGGACTCCTTCGGCTACAAAATGAGCCACATCCTCACATTTCCCTTTACCAATCCAGTTTGGGGTCTTATGCTGCTCATAATTCCGTGAGGGTGCTCTTCACCTCCCAACTGCCTTAATCCCCTTCAGGAGTTTTAGGAACAGGGAACATCCATCAAATTCAACAGAGACTTCCAAATCAAGGTCGTCTATGACGGTGTGTTCAACATGAATAGGATCTGTGGGTTCTGCCCGCCTCGATCCTTACCCGTTTAGAAGACACTTGTACGATCAAGTATCAGCCATGTTTGGAACAGGTTGGGAAAGAAAGCCCCCAAGAAGTTAATCCCAGTGTAGTTTACGGTCTTCGGACCATTAGGGATAGATTTGTGCAGTTAGATGGTAAATCCTTTTGTGCTTTTGAGAAAGTTCCAGGCCTTGACTCGAGTGATCGAGACTGGTACTGGTTTTTATGGAAAGCTTATGAAATATTTTTGGTATTTTTTAAATGATCCAGGCTATCAAACCTTAACTCGAAGGGCCAAGGTTGATGTAGATGTTTTGTTGAAAGTAGGAAAGTCCCTCGAGAAGTTAATCCCAAAGTAGTTTATGGTCTTTGGACCAAAACTATGTACATGTTGAAAATACAGTCTTTTTTGTGATTTTTTAAAAAAGATCCGGACTATTGGACTTGGATCCGAGCAGGTTGAGGTCGACATCGATTTTTATTAAAAATCTCTCGGGATCTTGATCCCGACATAGTTTAAGGTCTTTGGACCAAAACCATGTACATGCGAACACGACACATTTTTTTTTATTTTTCGAAAGATCCGGTCTATCTAATCCCTCCTTGAGTGGTTGAGATCGAATGATGATTTTTATTACGAAACCCCTTGGGATCTTGATCCTGACGCGGTTTATACATTAGAAATCAGGGCTGAAAATTCTCGGTGTTTTCTGAAAATGATTCAGACCATCAGGCCATGACTTTGGATGGTTGAGATCAATGTTTGACCAAGTCAATTCTTTTTCCTTTCTTTTGAAAATCTTGTGGAACTTTTTCCTCATCATATTCTAATATCTCCTCAATTTCTCACAAGATGAGGTTTTGGTGAGAATCCTTTCTCTTTTTCTCATTCTTCTCTTCCATTACTTCATTTTTACATGGAGGTACAAGATTCACTTGCAACTACTTTTCCCAAGGGGGAGTTCTTCCCAAGGAGAGAGAGAGAGGGGTCAGTTTCACCTTGATGGGAGGACGACTGGCCCCCTGGGTGCCGCCCAAGCCTCTTCTGCCCATTGGTTTTTCCAGTGGGCTGGGTAATGGAGTGCATTCTCCTTTTCTATATAAAATAGGGCACCCCTTACACTTCCAATGTGCAATCTCTCTCCCTTCTTTCTCACTCTCTCTCTTTCTTTCAAGCTTTTCTTTTCTTTTGGTGGTCCTCTTGTTCTTTCAAGTGGTGAGGCTTTGGTGGAGTTTTGGGACAGCAAGGTGGTCCCCCTTTGGTGAGTGGTGAAGGTATGGACCATTCCTTTCTTTCATTTCATTACTTTCCTTTTCATTCTCTCTTCTCATGCTCTTTTTCTTTTCTTCATGTAGGTACTTCAAGAGAATTAAGGTGGGCCCAAGCTTTTTGGTCTTTTCACTTTTCAAAGTCTTCTCAAGGTGGTGGATGGAGAGGGACATTTCAAGCTTCATTTCATCTTTCTTTTCCTCTTTCATACTCCCTTCATGTGTATGTAAAGGGTAATTTTGCCATGTCCATCAAGTGTGCATGGTAAAATATCCTATTTTCTTTCATGGGAGTTGGCCTCCTTTTTATGTGTATTAAATGGGCTCAAAGTGAAGTCATGGCCCTTGGTGCATTTGATGGGCCTAATACTTCATTTTGGGCTCTCTCATACCCTCATTTCTTTTTCATGATTTCCTTAAGTGCTTTCTCTTCTTTCTCATCTTCTTTTCAAGGTTTGAGCCCATGAGATTGGTAGGGCCCACCTCAAGTTTTGGGCTCATGGTGCTCACTTTGGATGGCCCCTTCTTTCTTCACATGTGTATGGACAAGAGTGATTAGCCCATTCTTTACTTGGATCTCAAGTGGGCTAGATTTCTTAGTTGGGCCTTTATGGACAAATGACCCAATTCTTCCACCATCTTTTGATTATGATGTGCATCCTTGTGCACAAAGTGTGGTGGGCTCTTTGGAATCCCTCCACATAGATGGGCTTTTTGGCCTCATTAAAACTTATGCATTTCTTTTCGTCAAGTGTATACTACCACACTTTGTGTATGTAGGATTCTTTCCCTTCATGCTTTTTCTTTGGACGGATGGAGGACTTGGGTAACTTGATCATTTACAAGTCCCATAAGTGAGCTATTTTCAACAATCTCACTAAGTTCAAGTGGTTTTCTCATGTTGTAGGAAAATGGTACTCAAAATTTCCTTTAATGTTGCCAATCTCAAATGGATAATCCTTTTTCAAGTGAGCTATTCATGCAATCTTGGCTCCTTGATCTTCTCTTGGGATGCTTGGTGGGTCATCCACCATCCTTCTCAAAGATGAGTGATTTTTCAATTTGTGGGAAAGAATGATACCCATAAGTTGTCCAAGTTTGTCCCATGCTTTGGGGCACTTTGGATTTTGGTTTTCAAGTGGGCTATGTATATCATTCTTAACCATTTTCATGATGGTTGGATGGCTCATCAAGCCATTCCCTCTTGTGTTCAAATGGTCTTCTCTTTGGTAAAGAAAGTACTACGCATAAGTTGCCCAAACTTGTCCTTGCATGGACATTTCTAAGTTTCATTCTTCATGTGGGCTAAGTGTACCATTTTCAACCATTGGCTTCCTTAACTCATGTGTTTGTGGGTAGACCATCATATTGTATTCTCATAGCCAAAACATTTATCAAGATGATGCACATAAGTTGCCCATGATTGACCCAAGAATGGGTTCTTATGGTTCTTCAAGTGGGCTATGTGTACCTTTCCATTTATTGAGGTGGGGCATTTAAGTTGCTCTTGGGGACTAATTTCCTTCCTATTCCTCATTTGTCCATATACATATGTAAAGAGATGGAAACATCTTAAATGAGGCTTGTTGCTTTGATGTGGAAAGTGAACCAAGCCTTGGTCACACATGGACTTTGAAAAGGATTTTTTCATATGAACCTTGATTCTTATCCCACTTTGGTCTCATTGCACTTGGGTTCATTTGGTGTCCAAGATGTGTCCTTGGATGGTGTATTTTCCTCATCTAGGGCAAGACACGCAACCCTCTTTAAGGTGGGCCTTGCTTCCCTCAATGGGCCTAAACACATATCCTAGGCGACACATGGGGTTGGACATTGGACTTTTGCATTTAAATCATGTAAGTCCAAGTCTATGGGTCTCCTGGATAAAGATTTGGGTTTTCATTGGTAAAGAATAGGGGCTTACCTTGCCAACCTTGTAGGCTTTGATAGCGGACGGCACGAGGGGGTGTAGAGAGGTTAATGAGGACGACCCCGCTTTCATTGTATGTCGTGGGGGCCATATGTGTTCCTTGGCCAAAGAACACCAACCTCTTCCTTCCATAAAAGGTCTGGGTACCCGAGACCTCTGGGATAATTGGGTGGAACAACCACAGCCGATGCTTGAATGTGATCTAGCCAACACTCCTTTCGTGGGTCTTCTTGCGTTGCGTTTCCACAAGAATAATGCCAACCGCATGCAACTCACGGCCTTTTGTGAGAGGTGAATGGGGGATAACTCTCCTGGACATATAGATGCAGATAGGCTTTCCATTCCATGGGGCAGTCGTTCCCCATGCGAGCTCTCTTACTCCACTTACTCCCAATGACTAGATGCGGCTTGTGGGAGCCATCCCACCTGAGAGCGAATTTCAAAGTAGCTAGGTGAAACTGCGGTGGTTTCACAACACTTTCGCTGTTGTCATCCCTATTACCGAGTTGGAAGCCCTTCATAAAGCACGGGCAATGATTACTTACGCCTTTGGTTCCTTCTTTTTCTGTCATGAGAATGAAAGGATCAATCGTAGATTTCTTCGCTTGACTGAGGACCTTCATCATTTGTACAATTGGAATGGGGCCATCTTGACTCATATCTACCAAGGCTTGGATAAGACTTCTCGAAGTAGCAAGTCTTTTACAAGTTTTTGGCCCATCGTGGAGGTATTCTCTTTAATCCTTCATTGGTGATTTTTATCCTCTTTCTTCGTCTGATCATTGTGTTTGCCCTTGCCTAGACTTGTTTCTATGATCATTTCGCTCACCTGTCCCCGAGGATACGGAATGACGTCGAACCATCTTTGTATCGCTTCATGCATTGGTGCCAGCAAAATCGTCAACGAAATTCTTCAGTGTCTGGGGATAATTGACGTGCTGACATAGATAGGTTGACTACGGAGGATGTAAGTATCTTGTTTTCTTTATTCGTCCTATTGTTCCGCAACTGACTATGATGTGACTTTCTTTCTTTTAGTTTGCTCAAATGCCCTATGCCTGCTTTCCTCTTTACTATACTCCTCAGCGCGTGGAGGCGTACGAGGCCTTGTGTCTCCGGATCATGCTTTCTGATGCTGAATCATTTCAATGGTATTTGGTAGAGAGGCTACTTCGACAGATCACTAGCGTTGCCCGAGTTCTTTATTTTGCACCCCTTCAGGCTGATCAGATCTCAGCTAATGCTATGGCTGATGCTCTTGAAGGTCAGCCTGATTTTCGCTTCACGATCCCAGATCGTGATTATAATGAACGGTATCTGTTGTACGGACAGGGACCTCTTCTTCTTTCACTATATGTTCCAGGGGGCCGACGCAGGTATGCTGGAGGATCGATGACAGCTCCTTTGATAGACCTTCACCATCGAGAGCGAGAGGAGAGGAGAGACGATGATGATTATGTTGGTGATCTATAGCCTGTTCTTTGAGGATGTATTCGGCTTGTTGATGTACATCCTACTGACATTTAAGGCCTTCTTGCTTTGCTTTTGTATGAATCATTCTAAATGAAATGCAACCTTTGTTTTTATCTTGAATTTTTTGATGATGCTTCGATGCTTTGATTTTTTATCCATTTTCTGATGGTTTGTGGAAGATGGGGTTCTCAACTGCATGGATGATGACTTGAACGGTTTAGATTGCTTGATTTGTCCATGTAGGCCGTTTCCAGACTTTAGCTTTGCTTCAAAACACCTATCTTTGATGTTTTGTGAGACTAAGAAGGCTTTCCATTGTGCGAATGATGACTTGAACGGTTCAGATTGCTCTTTTTGGCCATGTGGGCCCACTTGATGATCAGATCCTGGACTTTGGCCTTCTTTCTAACGATCAAACCCTTCATCTTGCTATTTTATGACTCATATAAGCTCTTCCATGGTTTGGATCATGATGATCTAGCCTTTGAATGGCTCAGATTGCTTGTGGGCCCCTCTTGATCAATTTTTCTTCTCTTTGACTTGGTCATACCCATTTCGGTCATAGCTCTTCGTGATTGGACAGGTGGGGCACCTTTTAAGCGATTTAGATCAGATTATGTCGAAATCCAGAGTCGATCGGAGCTTTGGGCGGCCCCTAAGAGGCCAGTTGCTGATGTGGACTGGCAGTCTCGCCTACCAGAGGCTACGGGGCCAATCCAGCGGAGAGAGAAGGAGACTGTCTGTATGGGCGGTCCCCAGGGGGCCGCCCAGACCTCGCCTCTTGTGCGGTCCGTGCTGGTTCTGGTTCAGACATTCCCCACTGCTTCTTTGTCCCTGTCTGCTTGATTCCTCGTACCGAGTTTTGATTCCAGCCATGAATCGTCTTCTTGTCTTCACCTTTCTTCTTTTTTTGTCTTCTTCTTACGTTGTCCCTTCTCAAGCAATGGATGGTGGAGATTTAAGGGCTTGTGGGAGCTGTCCATGATGGGTCCCATACTTCAGATTTTCAATGGAGCTTTAATGGAGGGGAGGTGCCTTTTATGGATGGGGTAGATGGGGCATTAAGAGGGGGCATTGATGGTGGATTAAGGGTGGTTGTTGGGGAAGCTTTGAATGCCCTCATTAATGGTAGCCATGCTGAATTTTCTGATTTAGATGGGGCATTGATTATGAGAGGAGTGGATGGTATGGATGAGATGGGGAGAGTGGACATAGGTGAGGCTATGCATCCTTCGAGTGTGGGCCACATGGATGATGTGATCAATGGTGAGGATGACGCCGTGATTGACATTGATGAGCTGATCTTATACCTAGATAGTATGGATGGTTCAAATGATACCTTTGATGGCTTAGATGTACTCGATGATGGCCGAGATGCGCGGTACACTTGCTTGGGCGGACTTGATGTGATCATTGATGATGTCCCCTTGGTGATGGATGGTGTGGAAGTCTCGATGATTCCTTTGGCTGGACAAAGTGATGGTTGGATTCCTGACTTTACGTTGGAGAGGACTGCAGGTCCAGATCTGACCGTAGATTCTTCGATCAGGGTCACCGGGACCCTTTTTGACGGTTCAAATGCCTTTTTTAGCAGTCAGATTGGTCAGGATGCCACGATGTGCGGTGTGATCTTTGCAGACAGCCTTCTTGACGGAGATTATCGGCCTTTTCCTGATCATCAACCCTTTGCGCACTCTGTTCGTGAGGTGGGCGAGTCTTCTCGTGCTGCTGAGGTCGTGACAGTTTCGGATAGCGACACGACTATATTAGACATGGTCGTTACTGGGGATATGTCAGGGACTGTTGAGTTCGTAGGGGTCCAGCTTTTCCTTCTCCTTCGCCCATTGACCTTCCGATCCTTGACAAGCTGTCAAGCATTTCTGGACCTTCATTTTGGAGGGGATTCCTTTGAGGACTTGTTAGTTGCTTCCTCGTTCTTCTTGTTCGCCACGACTGCTTACATGGCTTGACAGATTGTCAGCTTATGAGATTCGAGAGCTGGAGTCCTATGGTTTTGGCGGTCTGATCCATATGGTGAGGGTTGACATTGATTGGAGGATGCTCGGGGTCGCACTGATTGACTGGGTCCCTTCGTTGAACTTGTTTACGTTCAACGATATGGAGATGGAACCTTCTTTGAAGGAGCTCACGCGCTTGACAGGTCTTCCTTGGGATAATGCTTAGTATTTTTTGCCGAAGACTACTACTCCGCAGAACTGGTTTGAGATTCCGTACCTTATTTAGCCTGCAGCTGATGGTCAGGATGTTGTAGTCGTTTCTTTGGATGCACCGTATGATCTCTTTTCGGGCCCTCAGAGTGTGGCAGGGTCCCTACTTTCTCGGAATGCGCTGATGTTCTGTTTGACTGTTGAGGTGTTATTCTCGGGATGGTGCAGATCTCAGACTCTTCTGCTTTTCGAGGTGATGAGCCGAGTTTTCATTGGCAAGGGATCATTTTTCTTGTCCTAGCTGAGTTGTTCAATGGGCTGACTGACTATGCCCTAAGCCATACTCGTGTTCTTCGCAGCTGCTGCGCATTTCTTCAAGTATTCCTTTTGTACTTTCTTTTTCTTTTCTTGTCTTTTGGAATTGTTTGCTTTAGCTGAGTCTCTTTACTTTCTCATGATCAGATCTGGCTATGGGAGTGTCTTTCGCTGACTGTTCCTGTATCGTTTCCCTGCACTCGTCGCGCTATTCTTATGTGCCATGTCATAGAGTTTCTTCCGCATACAGCCAGGATGAGCGAGCCTTTGTATCGCAGGATGTTCGCTAAGCTGCGTGACTGGAATGTTCGTTGGGAGTCATCTTGGCTTTCACTTCCTCCAGTACTTTGTGATGCTCATCGCCTTCCTCTGATGCTGGTAGGCTTTCAATCTTACTTCTCTTATCACCTATCTGGTTCCCGCGACAGTTGGGTGTGAGCAGGATGTTCCCCCTTTTGCTTTCTCGGGTATTGGGCGTCGATCACTTCCTGGCCAAATCATCTAACTTTAGGACTCGGGTTAATGGGTCTTGGGTGAGTCACCTGACTGCTGATTTGTTTAGTTTCGAGCCGAGGACTTTTTCGATTGCGACTACCCCATACCAGCATTGGGTTACCGAGCAGTCTCTGTATTGGCGCATTTCTTGTTGGCACCTGACTGCTGATGAGGATGAGCTGGATGTCCTCGGGGATGCTGGTTCTTCATCTGGTTCATATGAGCCCTTTGAAGAGCACCCCTTTATCGAACCCGGCTTACTCTTGGCCACCCATGGCCACTTGCTGTCTGAGATTTCTGTGCTTCGGTATCATTGTGAGATGATGTCGAGGAGATTGGCCACTGATTAGAGGTTGTCTGATGACGAGACGACGATCTGTAGCCTTGAGAGAGATAACGTGCATTACCTGCGCATAGAGGTGAGCAGGCTGAGAGTGAGGCTATTTCATTATGAGTTAGAGGACTTACTTGACATAGCTTTTGAGGAGGAGGGTAGAGATTGATTTTCTGCTTTTGAGGGCTGTGTCGGCCGTTAGTATGTCCATTTTTGCATGGTATATGACTGGCGATGATGTTTTTTTTTTTTTTGTATTTTGAAAGAAATAATATGATATATGTAAAATAAATACGATGCATTTAATGAAAAGAGAAACTTTTTGAGAACTTATTGTTCCATGAATTGTCTTGTGAGTGTGTGTCTGGATTTTGTGTCGAGACGTAGAAATCAAAACTGAGGCTCAGCCAATGCTTTGACTGATGTTTTGAGATTGACTTTGGTGAGATCCCTTTAGTTCCCTAGAGAGGTAGGCAGTAGAAATCGTTACTTTCTGAGAGTTTTGTCAGGGTTTGTAGAGTTCTTTGTCCCCGACTGTACTTCTTCTTGTTCTTGAATTGTAACTGCCTGAACTGATCTTGAATTCCAGGTTTCTTTGATACCTGCACTTTTTCTTTTTCTTTTTCTTTTTGAGCCATTTTTGCCTGTAGTGATCTTTTGAGTTTTCACCACAGCCGGCTTTTCCCATCATTTTTACCCGTGACGCCCTTTCGGATTTTCACCACGTCCCGAGTATTTGAGCTTGCTTGCCCCTTGGCAGCTATGCTGTTTTTACCCTCGGTGCCCTTTCGGGTTTTCACCAAGTCCGCTGTGTGCCCACTTTTTTACTCGGAGCGCCCTTTCAGGTTTTCACTCTGCCCCCTTTGTTTAGGCAAACACTTACCTTTTTTTCTTTTTCTGGATTTTTTGAATAACTGCGGCGGCTAGAGGTCGGGAATCCATCTTTGTCGGCCAAAGGTAGCCTTTCAACCCTTATCTTGAGTTATGATGGTAGAGCTGTCGGTCTTGAAATTACACCTTTTGTGATACAGGCGTATGCGTGCGGAAGCTTTGAGAGCAACTAGTATTATGATTAAGTCCTAAAGGGGGGGATTAGGACCTTTTGAAATTCTTTTCGCTTACTTAACATTTTTAACAAATTAAACCAAGTAAGCAAGAACACTTCGGCTTTTAAACCTAAGTGGGTCCAATCACACGACTAACATATTGTAAGCAATAAGTAACCTAGTCTAAGCATGCATAGATAATCAAATGATTAAACAAATCAAGCTCATAATCTATGCGACCTAAGTAGACTATAGATGATGGATCAATTAAGCTTAAGTCTACACAATTAAGTGAAAGTACATCTTGAGTGTAGATGTGCTTATTTAGTGCCTAGCATACATTCTAATTAAGCATTCACAATTAAGCAATTAAACACAATGTATAATAAGAAATGTGCTCAAATACAATCACAAACACAAGCATGTATAGTGGTTCAACTACTTGTCTACTCCACTCCCGCTTCAAGTACTCAACCCCTTCGAGCACATCGGCATTCACTAGGGAGTTTAAATTTGGTTCCTCTCAACCAAAGTGATTTAAATCGGCTCCACCCAACCGAGGAGTTTACAGGTTCATCTC
Source organism: Liriodendron chinense (assembly GCA_003013855.2). Lineage (NCBI taxonomy): Eukaryota > Viridiplantae > Streptophyta > Magnoliopsida > Magnoliales > Magnoliaceae > Liriodendron > Liriodendron chinense. The sequence continues at coordinate 137,404 of ML058508.1, forward strand.
AACCTATTCAACCTACGTAATGTCTAGTCCTACACAAGAACTACGCACGTTCACTCCTGTGTTGGAGGCTTCTCCTTGGAGACTTTGTTTAGGCTCAGCAATGAGCCAAGGAGCGCCAAACAACTCCTAGTCTTTAGGTTGAAAAACGGGCCAAGGAACGGCCAACGTCCCTAGAGTTGTAGGCCCAACTAATAAGCCAGGGATTGGTAAACAACCCTAGTTTGAGTTTGTCAAACAAACTCTACACTCAACTCCCACAGGGAATTGAGTGGAAGGACTCTCTAGAATGACAACCTTACTTGTCGGATGAGCCCCTTGTTCAACGTCGATTTAGGTTGCTTGATCTCCGCTCTCCCGTGCTTTAATCAGCTTCCTTGCTCCCCCGATCGTGTTGCCTCTACGTCGCCAATGCATCAGCTCCACATGATCATCACCTTGCAAATGATACCTTTGATATGCCCAAGGTGATAGGAGGGTAGGTTTGAGATCTCTATAACTTATGGGAATGGGTTGCCTAGAAAGTCTCACCTACAAAGATCTCATCATAGAGTATTGGATAGGAATATGACTATCAAGATCAATCCAATCTCCAGAGATCAAAAGAGGAACAAGTGCATCTTCTTTTTGAGCTTTGAATGCTCCATACTTGTGATGAATCACAAGGAAGATCACTTGTTTGGGTTAGAAATAGATCTCTTAATGATCTTCAACAATGGTGGCTTCTATTTTCTCAAAATCCCCTCTCTTAGCTAAAAAACGAATCCCCCTCTATATATAGATTTTCTTCCAACGATAAAAAAACGGGCAGATTCGCTAATCTCAGATTTATCGAAACAAGGGTCTGATTGATCGGAGACCAGTCCGATTGATCGGAGACATGTCCGATTGATCAGAAATCTATCCAGTGAAATCTTTGGAAGATATTCCGATTGATTGGACGAACCCCTTCCGATGGATCGAAAGTTTGTCCGATTGATCGAAAATTTGTCCAGTGGATTTTTAATTTTGCTAGAACAAATTCCGATTGATCGGGACTTCTGTCCGATTGATCAGAGTCCTATCGAAACACCTATCTGATTGATCGGAGTCCTATAAAAAACTGTTATTTGAGCTGAATGGTTTACAGCAGCTTCAACCTCTTTAATTAGTTTAACTTATTATGTTTTTCATGGAGTTATAAAACTAATAATGATGACTAAGGGTATACCTAGTGGGTCCAAGTCATCTAAGAGGTTATGGTTTTGGGTATGTTCAAGGCAAGGCACACTAAAGCATCTCTTTTACCTATTTCTTCATCCTTGATGCAGCTGGTCCGTCTTGAGTCTTCGGTCTTTGTCTTTATTAAGCTTAACCGACACTAGACTCACTAACCTAAGTGATTGACAAACTAGGTGCACTAGTATGCCACAAAAAAGTACACTAACAATCTCCCCCTTCGTCAATTACTTACAAAAACCTAACCTACCAAAATAGAATACATGTACAAGAGATTACATTAATATGAAATAAATACAGGACTCTTGATATGACTAATTAAGCAGCTCCTCTTCAGTGTGCTCCCCTATAACTTGTCAATCCTTGCATCACAAAACATAGCAAACTAGTTTTGGTGGGACTTGATCTTTCTCCCCCTTTTTGTCAGCAATTGACAAACTATTCTCTCCCCCTTAATGATGCAACAATTAAGGTCAAGGTAAGAGAAGATAGTATGTTGCAGTTATAACTATAAGCGCATGCTAACAAGGAGAGTATAGGGTACATGACTTTAAAACATGGAGCATGCTAAGGAACATGATTAACAAGAAAATTTAACTATCTAAGCATAGTTAATCATGCATAATTGGTCAAGGATATACATTTGCAATGAAAGCATAAGGGCTTATAACCCAATCAACCAACCTCCCTTAATGGTATATCAAGACCAATACTAAGCAAAGATTAGCATACACTAAAGCATGTAATTCAGCAAATTAGCTAATCTAAGCATGTGAGATAGTCTAGCAACAAATATATAAAATAAAAGCGAGGCTAAACTACCAAATTTGGGCTAATGAGGCTTGAATCCTCTGATTTGCCCATACACACATAAATGAGGCTGAAATCCTCAGATTTACCTATAAAACATTTTCTAGCTACCCTTACTAACTATGTTTAGTTTGAAAGGCCTAAGGGTAACTAATTTCCTCTACACACTCATAAAATGTAACATGAGATGAGGGGTTGGGAACTCCTTCTCCTAGAAGGGATAGCGGTCAGGATTCTCTCTTAGATTAGGGGGAAGAAAGGTAGTAGTGGAAGCCATGAGGGCTATATCAATATTTTGGCTCCCATTACTAGTGGAGTCATTAGATTTGGATTCAGACTCCTCCGTATCATCCCAAGTGGCAGCCATTGCCTTTTTCCCTTTTGATTTAGGTCCATTTGGACATTCTGGGGCAATGTAGCCATGATGACTGCAACCGTAACATCGGGCGAATTTGGAATTTGATGATTTCCCTTTATGTTTATCATCGTTCTTGTCCTTCTTGTCACGGCTACTCGTTCTATCAAATTTGAGGAATCTTTTGAATTTTTTGTTTAACTTTTCTTCCTCATCATCATCACTATCTTCCTTCGACTCACTCTTAATTTTCTTATGTTTGTGGGAGGATTTAAGAGCGATGCTTTTCTTTCTAGAGGGTGCCTTAAAGTGTAGTTCATGAGTTTGTAGGGAACCTATGAGTTCTTCTACTTTCATGTTATCTATGTCTCTACACTCTTCTAAGGCTACTACCTTGGTGCTAAATCTTTCCAGGAGGGACCTAAGTATTTTTCTACAAATCCTTCCTTCCGGAACCCGATCACCCATACGCAAAGGTCTTTATGACCGTGAACTCTAAGATCATGGCCCCTGATGACTTATTCTTTTGCCTTTTAATCAAGGGTGATCAATCGTTGACGTAATTAAGGGTTTGTGACCAGTTCACAGCCCGGAATGTACAAGATCACAGAATCTCTGGAATAAAATTCGCCTTGCAATATCTCTTCTCTTGTGTACTTTGTGGATGCTTTTGATTGTCTATGAATGTCTCCAATACTCAGAATTCCCCCAGAACAACAAAACAAAAGAAAACCACCTTGAGCATTTTCTAGTTTTAACAAACTGGCGACTCTGCTGGGAAACGAACAGACCAGAATCTCTGGTTAGTTCTGAGTAGAGGTGGGCACAAACCAAGCCAGCTAGAAAGCTCGGCTCGGATTGGTTCGAAAAAGCTCGGCTTGGATTGGTTCGAAAAGGAAGTTCAAACCAAACCAAGCCTCCAAGTCAAGCTTGTTTGAAAAAACAAACCAAACTCAAACTAGGGTAGTTCCGGCTCGGTTCGGCTCGAAGCTCGATTTGATTCAGCTCGGTTTGATTCGGCTCGTAAATTATAAACACATTGTTTCCTGTGGTGTGATCCACTTGAGCTTTAAATCTGATTCCATTTTGGGATCATGTCCTAAAATGATATGTAAAACAGATGGATAACATGGATAATACATATAGATGATGACATGGACAATACATAATACATATACATGATGACATGGATAATACACAATACATTTACATGAATGCACACTATTTCCTTGCACTTGTAAAATTATGCTTGCGTACTTTTGTTTGGAAAATACTCTTACATGTCTATTTTGAAGTTGCACTCTTTTGGAGGATGTTAAACATCATATGGTAAGATAAGTTTGTACTTTTTTTTTCTAACTTTTTAAATTATTTTCTATTTAAATGAATAAGGAAAAAAAGAGCCACTGTCCGTTTGAACTCGGCCCGGCCCGGTTCGAAATTTTCAACCAAGCCGATCCCGACTCGAACCAGATTTTTCTGGAGCAAACCAAACTGGGTCGGCCCGAAACCCAAACCAAACCAATCCACAAACTGTGGTGGTACGAAAACAAACCAAACCATACTAGGGCTAATTCGGCTCGGCTCGGTTCGTTGCCCACCTCTAGTTCTGAGTAAAGAAATATTCTAAGATAAATCATTTGCAGACATGAGCGTATACATGAAAAGATTCATCGGAAGGGGAAAAATGTTTGGCGCCTTCTGGGCGCCAAACTAGCGACTCTCAACGGGAACGTTCCTCCCTTCATCTTTAAGGCAAAGTAATTTTCAAAATTAAAATCAATCTTTTAAAACGTTTTAAAAATAAACCAAAATGCTTTAAAATCACATACATGTACTTGCATTTGCTACGTTTTGAATCGTACTCCTTCACGATTGGTAAGGTCACCCATATCAGCTCTTTTGAGACCGTAAGATGCCCTACTGTTTGTGTGGCTGTGCAGACCTTCTAAAAGAACCTACTAATGATCCAATAAGAGAAATGGCAACTACTATGATCTTCCTAGCATCCAGGGGATTTTACTTCCCTAACCTCGCTTCAACGGGACCAGCAACTTTTGAATCTGGCTGGTGCGTAGTGCAGAGGCGACGATCGCCAAAGAAAGCCGAGGACAAGAAGAACAAGGCTGATCTAGCAGGGACCAAAGCAACAGGGGTACTCTTTAGCACTAAGAAGCAGTGGCAACCAGTCCGAGCAAATAAGACTCGTAACATCTACAAGAATAAAGCATCACCGGTACAAGAGTTTACTCTCGCTGTCAACGAATTCCCAACGCTGCTCTGGATGGTGCAATCTACTAGGGTGCAAGGTAGATCTGTCATCCAGAAGTTCACCAAGGCAACAATGAAGACTCCAATCGCTGGGATCACCCTGACTAAATTAGAGCCGCAGTTGGTTGAAGCTACGATGGTACAAGTCGTCGAAGAAAAGCAAACCGAATAGGGTATCGGATTGTCGCCTATCCAAGAACAGATCAATGAAATAGTGCAAGTCCAAGAGGATATGATGAGGGATGTGAGAGAGATCAAAGAAGCTTTACTGGCCCTAGTCGCACAAGGGGCAGCCTGGAATACAACTGTTCCTACCAGACAGTCGATGGAGGAATCACAGGGGGCAGCGGAGGAACCGACAACCTTAGAGCTGCAAATCCGACCAAGAAGCGTCATGTTTGAGCATACACCAGCAACGCCATCCCATGTCATAAAAGAGGAGTTGTCTCAAACAGTCTCGAACCTGATGCATCAGGAAAGAGAGAAGGAGGAGAGGAAAATACATCTATCGGGTACCATATCCATCCAAAGTCGATGAGATCCCATTCCCTAACAATTTTAAGCGCCCAGACTTTCCAAGGTTCAACGGCAGAGAGTCACCACAAGAGCATATGACCCAGTTCATGATAATGTTAGGCAACTTATCAGTGGTACTGTTCGCTTCCCCAAGTATAGGATTGTGATGTAGTAATAATCTCGATAAGACCGAGGTCGATCCACAGGGACTTGTGTAGGAACCCACAAAACACTTCTAATGGTTTCTAATTGAGAAGTGACTAAATAGGATTTTGGAATTAAATGTAGATAGATATTTTGAACTAAAACTGAATGTAATCAATAATAAAGAGCACTAGGGGTTCAAGGATCCACTTGTAGTAATCATTGATGCTTAATTTGCTGTGGTTTCCCAATTACAGACAGGTCGACAGACAGGTCTATAGTGTATTTTTGGACTATTTTTTTCTTCTTAGACCGGTCGCCAAATAGGAAGGTACTCCAGAAACTCTGATTTTTAATACCAAGTTTCCAAATTGCGAAAGGACTTCGTGTTTTCTCGAACTTTCCAAGTTGGTACGAGATTTCTCTTATAAAAAGCCACCTCCACTCTCTTCGTAAGGCATTTAGCAACGTAGGGAGCAAAGAGATCAAGACCTAGGAGGCTTTCTAGCCTCCTAACACTAGTTTTCTTCTTCTTCTAGTTCTAGTTTCTAGTTTTTAATGTTTTCTTTTAGCTAACCTCTTAGCTAGAGCTAAGAGTTGAAGTTTGTAGTTTGTTTCAATGCTTTAATTTGTTTCTTCAAGTACCCTTTACTTATTTATGGATTTTCAAGTTCTAGTTTGAATAAAGTTTGGTTTTTTAGAAGTTTTGTGAGAGTTTGTGTGCTCCGGACATGAGTTCCTTGCAATTCTCTGAGATTACCATGATTGGGTTGTTTGAATTCGAATTGTAGTAACCCTTGAGCATGCCATAGTCTCTTGGCATGGCTGTTACTCCGAAGGCTACAAGTTCAAGTTCTACGTGCTTCATTAGAACTAGAAATCTGATTTCCAGATTTAAGTGGGGCTGTTTGTGCTTAAATGTTATATCATCCAATTAGATGAGAGATAGGACTTTGATTCTAATTGTGTTGTGCTTGGATGAATGGATTGGCATTGGACTACTACAAGTGGATCCTTGATGCTCTAGTTCTTTTTATTTTCAGATTTTCCTATTTTATGTAAAAAAACTATTTTCCTAAACTTTTTAGATTCTAGTTGTTAGAGTAGTTGGAATTGTTTACCTCTTTCCCCGTTGATCGACCTCGGTCTTATCGAGATTATTACTACATCGCAGCCTTGCACTTGAAACGAGCGAACAAGTTTTTGGCGCCGTTGCCGGGAAAAAGTTTAAACGGTTATAGTTGTTCTAGTAGCTATAGGGTACTTTTAGTTAGGTAGGATTTTCAGTTTTAATAGAAGTAGATTTTCTAATTTTTTTTCTAGATTACTAACAATTTTTTTGTTTAATTTTGTAGGACATTGTTGCTGACATAGATCTCACTCTATTGGGTAACATCTCCCCATCTCCCTTCTTTTTGTTCTTTTTTTTAAGATTAGGGTAGTTTTCAATTCCTTAAATTTCATCATGTATGATTGGACGAATGATGCATATAAGTACCTTTTGGAGGATGAGACGTCGGATTGGGGGACCCAAACTCATTGTGATCGGGATCCCTCCAAGCATAAGTATTTTTCTGAGATTCAAAGAACCTCCACTACCCCCCCACGTAAGACGACGCGTGATTACAATAATGAAAGCAATACACATATTGAGACACAACGTAAGACGATGGGGGAATACCGGAACAAAGCAAAATCGAATAATCATCTGGGGAAAACATTACATGATTACCGGATTGAAAATAACATGAGTGTTCCACCGGTTATGGTAAGAGGTGTGCAACAACAAAAGGAACAGGTGAATAGTGGCCAACCAGTTAAGACAATGTGTGATCGCTATGCCTATTAACCATCATATAACTCTCATCCTACAATGCGTAAGTCTTAATTGGGAAAACCACCATTCTCCTTATTCAAGGGAAGAACCTACCGTGGTTATTCACAATCACCCTAAAACGTCTCCCTCTTGTGATAACATGTATACATAAATACTTGAGGAAATATGGAAAGAGTATGTAGATGAACAATCAAATCAAGCTTACTCGCCATCTTGTGAAGACGTTAAGCCCGAAATTGGGGGCAAGGAATCAATCCCCTTTCATGAGGAGGATGGGGCTACCCAAGTCCCACCTTCTTCGGATTTAATGAATAGACTTTTAGAGGAGATTGATCTCGATGATCCCAATGTCATCATCAATTATGGTGAGTCCACAATCTCTTTTGGATGCTTTAAACTTAATGATAAAAAGATTTCAATGACGGTTGACGAACCCGAGAAATACATTAAATCTGAAAGCGACAATGAGGGTTCAATGGATGCTTATGAACCTATGGTTTCTTTTTTCCAAGGGCATAATGATTATGAGTCTCTAGAGGATATGCATGCATATCCTCTAGAGATGGCCGAGGTTGATATTTTTGAGTCACTCCACTAACTTGACATGCTTAATTTTAATGTGAAGAATGAGACTCCCATGAGTGAAAATTCAGATTCTTTGAACAAATGCTTGGCTCACTTTGAAAATTCAAACGACCCCATTATTCAAGAGATTGTTAAAGCCTTGCATACTTCCTACTTGATGCCTCATACTAGTTATGGAGAACCTAGTTTCTACTTAGTTCTTATCCGTATGGAGCCACCGTCACAATATAAGCGTGCAGACTGTGCTAATGAGCTACCTGAGAGGCAGTGGCTAGCGGAATACTGCTTTCGGCGTCAGCCTTCCGGCATTCGCAGTAGAGAAAGCATCACCGGCAGGAGGCAAGGCAGGAAAGAGATTAATGACTAGTCTGAAAGCCAAGCCCGGAAAGGAAGACTGACGGCTTTAATGTCTGAAAGCAGCTCCAGCTGAAAAGCCTCCAATTGCTGGGGTAGGATCATGATCTTGCTTGAGTGAGTGCAAAAATTCAATTTTGATGGTGAGGGACTGGCCCTCCATGGAGTGGAATTCTTTAGTATTGTCGATTTCCTAGAGGAATGCTTGACCCACTCTTGTGATCTTGATGATGAGATGATTAAGGAGTTGGATATTTTGTTAGACACGGTGTCGGTGCCGGAAGAACACCATTCCACTGATTTACACTCTTTACCATTGTTTGTAGAAGCACCGTACAATTCTGAAATTGTGAAGGAGACAACTTTAACCAATGAAAACTTGACGAATGTCTCTCCACCATCATGGGTCCTTCAGCCCATTGAAAATTTTGATTGGGAGGACCCGTTTTTAATCGATCATAACCCATATCAGAATTTGAGGAGATATCTTTTTGCTGCTCTTATCTCCTCCTTTTTTGCAGGTGATGCACAATATGATTGGACTTCAATGATAAGAAGCACACATGTTTACTGTCGAGCAGGAATTTGGATGGTCCTCATGAGAAATTTATTGAAATTCATGAAGATCCTACTCAAATTTGATCATGTAGTCGATCGGACTAATCAAATGTAGGTAGGTAAGTTAGGATTTATTTTTCTGCAATTAGGATTGAATAAGTCTCATCGAGACAATGGAATATGCTAGAATTGATCAACTTGCTACCCCAGGTACTCTCGTTCTCACTCTCCTTTGTTTTATTTCATTGCTCTCATGTCATGCTTATTTCATATCTTGTGACATTGAGGACAATGTAAGATTTTGGTTGGGGGTGAGATTCCTTAGATGAATCTACTAGCTTTTGTGACATTTCGAGCAATTATGTAGAAAATTTTTTATTCTAAAATTCAAAACTCTTTTGAAAAACTTTGTTTCTATGCATTCGGGATGATATGAGTATAAGAAAAGGAGATACGAAGTGAGTGATGTTGCAAGTCTTGAACTACTTTTAATATAATGGTTTTATATGTGAATTCCCCTATTTATATGATTGATAGAAAATTTGAACACTTTTACGCCTAGTTCACATTACACAATTTTCATGGTTTGAAAGGATTATGTAGATTTGTGGATTAGCTAGACTTAGATTTGAGGTGTTGAGAAACCAAGCCGGGGTATTTTGTCCATCCTTGTCCATGGGAAAATAACAAAAGATATGGATTTCTAAAAAGCCTATCTAATAGAAAAAAAGGGAAAGGAAGGATGAAAACATGGGAATGATGGAGAATATGGTGGAAAATTTCGTAAAGGGCTACCTATTACCAATCGGGGGATGGTCTACCCATAACCAAAGCTGGAAATAGGACGTAGTGTGAAAACCGTCAGAAGGACGGTAAAGCAAATTCCTGTCATAGGCTTGTTGTTGATTTATACACCTTGAGATCCATAGTGTAGTTGATCTATGAAGAAGATAATCCCGGAAACCCATGAGATGAACATTCACTAAGCACACTAGGTTGAATTTGTTCACGTTCTTCTATTTATCAATCAATCAGCGAAAATTTTATATGAACACTTATTATGTTTTGAGAAGTTTAAGGTTTCAGCTTTTACCACCTAATTTCTCTGATTTTTGCACTTGTATGTCTTGAAATGAATATAAGCATAGTTTCTGAAGGAGAGTTAATCTTGGAGAATCGAACTTGTTTCATGCATGTTTTGCTCGGGACTAGCAAAATGCTGGTTGGGGGGTGTGTTGAGCCTCCAATTTATACATTTGCCAACCCATTACATCACATTATATGCATGATTTTCATGTTTAAAGACTAATCTAATACATGTTTTTGTGATTATAGGAATGAGAGGAAGATTTCACCAATTCATGGTTAAAAGAGTCACTTTGTATGCATTGAAGATCAATAGAACAAGTGCCAAAAGGTGGAGGAAAGAAGCAAGAAAGAAAGAGAAGAGAGAAAGAAGAAAATCTAAATTTTTTCTCTTAGACCTGTTTGTAGACCGGTCGCTAGACCTATTGCCAGACAGGTCTACAGTGCATTTTTGGACTATTTTTTTCTTCTTAAACCGGTCGCCAGACAGGTCTAAGGTACTCCAGAAACTCCGATTTTCAATACCAAGTTTTCAAATTGTGAAAGGACTCTGTGTTTTCTCGAACTTTCCAAGTTGGTGCGAGATTTCTCTTATAAAATGCCACCTCCTCTCTTCGTAAGGCATCTAGCAACGTGGGGAGCAAAGAAATCAAGACCTAGGAGGCTTCCTAGCCTCCTACAATTAGTTTTCTTCTTCTTCTAGTTCTAGTTTCTAGTTTTTAATGTTTTCTTTTAGCTAACCTCTTAGCTAGAGCTAAGCGATGAAGTTTGTAGTTTGTTTCAATGCTTTAATTTATTTCTTCAAGAACCCTTTACTTATTTATGGATTTTCAAGTTCTAATTTGAATGAAGTTTGGTTTTTTAGAAGTTTTGTGAGAGTTTGTGTACTCCGGACATGAGTTCCTTGCAATTCTTTGAGATTACCATGATTAGGTTGTTTGAATTCGATTGTAGTAACCCTTGAGTATGCCATAGTCTCTTGGCATGGCTGTTACTTCGAAGGCTACAAGTTCAAGTTCTATGTGCTTCATTAGAACTAGAAATTTGATTTCTAGATTTAAGTGGGATTGTTTGTGCTTGAATGTTATATCATCCAATTAGATGAGAGATAGGACTTTGATTCTAATTGTGTTTTGCTTAGATGAATGGATTGGCATTGGACTACTACAAGTGGATCCTTGATGCTCTAGTTCTTTTTTATTTTCAGATTTTCCTATTTTATGTGAAAAACTATTTTCCTAAACTTTTTAGATTCTAGTTGTTAGAGTAGTTGGAATTGTTTACCTCTTTCCCTGTGGATTGACCTCGGTCTTACCGAGATTATTACTACATCGCAGCCTTGCACTTGAGGCGAGCGAACACCCGCAACCAGCATTTTGCTAGTCCGAGTAAAACATGCGTGAAACAAACTTCATTCTTCAAAACCCAACTCTTTTTTAGAAACTATGCTTCTATACACTCAATGATATGCAAATGTAAAAATTCTGAAATGCCCAGTGATAGAAGTTGAAACCTAGAATTTTCCAAAACATACCAAGTACTCATATGAAATTCCTACTGATTGATTGATAAATAGAAAAGTCCAAACAATTTAACCTAGTGTGCTCAGTGAATGCATATCTCATGGATTTTTGAGGTTACCTTCTTCATGACTTAGCCTTTGACAGGAATTTGCCTTACCGTCCTTCCGATGGCTTTCGCACTACTTCCCATTTCCAGCTTTTTTATGGGTAGACCATCCCCCGGTTGGTAATAGGTAGCCCTTTTCAGAATTTTCCACCATATTTTCAATCATTCCCATGTTTTCATCATTTCTTTCCTTTTTATACATATTAGATAGGATTTTTAGAAATCTGTATCTTTCGTTATTTTCCCATGGACAAGGATGGACAAAGTACCCTGGCTTGGTTTCTCAACACCTCAAATCCAAACCTAGTTAATTCACAATTCTACATAATCCCTTCAAAGCATGAGAATCGTGTAATGTGAACTAGGTGTAAAAGTGTTGAAAATTTCTATCAATCATAAAAATAGGAGAATTCACATATAAAACTAGTATCTTAGAGATTGTTCAAGATATTCAACTTCACTCACTTCGCCTCTCTTTTTCTTATACTTACACCATCGCAAATGCACAGAAACAAAGTTTTCCAATGGAGTTTTGAATTTGTAGAAAAAAAATCTGAAAAATGTTGATAAATGTTCTTCAGATTGCTCGAGTTGTTATAAAACACTAGATTCATCCTAGTGATCCCACACCCCCCAACCAAATCTTACATTGTCCTCAATGTAAAAGATATACAATGAGCAAAACATGAGAGCAATTATAAAATAAAGGGAGTGAGGAACGAGAGTAGTTGAGAGAACAAAAACTGGAATTCTACCTCCTTCTAACAAACCTATGAAAAACCAAACCAAAAGCAACAAAATTCTAATCCTAACTACTCTATACCTCCATCAGACTAGGAGATCAAATATCCTGATACACAAGATCAGTCAGAGGTATGGACATACCTCCTGAAGGAAAATTCTCAAAGAACAGCTTTAATCGCTGACCATTCGCTTTAAAGATATTACCATTCCTTGGATTCAACAACTCGACAGTCCCATATGGATAAACAGTTTTCACAATGAAATGATCGGTCCATCGAGACTTCAATTTCCCCGAAAATAAATGTAGCCGAGAATTATACATAAGGACCTTTTGATTAATCGTGAAGGTCTTACGAAGGATGTTCTTATCATGGAACATCTTCATCTTATCCTTGTAAATTCTCGCATTTTCATATGCCTCGTTCCAGAGTTCCACAAGTTCATTTAATTGAAGTTTGCGCAACGAGCTTGCTTTGTCAAAATCAAAATTCATCTTTTTTATCGCCCAATATGCCCTATGTTCCAACTCCATGGGCAAGTGACAAGCTTTTCCATAGACAAGTCTATAGGGAGATATTCCAATGGGGGTCTTGAAAGCAGTACGGTAAGCCCAGAGTGCATAGGTAAGTTGAAGCGACCAATCTTTGCGATTGGGGTTCACTGTTTTCTCCAAAATATGTTTAATTTCCTTGTTGGATATCTCAGCTTGTCCACTTGTTTGTGGGTGAAAGGGAGTGCTCACCTTGTGATTCACATCATATTTTGTCATTAAAGCTTCAAACGGGTGGTTACAAAAATGAGATCCTCCATCGCTTATAATGACTCGTGGTGTTCCAAACCGGGAAAGGATATTTTCTTTTAAGAAACGAATGACCGTTTTATGGTCATTGTTCCGGCATGGAATCGCCTCGACCCATTTTGAAATATAATCGACGGCAAGCAAAATATATAAATTTTCAAAAGAAGATGGGAATGAACCCATAAAATCGATGCCCCAACAATAAAAAATTTTGATTGGTAAGATGGGATTGAGTGGCATCATATTTTTACGAGATATTCCTCCCAATTTCTAACAAGGCTCACACGTTTTACAAAACTCATGGGTATCTTTGAACATGGTGGGCCAATAAAACCCACATTGCAGAATTTTGGCTGTGGTCTTCTTAGCCAAAAAGTGGCCACCACACGTTTGAGAATGATAAAAGGAGATGATACTGTGGTGCTCATCATTCGGCACACATCTCCTTATAATTTGATCGGGACAATACTTGAATAAGTACGGGTCGTCCCATAAGAATTTTCTCACCTTGTTGAAAAACTTATCCTTATCTTGCTTGTTCCAGTGTGTTGGAATTGTACCTGTAGCAAGATAGTTAGCAATGTCCGCATACCATGGCAATTGAGAGACTTTAAAAAGTTGTTCATCAGGGAACATGTCATTGATCGCGATCGTCTAAGGGGAATCGTTGAGAACAAGTCTAGAGAGATGGTCAGCCACTACGTTTTCTACTCCTTTCTTATCACGTATTTCTATGACAAATTCTTGGAGTAGGAGGATCCATCTTAACAAGCGTGGTTTAGCATCCTTCTTAGAGAGAAAGTACTTAAGCGCGGCATGGTCGGTGAATATGATGATCTTGGATCCAACCAAGTAGGACCTAAACTTGTCTAAAGAAAAAACTACGGTTAAAAGTTCTTTTTCTGTAGTAGTGTAGTTTACTTGGGCTTAGTTTAAGGTTCTACTTGCATAGTAGATGATGCATGGCTTTTTCTCTTTTCTCTGGCCTAACACAACCCCAATAGCGTAATCGCTTGCATCACACATAATTTCAAAAGGAAGGCTCCAATTAGGTGGTTGCATTATAAGAGCACATGTCAACGTACTTTTGAGCTTGTCAAAGGCATTTTGACAATCTTCATTCCACCCGAATAAGTTTTCCTTTTGAATGAGGTTACATAAAGGACGAGAGAGTGAACTAAAATCCTTTATGAACCGTCTATAGAATCAGGCATGTCCCAAAAAGGACCGCACATCTCGTACGCTTTTGAGTGGTGGAAGGTTAGAGATAAGATCGATTTTAGCTTTGTCCACCTCAATTCCATTTTATGAGATGATGTGACCGATGACTATTCCCTTTTGAACGATGAAGTGACATTTCTCCTAATTCAACATGAGGTTCTTTTCTTCACATCTTTTCAATACAGTTTTTAAGTGTGTAAGGCACTCATCAAAGTTACAACCAAATACTGAGAAATCGTCCATGAAGATTTCGAGAATCGTCCCTACCATATCAGAAAAAATACTCAACATACAACATTGAAAAGTGGCAGGGGCATTGCATAGTCCAAACGACATCCTTCGATAGGCAAAAGTGCCGAATGGACATGTGAATGTTATCTTCTCTTGGTCCTCTAGGGTGATCTCTATTTGGTTATATCCTTAATACCCATCAAGGAAGCAAAAATGGGAATGACCCGCCAACCTTTCTAAAATTTGATCAACAAATGGTAAGGAAAAATGGTCTTTCCTTGTGACTATGTTTAGCTTCCTGTAGTCAATGCACATTCTCCAACCGGTAGTTACTCTGGTTGGTACGAGTTCATTATTGACATTGGCTATGATGGTTATTCCGGATTTCTTAGGCACCACCTGAGTTGGACTCACCCATTGACTATCAGATATTGGGTAGATGATACCCACATCCAATAGTTTCACTACTTCGACTTTAAGCACATCCTTCATATTTAGATTCAGGCGTCTTTGTGGTTGCCTAGATGTCTTAGCATTTTCCTCAAGGTGTATGTGATGAGTACAAATCAGTGTGTCTATACCTTTGAGATCCGCAATTGACCACCTAATGGCGCTCTTATGCTCTATTAGAGTGGCTATTAACCTACTCTCTTGTTCATCATCCAAGTGGGAAGAAATCACCACCGGATATGTCTCATCTCAACCTAAATATACATATTTCAAATCATTTGGTAATGGTTTTAGGTCGAGCTTCGGTGCCTTGATATTAGATGGAACAGGCTTGTTCTCGCTTAAGGGCAAATGCTCAAATGATGCCTTCCATCTTTATTATCAAGTACAAGCATAACATCCAAAATGGCATCCATCTCTCGTATCGTGTCATCATCAATCTCATGAGAATGGGCCAAACATGCCTCCAAAGGATCGAAGTAGAATGCTAAGGGGGATGTATTCTCCACGAATGGTTCAATTAGATTTATTTCGTGGACTTCGTCATCAACTTCCCATAGTTGTTTGCATAAATCAAATATATTAAGCTCGAGTGTCATATTTCCAAAGGATATTTGTACAAGCCCGTTTCTACAATTGATAATTGCATTTGAAGTAGCTAGAAAAGGGTGGCCTAGTATAACAAGATGTGTATCCAAGACAATAAAATCCACTAGATAGTCGAATTTATCGACTTGGACCAAGACATCCTCAATCATCCCCCTTGGTATACGAATAGATCTATTAGCAAGTTGGAGTGTGGTTTTGATGGGTATCAATTCACCTAACCCAAGTTGTTCATAGACCGAGTATGGGATGAGGTTAACACTTGACCCTAAATCGAGTAAGGCTTGTTTGATCCGGTAGTCACCTATGATGCATGAGATGGTTGAACTACCCGGATCTTTGTATTTTTGGGGCACCTCTTGTTTGATAATAGCACTCAAATTCTCAATCAAAAATACTTTGTTGTGAACATTGTGTTTCCTTTTGACTATACACAATTCCTTCAAAAATTTGGCATATGATGGTATTTGTTTTATAGCATCCAACAGTGGAATGTTGATCTTTTCTTGCTTAAAAACCTCTAAGATTTTTAGGTTTTTGTCTAAAGGTTTAGGTGAAATCAACCTTTGGGGAAATGGGACAACTGGCTTGTATTGCCTTTCCGGTTCTTTCTCATGTGGAGTGTTGTTTGGGCTATCATCGTCTTTGGAAATTTCCAGATCATTAGGCTTTGGGGCTTTCACCGGATTAGATTTATCGATATTTTTCCACTCCTCAGGGTGGTGATAACTCGAACATGCTCCGTATGATGGGAGGATAAGCTTTGGTTTTGTATCTCAAATTAGGTTCTTGGGTCAGGGAGAGGTAGGGCAGAAAGTGTGCTTTTCTCCCTAACACTGAGATGAGATTCAACTCTAGACATTGAGGTTTTCAAGTCATTAATGGCTTGAGATGAATTTTGATTGAATTTCAACTGCTCTTGCATGAACCCATCAATTTTCAGAGAGTTAGTCTTGTTATATTCAGCTTGAATCGATACGAATGCACTTAACATCTCCTCTAGTGTAGCTTTGGTGTGATTACTAGGGATGGACCTAGTAAAAGTTGAGCTTGGGGGGTGTTGTTTGCATTCGCAGTTGGTCTATTCCTCCAACTGAAGTTGGGATGGTTCTTCCAACTAGAGTTATATGTGTTTGAGTTTGGAGCACAAAATGGTCATTGATAACTGTTTATGGCATTTGATTGTTCTTGTAAGATATCTTGGAATGCAGAAATTGTGGGACAATCTGTGTTGCATGTTGATTTCCGGCACAAATTTCACAAACGATTTCAACGTCCTTTGAGTTAATCGTCTCTCCTTTCTTCAATTCCATGGCCTCGACTTTTGTGAGGCTAGCCACATGTGCACTTATGTTATCTTCTTCTGAGAGGACACAAATTCCTCCTCTTTCCTTTTTGTTGGCTTGTCTTGGAATTTGTTGGTTTAGATGTTTCCCAAGACTGTGCATTCTCGGCCAATTCATTAAAATAGTCCCATGCTTCCTCGGCTTCCTTATTTATGAATTCTCCATTACACATCATTTCTACGAATTGGCGCATGGGTGAAGTCAGTCCTTCATAAAAAAAACTTATTACTTGCCAAATTTCGTAGCCATGATGTGGGCATGCGTTTAATAAGTTCTTGAACCTTTCCCAACAGTGGAAGGTCTCATCCTCTTTTTGAGCAAAATTCATGATAAGGCGCCTCAACATGATCGTTTTGTGAGTAAGGAAGAACTTTTTAATGAACTCCCTAGTCATCTCAGTCCATGTGCCAATTGATCTTGGCCTTAATGCATGAAGCCAAGCCTTAGCTTTCTTTTTAAGGGAAAAAGGAAATAATTTAAGTCTCACTACATCATCCATTACATTTGCAAAGTGCATTGTGACTATTATTACCTCATCAAATTCCTTAAGGTGTTGATAGGTACTTTCACTGTCTAGTCCATGGAATTTGAGAAGGAGTTGGATTACTCCTGGTTTAAGATCTATGTTCCCTGCGCTATGCGGAAAAACTATGCATGAGGGAGTACTCGCTCTTGTAGGTTGCAAGTAATCACGTAGTGTTCTAGGTCAGGGAACATTCTCAACCTCATTCTCTCCCGTTTCGGTTTGGCCCAGATTTTGATTGGCCGTAAGATTGGGTTGATTTCCAGCCATACCTTCAGACAAAATTGGAGAATCTAAACATTTCGTAGCACGTGGCTCCCTATTAATCCCTTCAACAATTTCCCCTTAACGAATGAGTCGGTTATTAGAATCCTGAACCCAATGTGGCATGCAAATCTCAGAAAAATAAAAGAAAAAGGGTTAGAAAAACTTGATTTGAAGTGACTACTTCAACTCCTAGAATTCCTGTAAAAAAAAAAAAACAAAACAAATTAAGTTAGTAAAGGACTCCTAAAAATCTCAAATAGAAACTGTTTTTAGAAATTTTGTAAAAAACCGTCAAAGTCCCTGGTAACGGCGCCAAAAACTTATTCACTTCTCCAAGTATAGGGTTGCGATGTAGTAATAATCTCAGTAAGACCAAGGTTGATCCACAGGGACTTGTGTGAGAACCCACAAAACACTTTCAATGGTTTCCAATTGAGGACTAACTAAACAGGATTTTGAAATTAATTGTAGATAGATATTTTGAACTAAAACTGAATGTAATCAATAATAGAGAGCACTAGGGGTTCAAGGATCCACTTGTAGCAATCCTTGATGCTTAATTCACTGTGGTTTCCCAATTACACAACTAGAATCGAAATTAAATCCTATCTAGTCAGATGATAGAGCTGTTATAACATAAAATCTATCATATGTGTGGTTTATATACATGATTCCCTCAATTCAAGTTAGGACTTGAGAACACTCAATTGCATAAGTCAATCCTAGTTCCCATAGATTAAGATTACAATCATAATCATCATTAAACTCTATCACAAAGCATAACTAGATCATGATTTGAACTTCATTAAAATCACATACACAAGCATACATAAGCAGAAATTTCAGAAAAGTAAAACTCTTGGCATGAAGTTCCTACATGAAAATCCAAGTCTAGAGCGTCTTGAATCCGATTCCTCAGAGCGTACAGGTCTAAACTCATTTAAAATAATTAAGAACTCAAGCAATCCTTCTAAACATTCATGAACCATCATAAGACTAAGAAAAAATACTTAAAACTTTATTCAAACTTCAAACAATTGTTCTTCACTAATAATCCAACTTGAAACCAAAACAAACGAATTAAAACATCTTAGATTCACTACAAGCTTCACCTCTTAGCTCTAGCTAAGAGGTTTAGCCATTCATGATCCAAGGAAACATGAAAGTAACTAAGAAAAACATAAAAATTAGAAGAATAAACAAGGAGGAGTTGTAGAACTCTGATTCCGTCTTTCTCCACCTCCCACCTTCGTAGATCTCTTCTAGGATGTCTTAGGAATGAGCTAGAGGAGTCCTTTTATAGGTTTGAGGCCCTAGATGGAAGAAACTTCGAGAAAATATGCAAAAATAGTGCTTTGCGCAGCAAATTTCGGAGCTTGTAGAAGAAGCTCTGTTACACAAACGACCGATCGCACCACTGGTCTGAGCTCGACCGGTCGTAAAAGGCCAAAAATCGTCCAGTGAGTTTTCAGAAAATTCGAACCCAATTTTTAATTCAAGGATTGGTCGTGATTGGTCTAACAAGGTTTGGCAGCAGGGTCCTCCTGTTAAGTGTTCAGACCGGTCGAATGACCGGTCCTGGGCTATGGACAACCGGTCGGACGACCGGTCTTTAGTGCAAATTTTTGCACTCTTCCTTTTCTCCTTCTCTTTATCCCTTGCTTCTTTCTTCCTCCCTTTGGCGCTTGGTCCTTTGATCTTCAATGTGTACAAAGTCCTTTGATCTTTAAGCATTGAATTGGTGAAGTCCCCTTCTCGTTCCTACAATCACAAAACATGCTTTAGAATAGTCTTTAAACATGAAAACCATACATAGTTAGTGATGAAATGGGGTTAGAATATACATATTTAAGAGCTTAACGGGTACCTCAATACTGTCTCCGGTTATTCGGCTCGACGCTTACGTGCAAGGCATTCCAGTGGTACATGTCATTACCAGCATGGTCCGTCAAGACCTGAGATCAAATGTAAGAACTATTCATCTCCAAGTTTTTCTCCACAGAGCGAAAGGTATCATTGACAGATCTGGCCATGGTTAGGTAAATGCAGGGAGAGTCAGTCGAGAAGTTCATCGATCGATGGGGCACCACGACGGCGCAATGCCGAGAGCTGCCAACTGAGGTCGAGCAAGTTAAAATGTGTATGCAGGCCATGAACGCGATGATCTCGTTCAGACTATCTGGACACAGTTTTTCGATGTTCCGAGATCTGGCAATGAAAGCTCATATGGTAGAGGGAGCCGCGTTGATAGCACAGTTCAAGGCAGAAAAGCCAAGAAGGGAAGTAGGGAGGATGATTGCATCAAATTACGTGGATAAGGGCAAGGCCTCAAAGGATAAGAAACGCCCCAATCTGGAGCGTCGGGTGGAAGTCAAGCTAGTCGAGACCCGAGTTAGAGATTAGGAACCTTAAAGGCTGCGAAAAATGATGATCGCTGAGCGAGAGAAGGCGAACGGACCATACACATTCGATATGGAAGATCTTGTGCCAATTATGGAACAATTAATCGAGGAAGGAGAGATACAATTGGCGGAACCAATCCGATCGAACGAAGTCGGACAAGCGACCGATCCCACCTACTGCAAGTATCACCGATGCATAAGTAACAAAAGAGAAGATAGTTTCATGCTGAAAGCAAGAATCCAGAGGCTGATTAACCAGGGAGTTATCAACCTGAAGGGAGAAGAAGCCGGTTGAAATGCAACAGCTATGGTATCAGTGATCCCTACTTCAGTTGAGACCCAACTTACAAATCCATTCCCAAAGTCAGAAGAGCCATGGACGCTTGTGAGTAGTCGAAAGAGACTGGAAAACAGGCAGAGACTTTTAAGAAAGGAACAGAGAAGAAAAGAAAACAGAAGAGAAGTGACCTCGAGACAAGCACAACCGTGCGTACAGTATGCGCACCATGCTATGATGTCAATCGTAGCCCAAGAAGGACCTGTTATTGAAAACCAGAATGTCGAGAAGGAAGAAGTTAACGTGGTATCTCTACGATCTGGGAAACAGGTGATAGAATGAGAATTTCCAAGATGGCCAGACCCTCGAAGAGTCAATACAGCCGTGGGAGAATCGTTAAGTGCACCCCAAGAGGGAAGACAATAAAATATAACCAACGAGTCAGCAGCTAGTCAGCAGAACTGTGAACGAGAAAAGACATCAGTGGCTTATGACGTAGTGTCCCATTTATAGAAGGTACCGGCCCACCTTAGTATATACGATGCCCTATGTCTCTCAAAGAAGTATCGAGAAATGTTGCTCAATGCGTTGCTGGACCAAGAGGCCCGCGAAGTAATGATGGCTGAAATTGAATTAGAAATGGAAGATCGGAAGATAGCGGGGCAGAGAATCCACCTACGGAGCAGGCCATGCTGATCGATCGGTCATCCATAATAACATTCTCAGAATAAGACATGACGATTAGCCTGATAGACCACAACCGTCCGTTGATGGTGACTGGTCTTATTAGGGACATAGAAGTAAGAAGGCGCATGCTAGATGACGGATCCGTCGTGAACATCATGCCCCTAAAGACACTACAGCTGCTAGGCTACAAGCAGACAATGCTTCGCCCAAGCATCATGATTATTCAAGGTTTCACCCAGGACAGCCAGCGCACTTTGGGGTCTATCACGGTCATGTTAGAGATAGAGGAGTTGAGCACCAAAGCCACTTGCCATGTGATCAATGCGATGACGACGTATAGCCTTCTACTGGGGCGACCGTGGCTCCACCAACATGGTATTATCTCATCAACATATCATCAGTGCTTCAAATATAACAGGGGTAGAATCTGAGGCCGTATACAGTCGTCGAGTCCTTGGCAGATACGCAGTATTACCAGGGCAGAGAAGAGTATGAGACAGTTGAGAAAACAGGTAAGATGGTGAAAACAGCCCAGGGGGCAAGGTTATAGGGAGAAAGCTCAGAGCAGGGAGCCAAAGTCCCATATGCAACTACAAAAGCAGCCACAATTAATAAAGAAGACCCGTCACATCGGAAAAAGTTCTATTTGGTACCGAGACACCTTCGTAAGACAGGACAATCAGTATTAAAACTGATGACAAGCCAACAGATGAGAGTGTTACAGTCCATCTTCAACATGTCAATACTTAGAATCGAAAGAACCCGCCCATTCTCGAAGGCTCCTAGTCGGTTTTTCGTACCACCGGCGGCCAAGACCCATCTCGAGATAAGGTTTCACGCAGGATTCGGTAACCCGTCGCTTGCTAAAGAAAACACCAGAAGGAGGCCGATTGAAACACGACCCATAGAAGAAAAGAGATACAGCAAGGCCAGCCAAAACATCATGAGAAACATGAGGTTTGTCTGTTCAGAACCTTTGGTCAGGAGAGGCATTCTAGCACCGTTTGAAGAGGGTGCACAAACGTATCGAAACAAAGAAGGCCTGGGGCAGAAGATCAGTCATGTTTACATGGTGACGATTATTCCTATGGAAGAATCGAGGTCATTAGGACCAGTTGAAGTTGTACAGCCGAGTGCCACACCACTGCAGATCGAAGATGGGGGTCAACCCATAATAGACGAACTACAAGAGGTTAACTTGGGAACTCTTGAAGAGCCGAGGAACACCTATCTGGGCAAGAATGTTCCTAAAGAAGAAAGAGAGAATTATATACTGTTGTTGAAGGAAAATAAGAATGTATTCGCCTGGACATACTCTGAGATGCCGGACTGAATCTGGCAATCGCCACGCACAAGGTCAATATCGTGAAAGAAAAGAAGCCGGCGCAGAGACGCTTCCACCCTGATATTGTTCCGAAGATAGAAGAAGAGGTGAAGAAACTCATCCAAGCAGGGTTCATCAGGGAAGTCCAGTATCCACAATGCATCTCGAATATCGTACCAGTGAAAAAAGAAGAATGGCCAGATTAGGGTGTGCGTCGACTGCCGTAACCTTAATGAGGCATGTCCTAAGGACGATTTTCCATTGCCCATTCCTAAACTCCTGATAGACAGTACATCGGCTGTTGGGGCTCAAATTCACACCCATTATAAAACAGTATTCAGCGATCCATCTACGATGATTTGGACTGATTTCGAAATTTGAAATACTCAGAAAACGCCAGTACAACCCTAACATGCGCGATCGTGACCGAAACCTACAAATGTCATTTTGGGGAGGAATCGGGCATGCAAATTACTGCCAAATGATCCGAAATGCCCTAAAACCCTTAACCTGCAAGTTTCAAAGTCGCGCGACGCATATTCTTACCTATGCACACCAAAACGCGTTCTACCCCTATCCGGAGCTGACCCAGAGGACCTGAAAGCCTACAGGTACCATTTCAGAGTGGAATCAGACATGCAGATGGCTGGCAAATGATCCGAAATGCCCAGAAAACCTTAAGTAGCAAGTTTAAAGTCCTCGTGGTGCATATTTCCACGTGCGCGCTTCCCGGAACAATATTCCTATGCAAAGAGCTTATCGGGAGGGTCCAAATTAGTAAGGAACTACCAAAATTCACAGCAGATGACCATCGGTACGCCACCCCATTCATTCAGGAGGTTGATCATGGCCTAAAAGCAGCTTGGCGTCAATGACTTCGGTCTTCGAAACGGTAGCCCCCCTCTGGAGGTCGCTCGTCGGAGACTAAAACCTGAAATATTCTAAGTGATGGAACATGTATTTGCTCTCTCTCTCCACATGCGGATGCCATGAGAAGACATGCATTTTGCCTCTCACCACATGCGCATGAGACCGCTCTCTCTCCCTTTTCCATATTTTCAAATTTTCAAAAATATCAAAAATCATAAAATATGTGCTTAAGTGTGAGCACATGCGCGCACCATAGAGGGCACATGCGCCCATACCAAGTACATACGCCTGGTGCATAAGCACATGCGCCTACACACCATGGCATGCGCATGCCACAAGCACATGCGCCTACACACTCCTCTACATGCGCATGCCCTCCCTTTTGCAGACAACGTGCGCCCGGTACCCGATACCCGATTAACATACTATAAATACCCCACTCACTTCTAAATCAGGGGGAGAGAGGCTTCATTATCTAGAAAGGATCATCAGAGCAAGGTAAAATCCTTGCTGGAATCCTTAGTCGACTATCCACATGCGCCCACACCTCGCCGGATGCCATCGCCGAAAAGGGATTTCTCCCACCGGAGTTGTAATAAGAGGAAGAGAAGCAACATGCGCCCATCCTTCTGTTGGAAGCAAATGGAAAATTTCCCAAGTCCTTGGAGGACATACACCAATGGGAGAGTAGGCGCATGTGGTACCTCACATGCGCCTATAGTGCCATCTCTCTCTCTCCTCCTTAAAATCAGTCACATGCATCCGAGAGGTAGTACATGCGCCCACCTTCAATGCAACATGCGCCCAACCCAACCTCCCATGCTCCTGGACGCTGATGGGAGGTGGGGCCTTCTGTGATGTGGCCCTCCTTCGATGTGGCCCGCCTTCTGATCAAGATGAGGCTCCTAGACACACATTAATGCCCTCTATTCATCCCCTGCACAGGATTCGCCAACGGTCGATGTTAAGCGGGCCAAATCAGCAATTTGATATAATAAAAAAAAAGGCCACCACTTGGCCAATATTGCAAACCTCGAAAACCCTTCCAAAAGAGCAGCAAATGCCCGAAATCGAGAGGAATCATGCGAAATTTGACCGAACCCGAGAGGGAGACTTCTCTCCGCCATAACATGATATATCATAATCATGCACCGCAACGAGGTTATCCAAACTCAGGAGCCCCAAATACCCTAATTAAGCGGTCGGTAGGCCCACTACTTAGTCGTTTTTTAGCCTTGGGAAGTACCCTGTTGGCTCAGAAATCGACCCATGCTAAACAAATCGAAATGTGATCGTACTACAACCCTCGTGGACATAATAATCCATCCCTGTTCAAAGACGATCATTGATGATATCTATCAAATGCCCCGATCAGACTGCAAATAGGTCTACTACTCAGTCATTTTCAACCCTGGGAAGTGCCCTGATGGCCCGAAAATCTACTAATCCCAAATGAAATCAATCGCGATCTCAAAGATGTGAGGGAAAAATATCGATGACACAAAGATATATACGAAGAAGATTGATCAAATCAAATGCATAATTTGTCTGATACACGAAACATCTAGCATAAATGCAATCTTCTCTCAAGCATACATATAGCATAGTTACTTTGTACTGTACTCTTTTGCATCCATTGCACAAATTTATTTCATACCGGATCGAGATACGAAACTAAATCAAAGGGGACTATGGTTATCATCGAAAACCGTAATCAAAGAGTTCTAAAACGACTGAAATACTTCATCGTTAAGACTGGTTGATGTGCGTCCTGTCCAAGGCGGGATCCGTCAGTTGAGTGGCTAAGGTAATGAGTGCCTTCCAGAAAGTCACCCGTCCCAATGGAGACGGTCACTGGCCCTGGTTGCAGTAAGTGGACACCGTGAAGTGTATCCCTGAAAGTCATATCGTCCATAGAGGTGCGTCATGACCCTGAGATATACGACTCGGTTGAAACCCTGGTCGCACTAAGACCCCATGGAGTGCCTTCTAGCAAGTCACCCGTCACAACGGAGACGGTCACTGGCCCTGGTTGCAGTAAGTGGACACCGTGAAGTGTATCCCTGAAAATCATATCGTCCATAAAGACGCGTCATGATCCTAAGATATACGACTCGGTTGAAACCCTGGTCTCACTAAGACCCCATGGGGTGCCTTCCAGTAAGTCACCCGTCCCAACGGAGACAGTCACTGGCAGTAAGTGGACACCGTGAAGTGTATCCCTGAAAGTCATATCGTCCATAGAGACGCGTCATGACCCTAAGATATACGACTCAGCTGAAACCCTGGTCGCACTAAGACCCCATGGAGTACCTTCCAGCAAGTCACCAGTCCCAACGGAGACGGTCACTGGCCCTGGTTGCAGTAAGTGGACACCGTGAAGTGTATCCCTGAAAGTCATATCGTCCATAGAGGCGTGTCATGACCTTGAGATATACGACTCGGTTGAAACCCTGGTTGCACTAAGACCCCATGGAGTGCCTTCCAACAAGTCACTCGTCCCAACGAAGACGGTCACTGGCCCTGGTTGCAGTAAGTGGACACCTTGAAGTGTATCCCTGAAAGTCATATCGTCTATAGAGACGCGTCATGACCCTGAGATATACGACTCGGTTGAAACCCTGGTCGCATTAAGACCCCATGGAGTACCTTCCAGCAAGTCACCCGTCCCAACGGAGGCGGTCACTGGCCCTGGTTGCAGTAAGTGGACACCGTGAAGTGTATCCCTGAAAGTCATATCATCCATAGAGACGCGTCATGACCCTAAGATACATGACTTAGTTAATCCTGGTTGTTACTCAACTAGGAACGCCTGAAGAAGTATGGGACCAACATCTAACTGGTCTTAACAACGGCTTAGTTCATAATAAATTCTAGACTTGGTCTCGGCGACCATGAACTCGAGACTATAATCCCTGATGATTTAAACTACTTGCTCGATCTATCTGAGCTTCATCCCTTTGATATTCCATCTATTGTATAACTGCGATTCATAGTGGAATCTTGTTACTTTGTGCCGTGGTTTTCTCCCATAAGGGTTTCCACGTAAAAATCTCTATGTTATCTATGCTGTGCTTTATTTATATTTATGCTCTTTTAAAGCTTTATTTAATTCATTTATGATACATGCATGCATTTACTTTTACCTTTTAATCAAGGGTAATCATCCATTGATGTAATTAAGGGTTCATGACCAGTTCACAGCCCGGAATGTAAAAGATCTCGGAATCTCTGGAATAAAATTAACCTCGCGGTGCTTTCTCATATATACTTTATGATTGCTTATGATTGTCTATGAATGTCTTTATACTCAGGATTCCCCCACACAGGAAAAAGACTGCTGACGAGCACGATTTTTCTAGTTCTAATAAACTGGCGACTCTGCTGGGGAATCGAATATACCAAAATCTCTGGTTATCTCTGAGTAAAGAAACATTCTAAAACAAATCATTTACAGACACTGATGGGTACGTAAGAAAGTTCCACTAGGAGAAATGTTTGGCGCCTTCACGGGTGCCAAATTGGCGACTCTTAATGGGTACGTTCTTCCCTTCATCTTTAAAGCAAAAGTTTTCTAAAAGGATTTCAAAATCTTGCATAGCATGCATATGATTCGTACTTATATACTTCTGTTGATCATTGAGTCATATCGCGATTGGTAAGGACACATCTTCTCTCCTTTTTTAGGGTGCGGGGTGTTCTAATGTGTGTATGACTGTGCGGAGAAAGACAGAAAAGAATCAACCATCAAAACTATACAAATGGCAGCCACTATGTTCTTCCTAGCTTCTGGGGGATTTTACTTCCCTCACCTCGCGACAGCAGAAATAGTGATTCTCGAAGCCGATTGGCAACTTGTCCAGAGATGCTGATCACCAAAGAGAGCCGAAAACAGACAAGTGACTTCAGTCAGAGCAGAAACAGTGAAGACATAGAGCAGTATGAGGAAACAGTGGAAGCCGATTTGTAGGGATGAAACCCGTAAGGTTATCAGAGCTACCGTGTCACCCAAGCCAGAATTCTCCTTTGCTGTTGTCGATTTCCCAGTAATAACGGGAATAACGCTACCAGTCAAGACACCGAATCAGTTCACTATCCGAGAATTGACCAAGACTGCAATGAAGACATGCTCTGTTGAAACCACCATGGCCAGGGTTAGGCCACAGTGAGTGCAGGTCGCAGTGGTGCAAGTCATAGAAAGGGAAGCAAGCGGGCAAGATGCAGAGCTGCCTTCGATCCAAGAGCAAATAAATGAAATCATTCAGGTCCAAGAAGACACAGCCAGAGAGATCAGAGAAATAAAAGAAGCATTGGTGGCTCAAGTCGCCCAGGGGGCAGTCAGAAGCCCAACTGATCCCTTTGGACAACCACTGGGAGAGTCACAGGATACAACAGGAGAACCAATAGCCGTAGAACCACAAATTCGCCCAAGAAATGTTGCATTCGAGCGTGCACCGCCGCAACCATCTCATGCCACAAAAGAAGAGTTGTCCCAAACAGTTGCGAACCTGATGCGTCACGAAAGGGAAAAGGAGAAGAGAGGGAAATATGTATATCGGATCCGTATCCATCCGAAGTTAACGAAATCCCGTTCCCTGACGACTTTAGACATCCCGACTTCCCACAATTCGATGGCAAAGGGTCACCAGAGGAACATATGACCCAATTCATGACGGTGCTAGGGAGTTTGTCCGTAGTACCTCAATATTGCCTTCAATTGTTTGGGTCGACGCTGACTGGAAAGGCATTCGAAAATTTTCAATGGTACATGTCATTACCCGCAGGGTCTATCAAGAACTGGGATCAGATGCAAGATTTGTTCATTTCCAAAATTTTCTCCACTAAGCGAGAAGTCTCGCTAACGGATTTTGCCTTAGTCCATCAGAGGCAAGGAGAGTCAGTCAAGGCGTTTATTGATAGATGGGGAGCCATAGCGGCGCAATGCCGAGAGTTGCCTCGCGAGCCTGAGCAAGATGTGTACGCAAGCCATGGACCCAATAATCTCGTTCGGTTTATCCGGACACAATTTCCCAACCTTCAAGGACCTAGCAACGAAGGCCCACATGGTAGAGGAAGCCGCACTGAGAATGCAGTTCAAAGTCGAAAGACTAAAGCATGAGATCGGAAAGATGGTCACATCAAGTTACATCGATAAAAGCAAAGCCTCGAAAGATCGAAAACGCCCACATCCAGAACACAAGATTAAAGGCAAGCCAGCAGAAACTCAGTTCAGAGCCAAAGGGCCACGAAAATTGAAAAAGATGACGATCGTCGGACAGGGCAGGGTAGAAGGACATTACTCGTTTGACCCGGAAGACCTTATTCCAATAATGGAACACCTAGTCGAAGAAGGGGAGCTACAATTGCCAGAATTGATCCGATCAAAGGAAGCAAGACAAACGGATGCCCCCAATTATTGTAAGTATCATCGAAGCCTGGGACATGAGACGGGAGAATGCCTCATCTTGGAAGGGAAAGTGCAGAGACTGATCAACTAGGGTATCATTAAAACTAATGACAGAAGAAATCAGTCGGGTTACGTCAGCTGTAGTGACAATAACACCTGCGATACCACCAGTTCATGACGAAAGACTGGTACAAACAACAATGGTACAGGCTATCGAAGAAAGGGAATCAGCAGGACACGACGTCGAATTGTTGGCGATCCGAGAGCAAGTCAGCAAATTGGTCCAAGCCCATAGGGAGCTATCCGAATAGATAGGAGAAGTTCGGGAGGCTTTAGCCATCTTGATCTCACAGAAAGTGACCCCTAGTACCGCTCTGCCTATCCGACAGTTGGAAGAAGAAGCATCGAGGGCAGCCCATAATGTTGTTGAAGTAAGACAACAGAGCCACACCGAACAAACGAATGCGCGTATGTCGGGTTCAGACTCCATGATCCCATACGAACTGTTAGGCAATATCTCTTTCACCCTTCATAACCTGGCTGCAGAGGTTCGCATGATAGAGCAATCCATTTTGGAAACACGATCTCAAGCAGAAAAGTCAAGACACAAAATGAGAAAGAGGACATGGGTAGACATAAGAAAGAACCCTAGAAACCGAAAACGACCGAATCCAAGGCATGAGGCAGAGACCAGTGTAATAGGACACAAGACAAGGGCAAAGAACCTCAGAAGTCGCGGCACATAACAATCAGTGAGCGAGACAAAAAGAACGGACCGTATACATTTGACATTAAAGACCTTGTCCCAATTATGGAGCGGCTAATCGAAGAAAGAAAATCGCGACTCCCAAAGTCTGTTCGACCAGCAGAAGTAGGATGCATGGATGATCCCAACTATTGCGAATATCACAGATGCATAGGCCATAAAACCGAGCAATTCTTCGTTCTGAAAGGAAAGATACAAAAGATGATAAACCAAGGCGTCGTCAGTTTAAAAATGGGAGGGTTTGATAGAGCCCCGTCCAGTGCAGTCCCAATAGATATCAATTAGGGAGAACTTTGCTCAAAGAACTCCATTTCCTAAACTTCAATAATTGTGAGCGCTTACAAATAGTTCTAACAGTTTATAAAGTAGATATGAATATACTTATGTTCCCTCATGCATCTACTTCATCTGTATGCTGTGCTTCATACTTGTTTACATGTTCACTCACATCATATTGTTATGCATGTGAATATAAAATGTTCGTAGAGCTCTTCTTAATGACAGGTACCATAGTTGGAGAATATCAAAGAATTGACTCCACGAATCATCAACCGATTTATTATATCCTCATCAGACCGGTCGAATCAGGAGAGAATATCTTATAGAAAGTCTAAGCGAATCACAACATCCCCATATTATGGTATCTTCGTCACAGGTTCTCATATTAAGTATCCTGGTATTCTGGCATTCCTCTGCTTAATAGGAGAATACTTCAGAATTGATGGATTCTCATATATATATGTATATGTGGTTTTACATGAAGACGGTCGGGATACTCTATTATTATCAATCTCTTATACTTATGCACAATGTTTTATATGAAGATGATCGGAACATCGCTATCTATATCCAGCTTTCGTATTATGTCATGGATCCCCCATCGTTATCGCATTATTCTTCTACTGTATATGAAGATAAGTCACGGCTGGGAATCTCCTGTATATATATGTATACATACTACGGCCTTATATGAAGGCGATTAGGGCATTCTATTATGTATCACTTCACCCTGAAAATATCGACAACTTTCTCTTATGAAGAATTCTGCGACAAGAATATGCAATTAAAGATCATGATCGGACGGGTATTCAGCACGGATTCTTAAAGCACAAAATCTGTCTCATTAGAATGAAGTAGCCTTACAAAGTGACGAGCCAGAAGCACTGGGGCAAGCCCCAATATATTATGAGAAACTCGAGTTTATAAGAAGAAGACGATTGGGGGCAAGCCCTAATATATTATCAAAATCTCAAGTCTGCAGAAAGAAATGACTGGGGGCAGGCCAGGAAGGATGACAGATAAACCTTAAAACATGGAGCTAAAAGAAAGTTTTAGACTTATGACACGAACATCTCTCGAAAGCGATGACCCAAGGGTACACAGGTTAAGTAAAAAGGGAAGTATTATTCCTATGGGTTCTTCCATTTTTATGCTTTGGTATATTCAGCTTACATTAAACTCATACATAATACATCATTTTATGCATACTAGTCTCAAACACAACACCAAGTAGTGGTTTAGCAAAAGAATCACTGTCATTATTTTGGATCCGAAGCATGCAGCTAACAAGTTCTGATGTCGATTACAACAAATACAAGTGACATTTAGGTATTCAGGACAACTGTCTAATACTACTTCTGTTTGACAATGATCGTAAAAAGCAAAAAACCAGAATTACAGCTTCTCCAAGCACCCTGTTATAAACTTCATCACATCTTTTCGCGTTGCCTCCATGGTGGCCTTTTCCTCCGTTAGCGTCAATGCAGGATTTGGAATATCACGAAGTTTGATTTTTAAGTTTGCCATTTAGGAGCCTTGGATGAAGACCCAAGGTGGGTCAAAGAAAGAAGAAAGCAAAGAGAGAGGAAGGAGAGAAGAAAAGAAAGAAGAAAGAATGCAGAAAATGGTTCCGACCGGTCATGACCGGTCAAGACCGGTCTGCTGCACTCCCTGGACATCTAACAGACAGGCTAGACCGGTCAAGACCGGTCGGCTATGCAATTTCAGGTTTCCAGATTTCAAACATCAGGCTATTCTCGTTTCTGGTTTTTCGGCCCAGTTAGCTGTGCCCATCTTGATAATATTTAGAAATCCAACACATCCATATTGAAGAGGAGCTCGACGCCGAAATAACCCAAGTGGTTTCGTGTCGATCGGAGCTACGGATTGACCGTGGTGGCCAAAACAATACGAACTGTCGAGAAAGTTCCAGATTCCGCCTACTCCACTCTGGGCCGGTCCAGGTGACCCATCATTAATGATATGAAGAATATACTTTGACCATCTTCTAGACCACATCCATATATGAATAACCACAAAGTTTCAGATCAAAAGGATGCGTGGTTTGATTGTATTGGTTGAGGAAAGATGGACCATCTAGAAAGATCCAACTGCGCAGATTTTATAAAAGGCTTGAGTGTTCTAATTTCGCACCTAATTCTGGAATTATTTGAACAATCTAATCCATCTATCATATATAGGAGGAAGTTTTCTATTAATTTTCAAAATTTGAGATCAATCCGACCTCTGTACACTCCGGAGCGTTGAAAGCAAGATGACTGGTTCTGAAGGTACCCGAATTGCGTGATTTTGAGAGGCGGTCGCTAATTTGATTGGTGGGCCCATTCAGAAGATAATCTTAAAAATCTAAATCATCTATGAGGAATATCACAGTACAAGGAAGCTGCAAATCAAATTTGAAGGCAATTCGACCATTGGTTAAGCCGTACGAAGCGAAACAAAATTTGTTATGTTGCGGTACTCTTGCTGTATTATAAAAGGAGGTGCTCTCTTCTATTCCAAATCAAGCAAGGACGTGAGAAGCAAGGAGTTCAAGTCCTAGGAGGCTACCTAGCCTCCTATAACTAGTTTTTCTTCCTTTTCTTAGTTCTAGTTCTAGTTTTAATATGCTTTTTCTTAGTTAACCTCTTAGCTAGAGCTAGAGGTGAAATTTTTAGTTGATTTTAATGCTTTAATTCTTTTACTTCAAGTACCATTTACTTTAATTATGGATTTTCAAGTTCTAGTTTGAATAAAGTTTGGTTGTTTAGAAGTTTTGTGAGAGTTTGTGTGCTCCGGACATGAGTTCCTTGCAATTCTTTGAGATTACCATGATTGGGTTGTTTGAATTCAAATTGTAGTAACCCTTGAGCATACTATAGTCTCTTGGCATGACTGTTACTCTGAAGGCTACAAGTTCAAGTTCTATGTGTTTCTTTAGAACTAGAAATTTGATTTCCAGATTTGAGTGGGATTGTTGTGCTTGAATGTTATATCATCCAATTAGATGAGAGATAGGACTTTGATTCTAATTGTGTTGTACTTGGATGAATGGATTGGCATTGGACTACTACAAGTGGATCCTTAATGCTCTAGTTCTTCTTAATTTCAGATTTTTCTATCTGATGTGCAAAACCATTTTCCTAAACTTCTTAGATTCTAGTTATTAGAGTAGTTGGAATTGTTTACTTCTTTCCCTGTGGATCGACCTCGGTCTTACCAAGATTTATTACTACATCGCAGCCTTACACTTGAGGCAAGCGAGCAACTGTTCAGACCTACATTCATGCATCATATCATTCATGAGAATATACGAGGATTAAATTAGACTTTCAAGTGCTAGTTCGATTCTGTGAAGTAGAGACCGTACTTCGGTACGGGCAGTGTGGGGTGCTTAACATCTTCCCACCCTGTAACCGTGATCCCTTACCTCGAATTTCTGGCCGCAGATCAAAAGAAGTCATTTTAGAGGAAGGAATCTTCGGATTCCCTTCTCTAACGTTTCTACGGGGTCTAGCCGACTATAGATTCGAAGTAACTGGCTAGTGGCGACTTTGGTCTTATACAAACTCATACAAACATATCCAGTTTAATACGACAACAGATAAAAAGCCCTCGAGAATGAGGCAAGCCAGTGGCACGAACAGCGATTCGCGCGCACGCACCCCCTTTTCCAAAAGGAAGGGAGCATTCGGGAGTGCGGAGAGGCGAGAGTCCACAAAGGATTACTTTGGTTGGCCGTGGGTCCATTCACCCAATTAAAGTTAGGATTGTTTCTCCAACTAGAATTGTACATGTTTGGATTTAGAATACTAAAAGGTCGTTAATAACTATTCAAAGCATTCGATCATTCGTATAAAAGTTCTCGAAACGCAAGAATTGTAGGACAATCCCCCGTTTGATGTACATTCAAAGCACAAATACCGCAAACAGTTTCAACAGCCCCCCTTTGTTGGGTTGTATCCACTTTCCTTATTTCCATCGCCTCGACCTTTCGTGTGAGATTAGCCACTCTAGAACTTAGATCATCTTTCTCATTCAAAACGTAAATTCCTCCATTTTCCTTTGCTTAGGATTGTTTTGAACTTGTCGGCTTAGATGTATCCCATGATTATGTGTTTTTAGCCAACATGTCAAAATAGTCCCAAGCTTCCTCTGTTTCCTTGTTCATGAACTCCCCATTGCACATCATCTCCACAAATTGGCGCATGGTTGAGTTTAGTCCATCATAGAAGAAACTAATCAGCCTCCACCGTTCGTAGCCATGATGTGGGCATGCATTTAATAGCTCATTATACCTTTCCCAACATTGGAAAAAGGTTTCATCTTCTTTTTGGGCGAAGTTCATTATGGCCCTTCTCAGCGCATTGGTTTGATGAGTCGGGAAGAATTTTTTAAGAAACTCCCGAGTCATCTCAACCCATGTCCCAATAGACCTTGGCCTTAAGGAATGTAGCTTTGATTTGGCCTTCTCTTTCAAGGAAAAAAGGAATAATTTGAGTTTTATGGTATCCTTGGTTACATTATCATAGTTTATTATGGCAATAACCTCTTCGAACTCAATGTGTAGATAAGCGCTTTCGGAGTCGAGTCCATGAAATTTGGGAAGAATTTGGATCAACCCCGGTTTAAAATCAATATTTCCCACATTGTGAGGGAAAATTATGCAAGAGGGGGTACTCGTCCTAGTGGGTTGTAAATAATCATGTAAAGTCCTAGGTTAAGGTGCATCCCCCACTTCATTCTCATCCAATTCAGTAAATTTTTTGGCTTGATTTTGATTAGCCCCTTGATTGGGTTGAATTTCAGCCATCTCTCTAGCAATTTCAGGATGATTTTGACATTTTCTAACAAGAGGTTCTCTATCAATCCCTTCAACAATTACTCCGTCACTTAACAATCTCCGAGTGTAATCACGAACCCACTTGGGCATGAACCACTCAACACAATCCTAAAATCTAATCCTAATTCTAAAACAACAAAAAAAATCTGAAACTATCTATAGAAGAGGGGTTAGAATGATAGAACCTAAATTGTAGATCTATGTTAGAATCCTACAAAATCAAACAAACTAAGTTAGTATTATAATATTAGAAGAAAACTTGCCCAGAAAGCAAAACAAATCATAAACCTAATTTAACTCAATCTCAATTAAAAGCTATCTCAGAAAATTCTAAAAATACCGCATATAGATCCCTGGCAGCAGCGCCAAAAACTTATTTACTCCCCAAGTATAGGGTTGCGAAGTAGTAATAATTTGGAAAGACCGAGTATCGTTCCCACAGAAATTTATGTATGGGTATTCTTAAAATTTATCTAAAACAACTTATAATTAAGATCGCATTAAGAACTAAATCTAAACAAAAGAAAATTGGGTTTAAACAGTGAATGTGTAAGGTAATAATAATCTAAAAGGTAGTAGAGCGTGAAGGATTCACTTTTAACTGTTTTCAATGCATCAACACAACTAGGTCTCTCATAACTCAATCGAAATCGAATTCATATCTCTATCCGATCGGAATATGGAGCGGCTCAATCAACTCTTATTTACAACAGTTGCTTATTCATTGATTCGATTCCCACATCAATGCTCAGGCCTTGGGCACACTCAATTATATAGGCCAAGCCTCTTTCCAATCTAGTTGAGATTCACAACAATAGCTTTCATCAAATCTTGCACTAGACTTCATTACGACCAATGATTAGAACTCTAATTAAATCAAAATCAATCAGCAAACAGCTATCTTAAATTTTAACAAAAGATAAGAACTTTAGTTGGAATGAGTTCCCACATGAAGATCATGCCATTGTACACAAGGCAATCAAAAGGTCTACCATGCCCGGAGTCGATGATAGATTAATGAACTACACAAGCATAAACAATGCCCAAAGGGTAAGTTACTAAGTTTAGAATCACTAAAAATCACGTGAGCCCGGAGTCATGAAGAGATCAAAGTAAAACTGAACTAGTACTTGATTCAAACTCAAATTAAACTAAATTCTTCAATTAAAACATGAAAAGGAAACCTAGATTGTATCAATGCATCAAAAATGAATCAAAAGGTTCACCTCTTAGCCCTAGCTAAGAGGTTTTAGTTCATCCCTAACATCCTTGAACTAAAAACTCAGAAAACATAAAAACTAGAAGAAAAACTATGAAAACTTGAAGTAGAATCCGTCTCCCAAGCCTCCTTGATGATCCCCACGTCCTAGCATGCTTGGGTATGAAGAGGAGAGGTCCTTTTATAGGCTTCGAACTCCAATTACGAAGAACCTTTGAGAAATCCCACAAAAATAGTGCTTTGCGCAACAAATTTCGAAACTTGAAAAACAAGCTCTGTTACGCTGCCGATCGGTCGGACAACCGGTCTGAACCAATGGACGACCGGTCGGATGATCAGTTGTAAAACGTCAAAAACAGTCCAGCAAGCTTTGGAATTTTCACCCCTTCTCTGTTGAGTGCTCGACCGGTCTGACGACCGATCTGAGTGGCCGTCGAACGGTCTGACGACCGGTCATGATTAGTCTAGCAAAGTTTGGCAGCAGGGTCCTCCTATAGCGTGTTCAGACCGGTCAAATGACCGGTCTTAAGTGTAATTTTCTGCATTTCTTTCTTCTTTCTTCCTTTTCTCCCTTGCTTCTTTCTTCGATCATTTTGCACTTGATTCCTTGATCTTCAATGTATGTAAAGTTCTCTTTTTAGCCTTGAATTAGTGAAATTTCCATCTCGTTCCTACAATCACAAATCATGCATTAGATTAGTCTTTTAAACATGCAAACCATGCATAATATGTGATGAACTGGGGTTAGAATATGCACAATTCAGATCTCAACATTAGGATACATCTAAACCAACAAATTCCAAAACAGGCCAACAAAGAGAAAATGGAGGAATTTATGTCCTTTCAGAAGAAGACAACATAAGTGCACATGTGGCTAGCCTCACAAGAAAAGTCGAGGCCATGGAATTAAAGAAAAAAGAGACGATTAAATCAAGGGAAGTTGATAATGTTTGTGGAATTTATGCCAAAAATCAACATGAAACACAGGATTATCCTACAATCCCTGCGTTTCAAGAAGTTTTGCAAGAACAATCCAATGCCATAAACAATTATCAACAGCCATTCAGTGCTCCAAACTTAAATACGTATAATTCAAGTTGAAATAACCATCCCAACTTCAGCTGGAGGAATGGGCCAACTGCAAATTCAAATAATAACCCTTAAGCACAACTTCTCACACCAAAAGCTACACTTGAGGAGATGTTGGGTGCATTCGTATCAGTCCAAGTTGAATATAATAAGACAAATTCTCTGAAAATTGATGGGTTTATACAAGAACAACTAAGATTCAACTCAAACACATCTCAAGCCATCAATGACTTGAAAACTTCAATGGCTAGAGTTGAATCTCATCTTGGTGTTAGGGAGAAAGGCACACTTCCTACTCAACCTCTCCCTAACCCAAGAACCCAATTCGAGATACAAGATCCCAACTCATCCTCCCAACATATGGAGCATGTTCATGCTATCACTGCCTTAAGGAGTGGCAAGACTATTGATAAATTTAATCCGGTGGAGGCCCCAAAGACTAATGATCCGAAAAATGCCAACAAGGATGATAGCTCTAACAACATTCCACATGAGAAATAACCGAAAAGGCAATACAAGCCGGTTACCCCATTTCCCCAAAGGTTGATTTCACCCAAACCTTTAGACAAAAATCTAAAAATTCTAGAAGTTTTTAAGCAAGTGAAGATCAACACTCCGTTGTTGGATGCCATAAAATAAATACCATCATATGCCAAAATTTTTAAGGAACTTTGTACAATCAAAATTAAGAAACACAATGTACACAATAAAGTACTTTTGACTGAGAGTTTGAGCTCCATCATTAAACAAGAGGCACCCAAAAATACAATAATCCGGGTAGTCCTACCATCTCATGCATCATATAGGTGATTATCGGATCAAACAAGCCTTACTCGATTTGGGGGCAAGTGTTAACCTCATCTCATACTCGGTTTATGAACAACTTGGTTTAGGTGAATTGAAACCCACCAAAACCACACTCCAACTTGCTGATAGATATATTCGTAAACCAAGAGGGATAATTGAAGATGTCCTTATCCAAGTTGATAAATTCTACTACCCAGCGGATTTTATTGTCTTGGATACACATCCTGTGATAGGTACGGGTGCTTAAATTCCTGTCATACTTGGGCGCCCTTTCTTAGCCAATTCAAATGTAATTATCAATTGTAGAAATGGGCTGGTACAAATGTCCTTCAAAAATATGACACTCGAGGTAAATATTTTTGTTGAGCTCTTAATTGGGCATATTCAAACCCCAATTTATCACATATTATGCATGGTTTGCATGTTTAAAAGACTACTCTAATGCATGATTTGTGATTATAGGAACGAGATGGAGATTTCACTAATTCAAGGCTAAAAAGAGCACTTTACATAAATTGAAGATCAAGGAACCAAGTGCAAAAGAATCGAAGAAAGAAGCAAGGGGTAAAGGAAGAAGAAGAAAGAAGTGTAGAAAACTACATTTAAGACCGGTCGTCCGACCGGTCGGCCATAGCCCAGGACCGATCGTCCGACCGGTCCGAACACTTAACAGGAGGACCCTTGCTGCCCAAACTCACTAGACCAATTAGGACTGGTCGTCCTACCGGTCGACTGTCACTCAGACCGGTCGTTCGACCGGTCGAGCACTCAACAGAGAAGGGATGAAAATCCTAAAAGCTTGCTGGACTATTTTTAACGTTTCACGACCGATATTCCGACCGGTCATCCATGGGCTCAGACTGAATGACCGGTCAGCAGCGTAACAGAGCTTGTCCGTGAAGCTCCGATTTTCTCTGCGCGATTGCATGATTTCTTGTGCAATCTGGAATCTTTCGCGCCAATCTATAAATAAGACTTCTCCTCTTATTTCTTGTGCAATCTGGAATCTTTCGCGCCAACCTAGGCAAGCTAGGACGTGGGGATCATCAAAGAGGCTTAGGAGACGGATTCTACTTCAAGTTTTCTTAGTTTTTCTTCTAGTTTTAGTTGTTTTTATGGTTTTTGAGGCTTTTAGTTCAAGGATGTTTGAGATGAACTAAAACCTCTTAGCTAAGGCTAAGAGGTGAAGCTTTTGATTTGTTTTTTATGGATTGATGCAACCTAGGTTTCCTTTTCATGTTTTAATTGAAGATTTTAGTTTGAATCAAGTAATAGTTCAGTTTTACTTTGATCTCTTGATGACTCTGGACTCATGTGATTCTTAGTGACTCTACACTTTGTAGCTTATCTTTTGGGCATTACTTATGCTTGTATAGTTCATTGATCAATCATTGACTCCGGGCATGGTAGACCCTTTGATTGCCTTGTGTACAATGGCATGATCTTCATGCGGGAACTCATTCAACTAAAGCTCTTATCTTTTGTTATAATTTAAGATAGCCGTTTGCTGATTGATTTTGATTTAATTAGAGTTCTAATCATTGGTTGTAATCAAGTCTAGTGACAGGATTTGATGAAAGCTATGCTTGTGAATCTCAACTAGATTGGAAAGAGGCTTGGCTTATAACAATTGAGTGTGCCCAAGGCCTGAGCATTGTTGTGGGAATCGAATCAATGAACAAGCAACTGTTTTAAATAGTTGTTGATTGAACCGCTCTATATTCCGATCGAATAGAGATATAAATTTAATTCCAGTTGTGTAGTGAGTGACCTAGTGTTGATACATTGAAAATAGTCAAAAGTGGATCCTTAGTGCTCTAATGCCTTTTAGATTATTATTACCTTACACATTCACTGTTTAAAACCAATTCTCTATTTGTTTGGATTTAGTTCTTAATGCGATCTTAATTATATAAGTTGTTTTAGACAAATTTAGAGAATACCCATACATAAATCTCTGTGGGAACGATACTCGGTCTTTCTGAATTATTACTACTTCACAATCCTATACTTGGGGAGTGAACAAGTTTTTGGCGCCGTTGCCGGGGATTTCTATGCGGTATTTTTAGAATTTTCTGAGATAACTTTTAGTTGAAATTGTGTTAAGTTAGGTTTAGGATTTGTTTTACTTTCTAGGGTAAGTTTTCTTCTAATATCAGAATACTAACTTAGATTGTTTTGATTTTGCAGGATTCCAACACAGATCTACAATTCAGGTTCTATCCTTCTAACCCCTCTTGCTATAGATGGTTTCAGATTTTTTTTTTTAAATTAAGATTAGATTTTAGGATTGTGTTTAGTGGTTCATGCCCAAATGGGTTCGTGATCACACTCAGAGATTGTTAAGTGACGGGGTAATTGTTGAAGGGATTGATAGAGAGCCTCGTACCAGAAAACGTCAAAATCTTCCTGAAATTGCTAGAGAGATGGCTGAAAATCAACCAAATCAAGGGGCTAATCAACATCAAAATCAAGCCCAAAACTTTACTGAATTGGATGAGAATGAAGTGGAGGATGCACCTCAACCTAGAACTTTACGTAACTATTTACAACCCGCTAGGACGAGTACTCCCTCTTGCATAATTTTCCCTCACAATGTGGGAAATATTGATTTTAAATTGGGGTTGATTTAACTTCTCAAATTCCATGGACTCGACTCTAAAAGCGCTTATCTACACATTAAGGAGTTCGAAGATGTTATTGCCACAATAAACCATAATAATGTAACCAAGGATACCATAAAACTCAAATTATTCCCTTTTTCCTTGAAAGAAAAGGCCAAATCATGGCTACATTCCTTAAGGCTAAGGTTTATTGGGATATGGGTTGAGATGACTCGGGAGTTTCTTAAAAAATTCTTCCCGACTCATCAAACCAATGCGCTGAGAAGGGCCATAATGAACTTCGCCCAAAAAGAAGATGAAACATTTTTCCAATGTTGGGAAAGGTATAATGAGCTATTAGACGCATGCCCACATCATGGCTACAAACGGTG
This sequence comes from Liriodendron chinense, assembly GCA_003013855.2. Taxonomy (NCBI): domain Eukaryota; kingdom Viridiplantae; phylum Streptophyta; class Magnoliopsida; order Magnoliales; family Magnoliaceae; genus Liriodendron; species Liriodendron chinense. The sequence goes on from ML058508.1 coordinate 177,916, forward strand.
GAGGTTGATTAATTTCTTCTATGATAGATTAAACTCAACCATGCACCAATTTGTGGAGATGATGTGCAATAGGGAATTCATGAATAAGGAAATAGAGGAAGCTTGGGACTATTTTGACATGTTGGCTGAAAACACACAATCATGGGATACATCTAAGCCGACAAGCTCAAAACAGTCCAAAGCCAAGGAAAAGGGAGGAATTTCGTTTTAAATGAACAAAATGATATAGGTTCTAGAGTGGCTAATCTCACACGAAAGGTCAAGGCGATGGAAATAAGGAAAGTGGACACAACCCAACAAAGGGGAGCTGTTGAAATTGTTTGCATTATTTGCACTTCAAATGTACATCAAACGGGGGATTGTCCAACAATTCCTGTGTTTCGAGAACTTTTACACGAACAATCGAGTGCTTTGAATAGTTATCAATGACCTTTTAATACTCCAAATCCAAACACGTACAATTCTAGCTGGAGAAACAATCCTAACTTCAATTGGGCGAATGGACCCATGGCCAATCAAGGTAATCCTCAAAAGGGGCCCCCTATGCAATTTCCTATGGCCCCACCTCAAATGCCTATAGAGGATATATTGAAAGCGTTCATGGAAGGCCAAGCTCAAATAAACCAATCGAACCATACAATAATGTAATCTCAGAGGGAAGGAACTCAAATCAAAGCTTAAAATTTTAGTGGAGGAAATCAAAGCTCGCTTAAACACAAGGGAAGGAACTCTTCCAGCCCAACCCCTACTTAATCCGAAATCACAATGCGAAATAAGTGTGCCTAGTTCCTCTAATCAACACATGGAACATGTTAAGTCCATCACCACTCTTAAGAAGTGGCAAAACTATTGAAAAATCTAACCCGGTGAAGGCCTCAACACCTAATGATCCGGTATCTTCCAAAGAGAATGATTTTAGTGGAGGAAATCAAAGCTCGCTTAAACACAAGGGAAGGAACTCTTCCAGCCCAACCCCTACTTGATCCGAAATCACAATGCGAAATAAGTGTGCCTAGTTCCTCTAATCAACACATGGAACATGTTAAGTCCATCACCACTCTTAAGAAGTGGCAAAACTATTGAAAAATCTAACCCGGTGAAGGCCTCAACACCTAATGATCCGGTATCTTCCAAAGAGAATGATTTTAGTGGAGGAAATCAAAGCTCGCTTAAACACAAGGGAAGGAACTCTTCCAGCCCAACCCCTACTTGATCCGAAATCACAATGCGAAATAAGTGTGCCTAGTTCCTCTAATCAACACATGGAACATGTTAAGTCCATCACCACTCTTAAGAAGTGGCAAAACTATTGAAAAATCTAACCCGGTGAAGGCCTCAACACCTAATGATCCGGTATCTTCCAAAGAGAATGATGGACCTAGCACCGCCATGAATGAAAAAGAGCCATTGAAAGAATATAGGCCCGTTGCTCCATTCCCTCAACGCTTGATTTCAACCAAACCTTAAGATAAATATCAGAAATTTTTAGAGGTTTTTAAGCAAGTCAAGATCAACATCCCATTGTTCGATGCCATTAAACAAATACCGTCATATGCCAAGTTTCTGAAGGACATTTGCATGGTAAAAAGAAAAATACATGTGCGAAAGAAGGCGTTTTTAAAAGAGAATGTAAGTGCCATTATAAATCACAGGATGCCCAAGAAATACAAAGATCCCTGTAGTCCGACAATATCATGCATAATTGGAGACTACCAGGTGAAGCATGCTTTACTCGATCTAAGGGCAAGTGTGAACTTAATCCCCTTCTCGGTCTATGAACAATTGGGTTTAGGTGAATTAAAACCCACCAAAACCACATTACAACTTGCTGACCGATCGATTCGTATTTCGAGAGGGGTGATTGAGGACGTTCTTGTCCAAGTTGACAAGGTCTACTACCTGGTGGACTTTATTGTCTTGGACACGCGACCCATGGTTAATATTGGCACTAAAATTCCTGTCATACTTGGCCGCCCATTCCTAGCTACATCAAACGCTATCATCAATTGTAGGAGTGAGGTCATACAAATGTCTTTTGGCAATATGACGATTGAGTTAAATGCTTTCAATATTGACAACCAATAAGAGGATGAAGATGAGGAGGTCCAAGAAATAAACATGATCAATTCAATTATGGAAGATGAGTCCCTCTCACCTCTTTACTCCAGTCACTTAGAAGAAGCCGTGACCTACTCCCTTAATAAGAATGTTGATATGATAGGAGATGTAGTTGCACTTTTAGAGTCGATATGTGCATATGACATTAGCCAAGAGAAGGATGTGGAAACAACACTTTGTTGTGTTGAGAAATCAATTCATATCTCCACACCTCTATGGATTATGCATACCGAACTCTACCAACCCTGGGATGACCCATACTTGCAATATCAATGCCCAGGAAAATCTGAATGGAGACACATTTTTCCTGATATATATGATGATGTCTCTTCTTATATATGTGGTGAAAACATTAAGAAACCCGCTGAAATGCCTCTTTGGGATTTTCAGTGGCTTATTGTTCGCTCGCCTCAAGTGCAAGTCTGCGATGTAGTAATAAAACTCGGTAAGACCAAGGTCGATCCACAGGGAATTAGAAACAGATCCCAAACTATTCCAGCAACTCAGTTTGCAATGAATAAAGGATTCAATTAAATAATTAAGCTAAAACAGAAACTTAATGAAAAGCAGTAATTTGAGGACACTAAGGCATTCAAGGATCGACTTGTAGCAACCCCATGTCAATCCAATCAATCCAAGGAAGATACACAACTAGATTTGAAGTCCTATCTCTCATCTAGTTGGAAAATAAAGCATTAAACACATTCAGTCCCACTCAAGTTGAACTTCCAAGTTCTAGTCCCATTCAACAATGTAGAATCCGGAATCATAGCCTTCGGAGTAACAGCCATGCCTATACACTATGGCCTACTCAAGGATTACTATAATTCGAATCTAAACAAGCACAATGTGATAATCTCAGAGAATTGCAAGGAATCCATGTCTGGAGCACATCAACTCTCATAAAACATCCAAAACTATCAACTTTAAGAACTTAAATAGGTAAAAATCCAAACTTGAAGTAGAATTACTTGAATTAAACTGAATCAAACACGAAATTAGCTACAAGCTTCACCTCTCAGCCTTAGCTGAGAGATTCTAGCCGAGCATTGTCATACTACAACTAAAACTCATGAAAGAACTAGAAAACATAAAAAACCGGAGTTTGGAGGGTTACAGACGCTCCACGACGGCTTCCTTCCTCTCCCACGACGTCCCTTGACTTCTATGATACCCTAGGATGAACCCCTAGGTGTCCTTTTATAGTGAGGACGCTTGGTTGCATCGGAATCTTCCAAAAACCACGTAAGGATACGCAGTGCGCAGCAATTTTTGGAGCCAGAAATAGAAACTGCCTATTTTGTATGTGGCCGACCGGTCGGCCTACCGGTCGGACTGGCTAGCTGACCGATCACGACCGGTCGGATCTATCTGCTTGGAAGTCCAGCGTGCACAGAAGGCTTCCTGCCTTGATGGCTGACTTGACCGGTCGGACCACAATGAATATGAGTCCAGCGAGTTTAACAGGTCTACCGACCTGTTGGCCGACCGATCTAGACCGGTCGGACCAACTGGTCCTTTGGTCCAGTTGTTTCTAGAGGTGTGGCCAACCATTCGGACGACCAGACGGACTTACTGTTCTTCTTCTTTTTCTTCCTTTCTTTCTTCTACTTTCTTTTCTCCTTGCTTTCTTCTTTCTTTGCTCCTCTTTCAACCTTCATCCCATGCATCTAAATATGTTCTTTTGGTCTCCGATTGGATGAAGTCCACTCTCATTCCTACAATCACAAAACATACATTAGATGGTCCTTTTAAACATAAAAACCATGCATATAGTGTGATGTAGTGGGCTATGCAATGTATAAATTGGAGGTTCAACAAACCCCCCAACCAGCTTTTTGCTAGTCCCGAGCAAAACATGCATGGAACAATTCCAAACCTCCCAAATCCACTCTCCTTCAGAAACCATGTTTCTATCCATTCCAAAACATATAAGCATAAAATTTGGAGAAATTAGGTGATAGAAGTTGAAACCTCAAACTCTCAAAACACAATAAGCTTCCATATGAAATTCCCGCTGATTGATTGATAAATAGAAGACCTCGAACAATTTCAACCTAGTGTGCATAGTGAAAGTTCATCTAATGAGTTTCTGGGATTATCTTCTTCATGGATCAACTAAACTATAGATCTCAAGTTGTACCGAGCAACAACAAGCCTATGACAGGAATTTGTCTTACCGTCCTCCCAACGGCTTTCACACTACGTCCCATTTCAGGCTTTGGTTACGAGTAGACCATCCCCTGGTTGGTAATAGGTAGCCATTTTCGAAATTTTCCGCCATTTTCGGAATTTTCCACCATTTTCCATCATTCCCAATTTCATCCTTCCTTTTCCTTTTTCTTTTAAATTAGATAGGATTTTTAGAAATCCATATCTTTCGTTATTTTCCCATGGACAAGGATGGACAAAGTACCCCGGCTTGGTTTCTCAACACCTTTAAATCAAAGTCTAGCTAATCCACAAATCGCATAGTCCTTTCAACCCTTGAAATTCGTGTAATGTGAACTAAGTGTAAAAGTGTTCAAATTTTCTATCAATCACATCAATAGGGGAATTAACATATAAAACCATTATATTCAGAGATGTTCAAAGACTTACAACATCACACACTTTGTATCTCCTCTTCTTATACTCGTATTATCTCGAATGCATAGAAATAAAGTTTTCTAAAGGAATTTTGAAATTTTAGAAAAATTTGGAAAAAAAAATTTGTACATATGATGCTCTAAATGTTGCAACATGCTAGATGAAGAATCTCATCTCACGCCCCAACCAAATCTTGCATTGTCCTCAATGTAAAAAGATATGCAATGAGCATGAACATGAGAGCAATGGTAAAATATAAGAGTGTGAGAACAATAGTACCTGTGAGAGTCGAACATGGAAGTCTACAACCCAACAACTAAAACCTACTAAAATAGTAAAACTAAATAAAACTAAACCTAATCTACGGAAAGCAATAAAGATACCTAACTCGTCCTTTTAAAAAGAGGATCTCCATCAGACTAGGAGATCGATTATCAGTAAAACATCCAAAAGGACAAAGTTGAGCAAGATCATTAAGTAGTGTAACAAATTATTCAGAAGAACTATCCACCATCCTGCTTTGGAAAGTACATTGGTGACATTGATCATTCTAACCCATTGAAAATCCAGCTGAAAAATTTCAGCGAGTTCCTCAAGAAAATTGTCAGATGTACTAGGAAAGGAGAATTGCATTGGTTGGAAGTCATTGAATATGGATCTCCTTTCCTTCTTGTCTGGGCAAAATTCATTCAAGTATGTCAAATATGGGTCATCCCATAATTGTTCTTCGGTTTGAACAAACCAAAGAGATGTGGAGACTTCAATCACTTCATCCTCAAACATTGGGATGGATTCCACATAATCATTTGTCGCTTGTGCTTCTACAGTTGATTCTTTAATTTGGCACTCTATGGAAGGAAGCTTTTTAGGTGCATGAGGTCTCTCTCTCAAAGCATTTACTATGTCCTGAATCATGGGATCACCCCAATCTTCAAAATACGCTAAACACTCCTCGAGTGTGTAAGAGACCTCAAGAGAGGAAGTTTTCAGATTTGGACCCTTTACATCTTCCTCCTTCTCATAATTTTGTGTAGGTTGGAGTGGGTCCTCAACCTCTACACTTTCAGAAATTAGCCTCTCTATAGGCAAGTCAAGCACCAATTCTTCCAAATCCTGCATAACAAATTTGTGTAAATCAGAAATTGGCGACTTATCAAATAAATTTTTAGAAATTGACACTTCTAAGGTCTTATTAAAATTAGAATTAGATTCATCCTTAGAATGTATCAAACATGTCCCCAAGCTTTCAGGTAGATCATGTTGGAAAAACCCCCGATCTTCCATAGATTCTATCATGTTTACCTTATGGGGGCCATCATTGTCGTCCCAATCCTCAAAAGGATCAAAGATAACGACATCTAAAGGATCAAAATTCTGCCTTAAAGTGAACTCCTCTTCCACAATTGAATCAATCATATCAACCTTGTGGACATCATCATCATCCCTATACCTTTTGCCCAAGTGGAACACATTCACCTCCAACTTCATGTTCCCAAAGGACATTTGCATCACTTCATTCCGGCAATTTATGATTGCGTTTGATGTGGCAAGGAATAGGCGGCCTAGAATCACCGGTATTTGGGTGCTAGCATACATGACCGGTTGTGTGTCCAAGATGATGAAATCTACTGAGTAGTAAAATTTATCAACTTGGACTAGCACATCCTCAACTATCCCTCTCGGTACACCGATGGATCTATCAGCGAGTTGCAATGTGGTTTTGATGGGTTTTAATTTACCAAGACCCAATTGCTCGTATACCGAGTATGAGATCAAATTCACGCTTGCCCCCAAGTCTAGTAATGCACGCTTAATCCGGTAGTCTCCAATGATACATGAAATTGTGGGACTACCGGGATCTTTAAATTTTTTTTTGGGGGGGGGGGGGGGGGGGGGGTCTTTTGAGTGAGAATGGCACTCACTTGCTCATTTAGGAAGGCCTTTTGCTGCACATTATATTTGCGTTTAGTTGTGCATAGGTCCTTTAGAAACTTGGTATAGGAGGGGACTTGTTTGATGGCATCAAGCAAGGGAATGTTGATCTTGACTTGCCTAAAAATCTCTAGAATATCATGAGAGTTTGGGAGGGATTTTGGGGCAACCAATCTCGAAGGGAATGGTGCTACGGGCTTGTAAACGCTTTCCGTTTCTTGTAGGGCTAAGTTAGATCCGTCCTCATCCTCAGAATTTACCAGATCATTAGGCTTGTCGGCCTTCACCAGAATAGATTTGTCAATTTGTTTACCACTTCTCAGAGTGGTGATGGATTTGGCTTGCTCCATATGTTAGTTGGAGGGATTAGGAATGCTCACTTCATGTACTTGCTTTGGATTGAGCTGAGGTTGGGCCGGAAAGGTCCCTTCCCTAGCATTCAAGCGTCCCTTAATCTCATCAACCAATACTTTAAGCTCTTGGAACATTTGCTGATTCGTTTAGTTAATTTGCGTTTGCCCTTGTATAAACGCTTTCAAGGTATCCTCCATTGAGAAATGAGGTGGGGCCATATTTTGCATGGGTGGCCCTCCTTGAGAGTTGGTAGAATTGTCAGTGAGAGCATTCTTCCAACTGAAATTTAGGTGGTTCTTCCAACTAGTATTGTACGTATTACCCACCGGTCCATTGAAAGGCCGTTGATACCCATATGTGGCATTTGCATGTTCATGTAACACCTCTTGAAACGCAGGAATTGTAGGACAATCTTGCGTAGCGTGTAAATTGGTGAGACAAATCCCACATATAGTCTCAATAGCTTCATTGGACTTTCAAATTCCACTCTTACTAAGTTCCATGGCCTCGATCTTCCTTGTGAGGTTGGCTATCCTTGCATTCACGTCGTCTTCCTCCTTGAGGATATATATCCCTCCTTTCTCTTTCTCTTGAGTAGGCTTGGGGTTATTGGGTTTATCCGAGGTATCCCAAGATTAGGTATTCTCAGCCAACACATCCAAATAACTCCAAGCTTCATCCGAATTTTTGCTCATGAACTCACCGTTGCACATCATCTCTATGAATTGGCGCATATTGGAACTTAATCCATCGTTAAAGAAGTTTATAATTCGTCAACTCTCGTAGCCATGATGTGGGCAAGCAAGTAGGAGGTCCTTAAATCTCTTCCAACATTGGAAAAAAGATTCAGCCTCTTTAGCCGAAAAGTTCATTATGGGTCTTCGAAGGGTGTTCGTTTTATGAGCCAGGAAGAACTTTTTCAAGAATTCTCGGGTCATCTCGTTCCATGACCCTATCGAATGTGGTATAAGAGAGTGAAGCCAATCTTTGGATCTTTCTTTCAATGAAAAGGGAAAGAGTTTAAACTTAATGGTATCTTCCAAAACATTGGTGTATTGCAAGGTAGCCACCACTTCTTCGAATTCTTTTAAGTGCAGATATGGGCTGTCAGAGTCTAGCCCATGGAGCTTTGGTATAAGTTGAATTACACCCGGCTTTATGTCAATATTTCCCCCGGTTGGTGGTAGAACCACACAAGAGGGTGTAGTTACACGGGCTGGTTGTAGGTAGTCCCATAGTGATCTCATTGGAGGAACGTTGTGTACCTCATTCTCTCCTACTCCCTCTTGATTTGCGTTTGTAGTTGGAGTAAGGGGGGAGGATCCAAACTTAAAGGTGTTTGATCCATACTCCCCAAACTTTCACAATGTTCTTGGTAATTTCATACTCGTCTATGGACTGACATGGTCCAACTAGGCCACCTTCGGATTGGAGATGATTGGAGTGGTCACGTTCCCAACGGGACATAAACCACTCAACTAAAAACTAAACTAGTCCTAAATTTTGAAATTGATCTAAAAAAAATTAAAAAATCTGCAAAAAGTTAAGTTAGAAGGATATTACCCGATATGCTTGAACTAGAGAAGAAATCCTACAAAACAAACAATTTTGATTAGTTCTAAGGAATCAGAAAAACCCTATCTACTTCTACTTCTACTTCTACAGCCACTAAAATAATTTGGAAACCGTTATCTAAATTCCCTGGCAACAGCGCCAAAAACTTATTCGCTCGCCTCAAGTGCAAGCTGTGATGTAGTAATAAAACTCGGTAAGACCGAGGTCGATCCACAGGGAATTAGAAACAAATCCCAAACTATTCCAGCAACTCAGTTTGCAATGAATAAAGGATTCAATTGAGTAATTAAGCTAAAACAGAAACTTAATGAAAAGAAGTAATTTAAGGACACTAAGGCATTCAAGGATGCACTTGTAGCAACCACATGTGAATCCAATCAATCCAAGCAAGATATACAACTAGATTTGAAGTCCTATCTCTCATCTAGTTGGAAAATTAAGCATTAAACACATTCAGTCCCACTCAAGTTGAACTTCTAGGTTCTAGTCCCATTCAACAGTGTAGAATCCGGAATCATAGCCTTCGGAGTAACAGCATGCCTATGGACTATGGCCTGCTCAAGGATTACTATAATTCGAATCTAAATAAGCACAATGTGATAATCTCAGAGAATTGCAAGGAATCCATGTCCGGAGCACATGAACTCTCATTCACCTCTCAGCCTTAGCTGAGAGATTCTAGCCAAGCATTGTCATACTACAATTAAAACTCATGAAAGAACTAGAAAACATAGAAAAACCGGAGTTTGGAGAGTTGCAGACGCTCCACGAGGGCTTCCTTCCTCTCCCAGGACGTCCCTTGGCTTTTATGATACCCTAGGAAGAACCCCTAGGTGTCCTTTTATAGTGAGGACGCACGGTTGCATCGGAATCTTTCAGAAACCGCGTAAGGATACGCAGTGCGCAGTAATTTTCGGAGCCAGAAATAGAAACTGCCTGTTTTGTATGTGGCCGACCGGTCGGACGACCAGTCGGACTGGCTGGCCGACCGGTCACGATCGGTCGGACCTATCTGCTTGGAAGTCCAGCGTGCACAGAAGGCTTCCTGCCTTGATGGCCGACTAGTCGGACCACAATGAATATGAGTCCAGAGAGTTTAACAGGTCTACCGACCTGTTGGCCGACCAGTCCAGACCGGTCGGACCAACTGGTCCTTTAGTCCAGTTGTTTCCAGAGGTGTGGCCGACCGGTCGGACGACACGTCGGACTTGCTGTTCTTCTTCTTTTTCTTCCTTTCTTTCTTCTACTTTCTTTTCTCCTTGCTTTCTTCTTTCTTTGCTCCTCTTTCAACCTTCATCCCATGCATCTAACTATGTTCTTTTGGTCTCTGATTGGATGAAGTCCACTCTCATTCCTACAATCACAAAACATACATTAGATGGTCCTTTTAAACATGAAAACCATGCCTATAGTGTGATGTAGTGGGCTATGCAATGTATAAATTGGAGGTTCAACACTTATCTGGATCACTCACACACATGTATATTGTAAAGCAGGATATTGGATGACTTTACTACGAAACCTTTTAATCCATCTAATGATTCTGCTAAACTTTATGCTTTTGGATTAGTTGTTGGGATTAACCTTCTAGTCTGACGGAGGATTCCTAAAATGATATCCCGTTAGGATTTGCTCTGATCAGTAGATTCAGTTGTGAAGTAACCCATCTCCAAAGGCTAATCTTGCCATGCAATATATTTCTTAGGTGATATCTCTCTTTCTCACTTCCCTTTATTCTGTCATTTCTCTCATGTATTGCATTCATTGTATATTTTCTTACATTGAGGACAATATAAAGTTTTGGTTGGGGGGTGAGAGATTCCTTAGATGAATCTACTAGCTTTTGTGACATTTCAAGCAATGATGTAAAAAAATTTCTATTTTTCTGAAAATTCAAAAATCCTTTGGAAAACCGTGTTTATATGCACTTGGGATGTCATAAGTATGAAAAGAAGAGAGGTGTAATGAAAAGATTTTGAAACTCTTAAAGGACCTATAACATGATAGTTTTCTATTTGAATTCCCCTATTGATATGATTGATAGAATTTTTTAATACTTGTGCACCGAGTTCACGTTACATGATTCTCATGGTTTGAAAGGATTATGTGGATTTGTGGATTAGCTAGGCTTCAATTTAAGGTGTTGAGAAACTAAGCCGGGGTACTTTGTCCATCGTAGTCCATGGGAAAAGAACGAAAGATATGGATTTCTAAAAATCCTATCTAATGTGTATAAAAAGGAAAGGAAGGATGAAAATATGGGAATGATTGAATATATGATGGAAAAATTCTGAAAAGGGCTACCTATTACCAACCGGAGGATGGTCTACTTGTAACCAAAGCCAGAAATGGGACGTAGTGTGAAAGTCGTCGGAAGGACGGTAAGGCAAATTCCTGTCATAGGCTTGTTGTTGTTGATCTATACACTTTCAGATCCATAGTTTAGTTGATTTATGAAGAAGATAATCCCTGAAAATCATGAGATGAACATTCACTATGCAAACTAAGTTGAATTTGTTCAAATTCTTCTATTTATCATTCAATCAGCGGGAATTCTATATGAACACTTATTATGTTGAGGGAGTTTAAAATTTCAATTTCTATCACTAATTTTCTCTAAATTTTGTATTTGTGTGTCTTGGAGTTTATAGAAGCATAGCTGAAAGAGAGTTGGGTTTTTTAGAATGAAACTCGTTTCATGCATGTTTTGCTCGAGACTAGCAAAATGCTGGTTGGGGGTGTATTGAACTCTTAATTGTGCATATTCAAACCCCAATTCATCACATATTATGCATGGTTTGCATGTTTAAAAGACTACTCTAATGCATGATTGTGATTGTAGGAACGAGATGGAGATTTCACTGATTCAAGGCTAAAAAGAGCACTTTGCATACATTAAAGATCAAGGAACCAAGTGCAAAAGGATTGAAGAAAGAAGCAACGGAGCAAAGGAAGAAAGAAGAAAGAAGTGCAGAAAAATGCACTTAAGATCGGTCGTCCAACCGGTCGGCCATAGCCCAGGATCGGTCGTCCGACCGGTCCGAACACTCAATAGGAGGACCCTTGCTGCCCAAACTCACTGGACCAATTAGGACCGGTCGTCCGACCGGTCGACTGTCACTCAGACCAGTCGTCCGACCAGTCGAGCACTCAACAGAGAAGGGGTGAAAATCTCAAAAGCTTGTTGGACTGTTTTTAACGTTTCATGACCGATCGTCCGACCGGTCGTCCATGGGCTCAGACTAGTCGTCCGACCGGTCGGCAGCATAATAGAGCTTGTCCGTGAAGCTCCGATTTTCTCTGTGCAATCTGGAATCTTTCGCGCCAATCTATAAATAGGACTTCTCCTCTTTATACCCAGGCATGCTAGGACGTGGGATCATCAAGGAGGTTTAGGAGATGGATTCTACTTCAAATTTTCCTAGTTTTTCTTCAAGTTTTCCTAGTTTTTATGGTTTTTAAGGCTTCTAGTTCAAGGATGTTAAAAATGAATTAAAACCTCTTAGTTAAGGCTAAGAGGTGAAGCTTTTGATTTGTTTTTTTATGGATTGATGCAACCTAGGTTTCCTTTTCATGTTTTAATTAAAGAATTTAGTTTAAATTGAGTTTGAATAAAGTATTAGTTCAGTTTTACTTTGATTTCTTGATGACTCCGGGCTCATGTGATTCTTAGTGATTCTAAACTTTGTAGCTTATCTTTTGGGCATTATTTATGCTTGTGTAGTTCATTGATCTATCATCGACTCTGGGCATGGTAAACCCTTTGATTGCCTTGTGTACAATGGCATGATCTTCATGTGGGAACTCATTCAACTAAAGTTCTTATCTTTTGTTATAATTTAAGATAGTTGTTTGCTGATTGATTTTGATTTAATTAGAGTTCTAATCATTGGTTATATTCATGTCTAGTGATAAGATTTGATGAAAGCTATGGTTGTGAATCTCAAATAGATTGGAAAGAGGCTTGGCTTAAACAATTGAGTGTGCCCAAGGCCTGAGCATTGTTGTGAGAATCGAATCAATAAACAAGCAACTGTTTTAAATAATTGTTGATTGAACCGCTCTATATTCTGATCGGATAGAGATATAAATTTGATTCTAATTGTGTAGTGAGAGACCTAGTTGTGTTGATGCATTGAAAATAGTCAAAAGTGGATCCTTGGCGCTCTAATGCCTTTTAGATTATTATTGCCTTACACATTCACTGTTTAAAACCAATTCTCTATTGTTTAGATTTAATTCTTAATGCGATCTTAATTATAAGTTGTTTTAGATACATTTAGAGAATACCCATACATAAATCTCTGTGGGAATGATACTCGGTCTTTCCGAATTATTACTACTTCGCAACCTTATACTTGGGGAGTGAACAATTTTTTATTTATGCAAACAACCACGGGATGTTGATGATGAGGTCAATGAAATAAATTTGATTGACTTGTTCGTGAAAGATACATCCTTTTTGACATTCCATTCCGATCCCTTAGAGGCAGGTTTGGCCCACTCATACAAGATTGATGATGATATGATACAAGAGATGGATGTCATTTTAGATTCTGTGCCGGTACTTATACTAACATATGGAAGACAGCATTTGAACCTTAGCCTTTAACCGAGAACAAGCCTCTTCCATCTAGTATCAAAGCTCCGAAGCTCGACTTAAAATTATTGCCTATAGATTTGAAATATGTATATTTAGGTCGAGATGAGACATATTCGGTGGTGATTTCTTCTCACTTGGATGAGGAACAAGATAGTAGGCTGATTACTACTCTAAAAGAGCATAAGAATGGCATCGGGTGGTTAATTGCGTATCTCAAAGGCATAGACCCTTGATATGTACTCATCACATATATCTTGAGGAGAATGCAAAGACGTCTAGGCAACCACAAAGACGCCTTAATCAAAATATGAAGGAGGTGGTTAAAGTCAAGGTGTTGAAACTATTGGATGTGGTATCATTTACCCAGTCTTCAATAGTTAATAGGTGAGTCCAACTCAAGTTGTACCTAAGAAATCCGGCATAACTATCATAGCCAATGCCAACAATGAACTCGTACCAACCAAGCTTACTACCGGTTGGAGAATGTGCATTGACTACCAGAAGCTAAACACTGTCACGAGGAAATACCACTTCCCTTTACCCTTTGTTGATCAAATCTTAAAAAGGTTAGCGGGTCATTCCCACTTTTGCTTCCTCGATGGATATTCGGGGCATAACAAAAAAAGATCTCCCTAGATGACCAAGAGAAGACAACATTCATATGTCCATTCGGCACTTTTGCCTATAGAAGGATGTTGTTTGGACTGTGCAATGCTCCTGCCACTTTTCAGCGTTGTATGTTGAGTATTTTTTCTGATATGGTGGGGAAGATTCTCAAAGTCTTCATGGATGACTTCTCAGTATTTGGTTGTAATTTTGATGAGTGCCTCATGCACTTAAAAACAGTTTTAAAAAGATGTGAAGAAAAGAACCTCGTATTGAATTGGGAGAAATGTCACTTTATGATTCAAAGGAATAGTCCTTGGTCACATTATCTCAGAAAAAGGAATCGAGGTGGACAAAGCTAAAATTGATCTTATCTCTAACCTCCCACCACCTAAAAGTGTACGAGATGTGCGGTCCTTCTTAGGACACGCCGGATTTTATAGAAGGTTCATAAAGGACTTTAGTTCCCTCTCTTGTCCCTTATGTAACCTCCTCCAAAAAGAAAACTCATTCGAGTGGAATAGGGAATGTTAAAATGCCTTTGTCAAACTTAAAGGTATGTCGACATGTGCACCTATAATGCAACCACCTGATTGGAGCCTTCCTTTTGAGATTATGTGCGACGCTAGTGACCACGCTATTGGGGCGTCATCTACTATGCAAGTAGAGAGGAAACCATATGTCATCTACTATACAAGTAGAACTTTAAACTCGGCTCAAGCAAACTACACCACCACAGAAAATGAACTCTTAGCCGTATTATTTACTTTGGACAAGTTTAGGTCCTACTTGATCGGATCCAAGATCATCATATTTACCGATCATGCCGCGCTTAAGTACCTTCTTTCTAAGAAGGATGCTAAGCCGCTCTTGTTGCGATGGATCCTCCTACTCCAGAAATTTGACATAGAAATACAACATAAAAAGAGAGTAGAAAACGTAGTGGCTGACCACCTCTCGAGATTTGTTCTCACCGATTCCCTTGAGATGACTGCGATCAAGGACATGTTCCCTAATGAACAACTTTTCAAAGTCTCCTAATCACCATAATATGCGGACATTGCTAACTATCTTGCTACAGGTACAATTTCGACACATTAGAAAAAGCAAGATAAGGATAAATTCTTCAACGAGATAAGAAAATTCCTATGGGACGACCCATACTTATTCAAGTACTATCTCGATCAGATTATAAGGAGATGTGTGCCGAATCATGAGCAACACAGTATCATCTCCTTCTGTCACTCTTAGGCTTGTGGTGCCCACTTTTCGGCTAAGAAGACCACAACCAAAATTCTGCAATGTGGGTTCTATTGGCCCACCATGTTCAAAGATACACATAAGTTTTATAAGACGTGTGAACCTTATCAAAAATTGGGAGGAATATCCCATCGAAATATGATGTCACTCAATCCCATTTTACCAATCAAAATTTTTATTGTTGGGGCATCGATTTCATGGGTCTATTCCCATCTTCTTTTGGAAATTTATATATTTTGCTTGCCGTTGATTATGTTTCAAAATGGCTCGAGGCGATTTCATGCCGGAACAATGACCATAAAACTGTCATTTGATTTTTAAAAGAAAACATTCTTTCTCTGTTTGGAGCACCTCGAGTCATTATCAGTGATGGAAGGTCTCACTTTTATAACCGACCATTTGAAGCTTTAATGAAGAAGTAAGGTGTTAATCATAAGGTGAGCACTCCCCATCACCCATAAATAAGTGGACAAGCTGAGATATCCAATAGGAAAATCAAACACATTTTAGAAAAACAGTAAACCCCGATCGCAAGGATTGGTCACTTCGACTCACTGATGTGCTTTAGGCTTACTGTACAGCTTTCAAGACCCCATTAGAATGTCTCCGTATAGACTTGTATATGGGAAAGCTTGTCACTTGCCTGTGGAGTTGGAACACAGGGCATATTAGGCAATAAAGAAAATGAATTTCGATTTCGACAAAGCAAGCCTGCTGCGCAAACTTCAATTGAATGAACTTGCGAAACTCCGGAATGAAATGTATGAGAATGCGAGAATTTACAAGGACAAGATGAAGCTGTTCCATGATAAGAGCATCCTTCATAAGACTTTCACGATTAATCAAAAGGTCCTTATGTATAACTCTCGTCTATATTTATTTCTGAAAAAATTGAGGTCTCAATAAACTAGTCCCTTTATTGTCAAAACTGTATACCCTTATGGGACTGTTGAGTTGTTGAATCTAAGGAACGGTAACATATTCAAAGCTAATGGTCAGCATTTAAAGCCGTTCTTTAAGAACTTCCCTTCAGAAGGTATGTCCATACCTCTGACTGATCTTGTGTATCAGGATACTTGATCTCCTAGTCTGACGGAGGTATGGAGAAGTTTAGGATTAGGATTTTGTTACCTTTTGATTTATTTATTTTTCAGTAGGTTTGTTAGAGGAGGTAGAATTCCAACTTTTTCTCTCTCAGATACTCTCATTCCTCACTTTCTTTTTTATCATTACTCTCATGTTATCATTACATTCACATCTTGTTACATTGAGGACAATGTGAGATTCGGTTGGGTGGTGAGATCATCTAGTATTTTGTACATTTTGAGCAATCATGTAGGAAAATTTTCAATTCTCTGAAATTTTAAAACTCTCTTGCAAAGCATTGTTTCTATACACGTTAGATAGTACAAGTATAAAAGGAAGAAAGATGAAGCATTGTGATTTTAAAATCCTTGAATTATTTTAAAATATAGTAAATTTTTATATGAATTCCCATAGTGAATGATTGATAGAAATTTTAAACATTTTGAGTCTAGCTCACGTCACATGATTTTCATGATGGAGGGGATTACTAGATTTGTGGATTGATTAGACTGTGATTTAAGGTGTTGAGGAACCAAGCCGGGGAATTTTGTCCATATTTGTTCATGAGAAAATAAGAGAAAGGAACGAAAGATATGGATTTATAAAAATTATATCTAATGTGTAAGAAAAGAAAAGAAAAGAAAGTTTGGTTAATCTTAAATATTTGTTGAGAAAATTTCAAAAAGGGCTACCTACTAACTAACTAGGGGAAGGTCTACCCGTAACCTAAGTTGAAAATAGGAAGTAGTGTGAAAGCCATCAAAGGAACGATAAGGCAATTTCTTGTCAGAGGCTTGTTGTTGAACTATACACTTTGGATCTTCGGTTTGATTAATTTATGAAGAAGGTAATCCCTGAAGTTCATGAAATGAGCATTCACTTTGCACAATAGACCACATTTGTTCTAGATCTTCTATTTATCAATAAATTGGCGGGAATTCTATGTGGAACATTTACGGTATTTGGAGGGTTTAAGATTTTGATTTTTATTGTTGATTGTCTCTTAAATTTATACATGTATGTTTTAGAGTTTACAGAAGAATGTTTCTAAGAGAGAGTTGAGTTTTAGAGGATGGATTGGTTTTACGCATATTTTTCTTGGGACTAGCAAAATGCTGGTTGGGGGGTGTGTTAAGCTCTTAAATGTGTTTATTATAACCACATTTCATATCTAACTATGCACAATTCATACGCTTAAAGACTTACATATTGCGTGGTTTTGTAATTGTAGGAATAGGAGAGAGGCCTCGCCATTTGGATGTTAAAGGACACTTTAAATGGTCATTGAAGAGTCAAGGAAAGGAAGAAGGAGAGGAAGAAATCAAGCAAAGAAAGTCTGAAGAGAAAGCAGAAAGGAATGAAGAAACAGCATATTCCGATGGATCGCCAATGGGTCTTTGATCAATCGGAGGAGGTTCCGATGGGTCTCCGATCGATCGGACCATCCATCGGACCAACCTTATAAACCAAATTTTGAATAAACTCTCTGGACATATTTTCGATCAATCGGCACATCTCCGATTAATAGAAAGGAGGTGTCCAATCAATTGGAGGCATGTCCGATCAATCAGACATAGCGGTGGAAAATAACAACTCTCTGGACTCTTTTATGATCAATTGATCGATCTATGATCAATCGGAGACTACATTCTGATCAATCGGAGGGAGCTCCGATCAATCGGACCTGTCTACGTAAGCTGCGTTAGGAGTTACGCAATTCCAGAAGTTTCCAGGTCGGTGGCGAATTTTGGCTATAAAAGAAGACCTCTATGTTGTTCCTAAGGCATCCGAGAAGAGATCTATTACAGTGGGAGGCGAGGAATGATGAATTTGAAGTTCCACAACTCCCTCTTTCCAGTTTTCTTTCTAGTTTTCATGTTTTTGTTAGCTTTCATGTTTTCTTTTAGCATGATAGGTTAAACCTCTTAGCTAGGGCTAAGAGGTGAAGTTTGTAGATGATGTAAGATGTTTTAATTCATTCTAGGGTTTCATTGTAAGACGTTTTAATTCATTTTAGGGTTTCATGAATTGATTTTGAATGTTGAACAATGGTTGGCTTAAGGTTGAATAAAGTTTAAGTTAGTTTTT
The DNA here is from genome assembly GCA_003013855.2 of Liriodendron chinense. Taxonomy (NCBI): domain Eukaryota; kingdom Viridiplantae; phylum Streptophyta; class Magnoliopsida; order Magnoliales; family Magnoliaceae; genus Liriodendron; species Liriodendron chinense. The sequence goes on from ML058508.1 coordinate 196,127, forward strand.
CTTAATCTTATGATGACTCATGGATGTTTAGGAGAATTATCTTAGTTTCTTAATCATTTTGTAAACATCTTGACTTGTACGCTCCAAGGAATCGGATTCTAGACGCTCTAGAACTTGGTTCTTTATGTGGAAACTTTAAACCAAAGTTCTATCTTTTTCTGAGAATTCTGGAATGTGTGTTAGTTGTTTGTGTGATTTGAATCAAGTTAAAACCATGATATTAGTTAAGCCTAGTAACAGGGTTTGATGTTTATCATAGTTGTGATCTTAATCAATTGGAAGTAGGATTGACCTATGCAATTGAGAGTGCTCAAGTCCTAACTTGAATTAAGGGAGTCACGTTGATGAACAACACATGTGACAGATTGTTTTGATGGTATAACCACTCTATAATCCGGCTAGATAGGATTTGATTTTGACTTTAGTTGTGTAATTGAGAAACCACAGCGAATTATGCATCAAGGATTGCTACAAGTGGATCCTTGGCACCCTAGTGCCTCTTTTATATTGATTACATTCACTTCTAGTTAAAGATTACCCATCTACATTCAAATTCCAAATCTATTTTGTTTGATTTCAATTAGAGACTATTGGAAGTAGTTCTGTGAATTCCTTAAGTTAGTCCCTGTGGATCGACCTCAGTCTTACTGAGATTATTACTACATCGCAGCCTTGCACTTAAGGCGAGTGAACAATAACTAGATTAAAATTGACCTAGAAGACCAGGAGAAAACCACATTTACATGCCCGTTTAGTACATTTGCACACCGAAGAATGTCATCTGGTCTATGTAATGCGCCTGCCACCTTTTAGAGATGCATGTTAAGCATATTTTCTGACATAGTGGCCGTTTTCTCGAGGTTTTCATAGACTACTTCTCTGTTTTTTTATTGTACCTTCGATGAATGTCTCAATCACTTGAAGTTGGTCTTGACCCAGTGTGAAGAGAAAAATCTTGTATTAAACTGGAAAAAGTATCATTTCATGGTATAGAAGGTGATTGTCCTTGGTCATATCATATCGTCCAATGGAATTGAGGTGGACAAGGCCAAGATTGAAATTATTACTAATCTACCACCTCCCAAGATCATACACAATGTGCAATCCTTCTTAGGACACGCAGGCTTTTATAGAAGATTCATTAGGGAATTTAGCCACATCTCTCATCCCCTATGTAATCTTCTCCAAAAGGACAACTAATTCGAGTGGGATGTCGAATGCCAAGTAGCTTTTTCAAAGCTATGTTAACAACCGCACCTATTATGCAACCACCGGATTGGTCACTTCCTTTTGAACTTATGTGCGACGCGAGTGATTATGCTATTGGGGAGGTATTAGGACAAAAGAAGGATAAAAAGTCCCACGTTATCTACTATGCGAGTAGGACTCTGAATCCTGCCCAAGTTAATTACTCAATTACGGAGAAGGAGCTCCGAGCCGTGGTTTTTGCGTTGGACAAATTCCAAGTAGTTTTGCCTCAGACCCTACCTGATAGGATCCAAGATCATCCATCATATACACGTATCATGCAGCGTTGAAGTACCTTCTCTCTAAGAAGGATGCTAAGCCCCGCTTGCTTAGATGGATCCTACTCCTTCAAGAATTCGATTTAGAGATAAAAGACAAGAAGAGAGTAGAGAACGTGGTGGCGGATCATCTATCCCACCTAGTGCAGCCCTATTCCATCGACGAATCACCTATTCAGGACTTATTCCCTGATGAGCAACTCTTTGTTACTATTCATCCACCATGGTACGCTGATATAGCAAATATCTTTCTACAGGTGTGATGTTGACTCGATGGACTGCGCAAGACAAACGAAAATTTTTAAGAGAAGTGCGCAGATTTTTCTAGGATGAACCTTTACTTTTTAAATATTGCCCAGACCAGATCATAAGGAGATGTGTACCTGATGATGAACAACAAAGTGTCATCTCCTTTTGTCATAGTTAAGCATGTGATGGTCATTTTTCCACCAAGAAAACCACTGTAAAAATTTTGCAATGTGGTTTTTATTGGCCCACCATGTTTCGAGACACCCACGAGTATTGCAAAGCTTGTGAGAAATCTCAAAAGCTAGGAGGATTATCTCGTAGAAACATGATGCCTCTCAATCCAATTCAACATATCGAAGTATTCGACTGTTGGGGCATTGACTTTATGGGACCATTCCCCTCATCATTTGGCTATGTTTATATATTGCTAGCAGTAAATTATGAGTCTAAGTGAGTAGAGGAGATTCCTTGTAGAACTAATGATCATCGCACGGTTCTACGGTTTCTTAAAGAAAACATATTATCCAGATTTGGAACACCTAGAGCCATCATAATCGATGGTGGCTCTAACTTTTGCAATAAGCCATTTGCCAATTTAATGAAGAAATACAGCATAACGCATAAAGTAAGCAACCCTTATCACCCATAGAAAAGTAGGCAAGTTGAGATTTCCAACCTGGAAATTAAACACATTCTACAGAAAACAGTGAATCCCGATCGCAAGGATTGGTCACTCCGATTGACCAATGCGCTTTGGGCTCACTGTACAGCTTACAAGACCCCGATTGGAATGTCTCCCTATAGATTAGTCTGTGGTAAAGCTTGCCACTTGCCTGTGGAACTTGAACACAAGGCCTACTAGGCAATTAGGGCATTAAACTTCAATGTTGACAAAGTAGGCTTGTTCGCAAACTCCATTTGAACGAGCTTGACGAAATCCGAAATGATGCATATGAAAGCTTGAGAATTTACAAAAGTAAAATGAAAGCCTTCCATGATAAATATATTCTCAAGAAATCTTTTCATGAAGGCCAAAAAGTAATCTTGTATAATTCCCGACTTCATCTTTTTCCAGGACAATTGAGATCTCGATGGACCGACCCACACATCGTAAAAGAAGTTTTTCCTTATGGGGCTGTCGAGATAAAAAAAACTCAGCAAACAGTAACTGTTTCAAAGTGAATGGCCAAAGATTGAAATTGTTATTGAAAAATTTAATTCAGAGAACATGTCCATCCCTCTGAATGATCCTGTCTATTAGAATGTAGATCTCCTAGTCTGATGGAGATTCTCTTTTTAAAAGTAGGATTAGTTTATTTCCTATTTTTAGTTTATTAAGATTACTTGTTGGAGGATGAATTCCAATTTTTTACCCCCTCCAAGTCCTCTCATTTTCACTCTCCCTCTATTATACCATTGCTCTCATGTTACATGCATAGCATATCCTTTTACATTGAAGACAATGTAGAATTTAGGTTGGGGGTGAGATGCCTTTCAAATCTAGCATTTTGTGACATTTCAAGCTAATTTTGTAAGAAATTTTTTTATTCTTCTAAACATTCAAAACTCCTTTGAAAAACTTTTTTTCTATACACTTAGGATATTATGAGTATGAGAGACATAGAAATGATATGATATTGAAATCCTTAAATTATCTTAGAAATAATAAGTTTCCATATGAATTCACCTATTGATTGGCTTAATAGAATATTTGAACACTTTTGCGTCTAGTTCACATTACACGATTCTTATGGTTGAAGGGATTATGTAGATTTATAGATTAGCTAGACTAAATTCTAAAAGTTTTAAGGAACCAAGCCGGGGAACTTTGTCCATCACGTTCATGAATAAAAAGAAAAAAAGAACAGAAGATATAGATTTCTAAAAATCCTATCTTATATTGAAAAGAAAAAAAAAGTATGGTTATTCATTAATATATGTTGCAAAATTTCGAAAAGGGCTACCTATCACTAAACAGGGGAAGGTCTATCCGTAACCTAAGCTGGGAATGGGAAGTAGTATGAAATTTGTCGAAAGAATGGTAAGACAAATTCTTGTCATAGGCATATGGTTGATCTGTACACCTTTAGACCTTTAGTTTTGCTAATATATGAAGAAGATAATCCTGAAAATTCATAAGATGAACACTCACTATGCATACTAGACGACTCTTGTTCAGATTCTTCTTTTTGTCAATCAATCAGTGAGAATTCTATATGATATAATTAAGGAGTTAAGCTTTCAATACTTATCATTAGTTTCTTTGAATTTCATACTTGTATGTCTTGAAGTTTGTAGAAAAATAATTTCCAAGAGAGTTGATTTTTGAAAAGTTGGATTGGTTTCATGCATGTTTTGCTTGGGACTAGCAAAATGCTGGTTGGGGGGTGTGTTGAGCATTAAATTATACTTAATTAGACCATATTTCATCATGCATTTTCACATTTAAAACTGTTAAACTAGTTCTCATTATGCATGAATTTGTGTTTGCAGCTATTGAAGAGAGATCGCATGGACTCAACACTAAAATCACAAAATTAAGAAGATGAGGAATCAAGTTTGGATCATACCAAACTAAGGAAGAAATGATCGATGAAGATCGGAACTCAAGCAAGCCCAAATGTGCAGAAACAGGGAAGTTCGGGTGCCTTAGACCAGGGTCGGGCGCCCTAACCCAAGCAAAAAATAGAGAGAAAGCTCGCTGGAGGTTTTTGACCTCCAGCCTGATACCAGGTCGGGCGCCCGACCTCCAGCTCAAGCGCCCGGCATTGTAGGCTCCGAAATCATGTTTCGTAAGAAATGTTGCGAGTGGTCCATTTTCTCTATAAAAAGACCTCTCTACCTTCATCTAAAATCATCAGAGAAAAGCCCTAGAGCTGCTAGAGGTGGTGGAGCTCAATATGGAGGCTCTCCAACTCGGTTCTTTTAAATTTTTCTTCCATTTTTTAGTTCAATCATGTATTGGACTAGCTAGACCCCTTTGCTAGAGCTGAAAGGGGAAGCTTTAGGTTTTTTTTATGGATTGATTCAACCTAATTGATGTTTTAATAATTTAATGTTAAGCCATGGTTTGATTCATGTTTGAATGGAGTTATAGTTTAAGATTCTCTTAGATCTTCTATGTCTCTTAGCTTAGGGGATGCTTTGTGGATTTAAATCTATCAACTCACCTATGTGCATTGCATAGATCTGTACCATTCTTAGATCTATCATTGACTCCGGCCAGATAGATGCTTTGATTGCCATTTCTTCTACAATACGATCATAAAGCCAAAGTTCTAATCTTTGTTGCTGAACTAAGATAGAGGCTTTGCAGATTAATTTCGGTTTAATCAAAGTTCAAATCATTGGTTCTATTCAAGTCTAGTGACAGGATTCAATGAAAGCTATGATTATGAACTTGACTCAATTGGAAAAGGGATTGGCCTATGCGATTGGGTATGGCCCATACCCGAGCACAACTACGGGAACCAAATCAATATGCAAACCGTTGTCTTAATCTATATTTGATTTAACTGATTTATCTTTCGCCCGAAATCGCCGAGTTGAGTTAGACAATTAAGAGCAACCGAAAGTGGAACCTTGAAATCTCTAGTCCAATTCTCATTTCTGAATTTAATCACTCATCTATTGCTATTCTTAATTACAAATTCAAATCTCATTCGTAATCCTAAATAGTCTAATATAATTAGTTGGAATTGATCTCCCTCCCTGTGGATCGACCTCGATCCCACTGAGTTATTACTATATCGCAGCCTTGCACTTGAGGCGAGAAAACAATTACTGTTCGCTTCCCTGAGTGTAGGGTTACGATGTAGTAATAATCTCGGTAAGACCGAGGTCGATCCACAGGGAAGGAAGTAAATAATTCAAATTATCCTAATAACTAGAATCTTAAGAGGTTTGTGAAATCGGTTTTGAATAGAAAAATCTGATAATGAAAAGATAACTAGAGTATCAAGGATCCACTTATAGCTCTCCTTAGATGCATAATTCGTTATGGTTTCTCACTTACTCAACTAGAATCGAAATCAAATCCTATCTAGCCGGATGATAGAGCGATTATATTATCAAAGCAATCCAACACATGTGTTGTTCATCAACATGATTCCCTCAATTCAAGTTAGGACTTGAGCACACTCAATTGCATAGGTCAATCCTAGTTCTAATAGATTAAGATCAAAACCATAATAATCATCAAACTTTGTCACAAAGCTTAATTAATCCATGGTTTGAACTTGATTCAAATCACATAAACACCCAACACATATTTCAGAATTTCTAGAAAAGATAGAACTTTGGTTTGAAGTTCCCACATGAGGATCAAAGGTCTAAAGCGTATTGAATCCAATTCCTCGGAGCGTACAGGTCTAGAATCATTCAAAATAATTAAGAACTCAAGCAATTCTTCTAAACATCCATGAGTCATCATAAGATTAAGAAAAACTACTTAACACTTTATTCAAACTTCTAAAAACCATTGTTCTTCAATAAATCCAACTTGAAACCAATAAATCGAATTAAAAAATCTAAGAAAACTATAAGGTTCACCTCTTAGCTCTAGCTAAGAGATTAGCTAATGAAAAGCATATTAAAAACTAGAACTAGAACTAGAAGAAGAAAAAGAAAACTAGTCGTAGGAGGCTAGGAAGCCTCCTAGGTCTTGAATCCTTTGCTCCCCACGTTGCTAGATGCCTTAGGAACAGGCCGTAGGTGTCCTTTTATAGATTGGCGCGGAAGATTCCAGATTGTGCGACAAATCACGCAATTGCGCAGAGAAAATTAGAGCTTTACGGACAAGCTCTGTTACGTTGCTGACCGGTCGGACGACCGGTCATAAAACATAAAAAACAGTCCAGCAAGCTATGTTTCTCTGGACTCATCTCGACCTGTCTGGCGACCGGTCTGGCGATCGGTCTAGCTGTGTAGACCTGTCTGGCGACCAGTTTAGTGACCGATCTTGGGATAGGTCGTAGGACAGGTCTTGAGATAATCTTCAATGCATACAAAGTGACTCTTTTAACTATGAATTAGTGAAGTCTCCCTCTCATTCCTACAATCACAAATCCATGCATTAGATTAGTGTTTAAATCATGAAAACCATGCATAATGAGTGATGAATTGGGGTTAGAATATGCATAATTAAGAGCTCAACAATTACCTACCGGTCCATTAAAAGGCCGTTGATACCCATATGCGGCGTATCCTTACTCTTTGTAACACCTTTTGAAACACAAGGATTGTATGACAATCTTACGTAGAGTGTACATTAGCGGCACAGATTCCGCATACATTCTCGATAGCTTCAATGGACTTAGAAACTCAACTTTTACTTAGTTCCACGGCCTCGATTTTCCTTGTGAGGTTGGCTATCCTTGCATTTACATCATCTTCCTCCTTAAGGATGTAGATGTTGAGCCTCCAATTTATACATTCACTAACCCATTACATCACATTATATGCACGATTTACATGCTTAAAAGGCCCATCAAATGCGTGATTTGTGATTATAGGAGTGAGGCAGAGATTTCACTGATTTAAGGCTAAAAAGGTCACCAAAGGCACATTGAAGATCAAAGAACCAAGTGCCAAAGGATGGGAGAAAGAAGCAAGGGAGAAAGAGAAAGAATGAAGAAGAAGTGCAACACTTTGCACTGAGGACCAGTCGTCCGACCGGTCTGCCAAGGCACAGGATCGGTCATCCGACTGGTCTGCAATTCAATAGAGACCCTCCATTCCTGCACTCCTCACTGGACCAAGCTAGACCGGTCGTTAGACCGGTCGGTCAGCACTCAGACTGGTCGTCAAATCGGTCGAGCACTCAACAAAGAGGGGGTGAAAAATTCAAAAAGTCACTGGACTGTTTTTGCTGTTTTACGACATGTCGTCCAGGAGCTCAGACCGGTCGGTTGCATAATAAAGCTTGTCCTATAAGCTCCGATTTTCTCTACATAGCTCCGTGATTTCTTGCGCAATCTGGAATCTTCTGCACTATTCTATAAAAGGGGACCTAGGGCTTCGTCTAAAGGCATCCTAGAAGAGATTGGAGGTTGTAGGAAGTGAAGAGAAGCATCGTGGAGCGTCCACAACTCCGTCAATTCTGATTTTTCAAGTTTTCCAAGCTTTTATTTAGTTTTTCTTTTTTATTCTAGTTGTAGTATGACAATGCTTGGCTAGAACCTCTTAGCTAAGGCTGAGAGGTGAAGCTTGTATCCAATTTCATGTTTAATTCAATTTGATTCAAGTACTTTCACTTTAAGTTTGAATTTTGAATATTCTAGTTCAAATAAAGTTGATGTTTTTAGAAGTTTTATGAGAGAGTTCATGTGTTTCGGACATGGATTCCTTGTAATTCTCTGAGATTATCATATTTGGTTTGATTAGATTCGAATTATGGTAACCTTGAGCATGCCATAGTCCATAGGCATGGTTGTTACTCCGAATGCTATGATTTTGAATGCTACGGGATTGAATAGGACTAGAACTTGGAAGTTCAACTTAATTGGGATTGAATGTGTTTTAATGCTTTATCTTCCAACTAAATGAGAGATAGAACTTCGAATCTAGTTGTGTTTTATGCTTGGATTGATTGGATTGACATGGGATTGCTACAAGTGGATCCTTGAAAGCCTTAGTTCCTTTAATTACTGATTTCTCTAAATTACTGTTTTAAGTTAGTTCTCTTAATTCAAAACTCTAAATTGTTTCAATTCTAGTTGCTGGAATAGTTTAGAATTGGTTTTCTAATTCCCTGTGGATCGACTTCGGTCTTACCGAGAATTATTACTACATTGCAGCCTTGCACTTGAGGTGAGTGAACAAGTTTTTGGCGCCGTTACCGGGGAATTTAGATAAACGGTTCTAGATTGTTTTAGTGGCTGTAAAAGTAGAAGTAGATAGGTTTTCTGATTTCTTAGGACTAACAAGTTGTTTTTTTTTTGTAGGAATTATTCCATAGTTCAAGCGAATCGGGTAATATCCTTCTAACTTAGTGCTTTTTCCAGATTTTTTAATTTTTAGATTTTTTGTTAAACTTTATTTTAGGACTTAGGATTTATTTAGATCTTAGTTGTGTAGTTTATGTCCCGTTGGGAACGTGACCACACTAATTATCATCAATCTAAAGGTGGTCTAGTTGGACCATTATCAGTCCATAAACGATTTCGAAAATACCAAGAGCTTTGTGATAGTTTGGAAAGTATAGATCAAACACCTTTAAGGAATCCTCCCCGCTACACCAACAACAAACTCAAATCAAGAGGGAGTAGGAGAGAATGAGGTACATAATGTTCCTCCAATGAGATCTTTACGGGACTACCTACAACCGGCCCGTACAACTACACCCTCGTGCGTGGATTTACCACCAAATGGGGGAAACATTGATATAAAGCCGAGAGCAATTCAACTTTTGCTAAAGTTCCATAGCTAGACTCTGAGAGCCCATACCTACACTTAAAGGAGTTTGAAGAAGTGGTAGCTACTTTACAATACACTAATGTTTCAGATGATGCCATTAAACTTAAACTTTTTTCCTTTTCATTGAAAGAAAGAGCCAAGACTTGGCTTCGCTCTCTTAGACCACACTCGATAGGGTCATGGAACGAGATGACCCCGGAATTCTTGAAAAAGTTCTTCCCGGCTCATAAAACAAAAGTTCTTCCCTTCGAAGAGCCATAATGAACTTTTCAGTTAAAGAGAATGAGTCATTCTTCCAATGTTGGGAAAGGTTCAAGGACCTCCTACTTGCTTACCCACATCACGACTACGAAAGCTGGCGAATCATAAACTTCTTCAACAATGAATTAAGTTCCAACATGCGCCAATTCGTAGAGATGATGTGCAACGGCGAGTTTATGAGTAAAAATCCAAACGAAGTTTAGAATTACTTGGATATGTTGACCGAGAATGCCCAATCACGGGATACCTCGGACAAATCTAGTAATCTCAAGCCTCCTCAACAAAAGGAAAAATGAGGCATCTATATTCTTAAAGAAGAAGATGATGTGAATGCAAAGATAGCCAGCCTCATAAGGAAGATCGAGGCCATGGAACTTAATAAGAGTTGAGTTTCAAAGTCCAATGAAGTTATTGAGAATATGTGTGGGATTTGTTCTACTAATATACACGCTACACAAGATTGCCCTACAATTCCTACATTTTAAGAGGTGTTACAAGAATATGCAAATGTCACATATGGTTATCAACGGCCTTTTAATGGACTGGTGGGTAACACGTATAACTCTACTTGGAAGAACCACCCAAATTTCAATTGGAAGAATAATCCCACGGGAAATCCAACCAACTCTCAAGGAGGGCCACCCATGCAAAACATGGCCCCACCTCAATTATCAATGAAAGATACTCTGAAGGCGTTTTTGCAAGGGCAAACGCAAATAAATCAAATGAACCAACAAATGTTCCAAGAGCTTAAAGTCTCGGTTGATGAGATTAAAGGACGCTTGAATGCTAGGAAAGGGACTTTTCCAGCCCAACCTCAACCCAATCCAAAGCAAGTACATGAAGTAAGCATCCCTAATGTCCCCAACCAACATGTGGAGCAAGCCAAATCTGTCACCACTCTTAGAAGTGGTAAGCAAATTGACAAATCTATTCCGGTAAAGGCCAACAAGCCTAATGATCCGGTAAATTGTGAGGATGAGGACATATCTAACTCAACCTCACAAGAAACGGAATACATTTATAAGCCTGTAGCACCATTCCCTTCGAGATCGGTTGCTCCAAAATCTCTCCCAAACTCTCATAATATTTTAGAGATTTTCAGACAAGTCAAGATCAACATTCCATTGCTTGATGTCATTAAACAAATCCCCTCTTATGCCAAGTTTTTAAAGAACTTATGCACAACCAAACGCAAATATAATGTGCAACAAAAGGCCTTCCTCAATAAGCAAGTGAGTGCCATTCTCACTCAAAAGACCCCCCCAAAATTCAAGGATCTCGGTAGTCCCACAATTTCATACATCATTGGTGACTACCGGATTGAACATCATTGTTAGACTTGGGGGCAAGGGTAAACTTGATCCTGTACTCGGTATACGAGCAATTGGGTCTTGGTGAATTAAAACCCACCAAAACCACATTACAACTCGCTGTCCGTGTACCGAGAGGGATAGTCTAGTCCAAGTTAACAAATTCTACTACTTGGTGGATTTTATTGTCTTGGACACGCAACCGGTTATAGATGCTAGCACTAAAATACCGGTGATTTTAGGTCGCCCGTTCCTTGCTACATCAAATGAAATTATCAATTGTTAGAATGGGATAATGCAATTGTCTTTTAGAAACATGACATTGGAGGTGAATGTGTTCCATTTGGACAAAAGGCATAGGGATGATGATAATGAGCTCTTTGAGGTAAACATGCTCGAGTCTTTCGAAGAAGAAGAGCTCCTCCAACTTGAATCACTAGAAAGCTTGAAGACATGCTTGGCACATTTCGAGGATTCCAAAGACCCCATTATTAGAGAAATTGTGCAAGCATTGAATATTGAGAAATCGGTAGTTGATATTAGCCGGTGGAGGGCCCATTTTGAAAGATTGCCACTAACCACATCAAGGCCTCTACCGTCTAACATTAAACCACCGAAGCTTGACCTTAAATCATTGTCATCCGAGCTTAAATATGTATATTTGGGTCAAGAAGAAACATTCCCAGTTGTCATTGCTTCTCATCTAAGGAAAGACCAAGAACTCAAGTTGATTGAGCTACTCAAAGAACATAGGGGAGCCATAGGTTGGACAATAGCGGACCTCAAGGGGATAGACTTTCGGTTTGTACTCATCATATACACCTCAAAGAAAATGTAAAAACACCTAGACAACCTCAAAGAAGGTTAAATCCAAATATGATGGAGGTTGTCAAAATCGAGGTATTAAAGCTACTAGATATGGGTATCATCTACCTCATCTCGGATAGCCAATGGGTGAGTCATATCCAAGTTGTCCCCAAGAAGTCCGGTATTACCATCGTAGAAAATGCCAACAACGAGCTTATACCGATTAGAGTGATTATTGGTTGGCGTATATGCATCGATTATCGGAAGCTAAACACAGTCACTAGGAAGGACCACTTCCCTTTCCCATTCATGGATCAAATTTTAGAGAGGTTAGCGGGTCGCTCCTATTATTGCTTCCTAGATGGCAATTTCGGTTACAACTAAATCGAGATATCCCTGGAAGACTAAGAGAAGACCAACTTTACATGCCCGTTTGGCACCTTCGCATACCGAAGAATGTCATTCGGGCTATGTAATACACCCACCACATTCCAACGATGCATTTTGAGTATTTTCTCGGACATGATGGGTGAATTTCTCGAGGTATTCATGGATGATTTTTCTATTTTTTGTTGTACTTTCGATGAGTGCCTCAATCACTTGAAGTTGGTCTTGACAAGGTGTGAGGAGAAGAACCTTGTCTTAAACTGGGAGAAGTGTCATTTTACGGTACAAAGAGGAATAGTCCTTGGACATATCATCTCGTCCAATGGAATAGAGGTAGACCGAGCTAAAATTGATATTATTTCCAATCTACCACCACTTAAGAGCATACGCGATGTGTGGTCCTTCCTTGGACACACCGGCTTTTATAGAAGGTTCATAAATGATTTCAGTCATATCTCAAGACCCTTATGTAACCTTCTACAAAAGGAGAACCAATTTAAGTGAAGTGACGAATGTCAATTAGGTTTTTCAAACCTAAAAGACATGTTGACAACCGCTCCTATCATGCAACCACCGGATTGGTCCGTACCTTTTGAGTTGATATGCGATGCGAGCGATTATGCTATTGGGGCGGTGTTAGGCCAAAAGAAGGATAAGAAACCCCACGTTATTGTTCGCTTCCCCAAGTGTAGGGTTGCGATGTAGTAATAATCTCGGTAAGACCGAGGTCGATCCACAGGGACTTATGTAGGAATCCACAAAACACTTCCAATGGTTCTACCAAAAAGCTAACAAATAGATTTGTAGAAGATTGATGTAAATAGTAATTCTGAACTAAACTGAAGATAATCAATTAATTAAAAGGCACTAGGGGTTCAAGGATCCACTTATAGCAATCCTTGATGCTCAATTCGCTGTGGTTTCTCACTTTCTCAACTAGAATCGAAATTAAGATCTATCTAGCCGGATGATAGAGCAGTTAAACCAAACAATCTGCCATATGTAAGATTAATGTATATGATTCACTCAATGCAAGCTTAGACGAGCATACTCAATTGCATAGGTCAGTCCCAATTCCAATAGACTAAGTTCACAATCATAACCATCATTGAATCCTGTCACAAGACAAAACTAGATCATGATTTGAACTCGATTCAAATCACATACACAGTCCCACATACTACAGAATTTCCAGAAAATAGAACTTGGTTAAGAAGTTCCCACATGACAATCACAGATCTAGAGCATATTCCGATTCCTCAGATCATACAGGTCTAGACTAGTACACAACAACTAAGAACTCAAGCAATTCTTCCAAACATCCATGAGTCATCATAAGACTAAGAAAACCTACTTAGTAATTGAATTAAACTTCAAACCATTGTTCTTAAACATGAAATCCAACTTAAAACCAACTTAAACGAATTGAAACATCTAAGATTCACTACAAGCTTCACCTCTTAGCCCTAGCTAAGAGGTTTAGCCGTTCATGATCCAAGGAAACTGTTCGCTTCCCCAAGTGTAGGGTTGCAATGTCGTAATAATCTCGATAAGACCGAGGTCGATCCACAGGGACTTATGTAGGAATTCACAAAACACTTCCAATAGTTTCTACTGAGAAGCTAATAAATAGGTTTTCAAGGAGAATGATGTGAATAGCAATTTTGAACTTAAACTGAAGTAATCAATTAATAAAAAGCACTAGGGGTTCAAGGATCCACTTGTTGAGCCTCCAATTTATACATTTGCCAACCCATTACATCACATTAGATGCATGGTTTTCATGTTTAAAAGACTCATCTAATACATGTTTTTGTGATTGTAGGAATGAGAGAGAAACTTCACCAATACATGGTTAAAAGAGTCACTTTGGACAACTTGAGGATCAAAGGAAGAAAGCCCAAAAATGGAAGAAAGAAGTTATGGAAGATGGAGTTGAAAAATAAAGAAAAGCACAGAAGAAATCATGTTAAAAGACCTGGCAGGGCTAGAAAAACCAAAGTGCAGAGCTGCAGGGCCATAAAAGTAAAATGCAGGAAGTTGCAGTTTCTGAAGATTGATCCAGAGATTGATCTAGAGATTGATCGCTCAGCCTGAGCGATTGATCGCTCACAGCAGAAATTTTGACAAAATTGTTGCTGGAGTGAAGTGAAGAATTGCGATTGATCGCCCAACCTGAGCTATTGATCGTTCAACCTGAGCGATTGATCGCCCATCCCATAGATCAATCGCCAGAATGCAGATTCTTAAGAAATTTGGAGACAACTCTCTGGACACTTTTTGCACCCTCCGATTGATCGCTGGACACTGATCGATTGATCGCCAGAAGTGACCTCTCAGCCAGCCGATTAATCGCTAGATCCGAAAAAGGCAGTTTTTACAGTTATTTGAACTAGCGATTGATCGCCCGGTCTGAGCGATCAATCGACAATACGCCCAGTTTAGAAATTTCCAAGTCTGGCTCTAATTTTCTCTATGCAGTGCGTAAATTCTACGCAAATTTTTCAAAATTCTTCATTTGTGGGGTATGAAAGCTATAAAGGGAGACCTCCACCTCATTCCTAGGGCATCTAGCAACGTGGGGAACAAAGAGATCAAGACCTAGGAGGCTTCCTAGCCTCCTACAACTAGTTTTCTTCTTCTTCTAGTTCTAGTTTATAATTTTTAATGTTTTCTTTTAGCTAACCTCTTAGCTAGAGCTAAGAGGTGAAGTTTGTAGTTTGTTTCAATGCTTTAATTCGTTCTTCAAGTACCATTTACTTATTTATGGATTTTCAAGTTCTAGTTTGAATAAAGTTTGGTTTTTTAGAAGTTTTGTGAGAGTTTGTGTACTCCGGACATGAGTTCCTTGCAATTCTCTGAGATTACCATGATTGGGTTGTTTGAATTCGAATTGTAACAACCCTTAAGCATGCCATAGTCCATAAGCATGGTTGTTACTCCGAAGGCTACAAGTTCAAGTTCTATGTGCTTCATTAGAACTAGAAATTTGATTTCCAAATTTAAGTGGGATTGTTTGTGATTGAATGATATATCTTCCAATTAGATGAGAGATAGGACTTTGATTCTAATTGTGTTGTACTTGGATGAATGGATTGGCATTGGACTACTACAAGTGGATCCTTGATGCTCTAGTTCTTCTTAATTTCAGATTTTTCTATTTTATGTGAAAAACTAACTTCTCAAACTTCTTAGATTCTAGTTATTAGAGTACTTGGAATTGTTTACCTCTTTCCCTGTGGATCGACCTCGGTCTTACCGAGATTTATTACTACATCGCAGCCTTACACTTGAGGCGAGTGAACAAGTTTTTGGCGCCGCTGCCGGGGAAAGTAGTTAAACGGTTCTAATTGTTTTAGTATCTATAGAGTAGTCTTAGTTAGGTTGGATTTTCAATTTTTATAAAAGTAGATTTTTTGATTTTTTTTCTAGATTACTAACAATTTTTTGTTGGATTTTGTAGGACATTGTTGCTGACATATATCTCACTCTATTGGGTAACATTTCTCCATCTCCCTTCTTTTTGTTCTTTTTTATAGATTAGGGTAGTTTCCAATTCCTTAAAATTTCATCATGTATGATTGGACGAATGGTGCGTACAAGTACCTTTTGGAGGATGAGACGTCGGACTAGGGGACACAAACTCATTGTGATCGGGATCCCTTTAAGCATGAGTATTTTTCTGAGATTCAAAGAGCCTCCACTAACCCCCCACGTAAGATGATGCGTGATTACATTAATAAAAGTAATACGCATATTGAGACACGATGTAAGACGATGGGGAAATACCGGAAAGAAACAAAATTGAATAATGACCATCCGGGGAAAACATTACGTGATTACTGGATTGAAAATAACTTGAGTGTTCCACCAGTTGTGGTAGGAGGTGTGCAACAACAAAAGGAACGAGTGAATAGTGGCCAACCGGTTAAGACTATGCGTGATCACTTGTATGGATATGCCTATCAACCATCATATAATTCTTCATCCTAGAATGCGTAGGTCTTAATTGGGGAAACCACCATTCTCCTTGTTCAAGGGAGGAACCAACCATCGTTATTAACAATCACCCTAAAACATCTTCCTCTTGTGATGATAAGTATACACAAATACTTGAGAAAATATGGAATGAGTATATAGATGAACAATCAAATCAAGCTTACTCACCATCTTATGAAGACGTTGAGCCTGAAATTGGGGGCATCGAATCAATCCCCTTTAATGAGGAGGATGGGGCTACCCAAGTCCCACCTTCTTCGGATTTAATGGATAGACTTTTAGAGGAGATTGATTTCGATGATCCCAATGTCATCATCAATTATGGTGAGTCCACTATCTCTTTTAGATGCTTTGAACTTAATGATGAAGGGATTTCAATGACGGTTGACGAACCCGAGGAATCCATAAATTTTGAAAGTGGTAGTGGAGTTGCCTACAATGAGGGCTTGGTGAATGGTTATGAACCTATGGTTTCTTTTTCCCAAGGGCATAATGATTATGAGTCTCTAGAGGATATGCATGCTAGAGAGATGGCCGAGGTTGATATTTTCGAGTCACTCCACCAACTTGCCATGTTTAATTTTAATGTGGAGAATGAGACTCCCATGAGTGAAAATTCAGATTCTTTGGACGAATGCTTGGATCACTTCGAAAATTCAAACGACCCCATTATTCCAAAGATTGTTAAAGCCTTACATACTTTCGACTTAGTGCCTCATACTAGTTATGGAGAACCTAGTTTGGAAGAATTCCACTTCATGGAGGGAGAGTCCCTCACCATCGAAACTGAATTTTTGCACTCACTCAAGCAAGATCATGATCCTTCATCCGACTATCTCGATTTCCTAGAGGAATGCTTGACCCAATCTTATGATCTTGATGATGAGATGATTAAGGAGTTGGACATTTTGTTAGACACGGTGTCGGTGCCTGAAGAACACCATTCCACTGTTTTACACTCTTTACCATTGTTTGTGGAAGCACCATATAATTCTGAAATTGTGGAGGAGACAACTTTAACTGAAGAATACACGATAAATGTCTCTCCACCATCATGGGTCCTTCAGCCCATTGAAAATTCTGATTGGGAGGACTCGTTTTTAATCGATCATTACCCATATCAGAATTTGAGGAGATATCTTTTTGCTGCTCTTATCTCCTCCTTTTATGCATGTGGTGCACAATACGATTGGTCTTCAATGATAAGAAGCACACATGCTTACTGTCGAGCAGAACTTTGGATGGTCCTCATGAGAAATTTATTGAAATTCATGAAGATCCTGCTCAACTTTGATCATGTAGTTGATCGGACTAATCAAAGGTAGGTAGGTAGGTTAGGATTTATTTTTCTGCAATTAGGATTGAATAAGTCTCATCGAGACAATGGAAGATGCTAGAATTGATCAACTTGCTACCTCAGGTATTCTCGTTCTCACTCTCCTTTGTTTTATTTCATTACTCTCATGTCATGCTTATTGCATATCTTGTTACATTGAGGACAATGTAAGATTTTGGTTGGGGGGTGAGATGAGATTCCTCATTTAGCAGTTTGCAACATTTCGAGCATCATATGTGCAAATTTTTTCGAATTTTCTAAAAATTCAAAACTCGTTTGGAAAACTTTATTTCTATGCATTCGAGATGATATGAGTATCAGAAGAAGAGATACGAAGTGTGTGATGTTGCAAATTTTGAACTTCTCTTAATATAATGGTTTTATATGTGAATTCCCCTATTTATGTGATTGATAGAAAATTTGAGCACTTTTACACCTAGTTCACATTACACGATTTTCATGGGTTGAAAGGATTATGTGATTTGTGGATTAGCTAGACTTAGATTTAAGGTGTTGAGGAACCAAGCCGGGGTACTTTATCCATCCTTGTCCATGGGAAAATAACGAAAGATACAGATTTCTAAAAATCCTATCTAATGAAAAAGAAAAAGGAAAAGGAAGGATGAAATTGGGAATGATGGAAAAATGGTGGAAAATTTCGAAAAGGGCTACCTATTACCAACCAGGGGATGGTCTACCCGTAACCAAAGCCAGAAATGGGATGTAGTTGTTGTTACTCTGTACACCTTGAGATCTATAGTTTAGTTAATTTATGAAGAAGATAATCCTAGAAAATGAACTTTCACTATGCACACTAGGTTGAAGTTGTTCGAGTTTTTCTATTTATCAATCAATCAGCGAAAATTTTATTTAGACACTTATTATGCTTTGAGAGTTTAAGGTTTCAACTTCTATCACCTAATTTCTCCAAATTTTATACTTGTATGTCTTGGAGTGGATAGAAACATAGTTTCTTTGATTTTGGAGGTTTGAACTTATTCACGCATGTTTTGCTCGGGAATAGCAAAAAGCTGGTTGGGGGGTGTGTTGAGCCTCCAATTTATACATTTGTCAACCCATTACATCACATTAGATCCATGGTTTTCATGTTTAAAAGACTCATCTAATACATGTTTTTGTGATTGTAGGAATGAGAGAGAAACTTCACCAATACATGGTTAAAAGAGTCACTTTGGACAACTTGAGGATCAAAGGAAGAAAGCCCAAAAATGGAAGAAAGAAGTTATGGAAGATGGAGTTGAAAAATAAAGAAAAGCACAGAAGAAATCATGTTAAAAGACCTGGCAGGGCTAGAAAAACCAAAGTGCAGAGCTGCAGGGCCATAAAAGTAAAATGCAGGAAGTTGCAGTTTCTGAAGATTGATCCAGAGATTGATCTAGAGATTGATCGCTCAGCCTGAGCGATTAATCGACAGACTTGAGCGATTGATCGCTCACAGAGAAAATTTGACAAAATTGTTGCTGGAGTGAAGTGAAGAATTGCGATTGATCGCCCAACCTAAGCGATTGATCGTTCAACCTGAGCGATTGATCGCCCATCCCATAGATCAATCGCCAGAATGCAGATTCTTAAGAAATTTGGAGAAAACTCTTTGGACACTTTTCGCACCCTCCGATTGATCGCTGGACACTGATCGATTGATCGCCAGAAGTGACCGATTGATCTCTCAGCCAGCCGATTAATCGCCAGATCCGAAAAAGGCAGTTTTTACAGTTATTTGAACTAGTGATTGATCGCCCGGTCTAAGCGATCAATTAACAATACGCCCAGTTTAGAAATTTCCAAGTCTGGCTCCGATTTTCTCTGTGCAGTGCGTAAATTCTACGCAAATTCTTCAAAATTCTTCATTTGTGGGGTATGAAAGCTATAACAGGAGACCTCCACCTCATTCCTAGGGCATCTAGCAACGTGGGGAGTAAAGAGATCAAGACCTAGGAGGCTCCTAGCCTCCTACAACTAGTTTTCTTCTTCTTCTAGTTCTAGTTTATAGTTTTTAATGTTTTCTTTTAGCTAACCTCTTAGTTAGAGCTAAGAGGTGAAGTTTGTAGTTTGTTTCATTGCTTTATTCGTTCTTCAATTACCCTTTACTTATTTATGGATTTTCAAGTTCTAGTTTGAATAAAGTTTGGTTTTTTAGAAGTTTTGTAAGAGTTTGTGTACTTTGGACATGAGTTCCTTGCAATTCTCTGAGATTACCATGATTGGGTTGTTTGAATTCGAATTGTAGTAACCCTTGAGCATGCCATAGTCTATAGGCATGGCTGTTGCTCCGAAGGCTACAAGTTCAAGTTCTATGTGCTTCATTAGAACTAGAAATTTGATTTCCAGATTTAAGTGGGATTGTTTGTGCTTGAATGTTATATCTTCCAATTAGATGAGAGATAGGACTTTGATTCTAATTGTGTTTGTACTTGGATGAATGGATTGGCATTGGACTACTACAAGTGGATCCTTGATGCTCTAGTTCTTCTTAATTTCAGATTTTTCTATTTTATATGAAAAACTATCTTCTCAAACTTCTTAGATTCTAGTTATTAGAGTACTTGGAATTGTTTACCTCTTTCCCTGTGGATCGACCTCGGTCTTACCGAGATTTAGTACTACATCGCAGCCTTACACTTGAGGCGAGCGAACACCACTTGTTGCAATCCTTGTTGCTCAATTCGCTGTGGTTTCTCACTTTCTCAACTAGAATCAAAATTAAGATCTATCTAGTTGGATGATAGAGCAATTAAACCAACAATCTGCCATATATAAGATCAATGTACATGATTCACTCAATGCAAGCTAGGACGAGCATACTCAATTGCATAGGTCAGTCTCAATTCCAATAGACTAAATTCATAATCATAACCATCATTAAGTCCTGTCACAAGACAAAGCTAGATCATGATTTGAACTTAATTCAAATCACATACACAGTCCCACATACAACAAAATTCCAGAAAAATAGAACTTTGGTAGGAAGCTCCCACATGAAGATCATAGTACTAGAGGGTACTCCAATTCCTCGGATCATACAGGTCTAGACTAACACACAACAATTAAGAACTCAAGTAATTCTTCCAAACATCCATGAGTCATCATAAGACTAAGAAAAACTACTTTAGTACTTGAATTAAACTTCAAACCATTGTTCATAAACATGAAATCCAATCTTAAAACCAACTTTAAATGAATTGAAACATCTTAGATTCACTACAAGCTTCACCACTTAGCCCTAGTTAAGAGGTTTAGCCGTTCATGATCCAAGGAAACATGAAACAACTAAAAAAACATGAAAATAGCAAACAAACTAGGAGGAGTTGTGGAACTCCGAAATCCACTTCTGCCGCCTCCCACCTTGCTCAAACCCTTCTAAGATGCCCTAGGAACGATCCCTAGGTGTCCTTTTATAGTGGGGAGGCTTCGCAGCATCAGAATCTTTCAGAAATTGCGTAAGCTTACGTAGTGCACAGAGAAAATCGGTGCCCGAATAGGAAGGTTGCTGTCTTACGCAGAGCCGACCGGACCGGTCGGACTGGCTTAGCCGACGGGTCACGACCGGTCGAACTCGTCTAGGAATCAGTCTAGCAAGCTCAAGGGTTATCAGACCTGTTGGCCGACCGGTCACGACCAATCGGACCATGTTGGTCATTGGTCCAGCGACTTCCAGAGGATCAGGGGGAGATGGTCGACCGGTCTAGACCGGTCGTGGCCCTCCTGGCCAACCGGTCACGACCGGTCTTGACCCCATTTCTTCTTCATTTCTTTCTATCTTTCTTCTCTCTGCTTTCTTCTTTCTTTAGCCCACCTTGGGTCTTCATCCAAAGCTCCTAAGTAGACCCTTTTGGTCTCCTATTGGGTGAAGTCCACTCTCATTCCTGCAATCACAAAACATGTACTAGATTAGTCATTAATTCATGAAAACCTTGCATAATGAGTGATGAATTGGGGTTAGAATATACACAATTAAGAGCTCAACACACCCCCCAACCAGCATTTTGCTAGTCCCGAGCAAAACATGCGTGAAACCAATTCCATTCTCCAAAACCCAACTCTCCTTTAGAAACCATTCTTCTATACATCCCAAGATACACAAGTGTAAGATTCAGAAAAATTATGTGATAGAGGTTGAAACCGTAAACTCTCAAAGCATAATAAGTGTCTATAAGAGATTCCCACTGATTGGTTGATAAATAGAAGAACTCGAACAAATTCAACCGAGTGTGTATAGTGAAAGTTCATCTCTTAAGTTTTCAAGATTATCTTCTTCATAGATCAACTAGACTATAGATCTCAAGGTATAATGAGCAACAACAAGCCAATGACAGGAATTTGCCTTACTGTCCTTCCGACGGCTTTCACACTACGTCCCATTTCTGGCTTTGGTTACGGGTAGACCATCCCCCGGTTGGTAATAGGTAGCCCTAATCGGAATTTTCCACCATTTTTTCCATCATTCCCAATTTCATCCTTCCTTTTCCTTTTTCTTTTAAAGTAGAATGGATTTTTAGAAATCCATATTTTTCATTATGTTCCCATGGACAAGGCTGGACAAAGTACCCTGACTTGGTTTCTCAACACCTTAAATCAAAGTCTAGGTAATCCATAAATCGCACAATCCTTTCAACTCATGAAAATCGTGTAATGTGAACTAGGTGTAAGAGTGTTCAAATTTTCTACCAATCACATAACTAGGGAAATTCACATATAAAACCATTATGCTATGAAAAGTTCAAGACTTACAACTTCGTACACTTCGTATCACCTCCTCTTATACTCATATCATCTCGAATGCATAGAAATAAAGTTTTCCAAAAGAGTTTTGAATTTTTGAAAAATTGAAAATTTTCTACATAATTGCTTGAAATGTTACAAAATGTTAGATTTATCCAAGTGATCCGACACCCCCCAACCAAATCTTGCATTGTCCTTAATGTAAAAGATGTGCAATGAGCAAAACATGAGAGCAATTTGAAAATAAAAGAGAGTGAGGAATGATAGTACCTGAGAGAGTGAAAAGTGGAATTCTTCCTCCTTCTAACAATCTTATAAAAAATAAACAAAAGCAACCAACTCCTAATCCTAACTATGCTATACCTCCATCAGACTAGGAGATCAATCATCCTGATACACAAAATCAGTCAAAGGTATGGACATACCTTCTGAAGGAAACTTCTCAAAGAACGGCTTTAATCGCTGACCATTCACCTTAAACATGTTGTCGTTCCTTGGATTTAACAACTCGATGGTCCCTTATGGGTAGACAGCTTGCACAATGTAGGGACCGATCCATCGAGATTGTAATTTCCCCGGAAATAAATGTAGGCGAGAATTATACAGAAGGACTTTTTGATTGATCGTGAATGTCTTACGAAGAATGTTCTTATCACGAAACACCTTTATCTTGTCCTTGTAAATTCTCGCATTCTCATATGCTTCATTCCAGATTTCCGCAAGTTCATTCAATTGTAATTTGCGCAACGAGGTTGCCTTGTCAGAATCAAAATTCATCTTCTTAATTGCCCAATACGCCCTTGTTCCAACTCCACGGGCAAGTGACAAGCCTTCCTATAGACTTGTCTATAGGGAGATATTCTAATAGGGGTCTTAAAAGCGGTACGGTAAGCCCAAAGCGCATCGGTAAGTCAAAGCGACCAATCCTTGCGATCGGGGTTCACCATTTTTTCCAAAATATGTTTAATCTCTCTATTGGATATCTCAGCTTGTCCACTAGTTTGTGGGTGATAGGGAGTGCTCACTTTGTGTGTTACGCCATATTTCTTCATTAAGGTTTCAAATGGGCGATTAGAAAAGTGAGACCCTCCATCACTAATGATGACTCGAGGTGTTCCAAACCGGGAAAGAATATTCTCTTTTAAGAAACGAATGTTTGTTTTATGATCATTATTCCGGCATGGGATCGCCTCGACCCATTTGGACACATAGTCAACGGCAAGCAAAATATATATGTTTCCAAAAGAAGATGGGAATAGACCCATGAAATCGATGCCCTAACAATAAAAAATTTCGATTATTAAGATGGGATTGAGTGGCATCATATTTCTACGGGAGATTCCTCCCAATTTCTGACAGGGTTCACATGTTTTGCAAAACTCATGTGTATCTGAACATAGTGGGCCAATGAACCCACTTTGCAGAATTTTGGCTGTGGTCTTTTTAGCCGAAAAGTGGCCACCACATGCCTGAGAATGACAAAAGGAGATGATACTTTGTTGTTCATCATCTGGCACACATCTCCTTATTAAGTATGGGTCATCCCATAGGTATGGGTCATCCCATAGGAATTTTCTCACCTCAGTGAAGAATTTA
The DNA here is from genome assembly GCA_003013855.2 of Liriodendron chinense. Classification (NCBI taxonomy): domain Eukaryota; kingdom Viridiplantae; phylum Streptophyta; class Magnoliopsida; order Magnoliales; family Magnoliaceae; genus Liriodendron; species Liriodendron chinense. The sequence goes on from ML058508.1 coordinate 219,757, forward strand.
TCCTTATCTTGCTTTTTCCAATGTGTAGGAATTGTACCTGTAGCAAGATAGTTAGCAATGTCCGCATACCATGGCGATTGAGAGACTACAAAAATTTGTTCATCGGGGAACATGTCATTGATCGCGGTCGTTTAAGGGGAATCGGTGAGAACAAGTCGAGAGAGGTGGTCAGCCACTACATTTTCTACTCCTTTCTTATCACGTATTTCTATGTCAAATTCCTGGAGTAGAAGGATCCATCTTAACAACCGCGGTTTAGCATCCTTCTTAGAGAGAAGGTACTTAAGCGCGGCATGGTCAGTGAATATCTTGGATCCAATCAAGCAGGACCTAAACTTGTCCAAGGAAAAAACAACGGCTAAGAGTTCTTTTTCTGTAGTAGTGTAGTTTGCTTGGGCTGAGTTTAAGGTTCTACTTGCATAGTAGATAACACATGGCTTCTTCTCTTTTCTTTGGCCTAGCACTGCCCCAATAGCATAGTCGCTTGCGTCGCACATAATTTCAAAAGGAAGGCTCCAATCAGGTGGTTACATTATGGGAGCATATGTCAACATACCTTTAAGTGTAGTAAAGGCATTGTGACAATCTTCATTCCATTCAAAGGAATTCTCCTTTTGAAGTAGGTTACATAAAGGACGAGAGAGTGAACTGAAGTCCTTTATGAACCGTCTATAAAATCCTGCGTGTCCCAAAAAGGACCGCACATCTCATATGCTCTTGGGTGGTGGAAGGTTAGAGATAAGATCAATTTTTTCTTTGTCCACCTCGATTCCATTTTGTGAAACGATATGACCAAGTACAATTTCCTTTTGAACCATAAAGTGACACTTCTCCCAATTCAACATAAGGTTCTTCTCTTCACATCTTTTCAACATAGATTTTAAGTGCACAAGGCACTCATCAAAGCTACAACCAAATACTGAAAAATCATCCATGAAGACTTCGAGAATTGTCCCCACCATATCAGAAAAGATACTCATCATACAACGCTGAAAGGTGGCAGGCGCATTACATAGTCCAAACGACCTCCGTCGATAGGTGAAAGTGCCGAATGGACATGTAAATGTAGTCTTTTCTTGGTCTTCACAGGCGATCTATTTGGTTGTACCCTGAATAGCCATCAAGGAAGCAAAAATGGGAATGACCCACCAACTTTTCTAAAATTTGATCAACAAACGGTAGGGGGAAGTGGTCTTTCCTCGTGACAGTGTTTAGCTTCCAGTAGTCAATGCACATTCTCCAACCGGTAGTGACCCTGGTTGGTACGAGTTCACTTTTGGCATTGGCTACGATGGTGATTCCAGATTTCTTAGGCACCACTTGAGTTGGGCTCACCCATTGACTATTGGATATTGGGTAAATAATACCCACTTCCAATAGTTTCACCACTTCGGCCTTAACCACATCCTTCATGTTTGGATTGAGTCGTCTTTGTGGTTGCTTAGATGTCTTCGTATTCTCCTCAAGGTGTATGCGATGAGTACAAATCAGTGGGTCTATGCCTTTGAGATCCGCAATCGACCACCCAATGGCACTCTTGTGCTCTATTAGAGTGGCAATTAGCCTACTCTCTTGCTCCTCATCCAAGTGGGAAGAAATCACCACCAGATATGTCTCATTTCGACCTAAATATACATATTTCAGCTCACTTGGTAATGGTTTTAGGTCGAGTGTTGGTGCCTTGATATTGGATGGAAGGAGCTTCTTTTCGTTTACGGGTAAAGGCTCAAATAGGGCCCTCCATCTTTTGTTATCAAGTACCGGCACCACATCTAACATGGCATCCATCTCTCGTATAATGTTATCATTTATCTCATGAGAGTGGGCCACACATGCCTCCAAAGGGTCGGAATATAATGGCAAGGGGAGTGTATCTTCCACGAATGATTCAATCATATTTATCTCGTGGATCTCATCATCAACCTCCCGTGGTTGTTTGCATAAATCAAATATATTCAGCTCAAGAGTCATATTTCCAAAGGACATCTGTACAAGCCCGTTTCTACAATTGATAATTGCATTGGAAGTAGCTAGAAAAGGGCGGCCAAGTATGACGGGAATTTGAGCACCGGCACCTTTCACGGGATGTGTATCCAAGCCAATAAAGTCTACTGGGTAGTAGAATTTATCAACTTGGACTAAAACATCCTCAATCGCTCCTCTCGGTATGAGAATGGATCTATCAGCAAGTTGGAGTATGGTTTTGGTGGGTTTCAATTCACCTAACCTAAGTTGTTCGTAAACCGAGTATGGAATGAAGTTCACACTTGCCCTCAAATCGAGTAAGGCTTGTTTAATCCGGTAGTCTCCTATGATGCATGAGATGGTTGGACTACCCGGATCCTTGTATTTTTGGGGCACCTCTTGTTTGATGATAGCGCTCAAATTCTCAGTCAAAAGTACTTTGTTGTGAACATTGTGTTTCCTTTTGACCGTACACAATTCCTTTAGAAATTTGGCATAGGATGGTATTTGTTTTATGGTATCTAACAATGGAATGTTGATCTTCACCTGCTTGAAAACCTCTAAAAATTTTAGATTTTTGTCTAAAGGTTTGGGTGAAATCAACCTTTGGGGAAACGGCGCAACCGGCTTGTATTGCCTTTCCGGTTCTTTCTCTTGTGGAGTGTTGTTTGAGCTATCATCCTCTTTGAAATTTTTCGGATCCTTAGGCTTTGGGACCTTCACCGGATTAGATTTATCAACTATTTTCCCACTTCTCAAAGTGGTGATAGCTCGTATGTTGGGAGGATGAGCCTGCGTCTTGTATCTCAAATTTGGTTCTTGTAAGAAGAGGTTGGGCAGGAAGTGTGCCTTTCTCCCTAACATTGAGGTGAGATTCAACCCTAGCCATTGAGGTTTTCAATTCATTGATGGCTTGAGTTGAATTTTGATTGAATTTCAATTGCTCTTGCATGAACCAATCTATTTTCAAAGAATTAGTCTTGTTATACTCAGCTTGAACCGATACAAATGCACCCAACATCTCCTCTAGCGTAACTTTTGGAGTAATGACTAGAGATGGACCTAGTATAGGTCGAGCTTGAGGGATATTGTTTGCATTAACAGTGGGTCCATTCTTCCAACTGAAGTTGGGATGGTTCTTCCAATTAGAATTAAACGTGTTTGAGTTTGGAGCACCAAATTGTCGTTGATAACTGTTTATGGCATTTGATTGTTCTTGTAAGATGTCCTAAACCGTAGAAATTGTGGGACAATCTTGTGTTATATGTTGAGTTCCGGCACAAATTCCACAAACAGTTTCAACTTCATTGGGGTTGATCGTCTCTCATTTCCTTAATTCCATGGCCTCGACTTTTCTTGTAAGGCTAGCCACACGTGCACTTATGCTATCCTCTTCGGATAGGACATAAATTCCTCATTTTTTCCTTTGTTGGCTAGTCTTGGAATTTGCAGGTTTAGATGTATCCCAAGACTATGCATTCTCAGCTAATTCCTCCAAATAATCCCATGCTTCATCAGCTTCCTTATTCATGAACTCCCCATTACACATCATCTCTACGAATTGGCACATGGGTGAAGTCAGTCCTTCATAGACAAAGCTTATAATCCGCCAAATTTCATAGTCATGATGTGGGCATGCATTTAACAAGTCCTTAAACCTCTCCCAACATTGAAAAAAGGTCTCGTCTTCTTTTTGGGCAAAGTTCATGATAAGGCACCTCAACATGTTCGTTTTGTGAGTAGGGAAGAAGTTTTTAATGAATTCCCTATGCATATCAGTCCATGCACCAATTGATCTTGGCCTTAATGCATGAAGCCAACCTTTAGCTTTATCTTTAAGGGTAAAATGAAATAATTTAAGCCTTACCACATCATCAGTAACATTCGCAAAGTGCATGGTGGTGATTACCTCATCAAATTCCTTAAGGTGTTGATAGGCACTTTCACTGTCTAATCCATGGAATTTTTGGAGGAGTTGGATCACTCCCGGTTTCAAATCTACATTCCCTGCATTTTGTGGAAAGACTATGCATGAGGGAGTACTCGCTCTTGCTGGTTGCAAGTAATCACATAATGTTCTTGGTCGGGAAACATTCTCAACCACATTCTCTCCCGTTTCGGTTTGGTATTAGCCCAGATTAGGATTGGCCATCGGATTAGGTTGATTTACAGCCATATTTTCAGACAAAATTGGAGAATTTAGATGTCTCCTAGCACGTGGTTCTCTGTGAATTCCCTCAACTATTCCCCCTTTACTAATGAGTCGGTTATTGGAATCCCGAGCCTAATGTGGCATGCAAAACCAAAAAGAATGAAACAAAAAAGGAAAAAAGAATTCTTCCTTCCTTTCTTTACTCTTCATTAAGACCGAAGCACAAGGTGTCTTGCAATGGCTAGACCAGAAGCAAGGATAAAGACCGATTTCTCCTGGTCAGTAGGGGTTTAGAGAACTCCCCACCCACTCTTTGAGTCCTTTGAGAAAAGTGCAGAAAAAGAAGAAAGAGGAGTAGAGGTGAGAAGAGAAATCTCTGAGCACAAGATGATCCAAGATGGCAGAGCCGACCAATAGGAATCCAGGTGGCACAAGGCCTACCTATCAGAGATCCAAAAAAAGGAGTCTCCACCCACTCTACAAGAGATGAGTATGATAGGAATGAATAGGAGAAGAAGAAGAGTAAGGTTAGAAAGATAGAACCTGACTTGGCACTTGAGATCCTTATGTCTTCTTCAGCTTCCTAGAAATCCCTGCAAAAGAAAAATCAAACAAAACAAACTAAGTTAATACTAGAATCCTAAAAATCCTAAATAAATACTATTTTTTGAAATTTTGTGGAAAACCGTCAAAATCCCCGGCAACGGCGCCAAAAACTTGTTCGCTTCCTCAAGTGTAGGGTTGCGATGTAGTAATAATCTCGGTAAGACCGAGGTCGATCCACATGGACTTATGTAGGAATTCACAAAACACTTCCAATAGTTTCTACTGAGAAGCTAACAAATAAGTTTTCAAGGAGAATGATGTGAATAGCAATTTTGAACTTAAACTGAAGTAATCAATTAATAAAAAGCACTAGGGGTTCAAGGATCCACTTGTAGCAATCCTTGATGCTCAATTCGCTGTGGTTTCTCACTATCTTAACTAGAATCAAAATTAAGATCTATCTAGTTGGATGATAGAGCAGTTAAACCAACAATCTGCCATATACAAGATCAATGTACATGATTCACTCAATGCAAGCTAGGACGAGCATACTCAATTGCATAGGTCAGTCCCAATTCCAATAGACTAAATTCACAATCATAACCATCATTAAGTCCTGTCACAAGACAAAGCTAGATCATGATTTGAACTTGATTCAAATCACATACACAGTCCCACATACAACAAAATTCCAGAAAAATAGAACTTTGGTAGGAAGCTCCCACATGAAGATCATATTACTAGAGCGTACTCCAATTCCTCGGATCATACAGGTCTAGACTAACACACAACAATTAAGAACTCAAGTAATTCTTCCAAACATCCATGAGTCATCATAAGACTAAGAAAAACTATTTTAGTACTTGAATTAAACTTCAAACCATTGTTCATAAACATGAAATCCAATCTTAAAACCAACTTTAAATGACTTGAAACATCTTAGATTCACTACAAGCTCCACCTCTTAGCCCTAGATAAGAGGTTTAGCCGTTCATGATCCAAGGAAACATGAAATAACTAAAAAAATATGAAAATAGCAAACAAACTAGGGAGGAGTTGTGGAACTCCGAAATCCACTTCCGCCGCCTCCCACCTTGCTCAAACCCATCTAAGATGCCTTAGGAATGATCCCTAGGTGTCCTTTTATAGTGGGGAGGCTCCGCAGCATCAAAATCTTCCAGAAATTACGTAAGCTTACTCAGTGCGCAGAGAAAATCAGCGCCCGAATAGGAAGGTTGTTGTCTTACGCAGAGCCGACCGGTCTGGACCTGTCGGACTAGCTTGGCCGACCGGTCACGACCGGTCGGACTCGTCTAGGAATCAGTCCAGCAAGCTCAAGGGGTTATTAGACTTGTTGGCCGACCGGTCACGACCGGTCGGACCATGTTGGTCATTGGTCCAGCAACTTCCAGAGGATCAGGGGGAGATGGCCGACCGGTCTAGACCAGTCACGGCCCTCCTGGCCGACCGGTCACGACCGGTCTTGGCCCCTTTTCTTCTTCATTTCTTTCCTCTTTCTTCTCTTTGCTTTCTTCTTTCTTTGGCCCACCTTGGGTCTTCATCCAAAGCTCTTAAGTAGACCCTTTTGGTCTCCTATTGGGTGAAGTCCACTCTCATTCCTGCCATCACAAAACATGTACTAGATTAGTCGTTAATTCATGAAAACCTTGCATAATGAGTGATGAATTGGGGTTAGAATATACACAATTAAGAGCTCAACAGAAACATGAAACAAACTAAAGAAAACATAAAAACAGTAAACAAACTAGGAGAAGTTGTGAAACTCCGAAATCCACTTTCGCCGCTCCCACCATGCTTAATCCATTTTTAGATGCCCTAGGAAGAGCCCCTAGGTGTCCTTTTATAGTGGGGAAGCTCCGCAATGTCGGAATCTTCCAAAATTTGTGTAAGGTTACGCAGTGCGCAGAGAAATCCGGAGCAGAAAATAGAAAGTATCTGTCCAATGCATGGCCGACCGGTCAAGACCGGTCTAGCCTGTTCACTAACAGTCCAGCGAGTTCAGGGCCTGTTGGCCGACCGATCAAGACCGGTCTCACCATCATGTATCTATAGTCCAGCGAGTTCAGCAGGGGTGGTAGACCGGTCTTGTCCGGTCGGACCCTCCTGGTCCTTGTCCAGCGTCTCTATAAGAGGGGGAAATGGTGTGGCCGACCGGTCTTGACCGGTCTGGCTCCTTTGGCCGACCGGTCAAGACCGGTTGGACCTTCTTCTCTTGATATTTCCTTTCTTCCTTTCTTCTTCTCTCTTCTCTCCTTGCTTTCTTCTCTCTTTGGTTCTTAATCAATCTTCATTCAATGGCTCTAAGTGGACCCTTTTGGTCTTCAATTGGGTGAAGTCCCTCTCATTCCTACAATCATGAAATTATGCATTAGATTAGTCTTTAAATCATGAAAACCTTGCATAATGAGTGATGAATTGGGGTTAGAATATGCACAATTAAGAGCTCAACACACACCCCAACCAGCATTTTGCTAGTCCCGAGCAAAACATGCGTGAAATCAATTCCATTCTCCAAAACCCAACTCTCCTTTAGAAACCATTCTTCTATACATCCCAAGATACACAAGTGTAAGATTCAGAAAAATTAGGTGATAGAGGTTGAAACCGTAAACTCTCAAAACATAATAAGTGTTCATATTAAATTCACACTGATTGGCTGATAAATAGAAGAACTTGAACAAATTCAACCTAATGTGCATAGTGAAAATTCATCTCATGAGTTTCAGGATTATCTTCTTCACAGATCAACTAGACTATAGATCTCAAGGTATAAAGAAAAACAACAACCCAATGACAGGAATTTGCCTTACTGTCCTTCCGATGGCTTTCACACTACGTCCCATTTCCGGCTTTGGTTACGGGTAGACCATCCCCCGGTTGGTAATAGGTAGCCCTAATCAGAAATTTCCACCATTTTTCCATCATTCCCAATTTCATCCTTCCTTTTCCTTTTTCTTTTAATTTAGATAGGATTTTTAGAAATCCATATCTTTCGTTATTTTCCCATGGACAAGGATGGACAAAGTACCCCGGCTTGGTTTCTCAACACCTTAAATCAAAGTCTAGCTAATCCACAAATCACATAATCGTTTCAACTCATGAAAATCGTGTAATGTGAACTAGGTGTAAGAGTGTTCAAATTTTCTATCAATCACATAACTAGGGGAATTCACATATAAAACCATTATGCTAAGAGAAGTTCAAGACTTACAACTGCGTACACTTCGTATCTCCTCTTCTTATACTCATATCATCTCGAATGCATAGAAACAAAGTTTTCCAAAAGAGTTTTGAATTTTAGAGAAATTGAAAATTTTCTACATAATTGCTCGAAATGTTACAAAACGTTGGATTCATCCAAGTGATCCTACACTCCCCAACCAATTCTTGCATTGTCCTCAATGTAAAAGATGTGCAATGAGCAAAACATGAGAGCAATTTGAAAATAAAAGGGAGTGAGGAATGATAGTACCTGAGAGAGGGAAAGTGGAATTCTTCCTCCTTCTAACAATCCTATGAAGAATAAACAAAAGCAACCAAATCCTAATTCTAACTAATCTATACCTCCATCAGACTAGGAGATCAATCATCCTGATAGACAGGATCAGTCAGAGGTATGGACATACCTTCTGAAGGAAACTTCTCAAAGAACAGCTTTAATCGTTAACCATTCGCCTTAAATATGTTGTCGTTCCTTGGATTTTATAACTCGACGGTCCTATATGGGTAGACAGTTTGCACAATGTAGGGACCGGTCCATCGAGATCTCAATTTTCCCTGAAATAAATGTAGGCAAGAGTTATACAGAAGGACTTTTGATTAATCGTGAATGTCTTACGAAGAATGTTCTTATCATGGAACACCTTCGTCTTGTCCTTGTAAATTCTCGCATTCTCATATGCTTCGTTCCGGATTTTCGCAAGTTCATTTAGTTGAAGTTTGCGCCACGAGCTTGCCTTGTCAGAATCAAAATTCATCTTCTTTATTGCCCAATACGCCCTATGTTCCAACTCCACAGGCAAGTGACAAGCCTTCCCATAGACAAGTCTATAGGGAGACATTCCAATAGGAGTCTTAAAAGCGGTACGGTAAGCCCAAAGCGCATCGGTAAGTCGAAGCAACCAATCCTTGCAATCGGGGTTCACCGTTTTCTCCAAAATATGTTTAATCTCCCTATTAGATATCTCAGCTTGTCCACTAGTTTGTGGGTGATAGGGAGTGCTTACTTTGTGTGTTACGTCATATTTCTTCATTAAGGTTTCAAATGGGCGATTACAAAAGTGAGACCCTCCATCACTTATGATGACTCGAGGTGTTCCAAACCGAGAAAGAATTTTCTCTTTTAAGAAACGAATGACTGTTTTATGGTCATTATTCCGACATGGGATCGCGTCGACCCATTTGGACACATAGTCAACGGCAAGCAAGATATATACGTTTCCAAAAGAAGATGGGAATGGACCCATGAAATCGATGCCCTAACAGTAAAAAATTTTGATTATTAAGATGGGATTGAGTGGCATCATATTTCTGCGGGAGATTCCTCCCAATTTCTGACAACGCTCACATGTTTTGCAAAACTCGTGTGTGTCCTTGAACATAATGGGCCAATAAAACCCACATTGCAGAATATTGGTTGTGGTCTTCTTAGCTGAAAAATGGCCACCACATGCCTAAGAGTGACAAAAGGAGATGATACTTTGTTGTTCATCATCTGGCACACATCTCCTTATGATTTGATCGGGACAATACTTGAATAAGTATGGGTCGTCCCATAGGAATTTTCGCACCTCATTGAAGAACTTATCCTTATCTTGCTTTTTCCAATGTGTAGGAATCGTACCTGTAGCAAGATAGTTAGCAATGTCCACATACCATGGCAATTGGGAGACTTCTAAAAGTTGTTCATCAGGGAACATGTCATTGATCGCGTCGTTTCAGGGGAATCGGTGAGAACAAGTCGAGAAAGATGGTCAGCCACACATTTTCTACTCCTTTCTTATCACGTATCTCTATGTCAAATTCTTGGAGTAGAAGGATCCATCTTGAGAACCGTGGTTTAGCATCGTTCTTAGAAAGAAGGTACTTAAGTGCAGCATGGTCAATGAAGTAGGACCTAAACTTGTCCAAGGCAAAAACTATGGCTAAAAGTTCTTTTTCTGTAGTAGTTTAGTTTGCTTGGGCTAAGTTTAAGGTTCTACTTGCGTAGTAGATAACACATGGCTTCTTCTCTTTTCTTTGGCCTATCACGGCCCCAATATCCTAGTTGCTTACATCGCACATAATTTCAAAATGAAGGCTCCAATCAGGTGGTTGCATTATGGGAGCACATGTCAACATACTTTTAAGTGTGGTAAAGGCTTTTTGATAAACTTCATTCCACTCAAAAGAATTCTCCTTTTGAAGTAGGTTGCATAAAGGACGAGAGAGCGAACTGAAGTCCTTTACGAACCTTCTATAAAATCCTACGTGTCCCAAAAAGGACTGCACATCTCGTATGCTTTTGGGTGGTAGAAGGTTAGAGATAAGATCAATTTTCGCTTTGTCCACCTCGATTCCGTTTTGTGAAACGATATGACCAACTACAATTCCCTTTTGAACCATAAAGTGACACTTCTCCCAATTCAACACAAGGTTCTTCTCTTTACATCTATCTTTTCAACACAGATTTCAAGTGCACAAGGCACTCATCAAAGCTACAATCAAATACTGAGAAATCATCCATGAAGACTTTGAGGATTCTCCCCACCATATCAGAAAAGATACTCATCATACATCGGTCAAAAGTGGCAGGGGCATTGCATAGTCCAAACGGCATCCGTCGATAGGCGAAAGTGCCGAATGGACATGTGAATATAGTCTTTTCTTGGTCTTCACGAGGGATCTCTATTTGGTTGTACCCTGAATAGCTATCATGGAAGCAAAAATGGGAATGACCCACCAACCTTTCTAAAATTTGATCAACAAACGGTAGGGGAAAGTGGTCTTTCCTCGTGATAGTGTTTAGCTTCTTATAGTCAATGCACATTCTCCAACCGGTAGTGACTCTAGTTAGTATGAGTTCATTATTGGCATTGGCTACGATGGTGATTCCGGATTTCTTAGGCACCACTTGAGTTGGGCTCACCCATTGACTACGGATATTGGGTAAATAATACCCACATCCAATAGTTTCACCACTTTGGCCTCCTTCATGTTTGGATTGAGTCGTCTTTGTGGTTGCCTAGATGTCTTCGCATTTTCCTCAAGGTGTATGCGATGAGTACAAATCAGTGGGTCTATGCCTTTGAGATCCGCAATCGACCACCCAAGGGCACTCTTGTGCTCTACTAGAGTGGCAATTAGCCTACTCTCTTGTTCTTCATCCAAGTGGGAAGAAATCACCGCCAGATATGTCTCATCTCGACCCAAATAGACATATTTCAGCTCACTTGGCAATGGTTTTAGGTCGATTGTTGGTGCCTTGATATTAGATGAAAGGGGCTTGTTCTCGTTTACGGGTAAAGGCTCAAATAGGGCCCTCCATCTTTTGTTATCAAGTACCGGCATCATATCTAATATGGCATCCATCTCTCGTATTGTGTTATCATTTATCTCATGAGAGTGGGCCACACATGCCTCCAAAGGGTCGGAATATAATGACAAGGGGAGTGTATCTTCCACGAATGATTCAATCATATTTATCTCGTGGATCTCATCATCAACCTCCCGTGGTTGTTTGTATAAATCAAATATATTCAACTCAAGAGTCATATTTCCAAAGGACATTTGTATAAGCCCGTTTCTACAATTGATAATTGCATTGGAAGTAGCTAGAAAAGGGCGGCCAGGTATGACGGGAATTGGAGCATTGGTACTTATCATGGGATGTGTATCCAAGACAATAAAGTCTACTGGGTAGTAGAATTTATCGTCTGGGACTAAAACATCCTCAATCACTCCTCTCGGTATGCGAATGGATCTATCAGCAAGTTGGAGTGTGTTTTCGGTGGATTTCAATTCACCTAACCCAAGTTGTTCGTAAACCGAGTATGGAATGAGGTTCACACTTGCCCCCAAATTGAGTAAGGCTTGTTTAATCCGGTAGTTTCCTACGATGCATGAGATGGTTGGACTACCCGGATCCTTGTATTTTTGGGGCACCTCTTGTTTGATAATATAGCTCAAATTCTCAGTCAAAAGTACTTTGTTATGAACATTGTGTTTCCTTTTGACTGTGCACAATTCCTTTAGAAATTTGGCATAGGATGGTATTTGCTTTATAGCATCCAACAGCGGAATGCTAATCTTCACCTGCTTGAAAACCTCTAAAATTTTCAGGTTTTTGTCTAAAGGTTTGGGTGAAATCAACCTTCGGGGAAACGGGGCCACCGGCTTGTATTGCCTTTCCGGTTCTTTCTCTTGTGGAGTGTTGTTTGAGTTATCATCCTCTTTGGAATTTTTCGGATCCTTAGGCTTTTGGGGCCTTCACCAGATTTGATTTATGAACTAGTTTCCCACTTCTAAAAGTGGTGATAGCTTGAACATGTTCCGTATGTTGGGAGGATGAGCTTGCGTCTTGTATCTCAAATTGGGTTCTTGGGTTAGGAAGAGGTTGGGCAGGAAGTGTGCCTTTCTCCCTAACACTAAGGTGAGATTCAACTCTAGCCACTGAAGTTTTCAAGTCATTGATGGCTTGAGTTGAACTTTGATTAAATTTCAATTGCTCTTGCATTAACCCATCTATTTGTAGAGAATTTGTCTTGTTATACTCAGCTTGAACCGATACGAATGCACCCAACATCTCTTCTAGTGTAGCTTTTGGTGTAATGACTAGAGATGGACCTAGTATAGGTTGAGCTTGAGGGATATTTTTTGCATTAGCAGTGGGTCCATTCTTCCAACTGAAGTTGGGATGGTTCTTCCAATTAGAATTAAACGTGTTTGAGTTTGGAGCACCAAATTGTCGTTGATAACTGTTTATGGCATTTGATTGTTCTTGTAAGATGTCCTGAACCGCAGAAATTGTGGGACAATCTTGTGTTATATGTTGAGTTCCGGCACAAATTCCACAAACAGTTTCAACGTCATTAGAGTTAATTGTCTCTCCTTTCTTTAATTCCATGGCCTCGACTTTTCTTGTGAGGCTAGCCACACGTGCACTTATGCTATCTTCTTCTGATATGACATAAATTCCTCATTTTTCCTTTTGTTGGCTAGTCTTGGAATTTGTTGGTTTAGATGTATCCCAAGACTGTGCATTCTCATCCAATTCCTCCAAATAGTCTCATGCTTCATCGGCTTCCTTATTCATGAACTCCTCATTACACATCATCTCTATGAATTAGCGCATGGGTGAAGTCAGTCCTTCGTAGAAAAAGCTTATAACCCGCCAAATTTCATAGCCATGATGTGGGCATGCATTTAACAAGTCATTGAACCTCTCCCAACATTGGAAGAAGGTCTCATCTTCCTTTTGGACAAGGTTCATGATAAGTTGCCTCAACATGATCGTTTTATGAGTAGGGAAGAATTTTTTAATGAACTCCCTATGCATATCAGTCCATGCACCAATTGATCTTGGCCTTAATGCATGAAGCCAACCTGTAGCTTTATCTTTAAGGGTAAAAGGAAATAATTTAAACCTAACCACATCATCAGTTACATTTGCAAAGTGCATGGTGGTTATTACCTCATCAAATTCCTTAAGGTGTTGATAGGCACTTTCACTGTCTAATCCATGGAATCTCGGGAGGAGTTGGATTACTCCCGGTTTCAAATCTACATTCCCTGCATTTTGTGGAAAAACTATGTATGAGGGAGTGCTCGCTCTTGCTGGTTGCAAGTAATCACATAATGTTCTTGGTCGGGGAACATTCTCAACCACATTCTCTCCCGTTTCGGTTTGGTTTTGGCCCGGATTTTGATTGGCCATCGGATTAGGTTGATTTACAGCCATATTTTCAGACCAAATTGGAGAAGTTATATGTCTCCTAGCACGTGGTTCTCTGTCAATTCCTTCAACTATTCCCCCTTCACTAATGAGTCGGTTATTAGAATCCCGAGCCCAATGTGGCATGCAAATCCTAAAAGAATGAAACAAAAATGAATTCTTTCTCCCTTCCTTTACTTCTCTCTAAGACCGAAGCACAAGGTGTCTTGCAATGGCTGAGCCAGAAGCAAGGATAGAGACCGATTTCTCCTGGTCAATAGGGGTTCAGAGAACTCCCCACCCACTCTTTAAATCTTTTGAGAAAAGTGAAGAAAAAGAAGAAAGATGAGTAAAGGTGAGAAGAGAAATCTCTGAGCACAAGGTGATCCAAGACGGTAGAGCCGACTAATAAGAATCCAGGTGGCACAAGGCCTACCTATCAGAGATCCAAAAAAAGGAGTCTCCACCCACTCTACAAGAGATGAATATAATAGGAATGAATAGGAGAAGAAGAAGAGTAAGGTTAGAAAAATAGAACCTGATTTGGCAATTGAGATCCTTATGTCTTCTTCAGCTTCCTAGAAATCCCTGCAAAAGAAAAATCAAACAAAACAAACTAAGTTAGTACTAGAATCTTAAAAATCCTAAATAGATACTATTTTCAAAAATTTTGTGCAAAACCGTCAAAGTCCCCGGCAACGGCGCCAAAAACTTGTTCGCTTCCCCAAGTGTAGGGTTGCGATGTAGTAATAATCTCGGTAAGACCGAGGTCGATGCACAGGGACTTATGTAGGAATCCACAAAACACTTCTAATAGTTCTACCGAAAAGCTAACAAATAGATTTGTAGAAGATTGATGTAAATAGTAATTCTGAACTAAACTGAAGATAATCAATTAATTAAAAGGCACTAGGGGTTCAAGGATCCACATGTAGCAATCCTTGATGCTCAATTCGCTGTGGTTTCTCACTTTCTCAATTAGAATCAAAATTAAGATCTATCTAGCCGGATGATAGAGCAGTTAAACCAATGTATATGATTCACTCAATGCAAGCTTAGACGAGCATACTCAATTGCATAGGTCAGTCCCAATTCCAATAGACTAAGTTCACAATCATAACCATCATTAAATCCTGTCACAAGATAAAACTAGATCAAGATTTGAACTCGATTCAAATCACATACACAGTCCCACATAGTACAGAATGTTCAGAAAATAGAACTTTGGTAAGAAGTTCCCACATGACAATCACAGATCTAAAGCGTATTTCGATTCCTCAGATCATATAGGTCTAGACTAGTACAAAACAATTAAGAACTCAAGCAATTCTTCCAAACATCCATGAGTCATCATAAGACTAAGAAAAACTACTTAGTACTTGAATTAAACTCCAAACCATTGTTCTTAAACATGAAATCCAACTTAAAACCAACTTAAACGAATTGAAACATCTTAGATTCACTACAAGCTTCACCTCTTAGCCCTAGTTAAGAGGTTTAACCATTCATGATCCAAGAAAACATGAAACAAACTAAAGAAAACATAAAAATAGCAAACAAACTATGAGAAGTTGTGGAACTCCGAAATCCACTTCCGCCGTCTCCCACCGTGCTTAATCCGTTCTTAGATGCCCTAGGAAGATCCCCTAGGTGTCCTTTTATAGTGGGGAAGCTCTGCAACGTTGGAATCTTCCAGAATTTGCGTAAGGTTATGCAGTACGCAGAGAAATCCGGAGCAGAAAATAGAAAGTATTTGTCCAATGCATGGCCGACCGGTCGTGACCGGTCGAACTGGGCTGGCTGACCGGTCAAGACCAGTCTAGCCTGTTCACTAACAGTCCAACAAGTTCAGGGCCTGTTGGCCGACCAGTCAAGACCGGTCGGACCATCTTGTATCTATAGTCCAGCGAGTTTAGCAGGGGTGGCCGACCGGTCGGACCCTCCTGGTCCTTGTCCAGCGTCTCTACAAGAGGGGGAAATGGTGTGGCCGACCGGTATTGACCGGTCTGGCTCCTTTGGCCGACCGGTCAAGATCGGTTGGACCTTCTTCTCTTGATATTTCCTTTCTTCCTTTCTTCTTCTCTCTTCTCTCCTTGCTTTCTTCTCTCTTTGGTCCTTAATCAATCTTCATTCAATGGCTCTAAGTGGACCCTTTTGGTCTCCAATTGGGTGAAGTCCCTCTCATTCCTACAATCATGAAATCATGTATTTGATTAGTCTTTAAATCATGAAAACCTTGCATAATGAGTGATGAATTGGGGTTAGAATATGCACAATTAAGAACTCAACAGTTATCTACCATGCGAGTAGGACCTTGAATCCCACCTAAGTCAATTATTCGACTACGGAGAAGGAGCTCCTAGCCGTCATTTTTGCCTTTGACAAATCCAGGCCTTACTTAATAGGATCCAAGCTTATTGTTTACACAGATCATGCGGCGCTGAAACACCTTCTTTCTAAGAAGGATGTCAAGCCCCGTTTGCTTAGATTGATCCTACTCCTTCGAGAATTCTATTTAGAGATCAAGGACAAGAAGGGGGTAGAGAATGTGGTGGTGGATCATCTATCCCGCCTAGTCCTACCTAATTCCATTGTCGAGTCACCTATTAAGGACTCATTCCCTGATGAGCAACTCCTTATTGCTATGCATCCACCATGATACACTGACATAGCCAATTATCTTTCCATAGGTACGATGCCGATTCATGGGTCTGCGCAGGACAAACGAAAATTTCTAAGGGAAGTGCGCAGATTTTTCTGGGATGAACCTTTACTTTTTAAATATTGCCTAGATCAAATTATTAGGAGATGTGTCCCTGATGATGAACATAATTCCGTCATCTCTCTTTGTCATAATCAAGCGTGTGGTGGTCATTTTTCCGCCAAGAAAACCACCGCAAAAACTCTGCAGTGTGGTTTTTATTGGCCCACCAACGAGTTTTGCAACGCATGCGAACATTGCCAAAAGTTAGGAGGATTGTCCCGTCAAAATATGATGCCTCTGACCCCAATCCAACATCTTGAAGTCTTTGACTATTGGGGCATCGATTGCATGGGACCATTCCCCTCATCTTTTGGACATGTCTGCATATTGATTGCCGTAGACTATGTGTCTAAATGGATAGAGGTCATTCCATGTAGAACTAACGATCATCGTACGGTTCTAAAGTTCCTTAAATAAAACATACTTTCCAGATTTGGAATGCCTTAAGCCATCATTAGTGATGGCGATTCTCACTTTTACAATAGGCATTTCAAAGCCTTAATGAAGAAATATGGCATTAGGCATAAGGTGAGTACCCCATACCACCCACAGATAAGTGGGCAAGTTGAAATTTCCAATCAGGAAATCAAACAAATTTTGGAAAAGACAGTGAGGCCGGATCACAGAGATTGGTCACTTAGATTAGACGATGCACTTTGGGCTCACCATACCACTTACAAGACCCCCATTGAAATGTCCCCCTATAGACTTATCTATGGGAAAGCTTGTCACTTACCTGTGGAGATTGAACACAAAGCCTACTGGGCAATTCGGGCATTGAATTTTAACATTGACAAGGCTAGCTCGCTTCGCAAACTCCAACTTAATGAGCTTGATGAGATCCGGAACGATGCTTATGAGAACTCGAGGATTTACAAGAGTAGAATGAAAGTATTCCATGACAAGCACATCTTCTGAAAATCTTTCCAGGAGGGTCAAAAGTGCTCTTGTACAATTCTCGACTTCATCTTTTTTCGAGAAAATTACGATCTCGATGGACCGGCCCATATATTGTTAAAGAAGTTTTTCCTCATGGGGCTGTCGAGATAGAAAATGTCGCAAATGATAACTGTTTTAAAGTGAATGGACAACGCCTTAAACCATTTGTTAAGAAATTTGATTTAGATGACATGTCCATCACTTTGAATGATCCTATGTATCAGGATGATTGATCTCCTAGTCTAACGGAGGTATAGCGTAGGATTAGGTGGTTTAGTTATTTTTCTGTTTTAGTTTTACTTGCTTTAGTAGATTTTGATATCGGGTTGTACACTTCTATGATCGACTCTCTCAAGTACTATCATTCTCACTCTCTTTTATTTTACCATTGCTCTCATGTTCATGCTCATTGTATATCTTTTTACATTGAGGACAATGTAAGATTTTGGTTGGGGGGTGAGATTCCTTAGATGAATCTACTAGCTTTTGTGACATTTCGAGCAATTATGTAGAAAATTTTCAATTTTTCTAAAATTTAAAACTCTTTTGGAAAATTTGTTTCTATACATTCGGGATGATACAAGTATAAGAAAAGGAGATACGAAGTGAGTGATGTTGCAAGTCTTGAACTACTTTTAATATAATGGTTTTATATGTGAATTCCCCTATTTATATGATTGATAGAAAATTTGAACACTTTTATTGTAAGAACCCGAAGTCATATAAGTCATTATATACACTTGTGAGCACATAAACCCATGACTTGTAGGGCATAGACACACCGTAATATTCGTCTTTTAGTTTAGTGGGTTGTTTGAATTTCGAGGACGAAATTTTGTATAAGGGTGGTAGAATGTAATACCCCGAAAATTTAGTACACGAGTAGGTACACGAGTGTTATAGTTCACACGTTAGAATTTAAATTTTAGGCCGCGTCGTTCATACGCATGCACACACGTCACACTTTTATACATATTCTAACACTTTTAAAATGTTAAAAACTTAGTGTACTTACTTAAGTCAATAGACGGACCGTTAGAATGATCTATCATTGCTAGGTAGGAATATCTAACCGTCCACCTCGATTTTGAACAAGCTGATCATAGTAAACTAAACCCTTGATCTCCATAGCCGCTCATACACAAATCAATTTAACATTCTAATCCGTTCTTCTTGTTTATCATACGTTGACATGCTTAACCTACCGTCAAAACTGTGATCTGATGAAATTTCATGAGTAGACAAGTCATTAAAGTCTAACGGTGTATATGTCTCACCAATAGGCCACCCAAAGACCATATTAGGAATATCAGTTTAAGAAACTGACCGTACAATAACTCATACTTATGTTTAAGAACATAAACATCTAATTAGAAAAAAATGGCCTTTCATATAACCATCCATCGAAGTCGTATCCGCTAATTGGGCCACCCAAATAATAAGCCGAACCGATCATTTCGAAGATCATAGGATATATACTAAGGCTACCGGTTAAATTTTCTATTGGATATGTACAAATGTCACTTTGGATCACCTAGTGTGATGGATCACTAAAAAGGCATCTTGGTCATCTGTAAGAGATCAAGGCCCAAACTTAACCTATATAAAGAGCGTGAAAAATGACAGGCTTTGGTGCAATTTCACCGAAAACTGATAGTAAACGGGATCGCTACATGTGGTTGAAGTCAAAAACAAAGAAAAGGATAAACTTGGAATTAACTCAAATGTAGATGTTGTTGAATGGTTACGTGAGTTTTAACGTGACGTTCATCTCTTGCATGGAGTGGGCCACCGTAGCTCGGATCTGCCTCATTTTTTTTCATTGACGGCTAGTTTATTATTTGACACCTGTTGGACGGAGGAAACTATCTCACACCATTGAAAGTGGGCCCCACTCGCATTTGGTGCACGAAACATGCTTACGTACGACACACGTAATAAAAAAAAACCTCACCTTCTTCTTCGGACGCTGTTACATCGTCCGCTGCAACAGAGTCCGCGCAAACCGACCCAACTGATCCACGCCGTCCATCAGGTGGGTGTCTCAACGTAAATTCAAGCCGTCCATCTGTATCCTCCTCCTCATATTCTTCATCCGTTCAAGTATTTCTCCTAACAGTTGACCTCTTGGCTCGCTTCAAATCACCATCCAAAATCAGGAAAACACCAAAATTCCCTATCATCCGCTCACCTGTTTTGAATGGACGTCCGATACCACTTCTAAAACCCTCGTGTGGACCCCACCTACTTTCCCAATGGCCCGTATGTGTAAAGAATCCCCGAAATAGAGTCCTTCTCCAACTCAACTCAAAGATAGCCTGCGCACGCCTGTCTCTAACCAACGGTGGTTGGCTATAAAGCCTGCCATCCGTCCGCTCCTGTTTCTGACAGGGAACGTTAGAGAGAGAAAGCGTTTGAGAGAGAGAGAGAGAGAGAGAGAGAGAGAGAGAGAGAGAGAAATTGTGAAGGCCGTTATTGTGTATGATGAGTCGATTCCAGAATCGATCAAAGCCATTCTGATCTGTCCAGAAATCTTCCTGGACATCAGAGAGAAGGAAGGAAGAAAGAAAGAAAAGGAAGAAGAAGGTATGGGAAAGAAGAAGAAACAAAGAAGAAAGCTTGTTGTTGAGCTAACCTAGCGAGTTGACTCACTGAGTCGACTCAGATTCGAACCAGGATTGTTTTTGAAAGCATAAGACACGTAACTGCTGTGAGTGATTCTTCACATGGTTTTCCGTTAATTTCTCCCAAATACTTCCTTCTAGTTGTTTTCCAAGGTTGGGTTTGAGTTGTTTCAATTTAAGTTATTCTCAAGTCTTTAGATTGATCCTAGGTAAGGGATTCCACTTCTTGTTGTATTCTCAAATTCCATATCTACATTCTTTGCTTTCTTGTAGATCTTTCTTTACTTTTCTACGTAACCCTACTTAGAGGTTAAACATAGATTGAATACACTTCCTCGAATTTGCCTCCTAAATTCCAAATATAAAAAAAACCCTAGTTAAACGAAACGTAGATGCACAATACATTGTTGTAGTACAAAACCTTACGTGACATACATCTTTAACAACTCTCTCGATTTACGATAAACTAAAATATTTAGATGGTGAACTAATTGAATAAAGATTAATCATGCACAGTATGATTGGAATTGAATTCGATATGCATTGTATGCTTGATGAATGCTTTCATAATTCATGTCATATACATCTTTTATACACTGCGACAGAACAGGAGCATGGTTGATTTGACTCCTGGCGTGCATGGTTGATTTGCCGCCTCGCTGTACCGGTTAGGTGAGCATGGTTGATTTACGACAGGTTCCTAATGTTCAGTGGCAGCGAGTTCTGATCGTTTCACTTGTTGAGCATGGTTGATTTGCTCGGTTGGATCAGTGGTGCATGATTGATTTGCCCACTGGCGTGCATGGTTGATTTGCCGCCTCGTTGTACCGGTTAGGTGAGCATGGTTGATTTGCGACAGGTTCCTAATGTTCAGTGGCAACGAGTTCCTAGACGTTTGTTGCTCTCACACGTATCATGACATATATGACATCATATTCCATTCATAATAAAACATCAGTATATTAATCACAACCTTATTCTCGTATATTTCATACAATTCTATCCGTTGATGATTCCCGTCCTATCTTTTATTAACTGGAATATTGCCTGTGATGGAAATGACCTCACTGGGCTTTTAGCTCACCAAAATCACCACAGTTCTTGCAGGTTTTCAAGAAGGAAAAAGACGTAGACAGAGCAGAGTATTCAGATGGGCACGTGTTACTCAAACACCAATTGTATTTAATTTATTTTATCTTGTGAAATTCAATGTAATAAGATATTAGTGGAAAAGAAGAGTTATACTTGGGATTTATTTTAGTTATACGATGTGTGGAATGGAATTTCAAGGAATCTGTGCTCGAATTTTAAATTCACACCCTGGAACTCGGGCTTTGGGTTATTGTACTCGGGTTTCGAATTTCAGGGCGTGACATTTACACCTAGTTCACATTACACGATTTTCATGGTTTGAAAGGATTATGTAGCTTTATGGATTGGCTAGACTTAGATTTGAGGTGTTGAGGAACCAAGCCAGGGTACCTAGTCCATCCCTATCCATGGGAAAATAACGAAAGATATGGATTTCTAAAAATCCTATCTAATATATATAAAAAAAAAAAAAAAAGAAAGGAAAGGAAGGATGAAAACATGGGAATGATGGAGAATATGGTGAAAAATTTCGAAAAGGGTTACCTATTACCAACTGGGGATGGTCTACCCGTAACCAAAGCCGGAAATGGGACGTAGTGTGAAAGTCGTCGGAAGGACGGTAAGGCAAATTCCTATCATAGGCTTGTTGTTTGTGCACCTTGAGATTCATAGTTTAGTTGATATATGAAGAAAATAATCCCAGAAATTCATGAGATGAACATTCACTATGCACACTAGGTTGAATTTGTTCAAGTTCTTCTATTTATCAATCAATCAGAGGGAATTTCATATGAACACTTGTTATGTTTTGAGAGTTTAAGGTTTCAACTTCTATTACCTAATTTTTCTAATTTTTACACTTGTATGTCTTGGAATGGATAGAAGCATAGTTTCTGAAGGAGAGTTGGATTTCGAAGATTTGAAATTGTTTCACGCATGTTTTGCTCAGGACTAGTAAAATGCTGGTTGGGGGTGTGTTGAGCCTCCAATTTATACATTCACTAACCCATACATCACATTATATGCACGGTTTGCATACTTAAAAGGCCCATCTAATGCGTGATTTGTGATTATAGGAGCGATGCGGAGATTTCACTTATTTAAGGCTAAAAAGGTCACCAAAGACACATTGAAGATCAAAGAACCAAGTGCCAAAGGATGGGAGAAAGAAGCAAGGGAGAAAGAGAAAGAATGAAGAAGAAGTGCAACACTTTGCACTGAGGACCGATCGTCCGACCGGTCTGCCAAGGCACAGGACTGGTCGTCCGACCGGTCTGCAATTCAACAGAGACCCCCCATTCCTGCACTTCTCACTGGACCAAGCTAGACCGGTCGTCAGACCGATCGGCAAGCACTCAGGCCAGTCGTCAAACCGATCGAGCACTCAACAAAGAGGGGGTGGAAAATCCAAAAAGTCACTGGACTATTTTTGCTGTTTTACGACTGGTCGTCTAGGAGCTCAGACTGATCATCCGACCGGTCAGCTACGTAATAGAGCTTGTCCTACAAGCTCCGATTTTCTCTACATAGCTCCGTGATTTCTTGCGCAATTTAGAATCTTTCGCATTATTCTATAAAAGGGGACCTAGGGCTTCGTCTAAAGGCATCCTAGAAGAGATTGGAGGTCGTGGGAAGTGAAGAGGAGTACCGTGGAGCGTCCACAACTCCGTCGATTCTGGTTTTTTTAGTTTTCCATGCTTTTATTTAGTTTTTCTTTTTTATTCTAGTTGTAGTATGACAATGCTCGGCTAGAACCTCTCAGCTAAGGCTGAGAGGTGAAGCTTGTAGCCAATTTCATGTTTAATTCAATTTGATTCAAGTACTTTCACTTTAAGTTTGAATTTTGAATATTCTAGATCGAATAAAGTTGATATTTTTAGAAGTTTTATGAGAGTTCATGTGCTTCGGACATGGATTCCTTACAATTCTCTGAGATTATCATATTTGGCTTGATTAGATTCGAATTATGGTAACCCTTGAGCATGCCATAGTCCATAGGCATGGATGTTACTCTAAAGGCTATGATTTTGAATGTTATGGGATTGAATAGGATTAGAACTTGGAAGTTCAACTTAAGTGGGATCGAATGTGTTTCAATGCTTTATCTTCCAACTAGATGAGAGATAAAACTTTGAATCTAGTTTTGTTTTATGCATGGATTGATTGGATTGACATTGGATTGTTACAAGTGGATCCTTGAAAGCCTTAGTTCCTTTAATTACTGATTTCTCTAAATTACTGTTTTAAGTTAGTTCTCTTAATTTAAAACTCTAAATTGTTTCAATTCTAGTTGCTAGAATAGTTTAGAATTGGTTTTCTAATTCCTTGTAGATCGACCTCGGTCTTACCGAGAATTATTACGACATCGCAGCCTTGCACTTGAGGCGAGTGAACAATAGATCCCTCCTTTCTCTTTTTGTTGAGGAGGCTTGAGGTTACTAGACTTGTCCGAAGTATCCCATGATTGAGCATTCTCGGCCAACAAGTTTAAATAACTCCATGCATCCTCGAGATCTTTGCTCATGAATTCACCATTACACATCATCTCTATAAATTGGTGTAAATTTAAGTTCAATCCCTCATAGAAGAAGCTTATGATTCACCATATTTCGTAGCCATGATGTGGACAAGCAAATAGGAGGTCCTTATATCTCTCCCAACTTTGAAAGAAAGTTTCACTCTCTTTAACAAAAAAATTCATTATAGCTCGTCGAAGGGTATTTGTTATATGAGCCGAGAAGAATTTTTTAAAAAACTCCTGGGTCATCTCAGTACATGTCCCAATCAACCTTATCCTCAAAGAGTGAAGCCATGTTTTGGTTGTTTCTTTCAAAGAGAAAGAGAGTAGTCTTAACTTTACTACATTCTCCATCACATTGTGTAAGTGCTAAGTACAAAATGTGAGTGCTAAGTACAGTATCGTTGTCAAATTTCATAAACAATAGTATAGTGCATGAGGTTGTGTGAGTAAGCCAAGTTCTTTGAGAAGACAAGAGTCAACCTCAACAAACATATCAAGATCAAGACTATCGACTCTACAACAAAAGTTGCAGCAAAGGTTCACAGATAAACCATATATGCCAAAGGTAAATTGATCATAGGGATGACCCTAGGTTAGGTGATTTTATATGACTTTTAAGTTAATCACTCTAATTTCTTTTAAAGTCATATTTCAAGGAAATTCGGCCAGCCTAACCCTGTATTCGGCCACTTGGGAACTTCGGTCAAGTTTCCAGCATGCATAATTGGAAAATTCTAAAGATGTTCAGTCAGCCCGACCCTGTGTTCGGCTAGCCGAACAGGCTTCTATCAATCTAAGAACGTTCGATCAAGTTTTCAGATTCGAAACTGATTTCTGGACCTGGAACTCTGGTCAACCCGACCTTGTCTTGGGTCAGCCGAACCGATACTTGAGTCGGTCGAAATTTGAACAAATTCTTATCCCGTAAAGCCTGATAGCTGTTGAGATAAAACGGTTAAATCTTAGGTCAACCGAAGGCAAACTTAGCTCAACCAAAGACCTAACCTTTTTGCTATAAATAGGGTTTTCTTCTCTCTATTTTTCATCAAGAAAAAGCACGAAAATAGTATCTCTCTGGTGAAAAAGCCCTCTATTATAATCTAGTTATCTGATCTTAATTCCTAATTTATTTTAGAACTATCTCAGTTCTCTTCTCATTTAATCTGATTGTGTAAAGAGAAGAGCATTCTCATACTAGAGATAAGAGAACTGAAATTGCAGCTTTTAGGGAAACACTTTTTAGAAATTCCTAGATCCATCTTGTTCGAACTATATTGGTTTATCTTCTTCAAAGATTGGATCGCGGCACCATTTAAGCTTGATCTAAGCTTCATCATCTTCTACAAGAAAAACGGTAATATCTTTTCATACTTTGGGTTTTGTTTAAGATATCCAATGAAAATCTCAAACCAGGTTGTTAGTAATTAGCCTGTGAAAATCACCTAAGATTAGTGATTAGCCTATGAAAATCACTTGAGGTTTTATTGTGATAAACCTGTGAAAATGACAATCTATGTATCAAGTTTTAAAGGTGAACCTGTGAAAACCTTTATATAGTGGAAAGCCAAAATTACAAGTAGTAATTTTAGGAGTGGAGTAGGTGCAAGTTGTTTTAGCACCAAACCACTATAACTCTTCGTGTCGTGGTGATTGTTTAATCTTTTATCTTCTTATGTGTCTGATTGTTTATAAAACCTTAAATCATGACATAAGGTTGTCCAACTTGGATTTCTAAGTGATATAAGGTTGTCCTACTTAAATTCTGAATGAAAGGTTGTCCTACGATTTAATCCAAGTTTTTAAATTGCTCTCTATTTGCCTATTTACTTTTGGATTGGTTAGTTGCATATTTATTCTTGTTAATCTTGTGATTGATACTCTGATTTATTTTAAGATTACAAGAAGCTCCATCCTTTTCAAGTGGTATCAGAGCAGGTTTTCTCTTTTGTGGATTTTCAATCTTTAGATCCGGAGCTGTAAGATGTCTAAATTTGAAAGTTTATCTGTTTTCAGGCCACCTCCTTTTGATGGTACTAACTATTCTTATTGAAAAACCAGAATGAGGATATTTTTAAGATCCATGAATGAAAGTGTGTGGCAAGCTACATTAATAAATTGGATTCCTCCAATAATTGAAGTAACAGGTAATGATGGAATTAAATCTATGAACCTATAAACCAATACTTAGAAAAATGAAAGTAGTACAAATGCTAAAGCATTGAATTCTATAACTTACACTCTTTCACATGATGAATTCAAAAGAATTATTTCATTTGAATCAATTAAGCAAGCCTGGGATATACTCAAAATGACCCATGCAGGCACTAATATTGTAAGTCTAAAATTCAAATCGTCATAAACAAATTTGAGGAAATCCGTATGGATGAAAATGAAACATTTATGGTCTTCTATACAAAATTAAATGATATAGTGAACTCTATGTGGGGTCTTGGAGAGAGCATTCCAAAAAGCAAAATCTATGCAAAATTCTGAGATCTCTACCAGATCGATTCAATTCCAAAGTCACTGCTGTTGAGACATGAAAAATGAAGAAACAAAAGAAAGGAAAAAGAATCAAGGAAGATTCAAAGAGAAAACAAATGAAAAAAAGGAAAGTGCAGGAAATGTGCACTTGCCGCGTGTCGCAGAAAGCACCTGTTAGGTGGCTTGTTCTTGTTGCGAAAATGGCAACAAATGCCTATAAATACCCCCCAGGGGTCCTCATTTGGCACTTGATTCTAAAGTTCAGAGCTACAGAGGTTCTCAGAGGTACAGGGCGGACCTCGAGTTCTCTTCTTCTAGGGTCGAATGCACGAAGTGCGGACCCCGAGAACAAAAGATGAACGAGGGGGAGATGCTACGGGATTGAAGAAGAAGAAGGAAGAAGCTTTGAAGTATTAGTGCACTTTTCTATGGCATACTAGTGCACCTTGTTTGTTAATCACTTAGGTCAATGAGTCTAGTGTCGGTTGAGCTTAATGAAGACAAAGACCGAAGATTCAAGTGGCCCTACTTCGTCAAGGAAGAAGAAACAGGTAAAAGTGATGCCTTGGTGAGCCTTGAACTTTGACCAAAACCAAAACCATAACCTCTTGATGACCTTGACCATTTTAGGCATACGTTAGTCATCATAGATTGGCCCCAAGTAACCCAAAAGATCACCCAACAGAAGACTAAGAGGTTGCATGTGCTGCATGATCCAAGACCAAACCGATCTGCACATTGCATGGCCTATTCGACCGATCGTGACCAGTCAGCTGGACTGGACCGACTGGTCTTGACCGGTCGGACTGGCTCGTATTCTTCACAACAACATACTGTGTCACAGGCCATTGGGCCGAACAGTCTTGACCGGTCAGGCAGACTCCCCACTAAGACAGCAAGCTTCCTGTCTTGCCTAGCCGTTGGCCGACCGGTCTTGATCGGTCGGGACAGGTCGGGACTAGCCGTTTTTTGCCCTTTTTCACCCGTTTGGAATTCTTTATAAATAGCATTGGCTTGTATTTGGGGGTGAGCTAGAGGGATTTTGAGAGGATTAAAGCCACCATTGTTGAAGACCATTTGAGGCTCATTCCCAACCTATGCAAGGGATCTTCCTTGTGCTTTAACACAATATTGGATCATTCCAATGTCATGAAGAAGATGACCTTCATCCCCTCTTGATCTCTGAGTTTGGATCTTCCTTGATAGTCATATCCTTATCCAAATCTCTAAGATGAGATCGTTGTAGGTGAGTAACTCTATACAACCCATTCCTATTAGTAGTAGAGTTCTCAAACCTACCCTCCTATCACCTTGGGCATCTCAAAAGCATCACAAACAAGGTGATTGATCAAGTGTAGCTGAGGCATTGGAGACACAACGGCAACACGATCGGGGGAGCAAGGGAAGCTGATTGAAGTACGGGAGAGCGGAGATCAAGCAACCCGAACCGACACTGAACAAGGGGCTCATCTGATAAGTACAGTTGTCTTTGTTGAGAGATCATCCACTCAATTCCTTGTGGGAGTTGAGTGTAGAGTTTGTTTGTCAAACTCGAATTAAGGACGTTGGCCGTTCCTTGGCTTGTTTGTCAGCCTAAAGACTAGGGGCTGTTTGGCTCTCATTGGCTCATTTTTCGGCCTAAACAAAGTCTCCAAGAGGGAGCCTTCGACACGGGAGTGAACGTACGTATGGTTGAGAGTTAGCCTTCCAAAACTCCACTTAAGTTGAGAGTTAGCCATTTGTCCAAAACTTCGGTAATGGTTGAGAGGTGAACCGGGAAAACCTCCGTGTAAAGGTTTAGAGGTGAACCTCATTTAAAACCTCCGATAGTGAATGCCGATGTGCTCAAAGGAGTTGAGTACTTGAACCGGGAGTGGAGTAGACCCAAAGTCAAACCACTATACATGCTTGTGTTTGTGATTGATTGAGCACATTGTTATCTTAGGATTGAATGTTTAATTATTAATTATGTATGCTTGATAAGAATGTATGCTAGACACTAGATAAGCACATCCACACACAAGATGTACTTTCAATAATTGTGTAGACTTGAGCTCATTGATCCATTCTCATAAGTCTATATAGGTTGCATAGATTAGGAGCTTGATTAGTTAAATCATTTGATTATCTATGCATGCTTAGACTAGGTTGTTTATTGTTTAAAACATATGCTAGTCTTGTGATTAGACCTAATTAGGCTTGGAAGCCGAAGTGTTCTTGCTTACTTAGTTTAATTTGTTAAATTGTGTAAGTAGGAGAAAAAATTCCAAAAGGTCCTAATCCCCCCCATAAGACTTAGCCATAATTCTAGTTGCTCTTTAAGCTTCCACACATACGAAGGTGTCGTGTTTGACTACCGATGTAATTTCAATTGGTATCAGAGCGGGTTGCTTTTCAAGGACGTAACTGTCTAGAGTAAGTTCCAGTACCGGAGCACTAGCATGATGTCTAACCAAGATGGGGGTACCACCAACCGTCCACCATTCTTTGACGGGTGCAACTATGCCTATTGGAAGGCTAGAATGAGGATTTTCTTACAATCTATGGACCGTCTAGTGTGGCTAAATGGCATTGGCTTGTATTTAGAGGTGAGCTAGAGGGATTTTGAGACGATTGAAGCCACCATTGTTGGAGACCATTTGAGGCTCATTCCCAACCTATGCAAGGCATCTTCCTTATGCTTTAACACAAGATTGGAGCATTCTAAGCTCATGAAGAAGATGACCTTCATCCCCTCTTGATTTCTAGAGTTTGGATCTTCCTTGATAGTCATATCCTTATCCAAATCTCTAAAATGAGATCGTTGTAGGTGAGTAACTCTAGGCAACCCATTCCTATTAGTTGTAGAGTTCTCAAACCCACCCTCCTATCACCTTGGGCATCTCAAAAGCATCACAAACAAGGTGATTGATCAAGTGTAGCTGAGGCATTGTAGACCCAACGACAACACGATCGGGGGAGCAAGGGAAGCTGATTGAAGCACGGGAGAGCGGAGATCAGCAATCCGAACCGACGCTGAACAAGGGGCTCATCCGACAAGTACGGTTGTCTTTGTTAAGAGTCCATTCACTCAATTCCTTGTGGGAGTTGAGTGTAAAGTTTGTTTGTGAAACTCGAATTAGGGACGTTGGTCGTTCCTTGGCTTGTTTGTCAGCCTAAAGACTAGGGGTTGTTTTGGCACTCCTTGGCTCGTTTGCCGGCCTAAACAAAGTCTCCAAGAGGGAGCCTCCGACACGGGAGTGAGCGTGCGTAGGGTTGAGAGTTACCTATGTCCACAACTCCGCTTAGGTTGAGAGTTAGCCCTTTGTCCAAAACTTCGGTAATGGTTGAGAGGTGAACTGGGAAAACCTCTGTGTAAAGGTTGAGAAGTGAACCTCATTTAAAACCTCCAATAGTGAATGCTGGTGTGCTCAAAGGAGTTGAGTACTTGAACTGGGAGTGAAGTAAACCCAAAGTCAAACCACTATACATGCTTGTGTTTGTGATTGATTGAGCACATTATTATCTTAGCATTGAATGTTTAATTGTTAATTATGTATGCTTGATAAGAATGTATGCTAGACACTAGATAGGCACATCCACACACAAGATGTACTTTTACTAATTGTATAGACTTGAGCTCATTGATCCATTCTCATAAGTCTACATAGGTTGCATAAATTAAGAGCTTGATTAGTTAAATCATTTGATTATCTATGCATGCTTAGACTAGGTTGTTTATTGCTTAAACCATATGTTAGTCTTGTGATTGGACCCACTTAGGCTTGGAAGCCGAAGTGTTCTTGCTTACTTAGTTTAATTTGTTAAATTGTGTAAGTAAGAGAACCCCCCCCCCCCCCCCCCCCCCCCCCCCCCCCCCCCCCCAACATAAGACTTAGCCATAATTCTAGTTGCTCTTTAAGCTTCCACAAATACGAAGGTGTCATGTTTGTCTACCGATGTAATTTCAATTGGTATCAGAGCGGGTCGCTCTTCAAGGACGTAACCGTCTAGAGTAAGTTCCAGTACCGGAGCACTAGCATGATGTCTAACTGAGATGGGGGTACCACCAACCGTCCACCATTCTTTGACGGGTCCAACTACGCCTATTGGAAGCCTAGGATGAGGATTTTCTTACAATTCATGGACCATCCAGTGTGGCTAAGCACACAACGTGGATATGCCTTACCCACCGAACAAGTGAAGGTTGATGGAAAATACATTGTCATTTCCAAAAATGATGAAAAATGGAATGACAGTGAGAGAGCTCAATACATGACAAATGCCAAAGCTCTCAATGCGATTTGCTGTGCGGTCTCCCCAGGTGGGATATACTTGAGATTACCCACGAGGGAACTAGCACAGTAAGACACTCGAAGCTTCAGCTCTTAACCACCAAACTCGAAAACATTAGGATGAAAGAGATTGAAACCTTTATAGAGTTTTATACAAAACTTTCTGATATTTGCAACTCCATATTTGTCTTGGGTGATCGGGTTCCGGAAAGACGTATATTTAGAACAATACTTAGGTCCCTCCCGGAAAGATTTTGCACCAAGGTAGTAGCCTTAGAAGAGTGTAGAAACATAGATAACATGAAAGTAGAAGAACTCATAGGTTCCCTACAAACTCATGAACTACACTTTAAGGCCCCCTCTAAAAAGAAAAGCATTACTTTAAAGTCCTCTCACAATCATAAGAAAATTAAGAGTGAGTCAGAGGAAGATAGTGATGATGAGGATGATGAAGAAGAAAAGTTAAACAAAAAATCAAAAGATTCCTCAAATTTGATAGAGGGAGTAGCCGTGATAAGAAGGACAAGAAGGGTGATAAACATAAAGGAAAATCATCCAAATCTTTATTCGTCCGATGTTACGGTTGCGGTCATCGTGGCTATATCACCCCGGAATGTCCGAACGGGGGCCTAAACCGAAAGGTAAAAAGGCAACGGCTACCACTTGAGATGATACAGAGGAGTCCGAATCCAAATCTAGTGACTCCAATAGTGATGAGAGTCAAAATATTGATAAAGCTCTCATGGCTTTCACCACTACCTCGCTTCCCCCTAATCTAAGAGAGGATCCCGACCGTTATCCCTTCTAGGAGAAGGAGTTCCCAACCCCTCACCTCATGATACATTTTATGAGAGTGTTGTGGAAATGAGTTACTGTTCGCTCGCCTCAAGTGCAAGGCTGCGATGTAGTAATAATCTCGGTAAGACCGAGGTCGATCCATAGAGAAGGAAGTAAACAATTCGAACTATCCTAATAACTAGAATCTTAAGAGGTTTGTGAAATCGGTTTTGAACATAAAATAGAAAATTCTGATAATGAAAAGATAAATAGAGCATCAAGGATCCACTTATAGCTCTCCTTAGATGCATAATTCGCTGTGGTTTCTCACTTTCTTAATTAGAATCGAAATTAAGTCCTATCTAGCCGGATGATAGAGCGGTTATATTATCAAAGCAATCTATCATATGTGTGATTAATATACATGATTCCCTCAATTCAAGTTAGGACTTGAGCACACCCAATTGCATAGGTCAATCCTAGTTCCAATAGGTTAAGATCATAACCATGATACTCATCAAACCCTGTCATAAAGCTTAACTATATCATGATTTGAACTTCATTCAAGTCATATGAACAATCAACACATAATTCAGAATTTAGAACAAAAAGGTAAAACTTTGGTTTAAGTTCCCACATGGAAATCCAAGTCTAGAGCGTATTGAATTCGATTCCTCGGAGCTACAGGTCTAGAGTCATGCAAAACAATTAAGAACTACAGCAATTCTTCCAAACATCCACGAGCCATCATAAGATTAAGAAAAACTACTTAGAACTTTATTCAAACTTCTAAAAACCATTGTTCTTCAATAAATTCAACTTGAAACTAATAAAACGAATTAAACAATCTAAGAAAACTATAAGGTTCACCTCTTAGCTCTAGCTAAGAGATTAGCTAATGAAAAGCATATTAAAAACTAGAACTAGAACTAAGAAAAGGAAGAAAAACTAGCTGAAGGAGGCTAGGAAGCCTCCTATGACTTTTACTCCTTTCTCCCCACGTCCTTGCTTGCCCTGGAATAGAAGAGAGCACCTTCTTTTATAATATAGCAAGAGTACCGCAACATAACAGATTTTGTTTCGCTTCGTACGGCTTAACCAATGGTCGGATTGCCTTCAAATTTGATTTGTCCTTGTAATGTGATCTTCCTCATAGATAATTTAGATTTCCAAGATTATCTTCTGAATGGGCCCACCAATCAGATCAGTGACCGTCTCTCAAAATCACGCAATTCGGGTACCTTCAAAACTAGTCATCTTGCTTTCAACGTTACGGAGTGTACGGAGGTCGGATTGATCTCAAATTTTCAACATTGGTAGAAAACTTCCTCCTCTACATGATAGAGGGATTAGATTGTCCAAAACCATTCCAGAATTAGGTGTGAAAACTAGAACACTCAGGCCTTTTATAAAATCTGCGCAGTTGGATCTTTTTGGATGGTCCATCTTTCTTCAACAGATACGATCAAACCACACATCCTTTTAATCTGAAAATTTGTGGTTATTCAAATATAGATGTGGTCTAGAAGATGGTGAAAGTAGATTCTTCATATCATCAATGATGGGTCACCTGGACCGGCCCAGAGTGGAGTAGGCGGAATCTGGAACTTTCTGGACAGTTCGTATTGTTTTAGCCACTACGGTCAATCCGTAGCTCCGATCGACACGAAACCACTTGGGTTATTTTGGCGTCGAGTTGGATTTCCAAATATCATAAAAATGACTCTAAAAAACTGGGCCAAAAAACCAAAAACGGGACTGCTGGTGTTTGAACTTTGAAAACCAGAATTTACATGGCCGACCGGTCTTGACCGGTCGTGACCTGTCTGTTTTGGTCCAGCAACCTCTGTAGAAGGCAGCAATGTTGGCCGACCGGTCTTAACCGGTCGGACCACCTTGTGGGCTTCCTTTTTCATTCTTTTCTTCTTTCTCTTCTTTCCTTTCTTCTTCTCTCTTTTGTTCTTCCTTTCCTTTGATCTTCAAGGTATGTAAGAAAAGTCTCAAAGCATCCGAATGATGAAGTCTCTCTTTCATTCCTACAACCACAAAACTATGTATTAGATTAGCCTTTAAGTCATGAAAACCATGCATAATGAGTGATGAATTGGGGTTAGAGTATGTACAATTAAGAGCTCAACAGTTACCCTTAGGCCTTTCAAACTAAACATAATTAGTAAGGGTAGCTAGAAAGTAATTTTATAGGAATATCTGAGGATTTTAGCCCCATTTTTGTGTGTACAGGCAAATCAAAGGATTCAAGCCTCATTAGCCCAAATTTGGTAGTTTAGCCTTGCTTTTATTTTGTATATTTGTTGCTAGACTATCTCACTGCTTAGATTAGCTAATCATGTTAAATTTCATGCTTATTGTATGCTAATCTTTGCTTAGGATTGGTCTTGATATACCAATAGGGGAGGTTGGTTGATTGGGCTTTAAGCCCTTATGCTTTTATTGCAAATGTATATCCTTGACCAACTATGCATGATTAACTATGCCTAGATAGTTACATTTTCTTGTTAATCATGTTCCATAGCATGCTCCATGTTTTAAAGTTCATGCACCCTATACTCTTCCTGTTAGCTTGTGCTTATTTT
Source organism: Liriodendron chinense (assembly GCA_003013855.2). Taxonomy (NCBI): domain Eukaryota; kingdom Viridiplantae; phylum Streptophyta; class Magnoliopsida; order Magnoliales; family Magnoliaceae; genus Liriodendron; species Liriodendron chinense. The sequence goes on from ML058508.1 coordinate 253,421, forward strand.
TTTTAACTTGGACATACTATCTACTCTTACCTTAACCTTAATTGATATATCATTAAGGGGGAGAGAATAGTTTGTCAATTGCTGACAAAAAGGGGGAGAGAATAGTCTGTCAATTGCTAACAAAAAGGGGGAGAAAGTTCAAGTCCCACCAAAACTAGTTTGCTATGTTTTATGATGCAGGATTGACAGGTTATGAGGGAGCAAACTGAAGAGGATCTGCTTAGTTAGGCATGTCAAGAGTCCTGTATTTAATTCATTATCAATGTAATCTCTTGTTCATGTATTTTTTTTTGTGTAGGTTAGGTTTTTGTAAGTAATTGACAAACGGGAAGATTGTTAGTGCACTTTTTTATAACATACTAGTGCACCTTGTTTGTCAATCACTTAGATCAGTGAGTCTAGTGTCGGTTGAGCTTAATGAAGACAAAGACAGAAGATTCAAGTGGCCCTGCTGCGTCAAGGAAGAAGAAATAGGTGAAAGTGATGCCATGGTGAGCCTTGAACTTTGACCAAAACCAAAACCATAACCTCTTTATGACCTTGACCATTTTAGGCATATCTTAGTCATCATAGATTCGCCCTAGGTGACCCAAAGGATCACCCAACAAAGGACTAAGAGTTTGCATGTGTTGCGTGATCCAAGATCAAACCGATCTGCACATTGCATGGCTTGTCCGACAGGTCGTAACCGGTCAGCTGGACTGGACCAACCGGTCTTGACTGGTCAGACTGGCTCCCATCTTCACAGAAACATGCTGTGTGCACAGGCCATTGGGCCGACCGGTCGGGCAAACTCCCCACTAAGACAGCAAGCTTCTTGTCTTGCCTGGCCGTTGGCCGACCGGTCTTAACCGGTAGAGACAGGTCAAGACTAGCCATTTTTTGCCCTTTTTTGCCCGTTTGGAATTCTTTATAAATGGCATTGGCTTATATTTGGGGGTGAGCGAGAAGGATTTTGAGAGGAGTGAAGCCACCATTGTTGGAGACCATTCGAGGCTCATTCCCAACCTATGCAAGGCATCTTCCTTATGCTTTAACACAAGATTGGAGCATTCCAAGCTCATGAAGAAGATGACATTCATCCCCTCTTGATCTCTAGAGTTTGGATCTTCCTTGATAGTCATGTCCTTATCTAAATCTCTAAGATGAGATCGTTGTAGGTGAGTAACTCTAGGCAACCCATTCCTATTAGTTGTAAAGTTCTCAAACCCACCCTCCTATCACCTTGGGCATCTCAAAGGCATCACAAGCAAGGTGATTGATCAAGTGTAGCTGAAGCATTGGCGACGCAACGGCAACACGATCGAGGAAGCAAGGGAAGCTGATTGAAGCACGGGAGAGTGGAGATCAAGCAATCCAAACCGAGGCTAAACAAGGGGCTCATCCGACAAGTAAGGTTGTATTTGTTGAGAGTCCATCCACTAAATTCCCTGTAAGAGTTAAGTGTAGAGTTTGTTTGTCAAACTTGAACTAAGGACGTTGGCTGTTCCTTGGCTTGTTTGTCGGCCTAAATACTAAGGGTTGTTTGGCACTCCTTGGCTCATTTGTCGGGCCTAAATAAAGTCTCCAAGAGGGAGCCTCCGACATGGGAGTGAACGTGCATACGATTGAGAGTTAGCCTATGTCCAAAACTCCGCTTGGGTTGAGAGTTAGCCCTTTGTCCAAAACTCAAGTAATGGTTGAGAGGTGAACTGGGAAAACCTTCGTGTAAAGGTTGAGAGGTGAACCTCATTTAAAACCTCCGATAGTGAATGCCGGTGTGCTCAAAGGAGTTGAGTACTTGAACCGGGAGTGGAGCAGACTCAAAGTCGAACCACTATACATGCTTGTGTTTGGGATTGATTGGGCACATTGTTATCTTAGGATTGAATGTTTAATTGTTAATTATGTACGCTTGATAAGAATGTATGCTAGACACTAGATAGGCACATCCACACACAAGAGGTACTTTCACTAATTGTGTAGACTTGAGCTCATTGATCCATTCTCATAAGTCTACATAGGTTGCATAGATTAGGAGCTTGATTAGTTAAATCATTTGATTATCTATGCATGCTTAGACTAGGTTGTTTATTCTTAAATCCATATGCTAGTCTTGTGATTGGACTCACTTAGGCTTGGAAGCCAAAGTGTTCTTGCTTACTTAGTTTAATTTATTAAATTATGTAAGCAAGCGAAAAGAATTTCAAAAGGTCCTAATCCCCGCCCCCATAAGACTTAGCCATAATTCTAGCTGCTCTTTAAGCTTCTACACATACAAAGGTGTCGTGTTTGACTATCGACGTAATTTCATGAAGAAGCAGCCAGAAGGGAGCTTACAGCAGGTCAGGTAAAGCTCTTCAGAAGACGTTTGTTCTTCATTTTGTGAAGGATGTAGAAAGGCTTCTTAGCCTTTGTTTCCCTTCTAATTATGAAAGAGCACTTAAAGCTGGGACTACAGCAAAGATAAATGATGCAGAGAAAGCAATCCAGACTAGAGAGCCTGTTCCTTTGCATAGAAGACCTATCCTTCTCCCTTCTAGTTGAATATACAGAGTATTCCGTACCCCGCAAGTGGATGATTTGTATAGATGATGTTTTTGGAGCAGAAGCCCCTTCTCTCTCCCTTCAAGTTGAATGCATTCGATACTATCCCTAGAAGTGGTAGATGTGCTGGGTGATATTATTACGATGATTGCAAAGGAACGAAATCTAGTCTAGTTGATTCTCCTCACTCATGAGCAGAAGAACAGTCTTGGAAGCCTTAGGCCAGTCAATCATTCCCTGTCATTTGGACGGGATGAAAGAAGAATAGAGCGAAACTCTACTGAAATTACTTTATGAATATATTTCATTTTTTATACAATGTACAATCTATCCTAGAATCAAGGGATGATGTAAATATGGAATGTATGAAGAACTCAGTAAATGAATAAATTGAAATAATGAATGATTTTCTGTCTCTCTTATCTAATATTAGAATATGCCTCTTGCTTTCCCCATACTACAACAAGGAAATTTTATTGTGTAAACAAAATGGAGACTCCACTAGAGAATATTATGAGAGTTATGTTCTAAAATTGATAAGAGAATATAAGAAGAGCATCCATCACCTTTTGGCGCTTTATAGCGTCAAAATGGCGACTCTCAACGGGAACATTATGCCCTTCATCTCTAAAATAAATTGTATATATCTTACAAATAACTAATTATTATTCTTTTCAAATGTCAGGTACATTACAGATTACAACCAGACTTCAACCAAACAACAATCAAACTCTCTCAATGGCTTTTCCAACTCACCAAATCTTTTTTTATTTCATGCTGGGAGGAGGATTTACTGTCTCCTACGACAATCAAAACACATGAAGGAAATACCAGATGAAGAGAACTCAAAGCATAGCAACTAAGGCAAATGCTATGGTGATTTCCGCTTCACTTGTCGCTGCAGAGGACGAAAGCAAATGGGCAATGGTACAGTAAAAAAAGAAAACAGAGATCATCCAAAGCTCCCACCAAGACCACAATCAAAGGGCCTTATTCTCAAACCTACTAAAGACCTATTACATGAAAGCATAGCAAGACAAATTCCGGCTATGGCCCCTCCATCCCTGTATCCAAGGGAAGAAGAAAAATATTTTGTCGAAAAAGATTTTCCTGCACTCCCAGTATCTCCTATCATGTGAAGACAACCCTTATGCCACATCAGTTTTCTCTAACAGAAAACTCAAAAGGGAGTCCGACGGGAACAACATCTAAACAAACCGAACATACTGAGTCTATCAACTCCTCACGATGTAATAATCACAAGTTGAGAAGAAGCTCAATATCACTCACATCATCGACTACCTCGTCATCCACATCCTCAGGGATAGAAACATCTAGAAGGAAAGCTTCCGTCTTGGTAGCTGAAACAAGCTAGGCCGGACAATCAATGAAAATGTGTTTTGAAGAAATGGCATGAACACAAGCAATCATAATGGACGAATGCAGGAATATGCGAGAGACTTTATCTATGATATCCCACACCATATCTCAGAACGCCGCTCCTCAAAATACGACCCCCACAGAAAATGTGAAACATCCAGCTGAAGGGTCACAACCACCTTTAGCCATGTCACACGGGTCTATTCCAATGACAAACGCCAGAATGGCAACAAAAGAAATACAACAGATTATTGCCGAGACTATCCAATCGGAAGAAGAAAGGATGCATAAAGAACGTTTTCAATATAAAACGCCATACCAAAGAGAAGTCAATAATATTCCTTTCCCAGTAGGCTTTAAATGCCCAGAATTTCAGAAGTTTAATGGGGAAGGTTCACCGGAAGAACACATGATGCATTTCATCACTGCATTGGGAAGTTATGCTATCGTGCCACAATACTGCTTATGATTATCCGGTGTAATTCTGACCGGGAAAGCATTCAAATGGTACGCAACCTTAGCCCCAGGAACTATACGAACCTGGGAACAAATGCAGGAAGCTTTCCTGACAAGCTTCTTTTTTACTGAAAAAGAAGTGAGTTTGACGGAACTGGCAGCCGTACAACAAAGAGAATCGAAATCTATTGACAAATTTATTACACGCTGGAGAACCCTAAGCACGTCATGCAAACATCTCTCCGGGAAAGCTGAACAAGTAGAAATGTGTATCGGATGTATGGAACCAAAAATTGCATTCGTACTTATAGGAGTGAAAATACACACGTTCCGAGAATTGGCTACAAGAGCTCACGCTCTGAAAAATATGATTAAGAAGGTGCCCGCAGTCCGTACGAAATCGACAAGACAAAGAATTTAGAAGTCTTCGGCAAATGTCACAGGTAAGAGTAAGAACAAAGAAGAATTTCGAAGTAAACCAAGAGTCAACAGAAGAGAAAGGCAAAGTTATTCTGCCAATGAACCAGCTGACAAGAGATATCGACGATATAACCGTCAAGAAGATTATTCTTTTTTGAATGAAAACATCGTACCTATGATAAATCAATTGGTCGTAGCAAGAACCATAGAATAACCACCATTAAAATGACCAAAAGAAGCAGATAAAACAGAAGACAGATACTATTGCCACTATAATCACATAACAGGGCATTCTACTCGTAGATGTTACTCTATCAAGGCTATTCTCCAAAGAATGATCGAAGGAGGAGAAATAGTCATGGGAAAAGAGAAACACAAAGGGAAGAAGGCAATTACAAACATCGTGTCCGCGGTAAGCATGAAACAACGGCAGGAATCATCTTCAGTACTCCTTTCAGGACAATTCAGTCCAAAAATTGAGGAAAGAGAAACATAGTTTGCACAATGCATGACTATAACTGCCGCATCAGAAGAAAATTAGATACAGAAAAGGATTAGTGCCATGTTGAAAACAAAAGCCCGTCGATTGCCAAGACGTCGTAGGCCACGCAAAGCCTCAAACGATGAGACGACATTATTTTCGATACACGATTCGCCTCTCGATCATTTACTATTGTATGACAGAGATTGTGATCACCAGATGTTTATGTCGAACTCTGTAACCGGGTCCTCAGAATGTTCACCTTATCTCTAAGCTTTTTTCTCCGTGGACCTGAAAGGAGTCAGAAAGCAACTAAGGGTGGCCGGCGTCCAGCCGTTGGCCCTCCGATGCTTAAGTCAGATAGGGTGAGGTAGAAAAGAGAACTAACCAACGGGGGTTAAAGATTGAGTATATTGTGTACCTTTTAATGATAAAACCATGCATTTATAGACTTGAATGTCCCACTCTGTTACGTTAGATGCTGAGATCATCGACTGATTTCATGGGATAAGACGTTTATCCTACTTATCCTTAAAACAATCTAATCCAATTAGTCACCCGGTAGAGCACGTTCCTTGGTAACTATCCCTTGAGACTCGGAGCCATAAACAGAAATAAGCCCGAAATCGGCCTATACGGGCTGCTGGTACTAAAGGATGAGAGACGTCATCACTGGTCATTAATAAAAGTTGCTCGCGCGACGAGAGATACTTGCGAGACCAGGTGCTCACATATTGAGATGTAACTCCATTCAACGACTTGCGAGAAGGACTGCTCGCGGGTCGAGAAGGAAATCTCCTGCCTTGCTATATCCAACTATCGGCCATAAGAGCTCGAAGCCTTGATAATCACGCTCCGTATTTATCCAACCTGCGAGCCTCGAGCAGATGATCTCGAGAGTCGAATAGGCGCTCCGTATTTATCCAACCTGCGAGCCTCGAGCAGATGATCTCGAGAGTTGAATAGGCGCTCCGTATTTATCCAACTTGCGAGCCTCGAGCAGATGATCTCGAGAGTCGAATAGGAGCTCCGTATTTATCCAACCTGTGAGCCTCGAGCAGATGATCTCGAGAGTCGAATAGGCGCTCGCAGAATCAGGACATTATGAAAATATCGGCCGCTAATAGTTGATCTCCGCTATTTTGACTATAACAGATGCTCCCCAAGTCCTTACCGCCAAGAATTCTAAGGGAAGGACTTACTTGCTATCACGCGTAGTTGCATGCTGCCTTTACTGAGAAGCCGTACATGATTGGGCTGGAATTAATGAGCGCCAGCCTTTCGCAGCCTTTCTGCAATCAGGAAATGAAGAGACGCTTACCACGTGTCTAGGAAATTAATGGGCGTGCTTGCTCGACTACCGTGCCGAACGAGAGGCAGCCACGTGTTACCATATACGGCGGAATGATTGCCTATAAATATTACGGAGTCCGCCATATCTTCAAATTTTCACAGAAATTTCAGGAAAAGAATTTTCTTTCTTCAGTCATCTTCCTCCGTGCTTTCCTGGTGTCCTTCTGGTGTCCTTCTTGGTGTCTTTCTTCCTCCCTTTCTCGTACTCGGTATTCCCTTTTTCTTTCCTTTTTCTTCTTAAATACTCCCATGGCCGGAGATTCTGAGGAGACCACCATTCCCTTAGGGGATGCTACCCCGAAATCCTCTGCCTCCAGTAATGCGAGGGTTCCGGCAGGTAGATAAACGGCGGCTGGGTATCCCTCCATTTTATAAGAGGACCGGCTGCTTGAGCTACGGGAGAGATATTTAATCCCCGACTCAATCGTTCTCCGGTTACCCGAAGATGGAGAGACACCAGATTCCCCTCCCCCAGGGTGTGGGGCTTTCTATGAGTACCAGCTCATTCTGGGGGTACGCCTTCCTCTCCATCCCTTCGTCCGCGATGTTCTTCGATGCTGTAAGATTGCCCCTGGGCAACTTATCGTGAATGGATGGAGGGTGGTTCTGAGCTCCTTCGCCCTCTGGGCTCAGACCGGCAACGGGGAGCTCACAGCTGAGGAGTTCCTCCGTATGTTCCGCTTGAAGAAGGCGCCCTCTAGCGAAGGCTGGTACTACTTGTGCTACTGGCACCGGGATAATTTCGTGCTGGGGAAGCCCTCCTCGAATTATCCCGGCTGGAGGAAACGCTGGTTCTATGCCTCCGGAAACTGGGAGTCTACTTCCTCCAGGGGCCCAGGAGTAAACCGCTTTTTCTGTGAAGGTAGGCACAGTTTCACGTTGTTCATTTTTCTCCAATCAGACTTAGGGCTTGCGAGTGTGTTTTCTAACTCCTGTTTGTGCTCGCAGGTATCCCGGCTTTGGCGAAGCCGAATTTAAAAGGAGGAATTCACGAGAAGATCGTGAAAGTTTACAAGCTGCCTGCTCGCGACAGGCATATCGAAGCTTGCCTATCCTCCTCGCGACTCGCGGTTGCAGGGCTAATACCCAGCGAGGAGGTTGAAATGACGAAAACTGGAGAGAAGAGGGTTCTGTTACCTCGACTAAAAGGCACGAACCCCAAGAGGCAGAAGAAAACATCTGCCGGGCCCTCTCAACCATCCACCCGTTGGGGCGCCAGCGAGATCTTACTTAGAATATCAGCGACCAAGAGGCAGAAGAACCCCAAGAGGCAGAAGAACAAGAGGCAGAAGAACCCCAAGAGGCCTTAGAACCCCAAGAGGCAGAAGAACACATCTGCAAGCACGGTGGGGGCGCCAGCAGCTCCTGCGCCAGTCATCCCCTCGTTGGTGGTCGCACCCGGACCACCAGTAATTAATATCACTGACAACTCTCCGAGGGATGACGGAGCAAGATCTAGCTGCCCCCCAGCCGAAGAAACTCGCGAGCCGACAGGACATCGGGAGTCGGCTCCTGCTCGCGAGGTGGCTCCTACTGGCGAGGTAGCTCCTGCTCGCGAGTCGGCTACCGCTCCTGTCTCGAGCACAGCGGCGCTGGTCGTAGCCTAGCCGTCTGGTAGTGGATCCTTCACTGTCCCTCGCCACCTCCATCCTATATGCAAATTTCTATTTGACAACATCTCCCCCCAAACTTTTGGCACCCTTCCAGAACCAAGCCCTGAAAACCTCTTCCTCGAGGTGGGAGTGAGGATGGTCCAGGTAAGATCTCGCTGATATTTTAACTTACTATTTTTGGGCTTCCAAGTATTTTATCTCACGTTCCCTTTTCCATTTTCCAGGGCTTGGATCTCATCTTGCGGACGAGGCGCGATATCGTCGTCGCCGTCGCGTGATTGATGAGGCGGAAGGGAAGAGGATCGCCTTGGAGAAGGCGGTCCAAGGAAGGGATCAGCTCCTCAAGTCCCGTGAGGCGGTGATCTCGAAGAGAGATGAGGAGAAGAAGATCCTCATTGAAAAAGTCCAAGTCCTGACCGATAGGTACCAGGCTCTGGACTCCAGCTTCGCCAAGCTCGCGGAGTTGAAGGAAAAGGCAGAGAGAGAGAGAGGGAGATCTTCCGTCAAGACAAGATCTCACTGGAGGAGCGGCTCGCAGAGGCCAAGTCGCAGCTCAAGGAAGTTAGCGAAAGCTTGGAGAAAGAGCGTTCCACTCTCGCGCAGCTCAAGGATGACTCGATCCACTGGGACGAGGAGAGAGTCGCCTTGGTCAAAATGCTCTCTGAGGAAGGGGCTCGAGCAATCTCCGAGTTTCGAACAGCTATATGACGAAGAAAGATATGAGTCATATGATGCTGGTCGCGACTTTGCGCTACGAGTAGTGCAGCGGATGTCTCAATCTTTTGATATGGGGGAATTCGGACGAGTCGCGACCATCATAGCTGCAGAGGAGCAAGCTGCTGCCAAGAATGAGGTGACCGAAGCCACTCAGGCTGGAGGGGTTCCAGAAATGGGCCCCGAAGTCGAGAGCGCGGCTCCTCCAAGAGACTGATTTTCCTTTTTCTCTTTCTCCTATACTTATGAGCAAACTTTGTAAACAATTGATTATCAATGAAAAGATACTTTTGATGATGTTGCTCTTATTTCCTTTCTCTCGTTTTCCTTTAATGAATGCCTTCTCGTTTAACACCTTTCATGCAATGAATGCCTTCTCGTTTAACACCTTTCATGCAATGAATGCCTTCTCGTTTAACAAGTAGTAATGAGTTATGCTCAATCCGGGGGGTCGTGGTGACCATGCCCTCATGGAGATAGACTGATCTATCGATTGAGAAATGAGTTATGCTCAATCCGGGGGGTCGTGGTGACCATGGCCTCGTGGAGATAGACTAATCTATCGATTGAGAAATGAGTTATACTCAATCCGGGGGGTCGTGGTGACCATGCCCTCGTGGAGATAGACTGATCTATCGATTGAGACTTTGATCCTACCAAGGATGGACAATTCAGCCAAGAGAATTGTTTCTCTTTGGGGCTATTCAGGTCCAAGTAAATGGATTTGCGACCAAAACAAGTGAGATTTAATCCTACCAAGGGTAGGCAATTGGCCAAGAGAATTGCATGTACTCTTCAGGGCTATTCTTAGTCCAAGTAAATGGAGTAGCGACCAAAAGGCTTCTTCGATCCATAAGGCATTTGAAAGTCGTTAAAAGTTACATCAAAGGAAATATTGTAGCAAATGTTCCACGTGCCAAGGGCGACGTACAGGTCTTCCCTGCATATCTTCAAGATAGTAAGTGCCAGGTCGCACAATTTTGAGGACTCGATATGGGCCTTCCCATTTTGGATCAAGCGACCGAGCAGGAACTCCGAGGTTCTGTCTGAGGACTAAATCACCGAGCTGGAAAGTTCTAGGGCGAACTTTAGCATTTCGATAGCGAGCAATGCGTTGTTGATATGCGGCTGCTCGCATCTAGGAGGCATTTCTTTGTTGTTCCAAGAGATCGAGATGAAGTCGAAGACTTTCCTGATTACTTGCGGGGTCATACTGCTCGATCCGATACGTGGGCACTTGAATTTCCATTGGTACTACTGCGTCGACACCAAATGCTAGGGAGAAAGGGGTTTCGCCTGTTGATGAACAAGTCGTTGTTCTATATGCCCATAATACTTCTGGCAGAAGTTCGGGCCATATACCTTTACATTCACCAAGCTTGGTCTTTAAGTGGTGCTTAATGATTATTCATTGCCTCATCTTGCCCATTTGCCTGAGGATGATACGGAGAGGTGCGGATGTTACGTATCTTCCACTTTTCACAAAATTCATCGAAAGCTGCATTATCGAACTACGTTCCGTTGTCGGTAATTATAGTGTGGGGGAGCCCATAACGGCATATGATATTTCTCCATATGAATTTAGTAGTTTGTTTCTCAGTGATTTTGGCTAATGGTTCTGTCTCGGCCCATTTGGTGAAATAATCGACCCCTACTATTGCGAACCTATTTTGTCCTTTTCCAGTAGGCAAGGGCCCAATAATATCGACCCCCCATTGAGCGAAAGGCCAAGGACTATCAACTGGAGTCATTTGCTCGGACGGTACATGAGGTATAGGAGAGTATCGCTGGCACTTGTCACATTTTTTAAAGAATTCAATTGCATCTGCTTTCATAGTGGGCCAATAATATCCTTGCCTCATCGCCTTATATGCTAGGGATCACCCCCTGGGGTGGTTACTGCATGCCCCCTGGTGTATTTCATCTAGAACACCATGTGCTTCTTCTGGATGAAGACACCTTAAATAGGGCAAGGAAAAACTCTTACGCAACAGTATTCCATCTTGTAAGGTATACCTGGCGACTCGATGACGAATTTGTCGTGCCACTTTCTTATCGTCTGGAAGGTATCCGTCTCTGAGATAAAGGAGTATGGGGTCCATCCAGCATGGAGACGGTTGTACCGAAATCACCTGTTCGAGAGTTACTTGGTCGATACTCGACTTCTGAAGATGCTCGATGGGAATTGAATATGACAGCTCAGATTCTGGTGCAGAGGTGAGTTTTGCCAAAGAATCAGCGAGTTGATTCTTCTCGCGAGGGATGTGGATTATTTCGTAATTCTTCAACTTGGCGAGCAAGATAAGTACTCGAGATTTGTATAAGGCCATCCTTTCTTCTTTAGCCTCGAATTCACCAAGAACTTGGTTGACAATGAGTTGAGAATCGCTGTGAATGACCAAATTTTGAATTGAAAGGACAGTTGCTAGTTCGAGGCCAACGATCAGGGCCTCATATTCCTCTTCATTATTTGAGACGCGAGTATCGAAATGTAAAGCGTATTGGAAATGCGACCCGTCTGGAGCGACTAGAATTAGGCCCGCTCCACTACCGGTGGTCCGCGAGGACCCGTCCACGAAGAGCGACCAGGAAGGCTGGTCGCTGATCACGGCATTATCATCGGAAGAGGAGTACGTGAACTCGGCGATAAAGTCAGCTACGGCTTAGCCCTTGACTGCAGTCCTGGGGCAAAACGATATGTCGTGCTCACTGATCTCGACCGCCCATTTGGTTAAACGTCCGGAAGCCTCAGGTTTTTGAAGGATCTACCGTAGCGGATGATTTGTTGGTACTAAAATAGCGTGAGCTTGGAAGTATGGTCGCAGTTTTCGATCTGTCGTGACTAAAGCCAGGGCCAGTTTTTCCATATCATAATACCGAGTTTCAGCGTCAACCATTGCTCGACTGATATAATAAACGGGCCTTTGCACCCCGGAATCTTCTCTTATTAAAGCGGCGCTAACGGCCGTGGAGGACACAGATAGATAAAGAATGAGTTGTTCGTGTGCTACAGGTTTAGATAAAATAGGGGGTGTGCTCATGTATTGCTTCAATTGTTGAAAAGCTTCTTTGCACTGTGGTGTCCACTCCCAATCAAATTTGGCCGTGGCACGGAGGAGTTTGAAGAAGGGTAAGCACTTGTCAGATGCTCGCGAGATGAACTTATTCAACGATGCAATGCGACCAGCCAGACGTTGGACGTCCTTAAGAGTGGTTGGGGATTTCATCTCTATTAACGCTTTTATTTTTTCAGGATTTACCTCAATCCCTCGCTGACCGACCATGAATCCGAGAAATTTTCCAGCAGATACTCCGAACGCACATTTTTCTGAATTTAACTTCATCTGATATTTCCTCATCAGGTCGAAGGCTTCTCGAAGATCAGAAAGATGATCGTCTTCTATGATGCTTTTTACGAGCATGTCATCAACGTAGACCTCCATATTCCTGCCGATTTGGGCGGCGAATATTTTATTGACGAGACGCTGATAGGTGGCCCCTGCATTTTTAAGACCAAACGGCATTACCTGATAACAATATAGTCCTCGATCCGTGATGAAGGCAGTATGTGGGCTATCGGGTTGATGCATCATGATCTGGTTGTAACCAGAATAAGCGTCCATAAAACTAAGCAGGGTATACCCAGCTGTTGAATCGACCAGCTGGTCGATCTACGGCATCGGGAAACTGTCTTTGGGGCACGCTTTGTTCAAATCTGAATAATCGACGCACATTCTCCATTTGCCATTAGCTTTCCGGACGAGAACTACGTTCGCGACCCATTTTGGGTAGTCAACTTCTTTTATGAAATCGACCGTAAGCAGCTTCTCGACTTCAGCTTTGATTGCCATTTGCCTTTCTGCCGTGAAGGCACGTTGGCGCTGGTGTACGGGCTTATGCTTCGGGTCGATATTCAGACGATGTGCGATGACGTTGGGGTCGATGCCTGGCATATCTTTGTGAGACCAAGCAAACACGTCTTGGTATTCGGTGAGGAGACGGGTCAACTCATCCCGGAAGGCAATCTTCAAAGAGGATCCCATGTAAACAACTTTGGACGAGTTGTCTTGGGTTAAGTGAATCGCCACTGTATCTTCCCCAGGAGTTCCCGATTGGAGGGCGTTCTCTCTTGGATCTAACGAGTTGTCCGTCGAGGGGTTAGGTGAATCTTGTGCTACCATTATAACGGGTGCTACTTAGGCTTTCTTTCGGTCTTGTAGGGCTATCTCATAACAGGACCGGGCCTCTTTCTGATTTCCTCGTACAAACCCAACACCATTTGGGATAGGGAACTTGACGCACAAATACAAAGGATGTAAAGCTGCCCCAACCTTATTAAGCGATGGTCGCCCCAAAATGGCGTTATATGCTGATTTTCGATCTACCACGAGGAAGTTTATGAAGATGGTAGTCTTCGCTGGACTCTCCCCAAAAGTGATGGAAGATCAATGCTTCCTTCAGGCGTTACCACCTCGCCCCCGAAGCCGACGAGGGGAGTCAAGACTGGCTTGAGTAGGCTTCTGGCAAGTGACATTTTGTTGAAAGCCTCCAGGTACAGAATATCAGCTGAGCTACCTGTATCCACCATAATACGATGAGTTAGATAATTTGATACCTTTAGTGCGACTACGATGGAGTCTTCGTGAGGGAAGTGAATTCCCACTACATCTTCGAGGGAGAAGGAAATCGGAGGATGACTGGCTTTTGACGCACTGGGTGCCTGTTCTAGCCAATAGATATGCTGGGGCTCTTTAGACGCCTTCCGAGTGTATGCTTTCCTTAAAGCCTGAGAGTCGCCCCCGCAAGCTGGTCCTCCGACAATGGTGCGGATTTCTCCAGTAGGTTCAACATCCTCTTGTGAAGTATGACGATGAGACGGCTCCTTCTGGCGTGGCGAGGCTTTTGCCCTTTCTGGTGATCGACCTTGACGAGCAACATAATCTTAGAGATGGTCCTTTCGAATGAGAGCTTCGATGTGATCTCGTAGAGATATGCAGTCTTGGGTCCTATGCCCGTGATCTTTGTGGAAGTAACAGAACTTATTCTTATCTCTCTTTTCAGGATCAGATTTGATCTTTGCAGGCCATTTTACATATGGTTTATGCTTGATCTCCATTAACACCTTTTCATGAGATCGATTGAGAGGAGTGTAGTTATGATATTTACCAGAATAAGGTTTCTTGGGAGAGCGATCCCGCCGGTCACGACGATATTTTTTATCCGAAGAAGAGGTTTCCTCCGGCTTGCGCTTCTTACCCTGTGCACCATGACGTGCCAGTGCAACTTCCTCTGCATTGATATACTTCTGAGCTTTGGTTTGGAACTCTGCCATAGTTTTTGGAGGCTTTTTATCTAAGGCAAACCTGAATTTCTCGCTCGTGATTCCGGCTATGAGGGCGGTGAGACCTTTTTCTTCGGTATAACCTTCAGTTTGAACGGCTTCGGCAGTGAACCGTACTGTGAACTCCATTATTGTCTCCCCATGCTGCTGTTTCAAATCCATTAGATGGGACACTGGCTTCTTAATACGAATGCTTCCCATGAATTGAGAAAGGAACAACTCTGATAACTGTGAAAAGGAGCCGATAGATCGAGGCTTTAGCCCCCGGAACCACGTACGAGCTGCTTCGTTCAATGTTAGGGAAAAAGCCCTACACATGATTTTCGAGCCATGTCCCTCCAGTTCTATAAGAAACCTATATGTTTCCAGGTGTTCAAGAGGGTCGCCAATACCTGTATATGGGGTGATAACAGGCATACGATACTTTCTAGGCAATGGTGCCTCCATGACTTCGCTGGTGAAGGGGGACTCGGATTGATGTATCGTTGCCACAACGGCAGACGGTCGATTTGCCTGATAGCGCTGCTCCATGTCGTCAAAACGATCATGGATTCTTTGGAGATCTCCTTTCCATGGTAAAGTATAACCTGACGTTTCGACGGTAGACTCTTGAGGCTGCTGTTGGTGAGAAGCGCTAGAATGTATGGAATGTGGAGGTTGCACAGGGGGTTGGTTGCCAACCGGCATTCGGTTGGGTGGAGAATGATTTGGTTGGACCTGTAGTTCATCCACAGAGTGTCTGGAAGCCACCGGTATGGGTTGTGCAGGTAAACCCTCGGAAGGCAGCCTCTGAGGCCCCAAGAAATGCTGATCGAGTCGATTTGACAGGGCTTGAAATCCAGCGCTGAGGTTTAGGAGTGTGTTTTCGAGGAAACGCATGGCGTCTTCTTGATTTCCAGAAGCCTCGAATAATGGATTCTAAGAAGGCACGTTAGGATCTCCATGAGGGATGCCTGTCAAAGTGGTTGGAGGAACAGGTACTGATTCCGTCACGTCAGGCGGAGGTAATGTTTGCCTTGATGTGGAAGGATGAACTGTCTTCTTAGGAGGCATGGTGGAAGGATTTTGATCAGTGGTAGAACGATTGGCTGTGATGATCAAATCTATTCCCACAGACGGCGCCAAACTGTTTACGTCGAACTCTGTAACAGGGTCCTCCGAATGTTCACCTTATCTCCAAGCTTTTTTCTCCGTGGACCTGAAAGGAGTCAGAAAGCAACTAAGGGTGGCCGGCGTCCAGCCATTGGCCCTCCGATGCTTAAGTCAGATAGGGTGAGGTAGAAAAGAGGACTAACCAACGGGGGTTAAAGATTGAGTATATTGTGTACCTTTTAATGATAAAACCATCCATTTATAGACTTGAATGTCCCACTCTGTTATGTTAGATGCCGAGATCATCGACTGATTTCATGGGATAAGACGTTTATCCTACTTATCCTTGAAACAATCTAATCCAATTAGTCACCCGGTAGAGCACGTTCCTTGATAACGATCCCTTGAGACTCGGAGCCATAAACAGAAATAAGCCCGAAATCGGCCTATACGGGCTGCTGGTATTAAAGTATGAGAGACGTCATCACTAGTCATTAATAAAAGTTGCTCGCACGACGAGAGATACTCGCGAGACCAGGTGCTCACATATTGAGATGTAACTCCATTCAACGACTTGCGAGAAGGACTGCTCGCGGGTCGAGAAGGAAATTTCCTGCCTTGCTATATCCGACTATCGGCCATAAGAGCTCGAAACCTTGATAATCGCGCTCCGTATTTATCCAACCTGCGAGCCTCAAGCAGATGATCTCGAGAGTCGAATAGGCGCTCCGTATTTATCCAACCTGCGAGCCTCGAGCAAATGATCTCGAGAGTCGAATAGGCGCTCTGTATTTATCCAACCTGCGAGCCTAGAGCAGATGATCTCGAGAGTCGAATAGGCGCTCCGTATTTATCCAACCTGCAAGCCTCGAGCAGATGATCTCGAGAGTCGAATAGGCGCTCGCAGAATCAGGACATTATGAAAATATCGGCCGTTAATAGTTGATCTCCGCTATTTTGACTATAACACCAGAGGGTCAGCAAAGGGCAGATGATAAAGCAATTTAAGGCTACATTGATGGGGTCAATTGAAGAATGGTATGAATCAGGAATTTTGCGAGACATATCAATATGGGAGCAATTTCTGGAATTGTTCATGTTAAGATTTTGGGTGTCACGAAGGGCAGTTCCTCTAACAGAGTTAACAAGGTGGGAAATGATTCTAGGAGAATGTTCGTACCAGTATACTATGAAGTGGAGAAATGCAATAACAAGCTCATACAAGTTCCTTGAACATACAGAAATAGAGATAGCTGGGTCATGTGCTAAAAGTATGGGCATGAAGGCCACAGACATATATAAACCATATACCGTATTCAACTTGATGAAAGAAGCCACAATAATGGGGCCCGAGATAAACAAAGAACGAGAAGCGATACATTTCTTCAACGACTCACATGCCAATAAAGTCAGAAAAATGTTAGATGCTGCTCAGACCAATCCGTTGCAATGCACAATATTCGCTCGCCTCAAGTGCAAGGCTGCGATGTAATAATAATTCTCGGTAAGACCGAGGTCGATCCTCAGGGATTGTCTTAACAATTCTAAGTTTTATAACTAGGATGAGCTAAATTCAGATTTGTAATGATGGATGGTAATGAAGAACATAAATCTATCTACTTAAGAACTAAATCAAGGAAATAAATGCTAGAGCGCCAAGGATCCACTAATAATCATTCACAATGCCAATTCAAATCATTGAAGTCAATCATTCAATTGGAATCAAAGTTCTATCCCTAGCCAATCAGAACATAGAGCAATCAAATCATCATAATGTATCTAACATAGATGAATCATCCACTGATAAGGTCCTCTCATAATCTACTAAGGCATTGGGTGTATTCAATCATACAACCCAATCCTTCACAAAACAAGCAAGATCACATTCATGATTCTTCCTCAAACCTTGTCACTAGACTTGATTTAGAAGCATGAATTGAACCTCTATTGAACCAAAATCAATACATAAACACCTATCTTATATTAAATCAAAAGATAAGAACCCCTTCTAGTTTAGTTCTAGATAAGCTCTTAGGAAACTTAGTTTGTAAGATCCCCTAGCATCCAATATATCATGATGAATCTAGGATCTCTACAACCCAAAATCCTATCAATCAACACCCCCATTAAGCAATCTCAGTAATCAAAACATCCCATGTAAGAGCAATCACAAGAGATAGAAGATTAACTAAAAATACTAACTTTATTTCAAACTTGAACTAGAAGTGTTCTTCATAAAACCAAAAAGTAATTGAACTAATTCGAATTGAACATTGCAAACAACTAAAAGCTTCACCTCTTAGACTTAGCTAAAAGGTTTAGCTAACCATTAATAGGTTAAACTAAAACTCAAAAGAAAACTAACTAAAAATATAGAAAAACCGAGTTTGGAGGAGTTGCAGACGCTCCACAGCGATCTCATTCACCTCCCACGACTTCCTTAGCCTTTTATGATGTCTTTAGATCCACCCCTAGGTGTCCTTTTATAGTAGAGAGGCCTTATCGCCTCAGAATCTTCCAGAATTGCGCAATACTTACGCACTTGCGCCTCAAAAATCGGAGCTTGCCGAAGAAGTTGTTGAATTTCAGCAAATTACACTGGCTACCTGTTGGCCGACCTGTCTAGACCGGTCGAGATGGCTGGCCGACCGGTCTAGCAGAGGTCCAGAGAGTCCAGAGGGGTGCCCGACTTGTTGGCCGACCGGTCTAGCTTGTTTGGCCGACCGGTCTAACTTCTATTTCTTTTCGTTTTCTCTCTTCTCTCCTTCTTTCTTCTTCCATCTTAAGCCCACCTTAGATAATCATCAAGGACCATCTAAATGTGGTCTTTTGAACATCAATTTGGTGTAATCCCTCTCTCATTCCTACATCCACAAAACATGCATTATATAAACCTTTTAACATGCAAATCATGCATAAGATGCAATGTAATGGGCTAATCTATGTATAAATTAGAAGCTCAACACACCCCCCACCAGCATTTTGCTAGTCCCGAGCAAAAAAAGCGTGAAATAATCTCTTTCTCTAAGAACTCAACTCACTCTTGGAAACTATGCTTCTATAGACTTTAAGACATTTAAGTGCAAAATTCAAAAAAAACTAAATGATGAGAAATTAAAGTCCTAAACTTTTCAAACATAATAAGTGTTCACATAAAATCCCCACCGATTTATTGACAAATAGAAGAATGCGAACATGTATGGTTTAATGTGCATTGTGCATATTCATCTCATGACTTTCCAGGATTACCTTCTTCATAAATCAGCTAAACTAAAGATCTAAGAGTGTACAGATCAACCAATTGCCTATGACAGGAATTTGTCTTACCATCCTTCCAACGGCTTTCATACTACGTCCCATTTTCGGCTTTGGTTATGGGTAGACCATCCCCCAGTTGGTAATAGGTAGCCCTTTTCAGAATTTTCCACCATATTCTCAATCATACCAATATTTTCCTTCCTTCTTTCCTTTTCATACACATTAGATAGGATTTTTAGAAATCCATATCTTTCGTTATTTTTCCATAGACAAGGATGGACAAAGTACCCCGGCTTGGTTCCTAAACACTTCAAATCTTCAGTCTCACCAATCTACAAGTCTAGTAATCCCTTTATATTATGAGAATCGTGTAATGTAGACTAGACTCAAAAGTGTTCAAATGTTCTATCGATCATATAAATAGAGGAATTCACATGTAAAACTATCATGTTTAAATTAATTTAGAGATTTCAAAATCATATCATTTCATCTTTCATCATTTCATACTCATGATATCTCAAGTGCATAGAAACGAAGTTTTCCAAAAGAGTTTTGATATTTTAGAAAAATTGAAAATTTCCTACAAAAACCTTGCTCGAAATGTCACAAATTGCTAGATTAGAGGAATCTCACCCCCCCCCCCCCCCCCCCCCCCCCCCCCCCCCCCCAACCAAATCTTGCATTGTCCTCAATGTAAAAAGATATGCAATAAGCATGAATTATGAGAGCAATGATAAAATAATGGAGAGTGAGAACGAGAGTAACTGAGAGAGTCGATCATGGAAGTTTGCAACTCCAAACAACAAAACAATTAAAATAAATGAACTACTCTCTACCTCCTTCAGACTAAGAGGTTAATCTTAATATACAAGATTATCCAAAGGAATGGAATTTAGCAGAATTAGTAGGTGGAGCAAAAGATTTTTCAGTAATATCATCCACCATCCTACTTCATAGTGCACATGAGTGAGTGTTATTATTCTCATCCATTGAAAATCCTACTGAAAAAATTCAGCAAATTTTCAAAGTTATCACTCCATGTGTTAGGAAAGGAAAATTTATTAGGTTGGAATTCATCAAATATGAATCTCCTTTCCAACTTATCTGGGCAAAAATTATTCAGATAAGGATCATCCCAAAGATGGTGCTCTTCTGTTTGTACAAACCAAAGAGATGTGGAGACTTGGAATTCTTCTTCACAAGTCGTTATGGTCTCCACATTTTCAAATTCTACCAGTGCCTCCACCATTGATAAATCAGTTTTACACTCCGTTGAAGGAATCTTTGTGGGCACCGATGAAGTTTTCCTTAAGGCATTGACAATGTCACGGATCATAGGATCATCCCAATTCTCAAAATATGCCAAACATTCCTCTAAAGTGTAGGAAACTTCGACCTTCTCGGTCACTTGTGTAGGTTGGAATACGTCCTCAACCACTACACTTTCAGAAATTGGCCTCTCCATAAGCAAATCAAGCACCAATTCATCAAGTTCTAGTATAACAAAATTGTTTAAATCAATGATTGGTGTCTTGTTAATCAAATTTTCAGAATTTGGCTCTTCTAAGGCCTCCTTAATATCCAAATTTATTTCTTCCTTGGAATGAGCCAAGCAAACTTCTAAAGTTTTGAAAAATTTAGTTGAGGGTGGCTTATCATTATCCACAATTATATCTATGAAATTAATCATGTGGATCTCATCTTCATCCTCATCCTCATCCTCATCCTCATCCTTATCCTCTTGTTGTTTGTGTAAGTGAAACACATTCAGCTTTATAATCATATTTCCAAAGAATATTTTCATAACCCCGTTCCTACAATTGATTATAGGAACGGTTGGCCTAGAATGACAGGAGCTTGAGTGAATACATTTGTAACCGCTTGTGTATCCAAAATGATAAAGTCTACCGGGTAATAGAACTTATTGATTTGGACTAACACATCCTCAATTACTCCTCTCGGTATTATAACGGAGCGATCCGCAAGTTGTAAAGTTATCTTGGTGGGTTTTAATTCACCAAGTCCAAATTGCTTATATACCGAGTAGGGAATCAAGTTAACACTAGCCCCTAGATCGAGAAGTGCTTTATTGATCCGGAAGTTACCTATCATGCAAGAGATTTTAGAGCTTCTAGGATCTTTGAATTTGGGGAGAGTGTTATCTTGTATGATGGCACTCACTTGTTCCGTAAAAAATGCTCTCTTGCGCACGTTTTGCTTACGCTTTGCAAGACAGATCCTTTAGAAATTTGGCGTATGAAGGAATTTTCTTAATTGCATCCAACAAAGGAATGTTGATTTTGACTTGTTGGAAGATTTCTAGGATGTCCTGATTTTCAATTGGCCTTTTTGTTGAGACAAGACGTTGGGGGAATGGGGCCACAGGTTTATACACACGCTCTGACTCTTCATCTTGTGAAGCATTACTCAATTCACCATCGCTCTTAGAATCAACCGGATCATTAGGCTTTGTGGCCTTCACTGGTTCAAATTTTTCAATTATTTTTTCACTTCTAAGAGTGGTGATGGCTTGAACATGTTCAACATGAGGATGGGTTGAAGAATTGATTTTTGTTTCCAATTGTTCCTTGGGGTTAGGATGAGATTGGGTCAAAACAGTCCATTTCTCCCTAACTCGTAGGTGTGTCTCAATTCTTTCAACCGAAATTTTAAGTTCATTCATAGCTTGCATGTTGGACTGATTTATCTGAGTTTGTCCAATCATGAATGCGTTCAATGTATTCTCAAGAGTGCTCTTTTGAGGAGGTCCTTGAGATGCATTGTTTGTATTTACCATGGGTCAATTTCTCCCATTAAAATTTGGTTTACACCGCCACTCTGGATTAGTCAAATTAGAATTTGGTTCACTAAAGGGGCGTTAGTAAGCATTTGTATCATTCGATTGAGTTTGCAAGATATCTTAAAACGCAGGATTGTTGGGCAATCTTTTGTCAAGTGAACATCACTCTCACAAATACCACATACACTCTCAACGGCCTCATCAGTGGTTATCATGTTAACACTTCTCAATTATATGGCCTTAACCTTGTTTGTGAGACCCGCCACCTTTGAATTTAAATCATCCTCCCCATCCAATACATGTATTCCTTTCTCTCTTGTGGTTGACTTGGGATTACTAGTCGGATTAGAGATGTCCCAAGATTGGGCATTCTTGGCTTGCATATCAAAGTAATCCCAAGCATCATCGGGTGCTTTGTTCAAAAACTCACCATTGCACATCATTTGGACAAATTGGCGCATGTTTGAACTTAATCCAGCATGGAAAAAGTCAATCAAGCACCACTTTTCATAACCATGGTGTGAGCACTCTAATAAAAGATCCTTGAACCTCTCCCAACATTGAAAAAATGTTTCATCTTCTTTTTGGGAGAAGTTCATGATAGTCCGTCTTAGTGCATTGGTTTTATGAATCGGGAAGTACTTTTTAAGAAACTCCCGAGTCATTTCAGCCCATGTTCCAATGCTTCTAGGTTTAAGTGATTAAAACCATGCTTTGGCTTTGTTCTTTAGAGAGAAGGAGAACAATTTCATTTTGATTACATCTTGGGAGGCATCATTAAATTGAAAAGTGTTGGCTATCTCCTCAAATTCACTAAGGTGCGCATATAGACTTTCAGAATTTAGTCTATGGAATTTCGGAAGTAACTTGATAATTCCCAGTTCAAGGTCCACGTTTCCTGCATTATTTGGAAAAACAATGCAGGAAGACGTGGTTGTTCTCTCCGGTTGTAGATAATCTCTCAATGTTTTAACCGGAGGAACATAGTGTTCCTCATTCTAATTACGTTCCGTCCTAATTGGTGGTGCATCATGCTCAACATCTTCAACATTATGTGGTTCATTCTCAGCCATGATTTCAGACGATTCAAGATTTCCTAAACGTTTTCTAACTCATCTGTGATAGACTGAGCCTTCAACTAAATCTCCCTCACTTGGAAGTCGCGATGTATGATCACGGTCCCAATGAGGCATATGTTCGCCCGCCTTAAGTGCAAGGCTGCGATGTAGTAATAATCTCAGTAAGACCGAGGTCGATCCACAGGGACTTATATAGGAATTCACAAAACACTTCTAATAGTTTCCATTGAAGAACTAACTAAATAGAATTTAGTAATCTGATGTAGAGAGATATTTTGAACTAACTGAAGGTCATCAATTAATAAAAGGCACTAGGGTTCAAGGATCCACTTGTAGCAATCCTTGATGCTCAATTCGCTGTGGTTTCTCACTTTCTCAGCTAAAATTGAAATTAGGTTCTATCTAGCCGGATGATAGAGCAGTTAAAACAATCAACCTGAAATATGTATGATCCATGTATATGATTCACTCAATGCAAGCTAGGACGAGCATACTCAATTGCATAGGTCAGTCCTACTCCCAATAGGTTAAGATCACAATCATAACCATCATTAAATCCTGTCACAAGACAAAACTAGATCATGATTTGAATTTGATTCAAATCACATACACAATCTCACATACTTCAGAATTTCCAGAAAAGTAGACTTTTGGTATGAAGCTCCCACATGAAGATCATAAATCTAGAGCTTATTCCAATTCCTCGGATCATACAGGTCTAGACTAGCTCACAACAATTAAGAACTCAAGAAATTCTTCCAAACATCCATGAGTCATCATAAGATTAAGAAAAACTACTTGGTACTTGAATTAAACTTCAAACCATTGTTCTTCAATAGCAATCTAACTTAAAACCAAATCAAACAAATTCAAACATCTTAGATTCACTACAAGCTTCACCTCTTAGCCCTAGCTAAGAGGTTTAGCCGTTCATGATCCAAGGAAACATGAGAACAACTAAATAAAGCATAAAACTAGAAAGCAAATTATGAGGAGTTGTAGAACTCCGAAATCAACTTCCGCCGTCTCCCACTGTGCTCAATCTGTTCTAGGATGCCCTAGGAACGATCCCTATGTCTCCTTTTATAGTGGAGAGGCTCTGATGCGTCGGAATCATCCAGAAGATGCATAAGGATACGCAGTGCGCAGAGAAATCTGGAGCTTGTAGAACACGCACTGTTACGCAGACGACCGGTCGTATGACCGGTCTGAGCTTCTGGACGACCGGTCGCACGATCGGTCTCAAAAATGTAAAAAAAATGTCCAGAGAGTTTTTGTAAAATTCAGACCCAGTTTTTTAATTCAAGGACCAGTCGCACGACCGGTCTAAACAGTGGACAACCGGTCACACGACCGGTCCAAACAGTGGACGATCGGTCGCACGACCGATCCTAATGGGTCCAGTGAGTTTTGGCCGAAAGGCTCCTCTGTTGAGTGCTTGGACCGATCGAACAATCGGTCTTAGGCCATGGACGACTAGTCGGATGACCGGTCTTCAGTGCTTTCTTCTGCATCCTTTCTTCTTTCCGCTGACTTCTTTCTTCCATCCTTTCCCACTTAGTCCTTTAGTCTTCAATGCTTGCGAATAGCTTCTTTATGCCTCCAATTGATGAATCCTTCCTCTTATCCTATAACCACAAAATCGTGCATTAGTTAGGTCTTTAATCATGAAACCATGCATATGAGTGATGAATTGGGGTTAGAATATGCACAATTAAGAGCTCAACACACCCCCCAACCAGCATTTTTCTAGTCCTGAGCAAAACATGCGTAAACAAGTTTCATTCTCCAAACCTAACTCTCCTTTAGAAACCATTCTTTTATACATCCCAAGACACACAAGTGTAAGATTCAGAAAAATTAGGTGACAGAGGTTAAAACCGTAAACTCTCAAAACATAATAAGTGTCCATATGAAATTCCCGCTGATTGTTTGATAAATAGAAGAACTTGAACAAATTCAACCTAGCGTGCATCGTGAAAGTTCATCTCATGAGTTTCCAGGATTATCTTCTTCATAGATCAACTAGACTATAGATCTCAAGGTATATAGAGCAACAACAAGCCAATGACAAGAATTTGCCTTACTGTCCTTCCGACGACTTTCACACTACGTCCCATTTTCGGCTTTGGTTACGAGTAGAACATCCCGGTTTGTAATAGGTAGCCCTAATCAGAATTTTCCACCATTTTTCCATCATTCCCAATTTCATCATTCATTTTCCTTTTTCTTTTAAATTAGATAGGATTTTTAGAAATCCATATCTTTCGTTGTTTTCCCATGGACAAGAATGGACAAAGAACCCCGGCTTGGTTTCTCAACACCTTAAAGCAAAGTCTAACTAATCCACAAATCACATAATCCTTTCAACCCATGAAAATCGTGTAATGTAAACTAGGTGTAAGAGTGTTCAAATTTTCTATTAATCACATAAATAGGGGAATTCACATATAAAACCATTATGTTAAGAGAAGTTCAAGACTTACAAACATCATACACTTCGTATCCCCTCCTCTTATGCTCGTATCATCTCGAATGCATAGCAGTAAGGTTTTCTAAAAGAGTTTTGAAATTCTTGAAATTTGAACAAGTTCCTACATAATTACTCGAGATGTTACAAAACACTGGATCCATCCTACACCCCCCAACCAAATCTTGCATTGTCCTCAATGTAAAAGACATGCATAAGGGAAGTGAGCAATGATAGTACCTGAGAGAATGAAAAGTGGAATTCTACCTCCTACAAACCTATGAAAAAGTAAACAAAAGCAACAAAATCTTAATCCTAACTACTCTATACCTCCATCAGACTAGGAAATCAATCATCCTGATACACAGGATCAGTCAGAGGTATGAACATACCTTCTGAAGGAAACTTCTCAAAGAACGGCTTTAATCGCTGACCATTCGCCTTAAAGATGTCGCCGTTCCTTGGATTTAACAACTCGACGGTCCCATATGGATAGACAGTTTGCACAATGTAGGGACCGGTCCATCGAGATCTCAATTTTTCCAAAAATAAATGTAGGCGAGAATTATACAGAAGGACTTTTTTATTAATCGTGAATGTCTTACGAAGAATGTTCTTATCATTGAACACCTTCGACTTGTCCTTGTAAATTCTTGCATTTTCATAAGCTTCGTTTCGGATTTCCGCAAGTTCATTTAATTGAAGTTTGCGCAACAAGCTTGCTTTGTTAGAATCAAAATTCATCTTCTTTATTGCCCAATACGCCCTATGTTCCAACTCCAAGGGCAAGTGACAAGCCTTCCCATAGACAAGTCTATAGGGAGACATTCCAATAGGGGTCTTAAAAGCGGTACAGTAAGCCCAAAGCGCATCGGTAAGTCGAAGCAACCAATCCTTGCAATCGGGGTTCACCGTTTTCTCCAAAATATGTTTAATCTCCCTGTTGGATATCTCAACTTGTCCACTTGTTTGTGGGTGATAGGGAGTGCTCACTTTGTGATAAACGCCATATTTCTTCATTAAGGTTTCAAATGGGCGATTACAAAAGTGAGACCCTCCATCACTTATGATAACTCGAGGTGTTCCAAACCGGGAAAGAATATTCTCTTTTAAGAAACGAATGAGTGTTTTATGGTCATTATTCCAGCATAGGATTGCCTCAACCCATTTGGACACATAGTCAACGGCAAGCAAGATATATACGTTTCCAAAAAAAGATGGGAATGGACCCATGAAATCGATGCCCCAACAATAAAAAATTTCGATCATTAAGACGGGATTGAGTGGCATTATATTTCTACAGGAGATTCCTCCCAATTTCTGACAAGGCTCACATATTTTGCAAAACTCATGGGTGTCCTTGAACATAGTGGGCCAATAAAACCCACATTGCAGAATTTTGGTTATGGTCTTCTTAGCCGAAAAGTGGCTACCACATGCCTGAGAATGACAAAAGGAGATGATACTTTGTTGTTCATCATCTGGCACACATCTCCTTATGATTTGATCAGGACAACACTTGAATAAGTATGGGTCGTCCCATAAGAATTTTCGCACCTCATTGAAGAACTTATCTTACTTTTTCCAATGTGTAGGAATCGTACCTGTAGCAAGATAGTTAGCAATGTCCGCATACCATGGTAATTGGGAGACTTTAAAAAGTTCTTCATCAGGGAACATGTCATTGATCGCGGTCGTCTCAGGGGAATCGGTGAGAACAAGTCGAGAGAGATGGTCAGCCACTACATTTTCTACTCCTTTCTTATCACGTATCTCTATATCAAATTCCTAGAGTAGAAGGATCCATCTTAACAACTGTGGTTTAGCATCCTTCTTAGAGAGAAGGTACTTAAGCGCGGCATGGTCAGTGAATATGATGATCTTGGATCCAATCAAGTAGGACATAAACTTGTCCAAGGCAAAAACTACGGCTAAAAGTTCTTTTTCTGTAGTAGTGTAGTTTGCTTGGGCTGAGTTTAAGGTTCTACATGCATAGTAGATAACACATGGCTTCTTCTCTTTTCTTTAGCCTAGCACAGCCCCAATAGCATAGTCACTTGCATCGCACATAATTCCAAAAGGAAGGCTCCAATCAGGTGGTTGCATTATGGGAGCACATGTCAACATACCTTAAAGTTTGGTAAAGGCATTTTGACAATCTTCATTCCACTCGAATGAGTTTTCCTTTTGAAGTAGGTTACATAAAGGACGAGAGAGTGAACTAAAGTCCTTTATGAACCTTCTATAAAATCCGGCGTGTCCCAAAAAGGACCGCACATCTCGTATGCTCTTGGGTGGTGGAAGGTTAGAGATAAGATCGATTTTCGCTTTGTCAACTTCGAGTCCGTTTTGTGAGACGATGTGACCAAGTACAATCCCTTTTGAACCATGAAGTGACATTTCTACCAATTCAACACAAGGTTCTTCTCTTCACATCTTTTCAACACAGATTTCAAGTGCACAAGGCACTCATCAAAGCTACAACCAAATACGGAGAAATTATCCATGAAGACTTTGAGAATTGTCCCCACCATATCAGAAAAGATACTCATCATACAGCGTTGAAAAGTGGCAGGGGCATTGCATAGTCTAAACGACATCCGTCGATAGGTGAAAGTGCCGAATGGACATGTGAATGTAGTCTTTTCTTGGTCTTCAAGGGCGATCTCTATTTGGTTGTACCCTGAATAGCCATCAAGGAAGCAAAAAATGGGAATGACCCGCCAACCTTTCTAAAATTTGATGAACAAATGATAGGGAGAAATGGTCTTTCCTTGTAACTGTGTTTAGCTTCCTGTAGTCAATGCACATTCTCCAACCGGTAGTGACTCTAGTTGGTACGAGTTCATTATTGGCATTGGCTACGATGGTTATTCCGGATTTCTTAGGCACCACTTGAGTTGGGCTCACCCATTGACTATCAGATATTGGGTAAATAATACCCACATCCAATAGTTTCACCACTTCGGCCTTAACCACATCATTCATGTTTGGATTGAGTCGTCTTTGTGGTTGCCTAGATGTCTTCGCATTCTCCTCAAGGTGTATGCGATGAGTACAAATCAATGGGTCTATACCTTTGAGATCCGCAATCGACCATCCAATGGCACTCTTATGCTCTATTAGAGTGGCTATTAGTCTACTCTCTTGTTTCTCATCCAAGTGGGAAGAAATTGTTCGCTTCCCCAAGTGTAGGGTTGCGATGTAGTAATAAACTCAATAAGACCGAGGTCGATCCACAGGGACTTGTGTAGGAATTCACAAACACATCCAATAGTGTCTATTGAGAGCTAACAACCAGATTTTGTATGAGATTGATGTAAGTAACAACTTTAAACTAATTTGAAGGTAAACAATTATAAAAAGGCACTAGGGGTTCAAGGATCCACTTGTAGCAATCCTTGATGTTCAATCCGCTGTGGTTTTTTTAATTTCTCAACTAGAATCGATATTAAGATCTATCTAGCCAGATAGTAGAGCTGTTAAACCAAACAATATGTCATATGTAAGGCCAATGTATATGATTCACTCAATGCAAGCTAGGATGAGCATGCTCAACTACATAGGTCAGTCCCAATTCCAATAAATAGGATAAGATCACAATCATAACCATTCTCAAGTCCAGTCACAAGACATGTTTAGATTATGATTTGAACTTGATTCAAATCACATGCACAGTCCCATACATAATTCAGAAAACCAGAAAAGTAGAACTTTGGTAGGAAGTCCCCACATGAAGATCATAGTACTAGAGCGTACTCCAATTCCTCGGATCATATAGGTCTAGACTAGCACACAACAATTAAGAACTTAAGTAATTCTCCCAAACATCCATGAGTCATCATAAGACTAAGAAAAACTACTTAGAACTTGTATTAACTTCAAACCATTGTTCATAATCATGAAAACCAATCTTAAAACCAAATAAAAACGAATTGAAACATCTTAGATCTACTACAAGCTTCACCTCTTAGCCCTAGCTGAGAGGTTTAGCTGCTCATGATCTAAGGAAACATAAAACAACTAGAAAAATCATAAAAACAGCAAAACAAACTAGAAGGAGTTGTGGAACTCCGAAATCCACTTCCTTCGCCTCCAACCTTGCTTAAACTCTTCTTAGATACCCTAGGAATGATCCCTAGGTGTCCTTTTATAGTGGAGAGGCTCCGCAACCTCAGAATATTTCAGAATCTGCATAAGCTTACGCAGTGCACAGAGATTTTCGGCGCCAAAAAAAGAAAGTACGCAGCTTGCACATGGCCGACCGGTCGCACGACCGGTCTGAGTGGCTGGCCGACCGGTCGTGCCTCACTATGAAACAGTCCAGCAGCCTCTGGAGGTGGAAAAGTATTCTGGCCGACCGGTCTGGACCGGTCGGAATGGGCTGGCTAACCAGTCACGACTGGTCGGACTGTTTATGTAAACTATCCAGCAGCTCAATAGGGTCTGGGAGAGCTGGCCGACCGGTCTAGACCGGTCGTGGCCCTCTTGGCCGACCGGTCTGGACCGGTCTTGGCCTGTTTCTTTTGTATTTTCTTTCTTCTTTTCTTCTTTCCTTGCTTCCTTCTTTTTTTGGTCCACCTTGGTTCTTCATCCAAGGTTCTTAAAGAGCTCTTTTTGTCATCAATTAGGCAGAATCCACTCTCATTCCTGCAATCACAAAACATGCATTCAATTAGTCTTTAAATCATGAAAATCTTGCACAATGAGTGATGAATTGGAGTTAGAGTATGCACAATTAAGAGCTTAACAGAAATCACCACCAGATATGTCTCATCTAAACCTAAATAGACATTTCAACTCACTTGGTAATGATTTTAGGTCGAGTGTTGCTGCCTTGATTTTGGATGGGAGGGGCTTGTTCTTGTTTAAGGGTAAAGGCTCAAATAGGGCCCTCCATCTTTTGTTACAAGTACCAGCATCACATCTAAAATGGTATCCATCTCTCATATTGTGTCATCATTTATCTCATGAGAGTGGGCCACACATGCCTCGAAAGGGTTGGAATATAATGTCAGGGGGAATGTATCCTCCACGAATGATTCAATCACATTTATCTCGTGAATCTCATCATCAACTACTTCCTGTGGTTGTTCGCATAAATCAAATATATTCAGCTCGAGAGTCATATTTCTAAAGGACATTTGTACAAGCCCGTTTCTACAATTGATAATTGCATTGAAAGTAGCTAAAAAAGGGCGGCCAAGTATGACGGGAATTTGAGCACCGGTACATATCACGGGATGTGTATCCAAAACAATAAAGTCTACTGGGTTGTAGAATTTATCAACTTGGACTAAAACATCCTCAATCACTCCTCTCAGTATACGAATAGATCTATTAGCAAGTTGGAGTGTGGTTTTGGTGGGTTTCAATTCACCTAACCCAAGTTGTTCATAAACCGAGTACGGAATGAGGTTAACACTTGCCCCTAAATCGAGTAAGGCTTGTTTAATCCGGTAGTCTCCTATGACGCATGAGATGGTTGGACTACACGGATCCTTGTATTTTTGGGGCACCTCTTGTTTGATAATAGCACTCAAATTCTCAGTCAAAAGTACTTTGTTGTGAACATTGTGTTTCCTTTTGACTGTGCACAATTCCTTTAGAAATTTGGCATAAAATGGTATTTGCTTTATAGCATCCAACAATGGAATGTTGATCTTCACCTGCTTGAAACCCTCTAAAATTTCCAGGTTTTTTGTCTAAAGGTTTAGGTGAAATCAACCTTTGGGGAAACAGGGCAACCGGCTTGTATTGCCTTTCCGGTTCTTTCTCTTATAGAGTGTTGTTTGAGCTATCTTCATCTTTGGAATTTTTCGGATCCTTAGGCTTTAGGGCCTTCATCGGATTAGATTTATCAATTATTTTTCCACTTCTCAAAGTGGTGATAGCTTGAACATGCTCCTTATGTTGGGAGGATGAGCTTGCATCTTGTATCTCAAATTGGGTTCTTGGGTTAGGAAAAGGTTGGCAGGAAGTGTGCCTTTCTCCCTAACACTGAGGTGAGATTCAACTCTAGCCATTGAAGTTTTCAAGTCATTGATGGCTTGAGTTGAACTTTGATTAAATTTCAATTGCTCTTGCATGAACCCATCTATTTTCAGAGAATTAGTCTTGTTATATTCAGCTTGAACCGATACGAATGCACCCAACATCCCCTCTAGCGTAGCTTTTAGTGTAATGACTAGGGATGGACCTAGTAAAGGTTGAGCTTGAGGGATATTGTTTGCATTCGTAGTGGGTCCATTCCTCCAACTGAAGTTGAGATGGTGCTTCCAACTAGAATTAAACGTGTTTGAGTTTGGAGCACCAAATTGCCGTTGATAACTGTTTATGGCATTTGATTGTTCTTGTAAGATGTCTTGAACTGCTGAAATTGTAGGACAATCTTGTGTTGTATGTTGATTTCCGGCACAAATTTCTCAAACAGTTTCAACGTCCTTACAGTTGATCGTCTCTCCTTTCTTTAATTCCATGGCCTCGACTTTTCTTGTGAGGCTAGCCACACATACACTTATGTTATCATCTTCTGATAGGACATAAATTCCTCCTTTTTCCATTTTGTTGGCTAGTCTTGGAATTTGTTGGTTTAGATGTATTCCAAGACTGTGCATTCTCTCAGCCAATTCCTCCAAATAGTCCCATGCTTCCTCAGCTTCCTTATTCATGAATTCCCATTGCACATCATCTCTACGAATTGGCGCATGGGTGAAGTCAGTCCTTCATAGAAAAGCTTATAACCCGCCAAATTTCATAGCCATGATGTGGGCATGCATTTAATAAGTTCTTAAACCTCTCCCAACATTAGAAGAAGGTCTCATCCTCCTTTTGGGCAAAATTCATGATAAGGCGCCTCAACATGTTCGTTTTGTGGATAGGGAAGAACTTTTTAATGAACTCCCTATGCATATCAGTCCATGCGCCAATTAATCTTGGCCTTAATGCATGAAGCTAACCTTTAGCTTTATCTTTAAGAGTAAAAGGAAATAATTT
Organism: Liriodendron chinense; assembly: GCA_003013855.2. Taxonomy (NCBI): domain Eukaryota; kingdom Viridiplantae; phylum Streptophyta; class Magnoliopsida; order Magnoliales; family Magnoliaceae; genus Liriodendron; species Liriodendron chinense. Next base: position 285,400 of record ML058508.1, read on the forward strand.
AAGCCTCACCACATCATCAGTTACATTTGCAAAGTGCATGGTGGTTATTACCTCATCAAATTCCTTAAGGTATTGATAGGCACTTTCACTGTCTAATCCATGGAATCTCGGGAGGAGTTGGATTACTCCCGGTTTCAAATCTACGTTCCCTGCATTTGTGGAAAAACTATGCATGAGGGAGTGCTCGCTCTTGCTGGTTGCAAGTAATCACGTAATGTTCTTGGTCGAGGAACATTCTCAACCACATTCTCTCCCGTTTCGGTTTGGTTTTGGCCCAGATTTTGATTGGCCATAGGATTGGGTTGATTTGCAGCCATACTTTCAGACAAAATTGGAGAATTTAGATGTCTCCTAGCACGTGGTTCTCTATCAATTCCTTCTACTATTCTCCCTTCACTAATGAGTCGGTTATTGGAATCCCGAGCCCAATGTGGCATGCAAATCCTAAAAGAATGAAACAAAAAGGAATTCTTTCTTCCTTCCTTTACTTAGCTCTAAGACCGAAGCACAAGGTGTCTTGCAATGGCTGAGCCAGAAGCAAGGATAGAGACCGCTTTCTCCTGGTCAATAGGAGTTCAGAGACTCCCCACCCACTCTTTGAATCTTTTGAGAAAAGTGCAGAAAAAGAAGAAAGAGGAATAGAGTTGAGAAGAGAAATCTCTGAGCACAAGGTGATCCAAGACGGCAGAGCAGACCAATAGGAATCAAGGCAGCACAAGGCCAACCTATCAGAGATCCAAAAAGGAGTCTCCACCCACTCTACAAGAGATGAATATGATAGGAAATAATTGGAGAAGAAGAAGAGTAAGGTTAGAAAGATAAAACCCGATTTGAGAACTTAAGATGCCTACTTCTTCAACTTCCTAAAAATCCCTGCAAAAAAAAATCAAAAATAAAACAAACTAAGTTAGTACTGTTCCTAAAAATCTCAAATAGATACTATTTTCAGAAATTTTGTGAAATCCGTCAAAGTCCCCGGCAACGACGCCAAAAACTTGTTCTCTCACCTCAAGTGCAAGGCTGCGATGTAGTAATAATCTCGGTAAGACCGAGGTCGATCCACAGGGACTTATATAAGAATTCACAAAACACTTCTAATAGTTTCCACTGAAGAACTAACTAAACAAACTTTAGTAATCTGATGTAGAGAGATATTTTGAACTAACTGAAGGTAATCAATTAATAAAAGGCACTAGGGGTTCAAGGATCCACTTGTAGCAATCCTTGATGCTCAATTCGCTGTGGTTTCTCACTTTCTCAACTAGAATTGAAATTAAGTTCTATCTAGCAGGATGATAGAGCAGTTAAAAAAATCAACCTGAAATATGTATGATCCATATATATGATTCACTCAATGCAAGCTAGGATGAGCATACTCAATTGCATAGGTCAGTCCTAATTCCAATAGGTAAGATCACAATCATAACCATCATTAAATCCTGTCACAAGACAAAACTAGATCATGATTTGAACTTGATCCAAATCACATACACAATCTCACATACTTCAGAATTTCCAAAAAAGTAGACTTTTGGTATGAAGCTCCCACATGAAGATCATAGATCTAGAGCGTATTCCAATTCCTCGGATCATATAGGTCTAGACTAGCTCACAACAATTAAGAACTCAACCAATTCTTCCAAACATACATGAGTCATCATAAGATTAAGAAAAATTACTTAGTACTTGAATTAAACTTTAAACCATTGTTCTTCAATAGCAATCCAACTTAAAACCAAATCAAACGAATTGAAACATCTTAGATTCACTACAAGCTTCACCTCTTAGTTCAAGCTAAGAGGTTTAACCGTTCATGATCCAAGGAAACATGAAAACAACTAAACAAATCATAAAACTAGAAAGCAAACTAAGAGGAGTTGTAGAACTCCGAAATCGACTTCCGCCATCTCCTACCGTGCTCAATCTGTTCTAGGATGCCCTAGGAACGATCCCTAGGTCTCCTTTTATAGTGGAGAGGCTCTGCTGCATCAGAATCATCCAGAAGATGCGTAAGGATACGCAGTGCGCAGAAAAATTCGGAGCTTGTAGAACATGCACTGTTACGCAGACGACCGGTCGTACAACCGGTCTGAGCTTCTGTACGACCGGTCGCACGACCGGTCTCAAAAACGTAAAAAAACGTCCAGAGAGTTTTTGAAAAATTCAGACCCAGCTTTTTAATTCAAGGACCGGTCGCACGACCGGTCTAAGCAGTGGATGACCGGTCACACAACCGGTCCTAATGGGTCCAGTGAGTTTTGGCCGAAAGACTCCTCTTCAGTGCTTTCTTCTGCATCCTTTCTTCTTTCCTCTGACTTCTTTCTTCCATCCTTTCCTGATTAGTCCTTTGGTCTTCAATGCTTGCGAATAGCTTCTTTATGCCTCCAATTGATGAATCCTTCCTCTTATCCTATAACCACAAAACCGTGCATTAGTTGGGTCTTTAATCATGAACCATGCGTAATGAGTGATGAATTAGGGTTAAAATATGTATAATTAAGAGCTCAACAGCATAAAACACAAAAAAAAACTAACTAATATAAAATCTGAAAACAAAAAAAATTGAAAATTAAATGAGTCCGGATGGAAGAACTATGTTAGAGAAGAAAAATCGAACAAAACAAACAAAATCTGTTAGTAATAGAAATTATGACAAAAACCTATTAAAACAATGAATCATAACCTAACCTATTTAACCTAACTATACCCTAATTACAAAATTCAGAACCGTTAACCTAATCCCCGGCAACGGCGCCAAAAACTTGTTCGCTCGCCTCAAGTGCAAGGCTACGATGTAGTAATAATTTTCGGTAAGACCGAGGTCGATCCTCAAAGATTGTTGTAACAATTCTAAGTTTTATAACTAGGATGGGCTAAATTCAGATTTGTAATGATGGATGGTAATTAAGAACATAAATTTATCTACTTAAGAACTAAATCAAGGAAATAAATACTAGAGTGCCAAGGATCCACTAATAATCATTCACAATGCCAATTCAAATCATTCAAGCCAATCACTCAATTGGAATCAGAGTTCTATCCCTAGCCAATCAGAATATAAAGCAATCAAATCATCATAATGCATCTAACGTAGATGAATCATCCACTGATATGGTCCTCTCATAATCTACTAAGGCATTGGGTGTATTCAATCACACAACCCAATCCTTCACAAAACAAGCAAGATCACATTCATGGTTTTTCCTCAAACCTTGTCACTAAACTTAATTTAGAAGCATGAATTGAACTGCTATTGAACCAAAATCAATACATAAACATCTATCTCAGATTAAATCAAAAGATAAGAACCCCTTCTAGTTTAGTTCTAGATAAACTCTTAGGAAACTTAGTTTGTAAAATCCCCTAACATCCAACATATCATGATGAATCTAGGATCTCTACAACCCAAAATCTTATCAATCAATACCCCCATTAAGCAATCTCAGTAATCAAAACATCCCATATAAGAGCAATCACAAGAGATAGATTAACTAAATATACTAACTTTATTTCAAACTTGAACTAAAAGTGTTCTTCATAAAACCAAAAAGTAATTGAACTAATTCGAATTGAACATTGCAAACAACGAAAAGCTTCACCTCTTAGCCCTAGCTAAAAGGTTTACCCAACCATTAATAATTAAACTAAAACTCAAAAGAAAACTAAATAAAAATATAGAAAAACCTAGTTTGGAGGAGTTACAGACGCTCCACGGAAATCTCCTTCACCTCCCACGACTTCCTTAGCCTTCTATGATGTCTTTAGATCCACCCCTAGGTGTCCTTTTATAGTAGAGAGGCCCTATCACCTTAGAATCTTCCAGAATTGCGCAATACTTACGCACTTGCACCTCAAAAATCGGAGCTTGGTGAAGAAGTTGTTGAATTTCAGCAAATTACACTGGCTACCTGTTGGCCGACCGGTCTAGACTGGTCTAGCAAAGGTCTAGAGTCTAGAGGGGTGCCCGACCTATTGGCCGACCGGTCTTAACCGGTCTAGCTTGTTTGGCCAACCGGTCTAGACCGGTCTAGCTTCTATTTCTTTTGGTTTTCTCTCTCTTCTCTCCTTCTTTCTTCTTCCATCTTTAGCCCACCTTAGATCATCATCAAGGACCATCTAAATGTGGTCTTTTGAACATCAATGTGGTGTAATCCCTCTCTCATTCCTACATCCACAAAACATGCATTATATAAACCTTTTAACATACAAATCATGCATAAGATGCAATGTAATGGGCTAAGATATGTATAAATCGGAAGCTCAACACACAACTTCCCGTAAGGAAGAGTAGACGCCAGGTTTCCCTAAATTTACACTCTTCGAAGGAGGGACCCAGTCACCAATGGAATATCTGGTGAATTATGAAAAGACCGCTTATTTCAAAGGCAACGTTTCTGAAAAATATTTACTGCGAAACTTTGTATATTCACTAGCCACCTCACCTCAAGCAGCGCCATGGTCTGGTATTTCACTTTGCCAGAAAGAACGACTGCAAGTTGGCAAGACATAAAAGAAAAGTTTGTGATGCGGTTCTATAGATATAACGCAAGAATATCAAAAGAATTACTCCAAAAGACATCGCAACTTCCAGACGAGGACATATTGGATTTCGTACGTCGATAGTGGAATGTATGGGCTTGTAGTTCCACATTGCCTCTGACCGAAGATATTATGATGAAAGAATGCATTCAAGTAAATGTACTAAAAAAACAGTTGATATCAAAAAACCAGGGAATCCCACGAAGCTTCCGACAGTTGTTGAGAATATTAGTGCTTCAGTTTCATGAATTGTGCAGTGTCACAACGATTCAAGCCATAGAAAAATCAGAGGATACAAACTGCTTGCTTAATGATAAAGGAATGGAAAGCAACCTAATAACGTTGAGGTCGTGAAAACAGCTACGACAGGAATCTCAGAAAGAATCGCAGAGAGATATCTTTGATCAAACCTTCAGTTAAGAGAAGGCTGGTGAAAGGACCGATAAATCATCGCGGCCAGAGGAATCATCGACGTTAAGTGTTACATATGATGTCATTAGTCATCCGAAAAGAATCCCGGCAAGACTAAGCATCTATGATGCCCTAAAATTATCCAAAAGTTTTCGACAGGACTTGATACAAGCTTTACTCGATGATATGTGCAGGAGGCTTTGATAACAGAAATGGAAGCAGCAAACGTAGATAAAAATGAGGATAAGAGCTGGCATGCAATGACAGAAAAGCCCGAAGCAGCTTATTGTATGTCGACAATAACCTTCGCAGAGGATGATATGATGTTAGGTGAAAATGAGCATAAATCAACCACTTATGGTTACAGGATATATGAATGACAGACAGTAAAGCGTATCATGATCGATAATGGGTCGGCTGTGAATTTGATGCCATTAAGTGTGCTCTCCAAGCCATATAAGGGACAGCATTTGTGGACAAGCAATATGATGATACAGGGATTCAATCAGGACAAGCAAAAAGAACTGGGCACAATTACCATGCTGCTAGAGATCGAGAATTTGATCACTAAGGTGACTTGTCATGTGATTAATGCAGTAACAACATACAATATGTTGCTCATGAGACCGTTGATACATAGATGCGGGATTATTCTTTCCACCTTGAATCAATGTTTCAAATATTGTCAGAAAGGTGTACAGTACAGAATTTCGGCAGATGAGAAACCATACACAATTGCAGAATCATTTTTTGCAGATGCGTGATATTATGAATCATTCGCTGGCGAAGAACATGAAGGTGTAAAGAACTCGCAGAAAGAAAAAATTCAGCAAGAACATAAAAGACCCAGAACAAAAAGATTTTTCTTTGTGCCGAAAAACATGCGACAGCCAGGACAGCCGTCATTGGTCCTATTTTCCACAAAACAAGCAGAAACCCTTCAGTCAAATTTCACTATGCCAGCACCGAAATTAGAAAAAAGCAGGCCTTTTCCCAAAGGACCTCGAGAATTTCGAGTGTTGGGAAAAATGGAACAGGCTCCAATATTATTTTACTCTGTAAGGGTAAAAAATGCTGAAGAACATAACGAGGCACCAATACAAATGAAAAAACTGACAAAACTGAACCCAAAAGAGATGGGTCGATACAGTCCGGTAAGTAAGAGAATAATGTGGTCAATGGGTTTCGATTGCGAAGATTCGATCAGCCTAAGCACAGTAAAGGAATATCAGTGCCCATTATATTCCAAAGGCGCCAAAAATTATTGGGATTGGGGGCATCCTTGGAGTCTACACATGTAAATATGGTCAGTAAAATGACCCAAATCAGCCCTATAGAATAGCAGACAGACCCGGTGATAGAGAAAGAAATATCCGATCTTGAAAAAGCTCCAGAACAGTTGGAAGATGGAGGTCAACCAATGATTGACCAGTTATGTGAAATAAATCTGGGGATAGAAGAGGAAAAACGAGTTATATATATCAGTATAGGTCTGACAGAAGAGGAAACCAAAAGATATAGTCAAGTGTTCAAAGACAACAAAGATGTGTTTGCATGGACATATGCTGAAATACCAGGGTTGGAACCAACAATAGCAATGTATAGACTTAATATCACCAAAGAAAAGAAACCAATCAAGCAAGCTCAACGACGCTTCCATCCAGACATTCTGCTTCGAATAGAAGAAGAAGTGAATAAACTCATCAAGGTAGGCTTTGTCAAAGAAGTCAAATATCCTAAATGGATATCAAAATTGTTCCGGTCAAGAAGAAAAATGGACAAATACGGGTATGTGTCAACTTCAAAGATCTAAATGAAGCATGTCCTAAAGATGATTTTCCCTTGCCAATTACGAAATTGCTGATAGATAGCACCACGAGATACGCCGTCATGTCCTTTATGGACAGCTACTCAGGTTACAACCAAATACGTATGGCACCAGAAGATGAAGAATCAACTACTTTTCATACTTCCCTGGGAATATATTGCTATAAAGTCATGACATTTGGATTAAAGAATGCGGGGGCAACATATCAACGGGGTACGCAACGTATTTTCAGCGATATGATGCATAAGCACGTGGAGTGCTATGTCGATGATTTGGTCGTAAGGTCTGATGATCATGAAGAACATCTAAACTATCTACAGTCTGTCTTTCAAAGGCTTGGAAGAAACAATTAAAAATGAATCCTCTAAAATGCGCTTTTGGCATCTCTTCCGGTAAGTTTTTGGGGTTTGTAGTATGATATAGAGGAATTAAAGTCAATCCAGGAAAAATAAAAGTGATTCAAGAAAATGCAACCGCCAAAATCGTTGAAAGAACTGAAAAACTTGCAAGGAAAATTAGCATACATAAAGGTTTTATCTCAAACCTGTCAGAAAGATGTCAACCATTTTCTCGTCTCATGAAGAAGGGGATATTATTCGAGTGGGATACAGCAAGCCAAAATGCGTTCGAGTCTATCAAACAATTGCTTAGTGCAATACAGCATGCCAAAATGCGTTCGAGTCTATCAAACAATTGCTGAAATAGCCACCCGTGTTAACAGCATCAATACCGGGAAAGGCACTCATTTTGTATATTACTACTTGTGAAAGTTCACTCGGTACACTCTTTGCGCAGAAAAATGAGTTAGGGAAAGAAGCAGCCCTGTATTATTTGAGCGGAATGCTGGAGGGAGTTGAACATCATTATTCTTCGATTGAGAAGATCTATCTGGCCCTTATATTCGTCGTGCAGAAGTTACGACATTATTGCCTTTCCCATGATATAACATTGATTTCACGGGCCGATCCTATTAAATATCTGATAACCCGACTGATGCTATCTGGAAGATTGGCCAAATGAATGTTGTTACTATCAGAATACATGATCACGGACATACCTTCAAAAGCAATTAAGGGCCAAGCAATAGCTGATTTTTTGGCTGCACATCTCACACATGAAGAAAATGGAATAGCGGACAATTTACCTGATGAGTATGTATTCCAAGTAGAAATCGCAGAACCATGACAAATTTATTTCGATGGTGCTGCAAGAACTACGGGAGCAGGTACAGGTGTGATTTTTATTAGCTCGTAAGGCGATCTTCTACCATATTCCTTCACGCTGGAACAACCTGCACGAACGATGAAGTGGAATACAATGCCCTTATCATCGGACTGGAAATTGCACAAGAAATGCAGATATAAACAGTCAGAAAATTTGGGGATTCTCAGTTGATAATAAATCAGTTGACAACGAAATACAAAATAAGAAAGCTAGAATTATTATCATATTGTTAGAAAGCGAGAAAACTATTTGAAAGTTTTCGAGACATTTCCATACAGTATGTGCCTCGCAGAGAAAATGAAAAGATAAATGCACTTGTGAGCCTAGCAGCAGCCTTAACATGCACTATCAAAAGTCCTCTCCAAGTAACGATTGAAGAAAGAAGATTCTTACCTTTGGCAAAGACAAACAATTATGTTAATGAGGCTAAGCCTGTCTCTTGTTATGAAATAACAATGGAAGATTGGCGACAATCAATACTCGACTACTTGAAATATGAAATTTTACCAAAGGATTCCTCTGTGAAAGTACAAATAAGGCAAAGGGCGACGGAGTTTGTACTACTTCATGATACGTTATACAAAAAATCGTATAATGAGATGCTACTAAGGTGCTTAGATGCGAATGAAGGTAGAAACATGCTACGAGAGGCCCACTTGGGGGAATGCGAGGCTCATTAGGCGGGCAGAAATCTCTTCAATCGTGTACATCACATGGGATATTATTGGCCGACCATGTTCCAGGATGCTATAAATTTTGCAAAAAAGATGTCTTAAGTGTCAAATTCATGGTGATGTCATTCATATGACACCCGAAGAACTTCATCAGACAGTCTCTTCATGGCCATTCGCTAGTTGGGGACTGGATGTAATCAATCCAATTAATCCATCATCTTCACGAGGGCGACAGTATATTCTGGCGGCTATAGATTATTTCTCCAAATGGACAGAAGCGGTTGCATTATGAAATGTGAAAGAGAGAGATGTGACAGATTTCATCAGACATACTATCATTTACAGGCATGAAGTACCTCAGAAAATTATCACAGATAATGGTACTCCTTTAAAAAACAAGAACATGGACAAGTTATGCCAGAAATTCAGCATTAAACACTCTTATTCCATACCGTATTATCCAGTGGCAAACGGGTTAGCAAAAGCTTTCAACAAAACAATGGTCAAAATATTAAAGAAGACGATGAGCGGAAATAAAAAAGATTGGGAAGAAAATTTACAAGAAGCATTATGGGCTTACAGAACGATGCATCGTACATTTATGAAAGCAACACCATATTCCTTAGTGTATAGAGTAGAAGCTGTACTCCCAATTGAAATACAAGTCGCCTCTTTAAGGGTAGCGGTGCATCAAGGTATCGCTAGAGAGAAAAATGCTAAACTCCGACTACGAGAGTTAAAAATGCTGGATGAAAGAAGACTTGCCGCACAACAACGCTTACAGTCATATCAAACTCAAATATCCACTTCATTTGATAAGATGGTAAAATATCGATCTTTTAAAAAAGGAGACCACGTAACAATGTTGAAGAGGCCCATTGTGATGACACGTAAGACAGGAGGTAAATTCAAACCCAAATGGGATGGTCCGTATGTCGTCACTGAAGTTTTCTCAAATGGGGCTTACAGAATTGTAGGCCATGACGGAAAAGGAATCGGCATCTCAGTCAATGGCCAACATATCAAGAAATATTATCCGTAAAGACGGATGTGGAATATTTTGATCACGAGAATCCCTGAAGATAAACGAGTATTCTCCCGATAAAAAAGGGGCAGGAAGAGTCAAGACATATACATTTATGATGCAAATATCAATGTATTGTTGAAAGAAAACAATGAAAAAGCTCACGAAGCATACTCTTTTTCTATTCAAAGTCTCTAACGAAGCCAATCTGAAGAAGCGGTTATCAGAGATTATCAAAAAGTTAAATAAAACAAACATCTCCTTCCGAAAGACCTTTATCGCCTTTAAATACAGCAGTCGTTCTCGAAACAAACTGCAGATAGGCAAAATAATTACACATATATAGAGGGGAAGGTCGAAAAGAGAAATGTCAAATTCACGAAAAAGATGATTACTAATAAATGCTCCAATATGATGAAATCAAAGCGCTGAGAGCCAATTAAAGAGCTCCCCGAATGAGAATTCCCTTACAAGTCCGAAGAAGACTTTATGGGCAAATACTTTACAGGCAGTAGAGAGAATAACCTTAAGGACAGAATATTTAAAGAAATCTTATAGGCCAACCTCATGCATGAGACCTACCGCTCCTATTACTACGGTAGCGCCACAAGGAACATGAAAAAGTATATAATTTTGTTCCTTGTGTATGGACTTAGTAGTATAGAAGTGAAGAAAAAGAGGGTTGCATTGCCTGCCGCTGATCACGGCCAACCGTGCATAATCCTCCCCAAGTTTATGGGATCATTTTCGGTACTAATACATAGGACGGTTGAGATTCTCCTCCTATTATCGGACCAACGGCCATGAATTTGGTATCTAAGGTAGCTAAGAGAGCCGAAGTGGCCAACCAAAAGCATAAAACCTCTGAGTTCACCACCCTAGTAGCGTCATCAGGCCCCTCTGATGGATCGGTGGTATGGTAACTCCCCCATAGAGGAGTGTACTCCCTAAGGGCCACTTCCATGGCAGAGATGAGCACTCCATGAGAGTCAACCACACGTGAGATCGATGCTCCAAATATTCATGAGCTTAAACTGTGTTTCTATTAGAGGCATCTATTAACAATATCCCAGGATAATACCGCCAAAACAAATAACCTCTGAAATAATACAGAACTGTACATATAGCCACGAGCTAAAGAGACAAGGTTGCATAAGACTTGAAAAACATGATAGATGAAGACTGATTATTTTGATAGATACTAATATTCAATATATGATCATATGCATACCAATAGAATGACTAATATTCATGATTGTTCATTCACTTCATATTTCAAAGATTTTTCCATACAAAAGAATTATCAGAAATTAAATGCTGCAATGCATTCTTGAATTTCCTGACTAATTCGGGCATGACTTTGTGATAAAACTAATTCTGCATCCGCTATCATCCTTTGACAGTCAAGAACATTAGAAAGCTCCTGTTGCAGTAATCCATAATAGCTTGCTTCTCAGATAGCTCTTTTCCCTAAGAATCCAGCAAGCCTTTATTGGAACGAATGTGAGTCCGTACAACTTTCAAAGCATCTTCCTCCTTCTATTTCTGAGCAGCAAGAGATGCCATCTGAGCATCAATAGAATTAATTTTCTCAATATGCTTCTATGCTTGTACTGTCAAAGATTCATATTCCGTTCGGTAGCGAGAAACCAAAGAGGAACGCTCCGTAACTTCAACAGCAAGATGAGAAAGTTCTGCTCCTTTACGCTCCAATGAAGGATCTGTCTCTACATTCCGACTGTCATCCAAAGAATTGACAGCTTCGGCAAACTCATTAGTAGACCGCTCCAAGAAAGATATATCATTTTCGCCAGGCCAGCAGAAAATTTCAGGAGAGACTAAGATTCTGGTAAATGACTCCATAAGTTGCGATTCCCTATGGTAGAGGCTATCCCATTTAAGCCAATTCGTATTGCTCCAATCTCAAAAGAAGGAAGGTTTTTAATAGCTTCAAAATCCAAGGGAAGATTAAACGGTGGTCTTTGGGTGGAACTGCTAGCCCAGAATTTATACCGTATATGAAAGAATGAGTGATATGATATACAAGCAAAGAAACGGCAAGTAGTATAAAAGAAATACATGCATACCAAGAGTAGGAGCAAGCCGGGGGTTTTGAATCGATGCTGATGAAGATTCTGCAGTGATATCCCCTTGAATGTTAATATTCAGAGTGGGTTCTTCACCCACAGAATCAAAAACCCATAGAAGGAGGAATTGCAGATGTCTCTACAACAGGAATATCCGTCATGGGGGCAGAAGGTGGAATTACAGTTCAGAATAAGAAAAATGATAAAGTTAAAGGTTTCTCTCAAAAAAGGCAAAAGACTATTATTCAACCCAAAAGACTATTTTGTACCTGGATGAGAAGGGGGAATCATCTCCTATGCCTAAACAGAAGGAATCCCAGCCTCTTTAGAAGAGGACACTTCTACAATTGTAGATCGATGGTCTAATTCATAAGGAGTCCGAAGAAGTTCACTGATTGTGAACATAGGTGACAAGGGATGTCGTTGTTGATGGGCAGGATCAGGGGAATACTGAAATGACTCATACAGAGGACCAAACCCTTTGGTTGCTAAATCCAAGGGAGTCGATGGAAGTTGGCCAGAACCATATGGACTGTCATCAGTAATCTGAAAATCCTCATCAGATCCTCTATTCACTTCATCAAAATCCTTGGCTGGAGGAGTTCCTTGACCAGTTGAGGATGAAATGTCATCATTACCTTCTTCTTCACCGGCAGAACCGCCAGAGTTACTGGTGCTGCGATTGTACTTGTCATCAGAATCGTTATTGGTCGAAGAAGAAGATGCAGTAGGTACTTGCTTTTGTTTCCCCCGGATATCAATACCAGTAGTAGTAGTCTTTTTCTGTGGAGGGGAAGAGGATATGTGTAAAGAGGTCTGTCTAGATACAGTAAAATCTTCAGGATAATGATCGAACTCTTCCAATGGAAAGTTGCCACCTGGAGTATTTGGCACTTATGAATGTCTCACTCGATCTGAGGGAGTAGTGGGAGATTCTGATTGACCCTGCGCTTCTGAAGCAAGGGTAGGCGAAGGAAGATCCATAGAAGGTCGATTCTCTAGAACAAAGGCAAATGGGCCAGCACCTGCAGATCCTTCTTTTTGTTTCCAAACTGATTGAACATTCGTTGCCTTGCCACTAGCAACCCATCCTTCTAAGGTGCCGAATGATTTAATCCCCCTTATTGGTTCATCATAAGAGATGACATGACAATATCTCCCTATTGAAGGGGCTCTCTCTATTTCTTGAGAATATCCAATATGATCAATCTTCAAATTATCCGGCACTTATGGCGGAGGTACCCATATTGGACAGTTGACAGGGTGGTTATTCTGAACTAAATGATATTAATGTGCCCACCACCTCATCCATGCATAAGAACTATGGACGATGCGTCTGAAATCGGGAATTATGAAGCATGCTTGGGTAGTTGTAGTTAAGAGCTGTTTCCAAATAAATACCCAGTTATAAGGGCCCACACCATAACTCCTCATCGGCCTAGTCACTGGTTCAGAAGACATAGGCATCGTCTGATCAAAACTGAATTGTCGAGCAAATCTGCTAGGATAATATGGTTCTCTCCAGAACTCATTGCTCTCTCTCAAAGGAAGTGGGCTTAAACAGATAGAGATGAGGAAACTCTTTTCCGTTGGGGACAATGAATCATCATCTGTAGCACCCTTATCATCAAGCCCTGAAGAGATAGGGAAATGGTTGAATATAAAAGCTTGTGTAGACTTGATTTTCTCCATCACCCACGGATAGGTGTTGAGCTCTTAATTTATGCATATTCTAAACCCGTTTCATCACATTTATGCATGATTTTTATGATTAAAGGACTAATCTAATGTTGTTTGTGATTATAGGAATGAGAGAGAGAGAAGTTATGAATTTGAATCTAAAAAGAGGCATTCGGACACTTTGAGGATCAAAGAGAAATCACTGAAAAGGAGCCTTGAAGAACTACATCAGAAGACCTGGATTCGCCAGAAGAAAAATAGCATTTCAACCATCACAGCAATCGGCCACCGGGCGCCCGACCAACACCTGGTCGAGCGCCCAAAATTCAGAGTTTAGATGTTGAAGACGCTAGACACTTTTGGACCTGACCGGGCGCCCGACCAACACATGACCGGGCACCCGGCGAACGACATAAGTGCGCAACTTTTTACACAATTCTAAGGCGGTGTGTGGTTTTTCTTATAAAATGGCACATTGGCATCCTTCCTAAGGCATCCTAGAAGAGTTCTAAGTTCGTGGGGAGCAAGGGAGATCATTGTGGAGCGACCGCAACTCTTCCAACTCCAATTTTTCTAGTTTTCTATACTTTTGATTAGTTTTTTCTTTTGTTTTTAGTTCAAGTATGACAATGCTTGGCTAAAACCTCTTAGCTAAGGCTAAGAGGTGAAGCTTGTAGCTAGTTTTCATATTGAATTTGTTTAATTCAAGTACCTTTACTTAAAGTTTGGATTTTTAAGTTCTAGTTTGAATAAAGTTGCTATTTTTGGATTTTTATGAGAGTTCATGTGCTTTGGACATGGGTTCCTTGCAATTCTCTGAGATTATCATGTTTAGATTGGTTAGATTCGAATTGTAGTAACCCTAGAGCATACCATAGTCTCTTGGCATGGTTGTTACTTTGAAGGCTACATATTTTGAATTCTATGTACTTCATTAGAGCTAGAATCTTATTTTCTGACTTAAGTGGGATTGTTTGTGTTTGAATGCTTAATCTTCCAACTAGATGAGAGATAGAACTTTGAATCTAGTTGTGTTTATGCTTGGATGAATGAATTCACATGGAACTATTACAAGTGGATCCTTGAAGCTTTAGTTCCATTAATTAATTGATTTTTACAAAAGTTACTATTTTTCTTAAGTTTTCAAATTAAATTCTGAAATTGTTGAAGTTGCTAAAATAGTTTGAATTGGTTTACCATAATTTCCTGTGGATCAACCTCGCTCTTACCAAGATTATTACTATATCGCAGCCTTGCACTTGAGGCGAGTGAACAAGTTTTTGGCGCCGTTGCTGGGGAATCTAGGTTAAACGGTTCTAAATTATTTAAGTAGATATAGAAGGAGAAGTAGTTAGGTTCTATTGTTTTCTTAGGATTAGTTTTTCTGAATTATAGAACTAACAAGGTTTGTTTTGTTTTGTAGAAAGTTCTTCTAGTTCAAGCAAATCGGGTACTATCCTTCCAACTTAAACTCTTTCAATTTTCAGTTTTTAGAATTTTATTTTATTTTCAGATTTTTATTTTTAGGACTTAGGATTAGTTTAGATTTTAGATTGTGTGGTTTATGTCCCGTTGGGAACGTGACCACAACAATCGTCTCCAAACCGAAGGTGGTTTAGTTGGACCACTCTTCGTTCATAGACGAGTCTGAAAGTTCATAGAACATCGTGAAAATTTGAAAAGTATGGACCAAACTCCATTAGGGAATCCTCCCCACCCTACTCCAACCACAAATGCAAATCATGAAGGAGTAGGAGAGAATGAGGTGTACAATGCTCCTCTAATGAGAGCTTTACGAGACTACCTACAACCGGCCCGTAAGACTACACCCTCTTGTGTGGTTTTACCAACCACTAAGGGGAACATTAATATAAAGCCAGGGGTAATTCAACTTTTGCCAAAGTTCCATGGGTTAGATTCTGACAGCTCATATCTACACTTGAAGGAGTTTGATGAAGTTGTTGCTACCTTGCAATACAATAATGTTTCAGAGGATGTCATCAAACTTAGATTGTTTCCCTTCTCATTGAAAGAAAGAGCCAGGAGTTGGCCCCATTCTCTTAGACCGCATTTGATAGGGTCATGGACTGAGATGACCTGAGAATTCTTGACAAAATTCTTCCCGGCTTATAAAATAACACCCTTCGAAGATCGATAATGAACTTCATGGGAAAAGAGGGTGAGTCGTTCTTTCAAAGTTGGGAACAGTTTAAGGAACTCTTACTCACTTGCCCACATCATGGATACGAAAGTTGGCGTATTATCAACTTCTTTTATGATGGATTAAACTCTAACATGCGCCAATTTATAGAGATGATGTACAATGGTGAATTCATAAGCAAAAATCCAGATGAGGCAAGGAGTTACTTGGACATGTTGGCCGAGAATGCCCAATCTTGGGATACCTCGGACAAGTCTAGTAACCTCAAGCCTCCTCAACAAAAAGAGAAATGAGGGATTTACATCCTTAAGGAGGAAGATGATGTTAATGCCAGGCTAGCCAACCTCACAAGAAAAGTCGAGGCCATGAAACTTAGCAAGAGTGGAGTTTCTAAGTCCACGAAAGCCATTGAGAACGTATCTGGAATTTGTGCCGCTAATGTACACTCTACGCAAGATTGTCCCACAATTCCTGCGTTTCAAGAAGTATTACAAGAGCAAGCAAATGCCGCATATGGGTATCAAAGGCCTTTCAATGGACCGATAGGTAACACGTACAACTCTACTTGGAAGAACCACCCAAATTTCAGTTGAAAGAATAATCCCACGGGTAATCCTACCAACTCTCAAGGAGGGCCACCTATGCAAAACATGGCCCCACTTCAATTCTCAATGGAGGATACTCTAAAGGCATCTATGCAAGGGCAAACGCAAATAAATCAAACGAACCAACAAATGTTTCAAGAGCTTAAAGTCTCGGTTGATGAGATTAAGGGACGCTTGAATACTAGGGAAGGGACCTTTCCGGCCCAACCTTAGCCCAATCTTAAACAAGCACATGAAATAAGCATCCCTAATCTTCCCAACCAACCTGTGGAGCAAGCCAAATCCGTCACCACTCTTAGAAGTGGTAAGAAAATTCATAAATCTATTCCAGTGAAGGCCAACAAGCCTAGTAATCCGGTAATTTATGAGAATGAAGATGGATCCAACTTAGCCCCACAAGAAACAGAAAGCGTTTTTAAGCCCATAGCACCATTCGCTTCGAGATTGGTTGCTCCAAAATCTCTCTCAAACTCTCTTGATATTCTAGAGATTTTTCGACAAGTCAAGGTCAACACTTCATTGCTTGACCCCATTAAACAAATTTCCTCTTATGCCAAGTTTCTAAAGGACTTGTGCACAACCAAATGCAAATATAATGTGCAACAAAAGACCTTTTTAAATGAGCAAGTGAATGCCATTCTCACCCAAAAGAACCCTCCCCCCCCCCCCAAAAAAAAAATATATAAGGATCCCGGTAGTCCCTCAATCTCATGTATCATTGGAGACTACCGGATTGAGCGTGCATTGCTAGATTTGGTGGCAAGCGTAAATTTGATCACATACTCGATAAACGAGCAATTGGGCCTTGGTGAATTAAAACCCACCAAAACCACGTTGCAACTCGCTGATAGATCCATCCGAGAGGGATGGTTGAGGATGTATTAGTCCAAGTCAACAAATTCTATTACCCAGTGGATTTTATCGTCATGGACACGCAACCGGTTATGGATTCTAACACTCAAATACCAGTAATTTTAGGCCGCCCATTCTTAGCTACATCAAATGCAATTATTAATTTCCAGAATGGGGTGATGCAATTATCCTTTGGGAACATGACATTAGAGGTGAACGTGTTCCACATGTGCAAAAAGCAAAGGAATGAGGAGGAGGATGAGCTCTTCGAGGTAAACATGCTCGAATCCTTTGAGGAAGAGGAGCTCCTTCAACTTAAACCACTAGAAAATTTGGAGACATACTTGGCACACTTTGAAAATTATAAGGATCCCATCTTGATGATATTGTGCAAGCATTGAGTAGTGAGAAACCACTAGTTGATACTAGCCGGTGGAGGCCTCATTTTGAAACATTACCACCAACTACATCAAAGCCTCTATCGTCAATATCAAGCCATCGAAACTTGACCTAAAACTTTTACCATCCGAACTTAAATATATATATATATATATTTAAGTCAAGAGGAAATGTAAGACCCGTACCCTAAATTACCCTCCGTACGTTTAGTTTTCGGTACCGGTACGTCCCGGACGGACCAGATTAGAGAGCCTTGATCGCGACCCTGATTTAGTACCACAACGACCTAAGACTTGTACCCTTGCGACCGCGCGAGCGCCACGATTCCAACGCCGCGCAGCACGCCTCATTGCGATACTCGGTGTGAAAGATGCGTACTTTTGTGTAATCCGAGGTGGGCCACGCAACGCGCGTGTGACGTGGGCCCCACTTACACCAATCCCAACAACATGTCAAATCAATCACCATCACCCTCACCATATCCCTATCATTACCCTAGCCTACATACACCAACTCCAACCCATACCTCTCTCACCAAAGTCAACACCTCCCATGCCCTCTCCCATCATCATCATCATTATCTAGCCATCATCACAACCCATACCTCCCATGCTAGCCATTTCTAAGAAACCCCCAACCCCCCCCCCCCCCCCCCCCCCCCCCCAATTTCCAAGCACCACTCGTCCATTACATTCCAAGGTTTGAGAGAGAGAGAGAGAGGGAGAGAGAGAGAGAGAGAGAAGAGAAAGAAGAGAGAGAGAAGTAGAGAGATTTAGAGGGAGATCAAGAGAGAGAAAGAGAGAGTTAGAGAGATTAAAGGAGGAGATCAAGCTTGGAGGACCCCGATCATCATCCGGACCGTCCGATCGGCAATCCAACCGTCCAACCATCATTATGAGTGCAATACTTCCCCCGTTTTTCTCGTTTATCTTTCATTTTCTTTCCTTGGGCCCACCTTGTGATGGGCAATGAGATGGATGGGCTGGATCATCCATGAATGGGTCCCACATACCTGTATAATAATAATAATGATAATAAAAAAAAGGGAGTGAAGGAGGTGGCCGCTGAACAGCCAGCGTCCAGAGGACGCTGCTGCCCAGCAGCGCTGGGCGAAGCTTATTTGGGCGTTGACCGTGGGTCCCCACTCGTGGGACCCACCTTGATGCATGTATGTGATCCACGCCGTCCATTTGTTTCTCCAGCCCATTTTAGGGCTGGACACCAAAAATGAAGTAGATCCAGATCTCAGGTGGACCACACCATAGAAAAACAGTGGAGGCAAAGATGCCCACTGTCGAAACTTCCGTGGCCCACCGTGATGTTTGTGGACGAGATCACTAGTCCAATATTGGACTCTATGGGCTCCCCATGAGCTGGGAAACCTAATGAATGGATTGGATCTTCCCTAAGTGGGCCCCACCTGAATTAAACTAAGAGAAAAGAAACAAAAAAAAAAACAACACATAACGTCCAGACGCTGGACGTCACAGCGTCTGGGACGCTGGAACCGTCCAGCGTCAGGACGGCTGGAATGGGGTCCCCACTCGTGGGACCCACCTTGATGTTGTGTGTAATCCATACCGTCCATCTGTTTTCCCAGCTTGTTTTAGGGCCAGGGACCGAATATAAAGCCGATCCAAACCTTAAGCGGACCGCACCACATGAAAACAGCGAAGGTGATGATGTGCACTGCTGAAAATCCCTTGGCCCACCTTGAGGTTTCTAGATTGAATCAGGTACCCAAAATGGGGCTCATTGGGCCCACCATGAGATGGCCCAGCTGATGAACGAAGTGGATCAGTCCCATGTGGGCCCACCTGATATGAGTGCAATAAAACAAAAAAAAAGAAGAAGAAAGAAAACAGGAAGAGGCAGCGTCACTGACGCTGGTAGTACCAGCGTCCAGGACGCTGGCTCATGCCAGCTGGTGGCCCATCCGCGGGTCCCACCATGATGCATGTGCTGTAATCCACACCGTCCATCCGTTTGGGGAGATCATTTTAGGGCATGACTCCAAGATTGAGTCAGATCCAGGTCTCAAGGGGGCCCCACCACAGAAAACAGTAGGGACAATGGCCCTACCGTTGAAACATTCTTATGGCCCACCATGATGTTTATTTGAGATCCAACCTGTTCATAAGTTCACACATACATGGAGGAAGGAAAAACAAAAATATCAGCTTGATCGAAACTGCTGTGGGCCCCACTTGTTGAGAGTATAAAAAAATAAAAAAATAAAATAAAATAAAATGTTGTTGCTGGACAGACAGCGTCCAGGGGACGCTGCTGCCAAGCAGCTTAGCCTATATGGGTATTGTCAATGGGCCCCACTCGTTGGGCCCACCTAGAATGTATGTGCTTTATCAATCCAGTCCATATGTTTTTCCAGCTCATTTTAGTGGCTGAGCCCAAAATTTAAGCACATCCAAATGTCAAGTGGGCCATGCCACAGGAACCAGTGGGAATAATGATCTCCACCGTTGAAATCTTCCCAGCCCTACAGTGATGTTTATTTGTCATTCAACCTGTTCATAAGATCACATGTATATGGGTAAATGGGAAAATAGAAATATTAGTTTGATTCAAAACTCTTGGGACCCATTTGGGTGCCACGCTCCAAGCAGCGCGCAGGTGGCCCACCTTGTGGGTCCCACCACGATGCATCTGTTTTATCTATGCCGATCATTTATTTTTCCATATTATTCTAGGGCCGTGGGCCCTCATAATGAGGTAAATACAAACCTCAAGTGGACCACATTGTAAGAAACCGTGGCCATTGATGCCCACCTTTGAAACCTTCCTTGGGGCCATTGTAATGTTTATTTTTCCATCCAACCAAAGGTGATGGGGTTCAACTTTGGGCCCCACCTTGATGAATGTTGGGTATACCTTGTCGTTCTTCTTGGCAGGGATGTGAGCCCAGTTTTGAGTGGGCCACACGTAGAAAATAAGGGTGATTGAATGCTTACCATTGGAAACTTTACAGGACCCATCTGTTATGTTTATTTGCCATTCTTCTTGTTAATAAATCACTCAACCATGGGTAGGGTTCCACACGTATGGTGTGCGGGCCCCACCATGGTGTTTGGTTGCCATCTCACTTGATTAGTGGTAAAGCACAAATATCGGGTTGATCCCAAACTGTTGGGGCCCATTGATGTATGTGACTCCCCCACTCCTTGGTACGGTTATACCCAACCACGGGTCCACCTTGTTGTGCATGTGTTCTATCCACGTCAGCCATTGGCTACTATGGTGCGATATGTATGTTGGCCATCCATTAGGACCGCCTTAAATTTGCGCTTGATCCAAACCATCCAAATGACTGGACCCTAGTATGTTATGTACAGGATGGCCTTAGGACCACCTCAGTGTACGTGTTCGAATGACCGCATTGTCCATCCCGTGATCCACCTTGATGATTAGTTGTGTAAACCCTTATTGAAAGGTCATCCCTAAATGTTCGCTCGATCCAAGTCACAGGGCTACTTTCTTAAACTCACCCTGTTGAACCGTTTTGTCAATTCACCTTATTAACTCACCATGTTGACCTGTCTTGTCAACCTGCCTTATGACTCACCTTGTTGACTCACCATGTTGATTGACCCTGGTAACTCAGCTTGTGTACACTCATATGACTCACCCCTTCTACCCTTGTACCCAACTATTAAAGACTACCATATCGTGTATATCTCATCCACACCGTCCATTTACCTATAGGACGAGTATGGGGCTCATCCTCGACGTTCGTATGTCATCTAGGCCATCCATTATATGGAGCCTATCTTGTAGTATGAGGTTAGACCTGTCGTCCCTTTTTGGACCTCATTGTATTGACCATCTATCTCAGATTACCCTACCATGTATGATTCTCTGTCATGACCTGTCTACCTTGCAACCCGTTCTATGACATTCCTTTTACGGACCATTATTGTGTTTATCCCAACTGTACTACAGGATTATGGGTCTCGGCATGATTTTGGGTATTCTACTCTTGCCGCTCAAGTAGGTTCTACCTTTGATGTGTCGGTAGTGTTTTCAATTATTTTCTTTCCATTTGGGTTATCTGAATATTGAAGGTTAATCCACACCGTTCAGTTGTTGGACCGTCTGTGCTGTTGTATACCATCCATTTAGATTCTTATCCCTTTATGTTTGCTTGTATTATGAGTGAATTATCTTTTTATGCTATTTTTAGTATGTCTGTTGCCACACGTAGTGTTATTTGGAATACTCATATGTGATCTTTATACTATATGCTTCGACGACCACCATGCATATGTAATGAGTATGCATCCCGAACCACCATTGTTAGTTGGGGACCACTAGGGCATAAACGCATTCATAAAGCATTCGAGATGTAGTCGCGCAAATGTAATTCATGTGCTCTCTATCGCAAACCTCTCCAATAGGTATGGGACTATTCGAGGACAGGAATCTATCATCCTGACTTACACTGTATGGTAGGAATAGCTTAGCATACCTTGTAGCCCTTGGTGCGAGATTCCCTGGCTAGCGACATCCCACACTATGACTCGATCATTCATATGTGTCCCCTCATCTTAATCATATCTCAAATAGGTTGGACTAGATTGATTTATTGCCATCGTGGTAGATGGGCTACTTGTTGGCACTCATACTGTATACTTGACTCATGCATCATGAATGCTTGGCTCATCTGATTGTCTTGTATCAACCGGCCATATCGGTCGTGATTGTCGTGCAGTTCATTACCAGCTGACGGTGACATTGTGTTTGAGACCTTATAGTTTTATGGTGCTCTTTGGAGACTTGCACGGGCATGTCGTCCCACGTTTGTATGCATGGTTGCATTTCGCACCGTCTGCTTGTGCCGCATATAGCATGGTTACTACGTTGCAACCACAGCTCCACCGTGGTTTGCAGGAACACCGAAAATATGTGATCTTTAAACAGGATGCCATAGATGTCCCTGGGTGAAAGTCCCTGAACCCGTTGGTACCAAGGTGGGTGCTCCATTCAAGGACCGGGTGGTCGAATCATACACCAGTATGCCGAATACCAAACGGCGGTGTTTTCCACTGCACGTGGTCAGTTTGGAAGGAGGTCTTACCTAACCTGCCGGAAGAGTGTTGGCAAAGTGGGTTGAGTTTGACCAGCTGTGAGTAGGTCCGCTATTGCACCAGATAGGCTTTGGCATTCTACTGGTGAGTAGTGAGGTCTGTGAGACCCCGGTGATGTTCCGTTTCAGAGATGGTATTGGTATCAGTGATGTGACTGATGTTCTGTATGGTGTGGGACGGTCCTGACGTGAACGGGTGTGATGTGGGCGGGGCTGTAAGCCTGGGCGAGCTACCACACTGGGCGAGCTACCAGTTCCGAGTCCTGCATTGCTTGGGCGATTGCGATATGACTGTTTCAATCTGGACCACTGTACTGAGAGGTGGTGATTTGCATACATGCATTGGATCATTATATGCGACATTAGGCCCTGTAGGCCATTGCATAGTATGAGTATATAGCCTTGGTAGGCTGGTTACCTGTATTGCATGCTTGCATAGCCATGGCAGGTTAGTTATCTGTGTTGCATGCTTACATAGCCGTTGTAGGCTGGTTATTCATATCATATGATCGTGTAGCCTAATTGGGCGAAGTCTTGGTTTTGAAGTTCTCATCATGCTTTACTGCTTACTCTGATATTTATCATGCTTGTCATACGAATTGCGCACGCACACACGCACTCACAAAGCTTCGTTCGAAGCTTATGCACATTTGTTACGCTGCAGGTTATACCAGAGTGTATCAGCAATGTTAAGTTGGAGTTGGGAGTGCAGTAGCAGGAGGTGCCGAATTGTGCACAGTTCTTATATTTACACATTGTGTATTTACTTTTCAGCACTGTATATAAACGAAAAGATTTAGTGGAAATATTGTGTTTGTCTTTGATGGTACTCATATGGTGATGCTCATGTTAAAAAAAAAATTCAGACCCTAAAATTCTCCTTGTGGTATCCCACGATCGGAACCTGGCGTGTGGGGTTAGGATCCGAGATCGGGGTACTACGGAGGCTGCCACCTCTGAATTCGGGTTACAACGAATGGACGTCGAGAACCGAATTTGGGGCGTGACAGGAAACATTCCCGATTGTCATTGCCTCTCAAATAAGAAAAGACCAAGAGCTCAAGTTGATTGAGCTACTCAAAGAATGTAAGTGCTAAACACAAAATGTGAGTGCTAAGCACAGTATAGTTGTCATATTTCATAGACACTAGTTTAGTGTATGTGGTTGTGTGGTCAAGCCAAGTTCTTTGAGAAGAGAAGTCTCTACCTCAACAAACACATCAAGATCAAAACTATCGACTCTACAACAAGTTGCAGTAAAGCTACGAAGATAAACCATATATGCCAAGGTAATATTGACCATAGGGATGACCCTAGGTTAGGTGATTTCGTATGAATTTTTAGTTAGTCACTCTAATATTTTTAAAAGTCACATTTTAAGGAAATTCGGCAAGCCTAACCTTGTGTTCGGTCAGCCCAAGAATCTTCGGTTAGCCCAAAAATCTTCAACCAAGTTTCCAGCAAGTTTAAATGATAAGTTTTGGAGATGTTCGGCTAGCCCAGCCCTGTGTTCGGCCAGCCGAACAAGCTTTGGCCAGCCGAAGAAACTTCGGTCAAGTTTCCAGATACGAAACTGTTTTCTGGACTCGAATCTCGGGTCAACCCGACCCTATCTCGAGCTAGCCGAAGCTCACTCAGGCTAGCCGAACTAACACTCGGGTTAGCTGAAGTTTGAACAAAATCATATCCCGTGAAATCTAATAGCTATTGGGATAAAACGGTTGATTCTTAGGTCTGCCGAAGGAAATCTTAGGTCAGCCGAAGACCTAACTTTTTTACTATAAATAGAGCTTTCTGTTAGTGCACTTTTCTGTGGCATACTAGTGCACATTGTTTGTCAATCACTTACGTCAGTGAGTCTAGTGTCGGTTGAGCCTAATGAAGACGAAGACCGAAGACTCAAGTGGCCCCACTGCATCAAGGAAGAAGAATCAGGTAAAAGTGATGCCTTGGTGCCTTAACCTTGACCAAAACCCAACCCTTAACCTCTTTGATGACCTTGACCATCTTAGGAATACTCTTAGTCATCATAGTTTGGCCCTAAGTGTCCCAAAAGTACACCCAAACCTTGGCCAGTGTGTGAGGGTTGAGAAAAAGTTGGGTCAGCAAACATCAGGCTGAACCCAAGCCTGACCGACCAGTCGCGACCGGTCGGATGGACTGGACCGACCGATCAAGACCGGTCGGACTGGGTCCCAGATTGAACAGCAAGCTTGCTGTCTTCACAGGCCAATGGGTCGACCGGTCGTGACCGGTTGGTTGGGCTGGTCCGACCGGTCTTGACCGGTCGGGCAGACCCCCCAGCATACACAGCAGCCCCTGTCCCATTTTTTTGCTATGGCCGACCGGTCCAGACCGGTCGTGGACCCCTGGCCGACCGGTCACGACCGGTCGGCACTAGCCGTTTTCTCCCTGTTTTGTATCCGTTGCACACTTTTTTATATAAGGGTTTGGCTTGTTTTGAGGGGTAACGAGAGGAGTTTCGAGAGGAGTGAAGCCACCATTGTTGGAGACCATTTGAAGCTCATTCCCAACCTATGCAAGGCATCTTCCTTATGTTTTAACACAAGATTGGAGCATTCCAAGCTCATGAAGAAGATGACCTTCATCCCCTCTTGATCTCTAGAGTTTGGAACCTTCTTGATTGGTAAATCCTTGTCCAAAACTCTAAGATGAGATCGTTGTAGGGGAGAACCTCTAGGCAACCCATTCCCATTAGTTGTAGAGTTCTCAAACCTACCCTCCTATCACCTTGGGCATCTTAAAGGCATCACATGCAAGGTGTTTGATCAAGTGTGGCTGAGGCATTGGCGACGCAACGGCAACACGATCAAGGGAGCAAGGGAAGCTAATTGAAGCACGGGAGAGCGGAGATCAAGTAACCCGAACCGGCGCTGAACAAGGGGCTCATCCGACAAGTAAGGTTGTCCTTTTTGAGAGTCCATTTAGAGTTTGTTTGTCAAACTCGATCTAGGGACGTTAGCAGTTCCTTGGCCCGTTAGCCGGGCCTAAACTATGTCTCCAAGGGGGAGCCTCTGACACAGGAGCAAACGTGCGTCGGGTTAAGAGTTAGCCTGTGTCTAAAACTCTGTTTGGGTTGAGAGTTAGCCCTTTGTCCAAAACTCCGGTTATGGTTGAGAGGTGAACCGGTAAAACCTCCGTGTAAAGGTTGAGAGGTGAACCTCATTTAAAACCTCCGATAGTGAATGCCGGTGTACTCAAAGGAGTTGAGTACTTGAACCGGGAGTGGAGTAGACCCAAAGTCAAACCACTATACATGCTTTTGTTTGTGATTGTATTGAGCACATTGATATCTTAGCATTGGATGTTTAATTGTTTAATTATGAATGCTTGATAGGAATGTTTGGTGGGCACTAGAGTGTGTAGACTTGAGCTCATAAATCCATTCTCATAAGTCTACATAGTTTGCATAGGTTAGGAGCTTGATTAATTAAATCATTTATTTACCTATACATGCTTAGACTAGGATTGTTTATTGCTTAACCATATGCTAGTTTGTGATTGGACCCACTTAGGCTTGGAAGCCAAAGTGTTCTTGCTTACTTAGTTTAATTTGTTGAATTGTGTAAGTAGGCGAAAAGAATTTCAAAAAAAAAGCTTCTAATCACCCCCTCTTATAGGTTTAGCCATAATTCTAGTTACTCTTTAAGCTTCCGCACATACGTAGGTGTCGTGTTAGACTACCGACGTACTTTCAATTTCTTCACTCTATTTTTCATCAATCAAAAGCACGAAAACTACTATCTTTCTGGTGATAAAGCTCTCCATTATAGTCTAGCTATTTGTTTAAATTCCTATTTTATTTTATAGCTATCTCAATTCTCTCATCATTCAATTTGATTGTATAAAGAGAAAATCATTCTTACACTAGAGAAAAGAAAACTGAAATTGCAGTTTTAGGAAAACTCTTTTTAGAAATTCCTAGATCCATCTTGTTCGAGCTATATTGGTTTATCTTCTACAATGATCGGATCGCTGCATTATTGAAGCTTCATCTCTACTAAGCTTCATCTCCTTCTACAAGAAGAACGGTAATACCTTTCTATTACTTTTGAGTTGTTGTTTGAGATAGCTCGTGAAAATTTCAAATCAGGTTGTTAATGATTAGCCTATGAAAATCACTTAAGGTTATTGATTAGCCTATGAAAATCATTTGAGGTTCTGTTATGACAAGCCTGTGAAAATCACAATCTCTGTATCGGGTTTTAAAGGTGAATCTGTGAAAACCTTTACATAGTGGAAAGCTAAAATTACAAGGAGAAGTAATTTTGAGAGTTGTCCCTAAGAAGTCTGGTATTACCATTGTTGAGAACGCCAACAACGAGTTTATACCGACAAGAGTGACCACCGGTTGGTGTATGTGTATAGATTATCGGAAGTTAAACACAATCACTAGGAAGGACCACTTCCATCTCCCATTCATGGATCAAATTTTAGAGAGGTTAGCGGGTCACTCCTATTATTGCTTCCTCGATGGCTACTCCGGCTACAACCAAATTGAGATAGCCCCGGATGACCAAGAGAAGACTACATTTACATGCCCGTTTGGCACCTTCGCATATCGAAGGATGCCATTCAGATTATGTAATGCACCCACCACATTCCAATGATGCATGTTAAGTATTTTCTCAGACATGGTGGGTGAATTTCTCAAGGCATTCGTAGATGACTTTTCTATTTTTGGTTGTACATTCAATGAGTGTCTCAATTACCTGAAGTTGGTCTTGACAAGGTGCGAGGAGAAGAACCTTGTCTTAAACTGGGAGAAATGTCATTTTATGGTACAAAGAGGAATAGCCCTTGGACATATCATCTCATCCAATGGAATAGAGGTAGACCGGGCTAAAATCAATATCATTTCCAACATACCACCACCCAAGAGCATACGCGATGTGCGGTCCTTCCTTGGACACGCCGATTTTTATAGAAGGTTCATAAAGGATTTTAGCCATATCTTTAGGCCCATATGCAACCTTCTCCAAAAGGATAACCAATTTAAGTGGAGTGCTAAATGTCAATCAACTTTTTCAAAGCTAAAAGAGATGTTGGCAACTGCTCCTATCATGCAACCATCGGATTGGTCCGTTCCTTTTGAGTTGATGTGTGATGCAAGCGATTATGCCATTGGGATAGTGTTAGGACAAAGGAAAGACAAGAAGCCCCACGTTATTTACTATGCGAGTAGGACCTTGAATCATGCCTAAGTCAATTACTCAACTACGGAGAAGGAGATCCTCGCCATTATTTTTGCTTTGGACAAATTCAGGGCATACTTGATAGGATCCAAGGTCATAATCTACACGGATCATGTGGCTCTAAAGCACCTTCTTTCTAAGAAGGATGCTAAGCCCCGCTTGCTTAGATGGATACTACTCCTTTAGGAATTTGACTTAGAGATTAAAGATAAGAAGGGACTAGATAACGTGGTGGCAGATCATCTATCTCGCCTAGTCCTACTCGATTTCATTGACGAGTCACCTATTGAGGACTCATTCCCTGATGAGCAACTCTTTGTTGCTATGCATCCACCATGGTACGCTGATATTGCAAAATATCTTTCCACAAGTACGATATCGACTCACTAAACTGCACAGGATAAACGAAAATTTCTAAAGGAAGTGCGCAGGTTTTTCTGGGATGAACCATTATTGTTTAAATATTGCCCAGATCAAATAATTAGGAGATGTGTCCCTGATGATGAACAAAATTATGTCATCTCCTTTTGTCATAGTCAAGCATGTGGGGGTCATTTTTCCACCAAGAAAACCACTGCAAAAATTTTATAGTGTAGTTTTTATTGGCCCACTCTATTTAAGGACACCCATGAGTTTTGCAAAGCATGCAAGCACTGTCAAAAGCTAGGAGGATTGTCCCGTCAAAATATGATGCCTCTTACCCCAATTCAACATCTAAAAGTCTTTGACTGTTGGGGCATCGATTTCATGGGACCATTCCCCTCATCTTTTGGACATGTCTATATATTGCTCACCGTAGACTGTGTGTCTAAGTGGATATAGGCGATTCCATGTAGAACCAACGATCATCGTACGGTTCTAAAGTTCCTTAAAGAAAATATATTATCTAGATTTGGAATGCCTCGAGCCATCATAAGTGATGGCGGTTCTCACTTTTGCAATAGGCCTTTCGAAGCCTTAATGAAGAAATATGGCATTAGATATAAAGTGAGTACCCCATACCACCCACAGACAAGTGGGCAAGCTGAAATTTTCACTCAGGAAATCAAACAGATTTTGGAGAAGACAGTGAAGTCGGATCACAAAGATTGGTCACTGCAATTAGTTGATGCTCTTTGGGCTCACTGTACCGCTTATAAGACCCCCATTGGAATGTCTCCTTATAGACTTGTCTATGGGAAAACTTCTCATCTGCCTGTGGAACTTGAACACAAAGCCTATTGGGCAATTCGGGCATTGAACTTCAACATTGACAAAGCTAGCTCGCTTTGCAAACTCCAATTGAATGAGATTGATGAGATCCAAAACGATGCTTAGGAGAACTCAAGGATTTACAAGAGTAGGATGAAGGCCTTCCATGACAAACACATCTTCAGAAAATCTTTCCATGAAGGTCAGAAAGTGCTCTTGTATAATTCTCTACTTCATCTTTTTCTGGGAAAATTGAGATCTCGATGGACCGTAAAGAAGTTTTTCCTCATGGGGCTGTCGAGATAGAAAATGCGACGAATAGTAACTGTTTTAAAGTGAATGGACAACGCCTTAAACCATTCACTGAGAAATTTGATTCAGAGGACATGTCCATCACTCTGAACGATCATGTGTATCAGGATGATTGATCTCCTAGTTTGAAGGAGGTATAAAGTATATTAGATTTAATTGCTTTTCTTGTTTTATTACTTTAGTAGATTTGGATGCTGGAGGTAGACTTCAATGATCAACTCTATTAGGTACTCTCGTTCTCACTCTCTTTTATTGCTCTCATGTTCATGCTTATCGAATATCTTTTTACATTGAGGATAATGCAAGATTTAGTTGGGGGGTGAGATTCTCGAATCTAACACTTTGTGACATTTCGAGCAAAGTTTTTGTATAAATTTTTAAATTTTTCTAAAATATCAAAACTCTTTCGGAAAACCTCGTTTCTATGCACTTGAGATGTCATGAGTATGAAAGGATGAAAGATGAACTAATATGATTTTGAAATCTCTAAATTATTTTAAACAGAATAGTTTTATATGTGAATCTCCCCATTTGTTTGATCGATAGAACATTTGAACACTTTTGAGTCTAGTCCACATTACACGATTCTCATGATTTAAAGGGATTACTAGACTTGTAGATTTGTGAGACTGAAGATTTGAAGTGTTTAGGAACCAAGCCGGGGTACTTTGTCCATCCTTATTCATGTGAAAATAAGAGAAAAGAACGAAAGATATGGATTTCTAAAAATCCTATCTAATATATAAAGAAAAAAAAAGTGGGGGTATTATTGTATATTTATGAAAAATCCTGAAAGGGGCTACCTATTACCAACCAGGGGATGGTCTACCCGTAACCAAAGTTAGAAATGGGAAGTAGTGTGAAAATCATCAAAGGAACGATAAGGCAAATTCCTGTCATAGGCAATTGGTTGATCTATACACTCTTAAATCTCTGGTTTAGCTGATTTATGAAGAAGGTAATCATGGAAAGTCATGAGGTGAACATGCACAATGCACACTAGACCGTTCATGTTCGAATTTGTCTATTTGTCAATAAATTGGTGGGGATTCTATGTGAACACTCATTATGTTTGGAAAGTTTAAGACTTCAATTTCTCATCATTTAGTTTTTCTAAATTTTGCACTTATATGTCTTACTGTCTATAGAAACATAGTTTCCAAGAGAGTTGAGTTTTCAGAGAAGAGGATTGTTTCACGCTTGTTTTGCTCGGGACTAGCAAAATGCTAGTTGGGGGGTGTTGAGCTCTTAATTTATACATATTCTAACCCCGTTTCATTACATTTATGCATGATTTCTATGATTAAAGGACTAATCTAATGCATGTTTGTGATTATAGGAATGAGAGAGAGAGAGAAGTTATGAATTTGAAGCTAAAAAGATGCATTTGGACACTTTGATCAAAGAGAAATCACTGAAAAGGAGCCTTGAAGAACTACATCAGAAGACCTGGATTCGCCAGAAGAAAAATAGCATTTCAGCCATCACAGCAATCAGCCACTGGGCGCCCGACCAACACCTAGTCGAGTGCCCGAAATTCGGAGTTTAAATGTTGAAGACACTGGACACTTTTGGACCTAACCGAGCACCCAACCAACACATGACCGGGTGCCTGGCGAACGATGTAAGTGGAGCAACCGCAATTCTGAGGCGGTGCGTGGTTTTTCTTATAAAATGGCACATTGGCATCCTTCCTAACGCATCCTAGAAGAGTTATAAGTTCGTGGGGAGCAAGGAAGATCATTGTGGAGCAACCGCAACTCCTCCAACTCCGGTTTTTCAAGTTTTATATGCTTTTGATTAGTTTTTTCTTTTATTTTTAGTTCAAGTATGACAATGTTTGGCTAAAATCTCTTAGCTAAGGCTAAGAGGTGAAGCTTGTAGCTAGTTTTCATATTGAATTTGTTTAATCAAAGTACATTTACTTAAAGTTTGGATTTTTAAGTTCTAGTTTGAATAAAGTTGGTATTATTGGATATTTTATGAGAGTTCATATGCTTCGGACATGGGTTCCTTACAATTCTCTGAGATTATCATGTTTGGATTGGTTAGATTTGAATCGTAGTAACCCTAGAGCATACCATAGTCTCTTGGCATGGTTGTTACTTCGAAGACTACATGTTTTGAATTCTATGTGCTTCATTAAAACTAGAATCTTATTTTCTAACTTAAGTGGGATTGTTTGTATTTGAATGCTTAATCTTCTAACTAGATGAGAGATAGAACTTCGAATCTAGTTGTGTTTATGCTTGGATGAATGAATTCACATGGAACTATTACAAGTGGATCCTTGAAGCCTTAGTTCCATTAATTAATCGATTTTTACAAAAGTTACTGTTTTTCTTAAGTTTTCAAATTAAATTATGAAATTATTGAAGTTGAAGTTGCTGAAATAGTTTAAATTGGTTTGCCCTAATTCCCTGTGGATCGACCTCAATCTTACCGAGATTATTACTACATTACAGCCTTGCCCTTGAGGCGAGCGAACAATAGGTTGGCTTAATCATCTTCCGCTGCTGAAAAAACCATAGAGGAAGGTGTTCTGGATGAATGTATGCTTTGTCACTCACGTTATACACCCAAGGAAAGTATACTCGTAGCCATCCTGATAGAAAGTGTCATGGAGCATAGGCAGAGGAAACTCCTATAGTGGGAGATTTGCAATGAGTTATTGCATCACCTAGAGTGCGATATAGAGAACAAAGTACTGGTGAAGACAATGAATATTTCTTACCCTCAGCCATGGCTCCTGCGATGACCGGGCTTGAAGCACGAATTTTATCAGCACATTTAGAACTTGGAAGGAGCACTGTATTCTGCCAAAAAGTGAGAAATCAGCCCAATTCTCAAGCGTTTGAAAACTTGATAGGGTTCCGAACTTGGCTTCTGGATTTCAGTAAATTAGCATCATCACACTTCGAGAACCTGAAAGAAGGAAAAAGACTATAAAAAATAAATGAATAATGACGAAGGAATCAACAAAATTAGACAAAAGAAGAATAAGAGAAAGAAATGTACCTCAGTTCTAGAGTAAAATGATCCATCCAGTCATTGAAGAGTACTCTGTCGAGGTTCTTGAACTTAGTAAACTCCTCAAATAGTTCAATAGTGGTCTTGGAGATAGAAGACTCTCAAGTAACAAGATGATAGTAAGTGAACTCTTCATTCGTGGGGACAAACTCAGCATAATAAACCCCAGAGATAGGGAGGCCAGCCATTCTATATAGATCCCATAACGTTATACTTCTCCTATGGGAAGATGGAAGGAATTGGTTGTTGGACACCAGAAATTCAAGAAACCTCTATATATGGTGTTGTCATGGCAGAAATAACTGGAAGTGGCTTCTATGATGGAATAAAGGCCTAAATCAATCAAGGACTTACGATACTTCTTAAGGATAGCCGAAGTCCAATTTTCATAATGGTCTCTTTTGCTCAAGAAACCACGGGGACGAAATTCTTCTTTTCCCCAGAAAGTACCTTCTTCAAAAGGCATCGCACTGAATCTTTATTGCAGTATTTTATGATACCTCATCGAAAATATAGTATGAGGACTGTAGCTTGGCATTAAAAATCTCATAGTGGTGATATTGTCAACTTATTAGCGAGAACCGTTCTTTACAAGCTAGCCTGACAAAATCTTAGGTTCCTTGCATACTAGATTAGATGTTACGAGAATACGAGACATACATCACTCGGTTCCAGATGAAGTATCGACTGATTACGATATAAGGATAAGGCCATCATGGTCAACTCATCCTTGTATGGGTTGTAGAAGCGCGTATTTTGTTGATCGGCAGATCGGACCGTAGTCCATGTGTTCTGCAAAGGCGGTTACTTATGCTTGGCGATCTTCTCTTAAAGCTGCTCATTCTTACTTTGTCTTCTCTTCTTTTGGGGGTGAGAGGGTGGAGGAGTTACTTCACGAATAGGGGACTCTGTTTCATCAGAACGAATTCCTTCTATCATTTGAAGCCATGCTTCCCAGGAAGACTGTGTCCCTTATAAGGGAGGACAACCCACTCTGTATGTAGCAATAGCATCCTTGATATGAGAGGAGAGTCGACTTATCCTTTCTCCAAAATCTAGTTCAGGAGAAGACGGGCGTTTGAAGAGTTTCGATCGGCTCACGACGATCTTAAACTTCTTCTTAGGAACAGATGGTTGAAGAGGTATGGATTCTGAAGGAGCTGGACTAGCAGCAATACGGCTCCTTGTTTGTCTCGATGGAGTCGGAGCAGGTGAAGATTGACTTCTCGTACGTTAGCAAGAGTAGTTGGAGGAGTCTTACTTTGAGAGAGTTGAGATGACGAAGAACCAACCCGGGAGCTTTTCTTTTCAAAGTCATCTCCTGGATAATAAAAGGAATATCAAAAGATTAAAAGGAGTGAAGAGAAGGTTCTTGATGAAGAATTTCTAAGTATGAAAACAAGGAAGAAAGAGGTATTAATACTTCAAAGAAGAAAGTTTCAGACTTAGGGAAAATTCGACAGAGTTCCGGTACTTGAAAATTTCTACAATTAAAAGTTGCTTGCTGTGAGTCGTGAAAAGGTCTGGAGCTTACCGCAAGTCGCGAAAAGGTCAGACAGGGCTTCGCTGTGGAAAAGAAGAATGAAGAAATGAAGTAATGACGGGTATTTATAAAGCGCCTGGGGTACATGCCGTAGGTCACGGAAGGTCTGAAAGAATTCAAAATGAGGCTGTTTTCAAACTGGATCTTCAGAAAGGCTGTTTTCCTCAGATGAAGCTTGAAAGGGGGCATCTGTTGAGAAATGAAAAATGAAGAAACAAAAGGAAGGAAAAAGAATCAAAGAAGATTCAAAGAGAAAACAAATGAAAAGAAGGAAAGTGCACGAAATGTGCACTTACCGCGGACCGCAGCAAGCTTAGGAGCTTGTCGCAGGTCGCGGAAAGCACCTGTTGGGTGGCTTGTTCTTGCCGCGAAAATGGCCGCAAATACTTATAAATACCCCCCAGGGGTTCTCATTTGACACTTGATTCTAAAGTTCAGAGCTTCAGAGGTTCTCAGAGGTACGGGGCGGACCTCGAGTTCTCTTCTTCTCAAGTCGAACGCACGAAGTGTGGACCCTAAGAACAAAAGATGAACGAGGGGGAGATGCTGCCGGATTGAAGAAGAAGAAGAAGGAAGAAGCTTTGAAGAAGCAGCCAGAAGGGAGCTTGTGTTAATGCAAGATTTGTCAATTACCATGATTAGTGTGTCGTCAAGTCTGCAAAACCGATTGCAGCTGAAGATTGAAGCCCTTGGACATCTCCGACAGAAGCTACTCAAGAAGATCGCATATCTAGTCAGGCCTCAATCCTTTTCATCCAAACCTTTGATCCCAAAACCCCTCTATAGATGGCCTCATCCTTCTTAGATGCATCCTTAGCCCTCTCTATAGTCCTCATTCCATAAAGATCAACTATGGAATAGGTTATCATGGCAGTTGTTGCAAAATAGGAAAAATTTCATAACTGCAGATTCCGATGGGATCCCGATCCATCGGAATTATGTCTGATTGATGTCCGATCGATCGGAGATCATGCCCGATCAATCGGACTATAGTCCAGCAACTTCAATACTCTCTGGACGTTTTTCCGATCACTCGTAGATATGTCCGATCAATCGGACAAGGCCCTCCGATCAATCAAAAATTTATCCGATCCATCGGACAAATGTCCAGCAATATCACAAAACTCTCTGAACATATTTCCGATCAATCGGACACTCTGTCCGATCAATCAGACCAAGTACCTCCGATCAATCGGAATGTCATCCAATCCATCGGAGAATCATCCAGCAACATTTCAAATTTCATCTGGGCATATTTTCGATCAATCGGAAACTCTCTCTGATCCATCGAAAATGGTCTTCCGATCAATCGGAACCAAGTCCAATTAATCGGAGAATCTATTTTAGCAAAATTGAAAATGAGCTGATTCTTATGTCCGATCGATCGGATCTCCTTCTGATCCTATCAAGGTGACCGTTTTCTAATCGTTGAGAACAAATCTATATAGGCATCTCGATTAGACCTTGTGAGAGGGATCTCAAGCATCATCTAGGGTTTGTTTGTGCCTTCTCTTTGTGATCCTTATCTCTCTTTCCCTTTGATTTGTTGAGTTCATACTTCAATCCATGTTGATTTGACCAACATTGAAGATCATTCAAAGCTTGGATTGAATCATGAACTCAACCCCTCTTTAATGGCTTCTTGACCTACTTCTAAAAGTCATATTCTTGTCATCAATGCCATTAATGGTGGTTTAGGTAGAACCTATTCTTCATATAAAAGCCATATCCCAATATAGCTTCAACCAAACCCTAATCCCTCTCCTTGGAACCTACAAGAAGACATTCGTAGCAAGGTTGCTGATCGAGGGAGCTGAAGAAGGCATCGTGCAAGCCGAAGCTTCTTCAACCAAAGGCATCATCAAGGGGCTAAATCAGCTAAGTATATTTTAGTCATTCGAGTCCAAGAGACCACCTCAATAGTTGAGATTTGGGTTTCAGAGTTTGAAGACCCAAACTCGGTAGAGTCCTTACGTAGGACAAGTCCTTGAGTAGGACAAGCCCTTGTGTAGGACAAAGTGGTTAATGGATTAGTCCTAAGGAAGGATGAATCCATGTGTTGAAGTCTAAGTCCTTTTGTAGGCTGCTAAGGTTTATGGTTAACCTCATTTAAAACCATTGTGATAGTGAAATCCGGCCACTCAAGGAGTGAGTGGATCAGCCGGGAGTGGAGTAGGTACATAACCGAAACACTATAAAATCTCTTGTTATGTGATGAATATTTGTAACTGCTTTACTTCTCTCACTTGCTCTTTTATTGTTGAAAGTTAATATTCTGCATATCAAGTGTTTGAAGAAAGTTCTCTAAAGTACTTTGCATGATTGTGAGTGTGTAATTTGGTTATTTCAAAAAGTGTCATATTCACCCCCCTCTAGGACAAAGAAACCAGTTTCTTGCTTCTACAAAAGTGGCAATCAAACTTATACCACAATTTCATCTTCTCGCGAACCATGGCAAGATCAGGATCTTGCCACGGGTCGCGTAAAGCTCTCCAAAAGACATTTGTTCTTCATTTTGTGAAGGATCTACAAAGGTTTTTAAACCTTTGCTTCCCTTCTAATTGTAAAAGAGCACTCCAAGTTGGGACTGTAGCAAAAATAAATGATGCAGAGAAAGCAATCCAGACTAGAGAGTTTGTTCCTTTGCACAGAAGACCTATCCTTCTCCCTTCGAGTTGAATATACGGAGTATTTCGTACCCAGCAAGTGGATGATTTGTAAGACCCGTACCCTGACTTGCCCTCCGTACGTTTAGTTTTCAGTACCGGTACGTCTCGGATGGACCAGATTAGCGAGCCTTGATCGCGACCCTATTTTAGTACCGCATCGACCCAAGATCTATACCCCGGCGACCGTGTAAGCGCTGCGATTCCAACGCCGCGCAGCACACCCCATTGAGATACCCAGTGTGAAAGATGCGTACTTTTGCGCAATTCGAGGTGGGTCGCGCAACGCGCGTGTGACATGGGCCCCTACTTGCACAAATCCCAAGAATATGTCAAATCAATCAAATCAATCACCATATCCACCCCATCACTCTCTCACCTCCAAAGTCAACACAACCCATACCTCCCATGCCCTCTCCCATCATCATCATCATTACCTCATGTACCCCCCTCCCATGCTAGCCATTCTCCTCTAGAAAAACCCAAGCACCACTCGTCCATAGGATTTCTAAGGAGGAAGGAGAGAGAAAGAGAAAGAGAGAAATGAGAGAGAGAGAGAGAGAGAAGAAAGAGATTTGAGAGATTTGAGTGAGATTAGAAGAGAGATTAGAGAGAGATTGAAAGAGGAGATCAAGCTTGGAGGACCCCGATCATCATCCGGACCGTCCGATCGGCAATCCAACCCCATCCGACCGTCCAACCATCATTGTGAGTGCATCCATGTTCCTATTAGGTTTTATGTAGAATCTAGGATTCAAGCGGGTCCCACCTTTTGATGGTGTGGATCCCACTTGGGGAATCATTTTGTGGCATGATTAGTGTGGCTAATGGCCCACCATGATGCTTGATTTTCTTTTCTTCCCCATTCTTTAAAACACAAAGATATAGAGGAAGGGTAAATATAAGGATTATCTTGATCCAAAGCTAATTGGGCCCACCATGAGATGGCCCTAGCTGATGAATGGAGTGGATCCTGCACGTGTGGACCCCACTGGTCAAGGCACAAAAGAAAAAAAAAGTATTTATAAAAAAAGAAAAAAAGAAGAAGAAGAAGAGGGCCACTGGATAGTCAGCGTTCACAAACGCTGCTGTCCAGCAGCGCCTGGGCTCAAAGCCCTTTTGGGCGTTGACCGTGGGTCCCCACTCGTGGGACCCACCTTGATGCATGTATTCGATCCACGACGTCCATCTGTTTCTCCAGCGCATTTTAAGGCTGGCTACCAAAAATGAAGTGATCCAGATCTCGGGTGGATCACACCATAGAAAACAGTGGAGAGAACGATGACCACTACTGAAACTTCCTTGGCCCACTGTGAAGTTTCTGGACCAAATCATCTGCCCAATATTGGGCTTATTAGGTCCCCCATGAGACGGGGAACCTGATGAACGGAGTGGATCAGACCCATGTGGGCCCCACTTGATATAAGCACAAAAAAAGGTATGAACGTCTAGACGCTCGACGTTCACAGCGTCAGAGACGCTGGAACAGTCTAGCGTCACGTGGACGCCATGATTGGGTTCCCACTCGTGGGACCCACCTTGATGTTTATGTGGCATCCACACCGTCCATCCGTTTTTCCAGATCATTTTAGGGCCAGGGCCCAAATATGAACCCGATCCAAATCTTAAGCGGACCGCAACACATGAAAATAGTGGAAATAATGATTTCTACTGTCAGAATTTCTTTGGCCCACATTGATGTTTCTAGGCCTCGTAACCCGTCCAATATTGGGCTCGTTGGGTCCCCCACGAGCCAGTGAGCACAATAGACGGACTGGATCGTCCTCATGTGGGCCCCACTCGATCAAAACCACATAAAAAAAGGAGAAGAAAGAAAGAAGCAGGAGAGCCTCTCTGATGCACTGGGAGTACCCAGCATCCACGGACGCTGGGCTCCTCGGCCCGCCCAGTCAGTGGCCCACTCGTGGGTCCCACCATGATGCATGTGATATATCCTCACCGTCCATCCATTTGGGGAGATCATTTTAGGGCATGATCTCAAGAATGAGGCAGATCCAAGTCTCAAGGGGGCCTCACCACAGAAAAAAGTAGGGACAGTGACCCTACCATTGAAACCCTCCCATGGCCCACCATGATGTTTATTTGAGATCCAACCTGTTCATAAGTTCACACATGCATGGGAGAAGGGAGAGCAAAAATATCAGCTTGATCAAAAACCTCTGTGGGCCCCACTTGATGAGAACATAAAAAAAAATGGACGTGGCCGCTGGACAGACAGCGTCTAGGGGACGCTGCTGCCCAGCAGCGCAGCCCTCTTTGGGCGTTGGCAATGGGCCCCACTCGTTGGGCCCACCTAGAATGTATGTGCCTTATCTATTCCGTCCATATGTTTTTCCAGCTCATTTTAGTGGCTGAACACAAAATTTAAGCATATCCAAATGACAAGTGGACCATGCCACGGGACAACAGTTGGAATAATGATCTCTACCGTTGAAACCTTCCCAAGCTCCACAGTGATGTTTATTTGTCATCCAACCTGTTCATAAGATCACATGGATATGGATGAAGGAGAAAACAAAATATCAGTTTGATTCAAAACTCTTGGGGCCCGTCTGGGTG
The DNA here is from genome assembly GCA_003013855.2 of Liriodendron chinense. NCBI lineage: Eukaryota > Viridiplantae > Streptophyta > Magnoliopsida > Magnoliales > Magnoliaceae > Liriodendron > Liriodendron chinense. The sequence goes on from ML058508.1 coordinate 324,523, forward strand.
CCACGCTCCAAGCAGCGTGCTTTGGCACGCTGCCCAGCAGGTGGCCTACCCTGGGGGTTCCACCATGATGCATCTGTTTTATCTATGCTGCCCATCTGTTTTTCCATATTATTTTAGTCCATGGGCCCTCCAAGAAAAGATGAGGCAATCCAAACCTCAAGTGAACCACATTGTAGGAAACAGTGGTCATTGATGCCCACCTTTGAAACCTTCCTTAGGGCCATTGTAATGTTTATTTATCCATCTAACCAAAGGTGATGGGGCCCAACTTTGGGTCCCACCTTGATGAATGTTGGATATATCTTGTCGTTCTTCTTGGCAGGGGTGTGGGCCCAGTTTTGGGTGGGTCACTCGTAGAAAATAAGGGTGATTGAATGCCTACCATTGGAAACTTTACAGGACCCATCTGTTATGTTTATTTGCCATTCTTCCTGCTCATAAGTCACCCAACTATGGGTGGGGTTCCACACGTGTGGTGTGCGGGCCCCACCATGGTGTTTGGTTGCCATCTTACTTGATTAGTGGGAAAGCACAAATATCGGGTTGATCCCAAACTGTTGGGGCCCATTAATGTATGTTGCTCCCCCACTCCTTTGTGCGGTTATACCCAACCACGGGTCCACCTTGTTATGCATGTGTTCTATCCACGTCAGCCATTGGCTACTATGGTGCGATATGTATGTTGGCCATCCATTAGGAAAGCCTTAAATTTGTGCTTGATCCAAACCATCCGAATGAATGGACCCTAGCTTGTTATGTACAGGATGGCCCTTGGGACCACCTTAGTGTGCGTGTTCGAATGACCGCATTGTCCATCCCATGGATCCACCTTGATGATTAGTTGTGTAAACCCTTATTAAAAGGTCATCCTTCGAGTTTGCTCGATCCAAGTCACAGGGCTACCTTCTTAAACTCACCCTATTGAACCATCTTGTCAATTCACCTTGTTAACTCACCATGTTGACCCGCCTTGTCAACCTGCCTTATTGACTCACCATGTTGATTGATCCTGGTAACTCAGCTTGTTGTATACTCATATGACTCACCCCTCCTACCCTTGTACCCAATTATTAAAGACCACCATATCATGTATATCCCATCCACACCGTCCGTTTACCTTTAGGACGAGTGTGGGGCTCGTCCTCGACATAGTATGTCATGTAGGCCATCCATTATATGGAGCCTATCTTGCAGTATGAGGTTAGACCTGTCGTCCTTTTTTGGACCTCATCGTATTGACCATCTATCTCAGATTACCCTACCATTTATGATTCTCTATCATGACCTATCTATCTTGCAACCCGTTCTATGACATTCCTTTTACGGACCATTCATCGTGTTTTTCTCAACTGTACTACATGATTATGGGTCTCGGCATGATTTTGGGTATTTTACTCTTGCCGCTCAAGTAAGTTCTACCTCTGATGTGTCGATAGTGTCTTCAATCATTTTCTTTCCATTTGGGTTATCTGAATGTTGAAGGTTAATCCACACCGTTCAATTGTTGGACCATCTGTGTTGTTGTATACCATCCATTTAGGGTCCTATCTCTTTGTGTTTGCTTGTGTTATAAGTGAATTATCTTTTTATGATGCTTTTAGTACGTCTGTTACCACACGTAGTGTTGTTTGGAATGCTCCTATGCGATCTATATACTATATGCTTCAACGACCGCCATGCATGTGTAATGAGTATGCATCCTGAATCACCATTATTAGTTGGGGACCACTAGGGCATAAACGCATTCATTAAGCATTCGAGATGTAGTAGCGCAAATGTAATTCATGTGCTCTCAATCGCAAACCTCTCCAATAGGTATGGGACTATTCGAGGACAGGAATCTATCATCCTGACTTACACTATATGGTAGGAATAACTTAGCATACCTTGTAGCCCTTGGTGCGAGATTCCCTGGTTAGCGACATCCCGCACTATGACTCGATCATTCATATGTGTCCCCTCATCTTAATCATATCTCAAATAGGTTGGACTAGATTGATTTATTGCCATCGTGGTAGATTGACTACTTGTTGGCACTCATACTGTATGCTTGGCTCATGCATCATGAATGCTTGGCTCATCTGATTGTCTTGTATCAACCGGCCATATTGGTCCGCGATTGTCGTGCAGTTCATTACCAGCTGACGGTGACATTGTATTTGGGACCCTATAGTTTTATGGTGCTCTTTGGAGACTTGCACGGGCATGTCGTCCCACGTTTGTATGCATGGTTTCATTTCGCACCGTCTGCTTGTGCCACATATAGCATGGTTACTACGTTGCAACCATAGCTCTATCGTGGTTTACAGAATACCGAAAATATGTGATCTTTAAACTGGATGCCAAAGATGTCCCTGGGTGAAAGTCCCTGATCCCGTTGGTACTAAGGTGGGTGCTCCATTCAAGGACCGGGTGGTTTAATCATACACCAGTATGCCGAATACCAAACGGCGGTGTTTTCTACTACACGTGGTCAGTTTGGAAGGAGGTCTGACCTAACCTGCCGGAAGAGTGTTGGCAAAGTGGGTTGAGTTTGACCAGCTGTGAGTAGGTCTGCTATTGCACCAGATAGATAGGCTTTGGCATTCTACTGGTGAGTAGTGAGGTCTGTGAGACCCCGGTGATGTTCCGTTTCAGAGATGGTATTGGTATCAGTGATGAGACTGATGTTCTATATGTTGTGGGACGGTCCTGACATGGGCGGGTGTGATGTGGGCGGGGCTGTAAGCCTGGGCGAGCTACCACACTGGGCGAGCTACCAGTTCCGAGTCCTGCATTGCTTGGGCGATTGCGATATGACTAGTTCGTATCTGGACCACTGTACTGAGAGGTGGTGATTTGCATACATGCATTGGATCATTGCATGTGACATTAGGCCCTGTAGGCCATTACATAGTATGAGTATATAGCCTTGGTAAGCTGGTTACCTGTATTGCATGCTTGTATAGCCATGGCAGGCTAGTTACCTGTATTGCATGCTTGCATAGCTGTGGTAGGCTGGTTATTCACATCACATGATCGTGTAGCCCAATTAGGCTAAGTCTTGGTTTAAAGTTCTCATCATGCTTTACTGCTTACTCTGATATTTATTATGCTTGTCATACGCATTGCGCACGCACACACGCACTCACAAAGCTTCGTTCGAAGCTTATGCGTGTTTGTTACGCTGCAGGTTATACCAGAGTATATCAGCAACATTGAGTTGGAGTTGGGAGTGCAATAGCAGGAGGTGCCGGATCTTGCACAGTTTTTATATTCACGCATTGTGTATTTACCTTTCAGTACTGTATGTAAACGAAATGACTTAGTGGAAATATTATGTTTGTCTTTGATGGTACTCATATGGTGTAATGCCCCGGATTTTCACAACCCGAGTTCTAGACCCGTGTTTGAAGACCTGGGCGTTAGCCTATGAAGAAAACCCACATTTCAGTCCATTTTCAAGTATCATTCCAAGAAGGGTATTCACTGTGGAAGAAACAAACCATACATATAGGAAAGATACAACAAATATCGCAGAGTGGTGCCCATAAGGCTTATACAAACCGAATATCTCGAATTTAATTCAGAATACACTAATAAACAATTACAATTATATACAAAATTTAAAGCAGGAACCATTAAACACGGCTCTTTGATCCAGGACATCAGCATAACCTGAGCATCCTGCTCCATTCCAGTATAACCTGTACATTATTCAAATCACCTGTACCAACTGTACGGTTGAAATTTAACAGCATGAGTGGCCAGGTCAGTGTGAGGTCCCCTCAAGATTACACACTAACACATTAATCAAGAATAATAAAAAAATGTACAAAACATCCATGATGCAATCTTTCTTAAATGCATGAATGCATGCAGCATGTCCCTCAGCCTGGGGATGCACATCCAGTTGGAAAATGTGGTCTGGAAGTCCCTAAGGACACACATCAGCCCCACAATGCAAATCCATCAATTGGTGATCCGGAAGTCACTAAGGACACACATCGGCCTCACCCAGTGGTCTGGAAGTCACTAAGGACACACATCAGCCCCACAATATCACAAGTGGTCATCACCAGCGAAAATACCAAAGGTATGTGCTCTCAGTGAATGACACACTCTATGGTGATCTAGAGCCAGCGAAAATACCTCGAGGGTACGTGCTCTCAGTAACCAGACCACCCGACAGTAATATGGCTCATCACCACACGTCCCGTCTGTGCCATGATATGCATGATTGAACCAACCATTATTATTCCAATTTACAACCAAACCAATTATGACATTTTCTTACAACTAGTGGCCTTTCATCACAATAATTCTTCAAAATATTTCCACACGAGTCCAACTAGGGACATTATCAATAATTTATCTCACAGGACCATTAGTCCATCAAGTCCATCAGGAATCCCAACAACTCATCTCAATAGGACATTCAGCCCAACAAGTTCATATAAGGACGTCATAAAAAATATCTCCATACTAGTCCAGCTAGGGGCATAATCAAGATCTCATCTCATTTAACATTTAGTCCAACACTTCCATCTAAGGACACCATCACGAATCTTTCCAATAAATCGCTTCCAAAGGCCACCAGTTTAAGGTCCCATCAAATATAGGTGATCGCAACCATTCAAATTCATATTCCACTTTCATATTCCAAACATAAAGAATGAAAATGACAATTCTAAAATTCGTAAATAATTCACAGTTATAAAGAAATTCACGTATAACAAGATTAAACATATGATTTATGACAAAATCAAACAACAAAAGTAATCATGAGACAGAGTAAAATTTTCAGTCATATATGAGTAAATCTATTACTTAATTAACATGAAGGCGGAAAGCTCAAGGGGAGGAATCATCACCTTAAGAATCAAATCATCTTTCAATATTGCTTGAAACATGTATACACTTGCTAGAATTCGACCCTACCATATTTTAGACCATCTATGCGGTTGGATTGTCATATCCATAATTTATATAATTAAAATCAACCCTATGGTGGTGGCTCTAAAATTTTAAGGAGTTGGCCTATACAATCTAACTTCAAGTTTTAGGGTTTAAATGATCTATTTAATACTTTAGGAATGTGGTGGATTCCATAGATGTGACCCCACGTAGATTTTTAATTAAACGGAGTTTACATGCATAAATGGTTTTGGGCTAAGTTTGGGTCCAATTTGTGATCACAAGGGGCCATTTTTTGGAGAAATAAAATGACCACTACACAGACCAATATATGGTCTTCAAAACTCATAAGGCGGATCCCTTTGTTTGCATGTGTACAATTTTTTTATAAAGGCCCAAACATGGGTACTTGGAGTTGTGCAGAAATGGTAGTGCAGAAATGATTTTGGCCCAACTTTGGGCACGGCCCACCATCAAACGGGATCACCTTTTGGCGTGTTGTTAAGTCCCCCTGGTAGACCCATGCATGGTCTCTAAAACCCATAGGGTAAGGCCTGCTGGATATGTATAAATATTTTTTGGTGTGGGGCCAAACATGAGCACTTGAAATTTCTGCACAGAAATTTCTGCACAACTTTGCCCGACCCGATCTTGGAACTTAATTCTGATCATGTGGGGTCCGCTTTGGCCTAGGTAAAATCTCATTGTTATAGCCATACATACAGTATTCAAGGTCCAAATGGTGGTTTTTACATTGCTTCCACGTGGGGCCCACCAAGGACAGCCAAACATGGCCCAAAACACTAAAATTCAACGGTCTTTATTGTTTCTTCCGGCACGGCCCACTTGAGATCTGGATCTTCTTCATTTTTCAGCCCCTGCCCTAGAATAAGCTGGAGGAACAGATGGACGGCGAGGATTAAACACATACATCAAGTTGGAATCCCACAGGGTGGGCCACCCGCTGGGCTGCGTGGTACCCAGCTGGGTCTCAGGAAGTTTTGGAATCAAGCAGATATTTGTGTTTTCCCCTCCATCCATATCCATGTGATCTTATGAACAGGTTGGATGACAAATAAACATCACTGTAGGTCCTGGGAAGGTTTCAACGATGGAAATCATTATTCCCACTGTTTCCCGCGGCATGGTCCACTTAACATTTGGATATGCTTAAATTTTGGGCTCAACCACTAAAATGAGTTGGAGAAACATATGGACGGAATAAATAAGGCACATACATTTTAGGTGGGTCCCACGAGTGGGCCACCTGCTAGGGAGCCCAACCAGCCCAGCCAGCGCCCCCTTCTGTTGGATGACAAATAAACATCACTGTAGTGGGGCCCACAGAAGCTTTCAATCAAGCTGATATTTTGCTTTCCCTTCCTGTGCACACGTGTGAACTCATCAACAGGTTGGATCTCAAATAAACATAATGGTGGGCCGTAGGAAGGTTTCAACGGTAGGGTCACTGTTTCCTCTCAAGTGGGGTCCACTAGAGATTTGGATCTGTCTCATTCTTCAGATCATGCCCTAAAATGATCTCCCCAAATGGATGTACGGTGTGAATATAGCACACGCATCATGGTGGGACCCACAGAGTGGGCCACCAGCTGGAGCGCCCGCGCGTCCAGTGCCAGGGACGCTGGTCACTCCCAGCGTCAGGGAGGCTGCGCTTCTCTCTTTCTTTCTTTTCGTTTCTTCTTTTTTTTTCTTTTGGTTTTGATAGAGTGGGGCCCACATAAGGGTGATCCACTCCATTCATCAGGTTCCCCAACTCGTGGGGGACCCAATGAGCCCAATATTGGATAGGTGAATTGGTCTACAAATATCAAAGCGGTCCGAGGAAGTTTCGACAGTGGACATCGTTTACCCCACTGTTTCATGTGATGCGGTCCGCTTAAGATTTGGATCTGGTTCATATTAGGGCCCTGGCCCTAAAATGAGCTAGGAAAACAAATGGACGGTGTGGATTCATCACACACATCATGTGGGTCCCACGAGTGGGGACCCATTTAAACCATCCAGGTGACACTGGACGGTTCCAGCGTTCTGACGCTGAGAATGTCCAGTGTCCCCAACCATTTTTTTTTCTTTTTTTTTCTCTTGGTTTATATCAAGTGGGGCCCACACCGAGGTGGCCCACTACATCATCACTATCACAATCATCATCGACATAAAAAAAATACAAAATGTTGAGTGAAGAGGGTGTACTCACCTTGATCTCCTTGATCAAAGGTCAATCTTGACGGTTGAAGTGGATGGATGATTGATGAAGATGGCCCACTCCTCTCTCTCTCTATCTCACACACACACACACACACACACATAGTGAGGGCGTGGATGGAGATGAAGGAAGAAGAAAGGAAGGATGGAAGGAGAGAAACGTGTCTCCCTCCCTTATATTCTTTTTTATTATTATTATTTATTATTTTTTTATTTTTAAAGAAGGCATGGAGAGAGAAATGGGGTGACGTGGGGAGGAGTGGGGAGGAGTAGGGAGGTATGGTGGTGAGATTCTAGCCATCATTACTTTTTGTACTTTTTATTATTATTATTTTTTTCATTATTTCATTATTTATTATTATTATTATTATTATTATTATTATTATTATTATTATTATTATTATTATATGAATATATTAATTGCAAAGGAGACCATGTAGTGGGCCCCACATTGGGTGGCCCCACACGAGTGTGCACAACCACATTTTTTTGGGTGTTTTGATTAAATGTCAATATCTTTGCGCTCGGGTATCAGATCGACGCACTGTTTTCGCCATTGCGATCGCGATGACGGCGCGGTCAATATGACAGAGGTTTCGGGATCTTAGGACTTTGGTCATTTGGGTGCAAACTACGCAATGCCAGTCCGAGGCACCAGGATTCGCACACACCTTGACGAAAGAGTCACGGCATTACAGATATGCATATACTTTGGATTCTCGTGGTAACACCCGAGTACAGAAAAGTACGGGGTGTTACATATGGTGATGCTCATGTTTCAAAAAAAATTCAGACCCTAAAATCCTCCTTGTGGTATCCCAGGATCGGAACCTGGCGTGTGAGGTTAGGATCCGAGATCGGGGTACTACGGAGGCTGCCACCTCTGAATTGGGGTTACGGCGAATGGACATTGAGAATCAAATTTGGGGCGTGACATGATTTGTATAGATGATGTTTCTGAAGCAGAAGCCCCTTCTCTCTCTCTTCAGGTTGAATGTATTCGATACAATCCCTAGAAGTGGTAGATATGCTGGGTGATATTATTACAAAGATTGCAAATGAACGAAGTCTAGTCTGGTTAATTCACCTTGCTCATGTGCAAAAAAACAGTCTTGGAAGCCTTGGTCCAGTCAATCATTCCCTGTCATTTGGACAAGATGAAAGAAGAATAGAGTGAAGCTCTGCTGAAATTGCTTCATGCATATATTTCATTTTTTATATAATGTACAATCTATCCTAGAATCAAGGGATGATGTAAATATGGAATGCATGAAGAACTCAATAAATGAATAAATTGAAGTGATGAATGATTTTCTGTCTCTCTTATCTAATATTGGAATATGACTCTTGCTTCCCCCATACTACAATAAGGCAATTTTGTTGTGTAAACAATTGCTATTCAAGAATTGAGGGATACTGATACAATGAAAGTTGAGGAACTAGTTAGATCCCTTCAAACATATAAATTGACTTTCAAAGGTCCTAAGAGTAAGTCCATTACTCTCAAATCTTCAAAATCTGTTTCAAACAATGAAAATTCAGATAATGAAGAAGATGGGGATGATATAGCATTGTTGGCCAAGAAGTTTTATAAGATTTTCAAAAATAAAAAGAAACCTGATATTCAAAAACCTTTGGGAAAAAAGAAAGGTAAATCAGGTTTTTGAAAAATAAAAACCAAGGATACGCAATGCTTCAACTGTTCAAGTTATGGGCACTTAGCTGCAAATTGTCCTAAAAAGGAAAAAATCAAAGAAGAAATGAATGGTCGCAACTTGGAATGATTCGTTAAAATCTGAATCTGATTCAGACTTTGATGAATCAGATCAGGAAGAGCTAAAAATTTAGAATATATTTATGACCATTGCCAAGATTTCTTCTTTTGAAGACAATGATAACTCTGGATATGAGACATCCAGAAGTGAATCTGAGAATGGAGAAGATCTTCAAGAAGCTTACAATGCCCTGTACAAGGAAAGTTGTAAGATAGCATCCAAACTTAAAGTTTCAAAGAAAATGTGTAATGAACTACAATTTGAACTTGACAAATGTATTGTAGAAAAATCACATTTTTCTTATTGCTTTGAAAAATGTAAACTAGATTTGAAAATCAGAAATAAAGATTTTGAAAAACTTCAAACTGATTTTAATTCTCTAATATTTGAATTGCTTATTCTTAAGAAGTGAAAGAATTTTGAAAAATCCAAAGACATACTAGAAGAGATTCTTCACTTTTCCAGACCATATGGTGATAGATCAGGTCTTGGAGACAACAAGTTCAATCAAAAGCCAAAGACATCACCTACCATCTTTGTAAAAGGTGAATCTTCACATTCCAAGAATGAAATTCATAAAGAATTTAAAAAGTCTATTTTTAAAAGTCCAAAGCCTTTTCAAAAGACTTTAAAAATCTCAGCTAACAACAAAGGTGATTCTTCTTCACTTATTCTGAGAATCATAAACTTACATAAAGAACTCTTGGTACGAAGTAGGAGAAAAGGAAGACAAATGTCTCATTCTCCTCAAGAAAAGAAAGATCCACCTAAGTCCAAAACCATTATGCAGTGGGTTCCTAAAAATAAATGTTTGGTGATCCACACTGCTTTCAAAGCCAGTAGTCATTAAAAATGGTACTTTGATAGTGGTTGTTCAAGACATATGACAGGTGACAAAGGTAAATTATCAAACATTAACGAGATTGATGGAGGCGCTGTCACTTTTGAAGATGGTAGCCATCGTAAAATCATTGGCCAAAGTAATGTTCAACTCCCTAATCTTCCTTTGTTTAAAAATGTTTTATATGTTGATAGATTAAAACATAACCTGTTTAGTATTTCACAAATCTGCAACAATAATCATAGTATAAAAATCTCTAATCACGGATGTGAAATTCTGAATAAAATGGGAGATGTAATGTTACATGGTTGCAGGACCTTTGAAAATTTCTACATAATTGATCAAAGTTGCTCAAAGAAGTATTCATATTACATGGCCCAACTTGATGAATCTGAACTTTGGCATCAATAACTTCGACATGTGAATTTCATAGACTTATATAAATTGATTAAAAGGGATCACTCATGTGATTTACCCAAACTAAGAAAGAAAGAAAACAAAGTATGTGGCTCATGTCAAGTTGGTAAACAAATAAGAAGTTGTCATTAGAAAATAAACTCTCTAGCCACATCTAGACCCCTTGAACTTCTCCACATGGATTTAGCTAGACCAACTCGAACGGAGAGTAAAGGTAGTAAAAGGTACTTCTTAGTTGATGACTTTACTCGATTCTCTTGGGTAGCTTTTCTGAGAGAAAAGTCTAAAACATTTGATGAAGCTAAAAAGATATCAAACGATTTCAAATTGAAAAACAATTGTGTCACTAGAATCAGAAGTGATCATGGAACTAAATTTGAAAATAGCAATTTTCAGAAGTACTATAAAGATCATGGTATTTGACATGAGTTTTAGCTCCAAAAACACCTTAGCAAAATGGAGTTGCTCAGAGAAAGAATAGAGTTCTACAAAAGATGGCAAATGTTTTGCTAAATAGTAAGAATTTACCAAAAAGTTTTTGGGCTGAAGCTGTGAATACTGCTTATTACATTCCTAATCGTGTATATGTTAGAGCAAGTAAGAATAAGACATCGTATCAAATGTGGTTTCATAAGAAACCATCGATGAAACATTTTCGAATATTCGAAAGCTTGTGTTACATTTTACATGACCGATAAAATGTTGGAAAGTTTGATGTTAAAAAGTGATGAAGGCATTTTTTTAGGTTATGCTACAAACAATCGTGCACATTGAGTTCTAAATAAAAGAACTTGTGTCATTCAAGAATCTATAAATGTTATCATTAATGACCAAGATTAAAACTCCAGCTCTTCTAAGGATGATGATGATATAGAAATATCACCATCTAATCCAAATGAAGTTGAACTCCGATTAGTAAGAGATCATCCACAAACTCAAATTTTGGGTGATCCACTTACTGGCATACGAACTCAGAGTCAGATAGAAGAGATTTGTAGTCAAGTATGCTTTATATCATAAATAGAATCGTCCAACGTAAATGAAAAAGGATAGAGCTATAAATGTCTTAGAGGGGGTGAATAAGAAACTCAATTCAATTCTGCTTCTTGTAATCTTAAAATAAATCAGAGAATCAAACATAAGACTAACAAGAATAAATATGCAATTAATCAATCTGAAAGCAAATAGAGATCAATATGAAAACCTTGGATTAAATCATAGGACAACCTTTCACTTAGAGATTAAGTAGTACAATGTTGAACCTCTAATTTATACATACTCTAACCCTTCTCATCACACATTATGGATGGTTTACGTGTTTAAAGTCTAAACTAATACATGTTTTTGTGTTTATATGAATGAGAGAAGGATTTCACCAAGATGATGCTTAATGATGATTTTTAATACACATTGAAGAACAAAAGAAAGAAGCAAAAAGAAGAGGAAAAGAAAAGAAGAAGATTCACACTAGCCGATTGATCGGTTGGCCTGACCGATTGATCGCCAGGGTGGTCGATTGATCCATTAGCTTGGCCGACTGATCGACCACTCTGTATATGCCGCTGGACTGAAAGTTGAACCAGCGATTGATCGGTTTCCCAAACTGATTGATCGCTCAGGAGGAGGAATTTCCAGACAGGTTGCTGGACAAAAAAGAGGTCCCACCGATTGATCGCTCAGCCCAGGCGATCAATCGCCCAAATTCAAGATTTTATGCTGAAGTCCCTGGACACTTATTGTCCCCTCCGATCCATCGCCCAGCACCACCGATTGATCGCTCACCGCAAGCGATCAATCGCTCAGCTCCAGAGATCAATTGCCCGAGCCATCAGAATTCTGGTTTTTCTATTAAAGTCTCTGGACAATTTTTGGATCGAGCAATCAATCACCGGCTACCTGCGATCCATCGCCCATCACAAGCGATCAATCGACCACCCCAGTCGATCAATCGCCAGTGCACCCAAGTCCAGAAACTTCTAAATTCGATCTGATTTTCTCTGCGCAATTGCGTAAGTTTTGGAATATTCTGTGATGCTGATGCTAGAAGGCTATAAAAGGACTCCTTTAATTCGATCTAAGAGCATCCTAGAAAAGATCAGAAGTCATAAAAGGCGAAAGAAAGCCCCGTGAAGCGTCTGCAATTCTGGTTTTTCTAGTTTTAATGTTTTTCTTTAGTTTTTCTTTTTATTCTAGTTATAGTCTGACGATGCTCGGCTAGAACCTCTCAGCTAGGGCTAAGAGGTGAAGCTTGTAGCAAATTTCATGTTTAATTTGTTTTGATTCAAGTACCTTTACTTCAAGTTTGAATTTTGAATGTTCTAGTTTGAATAAAGTTAGTTTTTTTTAGAAGTTTTATGAGAGTTCATGTACTCCGGACATGAGTTCCTTGCAATTCTCTCAGATTATCATGTTTGGCTTAATTAGATTCGAATTATGGTAACCCTTGAGCATGACATAGTCCATAGGCATGGCTGTTACTCTTAAGGCCATGATTTTGAATGCTATGCACTTGAATAGGACTAGAACTTGAATTCCTAACTTAAGTGGGATTGAATGTGCTTCATTGCTTTATCTTCTAACTAGATGAGAGATAGAACTTCAAATCTAGTTGTGTTTTATGCTTGGATTGAATGGATTGACATGAGATTGCTATAAGTGGATTCTTCAAGCCTTAGTTTTCTCTCTCATATTAATTAGATTTATTGTTTCAAGTTGATGTTTAGCTTTAGTTCTCATAATTAATATTCTAAATTGTTTTAAATTGAAGTGGCTGGAATATATTAGAAGTTATTTACCTAATTCCCTGTGGATCGACCTCGGTCTTACCGAGATTATTACTACATCGCAGCCTTACACTTGAGGCGAGCAAACATACAACCTTCCACTTAGCAATCTAAGTAGGACAACCTTATATTACTTAGAAATCTAAGTAGGACAACATTATGTCACGATTTAAGGATTCACAAACAATTAAGCACATAAAAAGATAAACAATAGAATAATCACCACGACACAAAAAGTTATAGTGGTTCGGTGCTAAAAACAATTTGCACCTACTCTACTCCCAAAATTACTTCTCCTTATAATTTTGGTTTTCCACTATATAAAGGTTTTCACATGTTCACCTTTAAAACCTGATATAGAGATTGTGATTTTTACAGGTCTATCATAACAAAACCTCAAATGATTTTCACAGGCTAATCACTAACCTTAAGTGATTTTCACACGCTAATCACCAACAACCTGACTTGAGATTTTCATGAGCTATCTTAAATAAAACCCAAAAGTATGGAAAGATATTACTGTTCTTCTTGTAGAAGATGATGAAGCTTCAATGGTGCAGCGATCCAATCTTTATAGAAGATAAACCAATATAGCTCGAACAAGATGGATCTAGGAATTTCTAAAAAGAGTTTCCCTAAAAGCTGCAATTTCAGTTCTCTTATCTTTAGTATGAGAATGATCTTCTCTTTACACAATCAAATTAAATGAGAAGAGAATTGAGATAGTTATAAAATAAAATAGAAATTTAGAACAAATAGCTAGACTATAATAGAAGGCTTTTTCACCAGAAAGATAATATTTTCGTGATTTTTCTTGATGAAAAATAGAGAGAAGAAAGCCCTATTTATAGTAAAAAAAGTTAGGTCTTTGGTTGACCTAAGATTCAACCGTTTTATCCCAACGACTATCAGATTTCGGGAGATAAAATTTTGTTCAAACTTCGGCTGACCCGAATGTCGGTTCGAGTAGCTCGAGTGAGCTTCGGCTGACCCGAGTTTCGAATCCACAAAATAGTTTCGAATCTGAAAACTTGACCGAAGATTCTTCGGCTGACCAAAGACTGTTCGGCTGGCCGAACACAAGATCAGACTGACCAAATATCTCCAGAATTTTACAATTTCACTTGCTGAAAACTTGATCGAAGTTCTCAGGCTGGCTAAAGATTCTTGGGCTGACCGAACACAGGGTTAGGCTAGCCGAATTTTCTTAAAATATGACTTTCAAAAATATTAGAATGGCTAATTAAAAAGTCATATGAAATCACCTAACCTAGGGTCATCCCTATGATCAATATTACCTTGGCATATATGGTTTATCTTTGAACCTTTGTCGCAACCTGTTGCAGAGTCAATAATCCTGATCATAACGCGTTTGTTGAGGTTAAGTCTTATCTTCATGAAGACTTTGGCTTGCTCACACAACCTTATGTACTAAACTAATATCTATAAAATTTGACAACAATACTGTGCTTAGCACTCACAATTTGGGCTTAGCACTTACAGTAAATGAAGCACTAGATGATGAAAATTGGATGTTAGCCATACAAGATGAGTTGAATCAATTTGTTTGAAATGATGTATGATATCTTGTTCCACGTCCATCTGATAAGAATGTAGTTGGAACTAAGTGGATTTTGAAAAACAAATCAGATGAACTTGGAAATATTATTAGGAACTAGGCTCAATTGGTTACACAAGAGTGCACTCAAATTGAAGGCATAGATTATGATGAAACCTTTGCACCAGTTGCTTGCCTTGAATCCATAAGACTTTTCATATCCATTGCGTGTTTTAAACGTTTTAAAATTTCTCAAATGCATGTGAAAAGTGCTTTTCTTAATGGTCATTTACATGAGGAAGTGTATGTAGAACAACCCAAAGGATTTGAAGATCCAAAACTTTCAAATCATGTATTTCGACTTAAGAAAGCTCTTTATGGTCTAAAACAGGCACCAAGAACATAGAATGATAAATTGACCCAATTTTTTATTAACCATGACTTTCAAATGGGTAGTGTTGACAAAACCCTATTTATCAAACATTCAATCAATAATATCTTGATTATACAAATATATGTAGATGATATTATATATGGATCAACTTCTACTAATCTATCTTTCAAGTTTGCAGAACTGATGAAGTCTGAATTTGAAATGAGTATGCTTGTGGTGGCTCTTGCTTTTAAAGAATTTCTAGAATTTCTTAGCCATAAGAGCCAATTCTTTCATGTCCATTTCCTCATCACCATTGTCATTAGAAGTATGTTCTATGTGAGAGGTTTTCAGTATCGCATTTTTGGATTTTGTGGGAGGTTTAAAGTGCAATTCATGAGTTTGAAGGGATCCTAGCAATTCTTCAACCTTTATGGTATCTAGGTCCCGACATTCTTCTAGAGTAACTACTTTGATGGAGAAACGTTCTGGTAGGGATCTCAGAATTTTCCTACATAATTTACTTTTTGGAACTGGTTGTCCTCAACCACACATGTCATTTGTGATTTTACTCAATCTGGTAAAAAATTCCATAAATGTCTCACACTCCTCCATTCTTACGTTTTGAAATTATGTAGTGAGGAGCTGAAGTTTTGAGTGTTTTACAATGCTTGTTCCTTAAACGCTTGTTCCTTCATGAGTAACTTCAAGCACGTCCCATGCTTGCTCACTGGTTTATCAATTTTAAATGTGACTAAATTCATTTATAGAGACTGAGCAAATAATAGCATTTAAACCTTTAGCATTATAGACGAGTTGAGCTTTATCAAAATCTGTCCACATAGCTTTTTCTCTTGGTTTGAGGACATCTGGTTCACCTTCCTTTCTTATAGTATCCATTGAGACGTTATAACCAAATTCAATCATGTCCCATACGTCAGAATCAATGAATATTAAAAAGATGCGTATTCGGGCTTTCCAATATGTATAGTTTGACCCATCAAAGAAAGGAGGTTTAGTAACGGATGTAAAGTCCTCTTGAGACATATTTTCAAGCTCTCTTAGGATATCACTTCGGGTTGTTAAACCTAAATGGAGGAACCCGCTCTGATACTAATTGAAGTTGCGGTTTGCACTGCTATAGAGATAAGCTTGAAGGTATGCTTATGTCTTAGAGGGGGGTGAATAGGACTTTTTTACAAATTCCTTGCTAATTAAAAACTCAAGTGTATTCACAATCCAATTTACCAATTAAGTATATGTAAATGCAAGTAAATCGATCACACAAGATCTTTCTAAATTATCAACTATACTAAGAAAAGCTTTGATCAAACAGTTGATATGCATGCTTGTACTAATCTTTCAAAGATGGCATATGGGCATTTCGTCAAACACGAGATGGGCATTTAGTTAAGCACTTATATAATTAATCAACAAAGCAAAATAATAGACAAAATGCATTCACCACATTACACACGATATATAGTGGTTCGACGATGAGTCTACTCCATTCCCTGTTCAAGTACTCTCTTTTGAGCACACCGGCATTCACTATCGGAGGTTTTAAATGAGGTTCATCTCTCAACCTTTACAACCTACACAAATCTATACCAATACAATGACTCTTCAAATCCCACACAAGGACAACACATGTATTCTCCCATGTCGGAGGCTTACGCAAGGACTTCCACGTCCTACACAAGGACAGGCATGTCTTACTCAGGACAACTCCGAGATTGGGTCACAATCTCTAGACCCCAATCTCAACAAGAAGGGGGAATCAAATAATGGACTCTATAAGCTTAAACATTTACAAGATATGAACCCCGATTTAACGCTGTTGAGTAGCTTCAGCTTACACGAATGCTTCAGCTCTTCTCCAAGCTCCCACGATCAGCTACCAATGCATATGATATTCCTAAACTAATGTCAGGTAGGTGGGAGGAGGTGTTGGAGTTCTCTTTGCCTATTCAATGTAATAGTGATGATAGGAGCTACCAACTATGAGTATTCAATGGCTATTGATGACCAATGGATTCAACAAGATGGGTTAGGTCAGCCATGAATACCTTGCTTGAGTTTGTACTTCAAACCGAGCTTTGAATGCTCATTGAAGTGCCATGAATCACTTGGTTTGAATTATGAACTCTTAATTGCCCCTCTCAATGCTCTCAATGGGTGTGCAAAAAGATGTCTTTAAAGGCCTCAAGATATGCTTTTATAGAGGCCCAAAAATGAGCTTCAACGGATATAAAACAGTCACAATCCAACCTGTCTGGGACCCCCTCCGGCCGGTCGGATTTGAGGTTCGACCTGTTAGCCGGTCGGGCCCTAGACCGGTCGGGTAAAAGATCTTAAAGCTGGAAAGCTGCTGGATAGATTTTTCCATGTCCAGCCGGCCGGTCGACCGATCGGATAGGGCATCCGGCTAGTCAGCAGACCTGTCCAAAATAGAGGTTTTTCATAAGTGAGTGCTGGACGCTTTTTACCATGTCCGGCCGGCTGAATAATTCATCCGGCTTGCTGTCCGACTGGTTATCAGACCAGTCGGACTACCTCATATTGATGTTTAAGGCTTGTTGGTCAAGGGGGCACTATGACCAACCGACCGGCCAGCCGATCGGCAGGCTCTATACATGGCCTGTTTTCAAGCTGAATTCCAGCCTTCCTATTGGTGCCCAAACAAAGTGGTTTTCCTATAATTTTCCACAGTTTGGCACCTACTCACTGAAGGTCCAAGTCTGATCAACTTGACCTTAAATCCGTGAATCAAATGGCTCAAATTAAGTATGATTAGAACGCCATTAAATAGGGTGTTTTGGGGGTCATATTGTAATACCCTGGAAAAAAAAATGGAGAATTTTTTTTCTTTTCTTTTCTGACTTGGCATTTTGGATTAGTACCTACTCATCTATGATTTATAATGATTCATTCTTTTAGAAAGATAAATGATTAACCACATTATACAATTCCCTAGTTGCATGATCATTGTCTTATAACTCATCTACCATCTCGTGAATATATAAATACTTTTGTTAACTTAAAACAATGAATAAGTGGTTGGTATACTTGACTCCTACCTATAGGTTGTAGGGTCGAGTCTTCCCTAATGCACAAATGTATTCTTTTTGCCCAAATCATTCAAATACTTACCATAAAAGACAAAATCCTAGATTTAGGGGGGAGAATCATAGATAGCACCCAAAAATAGCAAAATGAAGACATTCTCTCGTGTTAGAATGGAAAAAAAGAGAAAATCTCTCCTAAATCAACTAGGACGGACGTGTGTATAAAGGAGTGGCCTAAGGAGACGTCTAGGGAGAAAGAGAAAGAGAAAGAAGAGAGAGAGAGAGAGAGAGAGAGAGAGAGAGAGAGAGGTGGTGTGGTAACGTGGAGAGGTAAGTAGAATGTTATATATTTTTTATTATTCATCTCTCCTTTATTTTTTTCTATATAATAGTGGCCATTTGATAATCAAGTGGCGGGCCATCCCAACAGAAGGTCCACTTGGGACTCTTGCTACAAATCAAACTGTATATGTAATGGGGGGATGCCTGAGCTTGATCCTGTTCGTAGACCATCCTAAAAAGAAAACCATTATCAAAATAATTGATATCCTAGAAAAATCACAAATTTTAAAGTAATCTGGACCGTGCGATGATTCAGAAAAGACTGCTAAAAAAGAGACCGCTGGATGGCCAGATTTGGACCGTCCAAACGGGCCTCAAAAGATGGCAAATCTGAACCGTTGATGATAGTTTTTCTTTTGATGGATGGTGAGCTAGGTTGGATCAGGGTCATACCTCTAAGAACTGCCATAAAAACATCTGTTATGAATTCTAGCAAATCTCTACAATCTGCTTCACCATGAAACTCATTGAACGTGTAAACTTTCCAAACTACTGGACTTGCTATATTGATCAGATCTGACCACTCAATCTGACCATTAGAAGGACTTCATTAGACCTTAATCAAATGCTTTGAAACCCTTAAAAAAAGATCCATCTCTGGACCTTAGATTGGCCACAAATCAAAAGGATCAATGGACGACCAAAATCACGTGCCATTTAGTGTTGCAATGGCCATGAGTTGGGCCAGATCTGACCACCTAAGCAGCCACGTTATGACTTATTTTTCAGACTTAAAAAGGTCCTTTTTAAACCTGGTTATAGAGTAAAGTTTTGATTAAACTCAAATCTGGACCATTGGATGATCTAGATGTAGTTTCATGTACATATGACTTGAGGTAGTACAGTTTTGGTTTTTTCCAACTTTATAGATGTGTTGAGAAAACTGATGGGTTACACATGCTATAACCACTGTAATAAATGAAAATTAAGTTCGGGTCAAGTAGAGTTCACACACGTTACCATAATCTAGTTGACGTGTGGAGTCATCTATTGATCGGGCCGTACAAAGCTATTGTGGGCTGCTTTCTTTATATAAAAAGGCCTATTGAGCCCTCTTGGATAAGAGTTGGCCTTATGTGTGGCCCACTAGTACCTCAACCCATCCATTTAAAAAAAAATGATAATCACGGATTTGATCTTTTGAGAAAACTAGTTTATAATATGCTTGACTTAGGAGTCCATGGAACATAAAGCCGTTGGAAACCTAACTTGTTAACCTGGGACTTGAGGACATGAGTCGTGAAATTCCTTTATACTGAGTAGACCATTTCTTGCTATATAGACTCGTACACAACTTAATCTAGGTGGACCTAAGTCATGGACGGCTCATACAAAAATATGAGGTATAATTACAATAAAATACCTATAGAATCACACTCATGGACCGTCAATGTATTAGGACCCGATCTAGGTTAAGTTATAATGTAGGAACCTAAGTAATGATTTATATATATATATATATATATATATATATATATATATATATATAAGTTAATTATGAAAATTTTTGGGGTTTAGAATAAAAGGAAAAGAGAAGGTACTGAAGAAAAAGAAGATAGCATCTATTAAGAGAAGGTCAGGAAGTTCTTGTTATACATTTTACAAATTGGACGATAATGGAAGCCCTCTCTATTCTTGTGGAAACATTCTGGTAAGTGGTTCTACACCCAATATGTTTGATTTTGTTATAATTGTTATATGATTTGTTAAACAATTTTTATAATGCATTTTGAAAAGTGAACTTCTGTAAGAATTATTGAAAAATGAGTAATATATCACTGAATGAGTGGTGAGGAACTATTTTACTGAGTAAATGGTGAGGAAGAATTTTACCAAGTGTTGGGTGAGGTACAAGAGTTGATGAGTGAGGTGAGATATTATTTGAGTGCAAGTATTGAGAAATTTATTGCTTATGTTTGGGCATTGATGAGCGAAATTCTGTTTCTATACTTGAGAATGGTTAATATGAGTGTACACTTAAGCCAGATGAAGGCTTGTGGAGTGGATGAGCATTGAGAGGAAATATAATACAAGTTACGTAAATGATTTTAACCAATGTTTTATGCATTAACTTCGAATTTTACTTATCTTGCAAATATTTTTAACATGCTTTATCTATATCATCAAACTAGTATGTAAATTCTTGTGTATAGAACCATTTATACAAGCCTTGTGCTTATGGACTCTATTGATGAAAAAAAAAACCGCAGACTGAAGAACAGGTAAAGATTTTACGAGCTTGGCCCGAGGAGGAAGACGAAGTGAATGCTATGCCAATAGAAAATTAATTGAGAATAAAGCCCTATCGATGGCTTCTTTTTTATTTTTGTTATGTTGGATTGAATGACATTTGGTATTATGAATAAATTGGCACAGTTATGAATTATCTTAAATAAATTTTGTTGGTGATGGTTATATGGATGTATAGTGTTATTGTGTATTCCTTTAGTAGATTAATTCGAGTTACGATTCAACGTTCTGACTATGGTTAGTATTAACCCTAGTTACGAATTTAGGGTCGTGACACGTATGGGCTGTCTATATGCAACTTACCTTTTAAGCTTATTTTGGCTTGAACTTGAGTGCAGAAAGTTGCTTCGATCTTCAAGTATTGAGTCTTCAATCTTCGTCGGGGCTCACAAGACTTGACTGAATTATACACTCACGCAATTGACAATACAATGCACGAATCAGTGCACTAACACATTCCTATGCATGGGTACCGACACGTGGCGACACCCCGTTCGTTGCAGCATTCGAAAAGGCATGCATTCATCTATCATCAGTCTGTCAGAGATAAAAAAAAACAGCTTCCTGCATTAAATACCATTGTCATTTCCTACGACAGGAACAATCTTTCATCCTCTCTCTCATCATCCAGATGCTTCGATATTTGCGCTATGACGTTTGAGGAAAAGCTCATTTGAAGTTCCGTGATTAAACTTTTTAAACCACGAAACTTGGGGGACTCCTGTTAAGGGGATCTAGAGAGGACTCCGATCAATAGTCCATATTGAAGATGGCAACATTTACAAGTTATGACTCTAATTACGGTAGCCGGGTATATTTCTTGTGTCATGAGCCAGTGCTACTACTACACCTACCAGCGCTCAGCTTAATCAAGCGTGTGTTTACCGCTCAACCTTTTATTATTAATGATAACCAACTCATACCTATGCTCAGGATTGGCGACCACCCTTATACCAGTCGGCCCCCATTGACATTTGCACGTGGTTCGCACGTGACTTCGCCGAGTAGATTGGCGCTTCTCATATCCTCAACCAAACATCTATAGAAGTAGGGCGACCGATTGCATGTACACCGACTGTAAGGTGATTGCACAACTCTGGCGACCCTATTTAAAGGGTTCTCCCCTTTTGATGGGCATTTTGGATACATCAAGCCAATCACGTATGACTTGAACTATCTACATGAGCGACCGACCAAAGCACCAACCCTCGGCACAAGGAGTGTTTTTCGTGAGGTACAGAGTTCACAACCGTTAAGCGGGATATCCATACAAAGAAGCCGCAATCACAACTGTTTCGGATGTGAAGGCATATGTGGCCATAATCACAACATAATCATCCAAAACGGAATCCTTACGTGGCCTTAATTTTAGCCCTTGACAGGGTCTTAATCTTATCCTTAAACTGTTCTATGAGGGGCCTATAAATGGCCTTCCATGCTTCATCATAAGGTATGCAATCAATCGCCATTAACAATATTACAAGCTTTTCTCTCCATCAATTACTGATTTAAGCATCGGAGGGCCATCAACCGGTGGTGTAACGCCTCGAAATTTCGGCTCTTGTGAACAACACAATGGGCCGAGTTTTCGGGTGTTATCTGGAATGTGTTAAGGATATATTTCCACACATTCATCTTTATTTCCTGCATTCATGATATTCATAGCAAAATGACAGAATTCAATGTTCTTATTCGAAGTTTTTCTACTCTACGTTATCAAAATAATGTCCTTAAATCATACAAATTACATAATATTCTACTTTTTAGTCTTAATGAGAGGCTTATTATAAGTTACATGAAAATAAATCTACTTCGCACAAGATAATAAACATAATTCATCTTCAAGCCGCTTCGGTTTCATCGTCCGTCACTTATTGCCACGAGCCTTCGAGCACCTCGTCGTAGTGTTCGATTCTCTTACTGGATCTTCACCTGGATTATCTGAGATGTGGTTGGATATCGTTAAACACTATCATAGTGGGGAATATCCCTTTAAGACAATCATGATAATAATGGCACAGAGTAAACGCAAGCAGGATATTATCATTTAATCAAATCAAAACAATTCAGTAAAAGATCTTGGTTAATGCAATGCATGACATGCATGCTCTGGCTAATGCACCCTGACCAAATGAGACGGGATCACTCCACTCTTCTCACCAGCCACTAGTCACCAGAGGTTCTAGCTAGGACGGTATCACTCCACTCTTCCCATGCACCAAAACCCAACTAGCGAAACGGGCCCATGCACACTTTCACTAGATAGCGAGAGAGAAACGGGCTCATGCACACTTTCTCTAACGCCCGAGAGGCTGACCCACCAAGACGGGTCCAGTGAATGCATGATTAGTTTCACCTTTAATTAAGTCAGTTTAGCATTCAGCCCATTAAATGATGTTCACGACTAATGATCACTCCTTACCCCAATCAGCTCAAGAGTCTTTATATTCATCAATTTCATACTTCAGTGGACTCATCATAGGTAACGAATCAATAAGGATCCCTTGGCATGTATCCAACAATGCGCACACAGTAGTGCCAAACTCAACATCATGGCATATGCAACCAACAACACATACATGGTAATGCCAATACTTAATTCTCATGTCAAAGCATATTCATTCAATAAGACACACGGTAATGCCGACTTACTCAATAAGGCATATTCATCCAAAATCTCCACATGGTAATGCCAACGTAACAAGGCCTCGCACGGGCTTCTTCTCTTTACATCATACAGTTACATCAGTGTAGGGTTAAGGGGTGGTCATTAACGTAACATCCATATACAATATCTCATAGCAAACAACACATCTATCATCATGAGCATGTGACAACATAAATCAAGCATAATCTCCTCATAAACATGTATATCATTACAATTCCTTTTCTAACCACTTATGCATAGTTTATACATCAAAATTTAACATACACAATAAGGAACATCATACAATTCATATTTACATGGAAAGATTTCAACAAATACGATTTCAATAAGTCACGTAACAAAATCCTAGTTTCCAAGCATAAAATCAACATACAATTTAATATTATTGTAGATGGGCTTAAAGGAAATCCCCACCTCTAATGTTTGGTTGGTTTGAAGTGTTGATAGGCCATGCACTCCTCTTTAGATCCAAATCCTAACATGTTTAATGTAAACCACAAGATTAATGTGTAGATTAGTACGATTTTCATCGCCACAACCAACTGGGGTTAGATCTACACCTAGGGTTAGATTAGATCTAGGAAACAAAAATCATGGTTGGATGGTCTTACCTCTTTAATGGTGGCTAAATTCAAAATCTCATCCGAGTCGACTCGGCTCGACTTGGTTTCTTCTCCTTTCTCTCTTGTCCTCTTCCTTCATTCCTCTTTCTTCTTTCTTTCTCTTTTTTTCTTCTTCTCTTCTTCTTCTCTTTCTTCTTCTTCTTCTACAGATCTGGAACAGAGTTTCAGTTGCAACACATGGGGTGAAACCTCCCACGAACCCTCTCTTTCTCAAAAGTCTCTCTCTCTCTCTCTCTATTTATCTCTCTCTCTCTCTATCTCTCTCTGGTGTTCTAAAGGAGGGAAAAACGAATGGACAATCGGGTTTATAGTCGATCAGAGGTCGGTTGCGTGGTGCGGAAAGAATAGCTCTGGAGTTGGAGTTGGAAACGGATTGCCACGAGGGTTTTACAGGGCATAAGGGCTGTTAAGATGCCAGGTGGGGTCCACAGGAAGGTATGGGTGAAGTATGGACCGTCCATGCAAAGTAGATCGACGGATCTTGGCGTTCTTGGTTTTGAACAGTGATTCGGAGCGAGGCACGATGTTGACGGTTGGCCGCAGAAATCAAGAGGAGTAGGTTTCGGTGGGGCGCTGACCTAATGGACGGGTTGGATTTCGAAGTGGGGTCCAGTTGATGGACTGTGTGGAGCTCATGGATGGACAGCGCACGAACGCTGTAATAGCGAAGAAGAAAAAAGGTTTCAAATTTTCTTTTTTTCTTTTTTAACGTGACTTGCACGGAAGTAAACCGTGGTTCACGCACGGCTCAACAGGTGGGGTCCACTTTTGTGGATTTAGACCATTTCATCCGTCAGATAGGTCGACAACACAAAAATAACCGTTGACAAGAAAAATGAGACAGATCCGAGTTAAGGTGGGCCACTTATGAACTAATTTCTGATTAGGGCATTTGTAGGATGATCGGAGGGTTGAAATTCGACGTGTACGGCTAAAATGTGTCCAAAAGCTCATATACAAAGTTTTGTATGAAAGTGATCGTCAGAAATCATAATACTTAAAAATGGTGCGTTAACTTAAATTTAACTAATGGCATTTTCGTAATTAACTAAAAAAAGTGAGATTTTTGAAATCCGATCTTTCTACAATGTTTATAGGGTTATTCTAAGAAACTTTTGTACAGGGTACCCTATCGGATCTCCTACAGATGGTTCGTTGTTTTCGAAATAAAGTAAACGTACGATATAAAATCAAAATAAACTTTAAATTTTTTTTTGAAATAGATCTTGAAAATTCGGGGCGTTACAGGTGGTCCCATTGGCGGCCATCCTAACCCTTTTTGGTGATTGCAGATCCTTTAATCCCTTCCCTTCATCCTCAATCACATATCAGACGACAGAGATTCAAGTTGGTCTCAGATCAATATCTGTTGACCACTTTTAACGTTAAGAATTATTTTTTTGGAGTAGATTAATCTCCATGCTTCGAAGAACTCTCAGGTACTCTCTTTCACTCACTCCTCTTCATTATTTTATTGCTCTCACGTTGCATGCATTGCATATATTTTACACATTGAAGACAATGTAGAATTTAGGTTGGGGGTAAGATTCCTGTTGAATTTACTAGTATTTTATTATTTTTTGAGGAAATTTTTAAATTTCTATGAATTTGATATTATTTAGATATAACGTAAAAAAAATTATAGTTGTATGGCTATTTAAAGTTTGGAATCTAGTTAATTAGTGGTTTTTAAACAAGTTCCTTTAAAAAATAATCAGTAGAACATCTAAACATTGATTGAGTCTAGAATATTAATGCATATCTACTTTGTAACAATTAGAGGAAAACTCAAATTGCATGAGTTAAGTTAGAGTTTGTTAAAGGTGTTAGGAACCAAGCCTGGAGATCCCTGTCTATCTTGAAAAGAGAGGAAATAATGAATATTCATGAGTAATCTGGGGCAAGGATATTCATCATCTGTCGTTATCATTACGAAATGTTATTTTAGTAGGAAGTGAGCCTTTTGAAGTCTTCAGCTATTGTCAATGTTGAAAAAAAAAAAAGAAGAAGAAGAAGAAGAAAATGAATCGGTTAAAAAATAGTGGTATCGAAAATGGCTACCTATGACCACCCAAAAAGGGAATGGGATTAGAGCGAAAGCCGCCGATGAAAATCAAAAGCTGAAGAAAAGAAAAAAAGAAACGAAAAAAAGAAAGGAGTTTGGATTGGAATCAGTGTCTTGTGTTGATTTGTATCCTTTAACAAGTTTTCAAGCTTAAAACATACAGGTTGAAGTAGAACTTTAATGGGAGCAAATGGGTTTGTATTATAAGATTTAGGATCTTAATGTTTGAATGAAATCTATTAATTCATTGATAATTATAACTCAGGTTGAAAGCATACTAATGTTTTTAGGGATCTAAATTAACAATGGTTATATTACTTATGTTTCTAGATTGCTTACATCTAATTATCTTAAGGCACAAAAGTTCTTTTTCTAGGAGAGGTTAGAAATTGAGATTTGAGAATGGTTTTCGCATGTTTTGCTTAGGACTAGAAAATGCTGGTTAGAGGGTGTGTTGAGCTTTGAATTGGGCATTATAATCCCCAATTTCATAATATAGTTAGATGGTTTGAAATGTTAAAGTTATAGACTTATGTGTGTTTTTATGTTTGTAGGAAGTGGAGTGTTGCTACAATCCGAAGATTGCACACCCAAGTGCAGGTAGCGAAGTAGTAAAATACTCGGTAAGACCGAGGTCGATCCACAGGGATTGGGGTTAAGAACACTTAGAGGAATTAGTTTAGGTGAGTGAGATGAAATTTGGTTTATCCACGTGAGTGGAGCAAGTTGTGTGTGGTGAAGGACAAAGATAGAAAAGGGGCTAAGGCATCAGGGATTCACCTTTGATTCATTCACAAGATTTGATTTATTGGTCCAACTATAACTCAACTGGAATTGAATAAAGATTCATTCCAATCGGAAGATAAAACAGTTAAAACATTTGCATATTTCATAAAAGATGGTGATCTGAACCGATTGATTTGACCATGAAGCACTCGTTAGTTGATCGCAGGGAATTCCAAGCATCCACTGTGCCCGGAGTCGACAATGGATCAAGGAATTGTACAGATCAACAACTTTGCCAACAAGTCAACCGATAAGATCACAATTCATACGATCAAATGCATACTTACAAGATAGGAGGCTTTGATTGACCGATCCAACCGTTAAGATCTCGTCTATCGATCGCAGGGAATCCAAAGCATCCAATGTGCCCGGAGTCTACAATGGATCAAGGGATTTTACAGATCGATGACTTTACCTGCACTAGCTCGATGACCGTAGGGAATCCAAAGCATCCAACGTGCCCGGAGTCGACGATGGATCAAGGGACTTTATCGATCATGAACTAGCTAATTGGTGTGTAAGGGATCCCAAGCATCCAACGTGCCCGGAGTCGACGATGGATCAAGGTGCTTGCACAACAATAGCGTCCGCCGAGGTGGATAACCAAACCAATCAACCAAAGAGAACTCCAACAATTACACCACACAATGTTGAACCAAAAGAACCAAAGCTTGCAATTTTCTTCAAAGGCTTCACCCCTAGCCTTAGCTAGAGGTTTAGCCAACCATGCTACAATGGAAGACTAAATTCTCTACAAAAGAGAAAATTCTACACTACTCTACTTCTACAAAGAAAAGAAAAGAAGACTTGGATTGGATTTGAGGGATGAGAGGGATGATTTTGGATTTTGAGGGATTAGAGGGATGATTCAAATGAGGAGGAGAGGCCTCCTTTTATAGCCTTATGAGGAGCTTCCAAGCCTCCTCCCAATCCTAGGTGGCACACCAAAAGTTTCTTTAGGTTTGGGAATGGAGTTAGGCTTGGAGTGCCCAAAGCAAACTTTGCTTTTAGGTTTGGGCTTGGAGTTAGGCTTGGATGGACATGTGGCAAGAAAAGTACTCCAAGCCTAGGTGTCACTCCAAGCCTAAAGCAACTTTTCTTTTAGGTTTGGGCTTGGAGTGAGGCTTGGATGATGAGGTGGCATTCCATGCCTTACACATGTGGGGAGAGAGAGAGAGAGAGAGAGAGAGAGAGAGAGAGAGAGCTCCTCTCTTGCTTCATGTGATGGAGCTTGCTGGCATTGATGGTGCAGCCCACCTTGCTGGATGATGGTTTGGACGGTCCTGCTGGTAGGTGATGGATTGGATGGTGAGCACGTGTGGAGATGACCCACTTAATGGACGGCTGGATGTTGGTTCAGCTGCACTGATGGACGGCTGCAATCTGTTTGATGGATGGATGATGGACAGCTGGTGATGGAGAGGTGTCCAGCAGGTGGAGCTGATGGTGAGGCAGCTTGCTGCAGATGTGGTCCACCATCTGGACGGTTGAAGCTGGAAATGGAGTCCACCTTGCTGGACGTGATGGAGCTGTCTGATAGGTGGCCCACCTTCCAGCTAGACATGGGTGAAGGTTGGGTGGATGGATGCACGAGCAGAGCTGGAGAGGAGGACGTTGTTGGCCTTGGACGGCTGCTGTTGGCTGCACGTGTGGATGGGGACCACCTGATGATGATGACGTCCACTGTTGGAAATGGATGGACGGCTGATGATTGGAGGGAGTGGATGGTCCAGAAGGAGCTGTGGGGTCCACTGGACGGTGGAGTGGCCAAGATCACTGCCTCAGCTGGCACATGTGCAGCTGCTCGTGCGACTGAAGGTGATTGCTGCTGCATGGTTGAAGCCTGCTTCCACACGTGCTGGGGAATGTGGTCCACCATCTGGACAGATGGACGGCTGCTGATTGCTGCTGCACATGTGGGTCCGCTGGATGAAGGAGAGCTAGCCGCCGATGGCCTGAACTGGACGGACGTCCTGGAGCTGTCTTTGATGGACGGCAGAGATGAAGATGGTGGTTGATGGATGGTGTTGCACACGTGTGCTGAAGATGGAGGTGGTCCTGCATGATCAGCACGTGTGCTGAGTTGATGGTGGGCGTTGCTGATCATCCAGCCCTGCACGTGTGAAGAATGGTGATCCACCTGATGAACGGCTGGAGATAAAGATGGTGGCCAGCTGAGATGTTTGGACGCTGGAGCTTTGGGCTGACCGCTGATGGCTTTAGATGGTTGGTGATTGTTGGACGTGCTGCACCGTGTGGGCCCATCTTTGTTGGTGATGGTGGAGATCGAGGAAGGCTGTAGCTTGACATGTGTGCAGCTGGAAGGATGGACGTTGATGCAGCTGCAGATGCAGCTGGACTGCTGTGTGGCCCACCTTGTTGATCTGGCACTTGTGAGGCTGGTGGACGTCCATCCTTGCTGCACGCTGCACATAGTGGTGTCCACCTTGGACAGTTGCAGCTGGATGGTGATGATGGGTCCATATGTGTCTAGGATTTGATCAACGGTTAGAGAATGGACGGTCATCTGGAATGTGCAGTTGTTGTTGACCGTTGGAGCTTCTTCAATGGACAAGTCCACCATGGATGGGCGGTGATGGACGGTGAAAGTCCTGAGGCACCTTGGCTTGGTGGTCCACCTACTGTGATGGACGTGATGGACCATGGAATGATGGTGATGAGGACATCCAACCCCTGGATTTTCAAATGAACGGTTGTGATGCGGTCCACCATAGAACATGATCCATCCTTCGATCTTTACGGTCTGATTTCCTTCCAAGCTGCCCTGATGGTTGATCTTGCTTTCTTTTGGGCCTTTAATTGCCTTGATTGGCTCGGATCTTGCGCAACCTCTCCTGAACACCTGAAGACAGAAAATTCACCTAATGAGAGATAATTAACCGGAAAAACAATGATAATGCTCTTAACAACCAGGGTTAATTATACAATATTAGGTACTCATCAAGTGTAACGCCCCAGATTTTCGAGATTTATTTGAAAATTCATTTTTAATTTATTTTTTTTAATTATCGTACATTTACCGTTGATTTGCGAATAGCAGGACATCCGTAGGAGATCCGATAGGGGACCCTTTACAAAAATTGTTTAAAATGATCCCATAAACATCGTAGAAAGACCAGATTTCAAAAATCACGCACTTTTCAGATAATTACGAAAATGCCATTAGTTAAACTTAAGTTAAGATGTCATTTTTAAGTATTATAGTTTCTGACGATCACTTTCATGTAAAACCCTGGATTTAAGCTTTTGGGCACATATTAACCATACACATCAAATTTCAGCCCTTAAATCATAGTAGAAGTGATCCAATTGTCAAATCAGCCCTTAACCCTTGATTTTCATGTCCATCGAGTGAGGAAACTAGATGCTTAGTCATAGTCGAATATTTCTCTTCATATGAGTGACTTGGATCGTCTTTATCATGGACCAATAGTGTGATTTGAGTGACCCACCTTGATAAGCATCTTTCTTACGCGCGAAGTTATCCCGTTCTAGAAATTAACGAGTTACCAACTCTTCTCAAATCTGAACCTTTCAATTTACCCACTTCTCACCATCAATCGCTTCTCAAATTTGGACCACTTATTATACTCATATGACTACGAGTTTACACAAAATTTGGACCCCGATCTATAATCCTACACCGTTGAACCACAAAGCCAGCACCTTCCTTTTCCGCCAAAAATTGAAATTTCAGATCTAGGCATTTCTCACCATCAATCAACTACTAAATTTTGTACAATTGTTTGCCTATCATGACTACATATTTTTCCAAAAATTGGGCCCTGATTATCAAGCGTAGACCGTTAATTGAGATCTAGCCCATTTTAGCACCCGTTAGGCCATTTTCAAGGATCGGCCAATCTAGAATGTGGATCATCAAGAAATTTACGTATTCTGACTCTACTCTTCAAGCTTGATAAGATGAATGGATTGGAATTGATCATATATCATCCGAATATTGAGATTTGAGAAACCCACCTTAAGAAGTTGTTACACAAGACCCCGCGTGCATATCCCTCTCCATATTTCTACTACGCACCTCCAAATCCTTCTCCTAACCCTAGCCTCCATGCCCTAGAGAAAGAGAGAGACACAGAGAGAGAGAGAGAGAGAAAGAGAGAGAAGAGAAGAGAGTTCTTTCTCATATTTTTCCAGCGGCTAGGATCTTCTACAGCCCTCTTCTTCTAAGTCCATCATAAGGTGAGGATTTTCCTTCAAGCCTTTCATTAATAATATCATGATTATCATAAGTTTCTTTTGTGGCATGTGAAGTTGTTTTGCTTTGAATTACTTATCCATATAACATGCAGTTTGATGTGAAATTTGTAATAAATATCATTATATGGTGATGTGATTCCTTTTTTTTTAGATTTTTGACTAAGAAGCATGTGTATTTGTGTTATTTATTTTTGTGAAATCTATGGCCTTATTTTCTTAGTCCATGTATTACAAGTAACATTGGTTTTCATATTGTGATATGAAATATGTGTATAAGATCATCATATGGACATCCCATTATTGTATACTCTTTGTCCCTAAGTTGGTAAAATTATTCGATGTAGAGAGATGGAACCCATGAGAGGTGTCCATGATGGAAGAATATATCTTGACTTAACTGAGAGAATGAAGTGATTGTTTGTTAATGGATCCTTACATGTACATGATGCTTGATTTGATCCATTTACAGTACATGGGTATTTTAATGAATTTAGTCATGATGTACAACATTGGCTTTTTGGGACATGATGAAATCATAAAACGGGACAATGAGTGGACACTAATGGTATACAAATTCTCATGAGCCGGGGTTGGTGCTATGGACACTAATCCCGTGCTGTCGGCCTATGCTGGGTTGCTTACGACTCCCTATAGTGACCATTGAGTTTTATTTAAATTGGTTGTATGCGAAAACACTTAAATAAAGGTGAAACTAAAGTCATGCATTCACTTGGCTCCATGTGGGTGTACGAAATTGAGAATAGGCTAGAGCGTCCTACTTCTCCCGTACACTGTCACGTGTAGATTTGGGCTATGAGCGTCCCGTTTCTCACGTGGTCGGGCAAAACTATTGGCTTGTGCGTCCCAGGAACCTCTGGTGACTAGTGGCTAGCATGAAGTCGTAACAGGGAGTCTCCCACTTCATGGATTGTGATTCTAGCCAGGGTGCCTTAGCCAGAGCATGCATTCCATGCATCGCATTAACAAAGATTTTTAGTTGGTTGTTTTGATTTGATTAAATGATAATATACTGCTTGCGTTTACTCTGTACCATTATTATTATTCTTGATTGTCTTGGAGGAAATATTCCTCACTATGATAGCGTTTAACGCTATCCCAAACACAATTTAGATGATGCAGGTGAAGATCCAGGTAATGAACCCGATTTTCAAGGAAAAGAGTTCGATGGTTCGTACAATCACATGGCGGATGACGATGTTAGAGAAACTTAGTTGATGTTTTCATTTATTAAATATTTCTTTGAGTAGTTGATACATTTATGGAATTGTAATAAGTCTTCAAGAGAAGACATAGTTTTGTATTTTAATTAATCAGTATGGATATTGGTTGGTTCCTTTATTTAAACATTGATGATGACGTAGTAAGTTTGATAGAATAAGATGATAATTGTTTCCGCCATTGTGCTTGAATACTATATTTTATTATTTGACAAATTAGTTATTCCATAATTTACTTGGGAATTCGACTGTTGTGTTATACACGAAAGTCGAAAATCTCGGGACGTTACATGGAGAGAGATATCATGACTTGAATGCTAATTAAAAGAGTTTAGGATGCTTAGAAGATTAATTTTAAATAAGCAAATGATTGGAAGAATCAAGCCAATGAAGAAGAAATAGAAATCAAAAGAAACAATAATTTGAGACTGGTTTCTAGAGATTTAAGACTGGTCGATAGTCATTGTGATTGGTCAATAGAAGGCTAGAGACTGGTCAAAAATCCCTTGGAATATGTAATTTTTTTAGCATTACTTACTGGACCAAGAAGGAGCAGTTTAGATTGTTCGCAAGACAGTTGTAACTAGTCGCAGTTGAGTTGAGACAGGTCGCAAACTGACATAATTGTGAAATATCTTACACAAATTAAGGCAGTGACGGATTTTTCCTATAAAAAGGCTTCTCCTATAGCTTCTAAGGACATCCTAGGATGTAGTGGAGGCGGATAAATTCGAAGTGGAGGCGGATAAATTCGATGTGGAGGCTTCTACTTCAAGTTCTTCTTCTTCTAGTTCATGTTTTTATTTCTTTTTAAGTAGTTTTAGTTTAACCATCTCTATGGTTGGCTAAACATCTTAGTCAGGGCTAAGAGGGGAAGTTTACAGTTATTTATAATGCTTTAATCTATTTAATTCGAGTACTTTGAGTTTTAATAATTCATGATTCATAATTTTGGTTTGAATAGATTGATAGTTTTAGTTTAATCTTTCATTTTTTGGGATTGTGATTATAGGAGATATTTTTTATTTACGAAGATTGATTAATTGGGTTTAAAAGAGTTTTGAATTGTGGAATTCTCATACTCATCATGATTATGATGAATGCTTTATAATCGTACAATTTAAGTACTCTATGCTTTATCTATAAGTGATCTATGGAAGTTCATATCCTTGCTGGCTTATGATCTAGGGTTTAATTGAATCTATCTTTCGATTGGATAGGAATAGGACTCCGATTCCAATTAAGTTATCTGCTAAAATGAATAGAGTGGCATTGTGGGAGATTATAAGTGGATCTTTGAATCCCTAGTGATTAGTTTTTTGAATTCCCTCTGCAAAATTACTGCTTATGTTTCTGGAATACCATACGAATCTAAATTTAGATAGTCCGAGTTATTAATATTATGAATTGTTACTACAATCTCTAACGACGATTTTGGTCTCTATCGAATTATTACTACAGCGCAGGTCTACACTTGGAGTTAGCGAACACTTTGTGGGCCCCACCATGATCTATGTGTTTCATCCACCGTCCGTCCAATTTTCAAATCATTTTATGGCACGAGACTAAAATTGAGGTAGATCCAAATCTCAAGTGGACCACATTACTGAAAATGATATTGAATGAACACCCACCATTAAAAATGCTTGGGGGACTAAATTTTTTTAGAACATGTTGATATTGTTTTTTCCCTGTATTTAGGTTTGTATGACCTGATCAACAAGTTGGATGTCAAGTAAACGTTACCGTGGGACGTTAAATCTAAATCTCAAGTGGACCCCATTAAAGAAAGGAAGCGGGGTTGATTGAAAGCTCGTCATTAAAACTTATTGGGGCCACAAAAGTTTTGGATCATGTTGTTGTTTCATAGTACATAAATTAATAATTCGAAACGAGGAATTATAATTAACAATAAACAATTATAGAAATAAACAAAGCTAAAAGACTCTCAAATAAGATTGAATGCTCCTAGATGAAGATCAAGAAACAGAATAATGAGTTACAATCATATATCAGTGGAGGCGTGGATCAATGACGCTTTCCTAAAGATATTCACGTCCCTTTTTTAACCGATCCTAGAACAGATCTTTTGTAGTAGCGATGGCCCTTAGGATACAACCACCAGCCCGTAAGAAGTTGCCGACTTCTCCAACAAGTGGACGATGCTCTTATATTCAAAGAAAAAAAAAATGCAAAACATAACTAAAATGGGGAATTTTCCTTTTTAGGAAAAATACAGAGAGAGATCGATTTTTTCTTTTCCCCACTAGGGTTTTTTCTGTCTACTAAGATGATCCGAAAACTTACTATATATGTAAGTCATAAGGCTAACAAGACAGACACGTGGTGACATGTGGCGCTAACGTGTCTTCGAACGACTCCATTATTTATATAACAATCACCATAACGTTGCAATGATGTGCAATGTGCTAGCGCAAGAATCGATCATAAGCAGAAAAAGAAATAAAAAACAAAAAAACAAAATACATAATGTAGACAAGCTTAAGCATGGGACATGCGGCGTGGTAGGCGGGCGCATGTATGTGTGGTCCATAATATAGCATACTAAAGAGATCAACAAAAGCTATTTCAAAACACTTATAAATAAGGGAAAAAATCTTCTCATTTCCCTCCAATATGGGACTATTCCCACGAACAAAAAGTAATAGAGCCTCTTCTCCCCTTGTTCTCTTTTCTTTTTTGAAAAACTAAACACCAAACCAACACGATAATGTTGTTTTTTTCTCTTCATCCAGGTATGCATGACAGGTTGGGTGTCAAATAAACATTATAATGGGCCCTAGGATGTATTTAATGGTGGATATTCAATTACTATGTTTTCCTATGGTGGGGTCCACTTGATATTTTGATTTACAATGATAAGCCCTAAAATGACATAGAAATACGGCACGGATAAAACACATACATCATGGTGGGGCCACGTAGCACTTGAAACACAAAATCGGATTGCGAATGGAGTTACTCAAGACGCTATTATCGTCATGAGTAAACTCAATTGCGCCCACTGTGAATGTTTGTGTCTTATCTACACCGTCCATCCATTTTTCCCGCTCATATTAGCAGTTGAGCTCAAACTTGAAGCATATCCAAATCTCAAGTGGATCATACCATAGGAAACAGTGGGAATTCCACGTTGAAACCTTCGTAAGACACATAGTGATGTCTATTTGTCATCTAACCTGCTCATAAGATTACAAAGACATGGATGAAGGGAAAAAAAATGAATATCAGCTTGATCCAAAACTTACGCGACCTCCAAGAAATTTTCAATGGTATAAGTTCAATCCACACTGTTTCCTGCCGTGTGGGCCACTTGAGCTTTGGATATGCTTAATTTTTTGTCTCAAGCCCTATACGTTAAAATGGATGGACGGAGCGGATAAAATACATAAATCATGGTAGAACCCACAGAGTTTACTCAGTACGCTAAGCGTCCTGAGTAACTCAGTTGGCAACCCGCTTCCGTGAAACACATATATCATGGTGGAGCCTACGTAGCACTGAGTCACCAGCCAAACCGTGTCTACTTTCGCATGCAATCCCCTCAGCGGATTGCCTCCGACTCCTGTGCCCGGGGTTGTGTGGGGCACACAGAGATATTCGTGACAAATCCACTCCGTCCATCTGTCTTGCAGGATCACAATTGAAGAGGATTCTAAAATTCAGACATCTAAAATTCACGTGGGCCATACCACACGAAACAGTGAGGATTAAACGCCCTAGGGAGAAGACGTTTTGTATCAAGATGATATTGGTGCCAAGAGTTTATCTGAGTGGTAATAACCCTGTGAACCACTTGGATGGCATATAAACATCATGATCAGCTTCAGGACGGTATCAACGGTGGACATTTCTTTTCCCACTCTTTCCTTTTGTGTGGCCCACCTGAGTTTTGGATCTGCTTGGTTTTTGGAATCCTATCCTATTGTGTTTATTAAAAACAGATGGACGGAGTGGATTTGTCACGGACATCTCCGTGGACCCACATATCGCCCCGCACAGGAGTATCTGTGTGCCCGGGTCACACGGAATCCGCTTCCCTTCTTAGGAACCTCTCAAAGAAAGGAAGTTGGGGGAAGGAGTCTGAAACCCTAGCTTCTTCCTGCAAGAAACCCTTCTCCTTTTCTCTTGAAATCGCCATATTCTCATTCTTCAAACCCACATACGTCTCTCTTTGCACCGTCCATCTGGTGGGCCGTACCCTCGATCGGTCACAGTTCAAGACAGCACAAAGGTGCGTTTCCCCCTCTTCTCTTCTTTTTGAAAAATTAGAACGTTGGCATGTAATTCACTTACAGGGAAGTGACTTCTCACCCCAGCCCCATGAAATTCTCTAGCAGTTATGCCTGTAAGTGACTTACAGGTGGATTTCTTCGCCCAAACACCACCTGTAAGTGACTTACCTGTAACTCATTTCCCACTTACAGAACTTAAAGGCATCCAAACACTACCTGTAAGTAACTCCCAAGCGCCACTCTTGTTTTTTAGCTTTTGCAGAGGTGAAAGAGAAGAAGCAAAAAAGACATACAATGGATTTCTCTGTCTTGAGAGAGGCCATGGCCTCAAAATCCTTTGACAAGATTGCTGATATATGTGACAATCTCCTCCTCCAGGCATCTCTCTCTCTCTCTCTCTCTCTCTCTCTCGCTCTCTCTAATCTCTGCGTTTCCTTCTCTTTGATTTTCTTTTCTTTTCTTCTTCTTCTTCTTTTAATCTTTGAGAGGAAAAATAGCGTAATGCAACGGTTTTGGATTTGGAATCAGGTTGCGGCGGAGGGCGTTGTCTTCCAAGAAGAATGGCCCTACGCAATCCATCTTTTAGGTCACATCTACGATAATGACATGTAAGTCCTCGAATTTCCCTTCTTTGATTTAGGGCCTGTTTGTTTTTCCTAATTACCAGTAAATGTAAGTAAATGGGTCATTATTATGTTTTACAATTGTTTGTTTTTTTTAGCAATTACTTTCTCAAAAATTGTGAAAATTTTAATTGAATTTTATGTATTTATACATGCATGAAAATGTGAGGCCCACTGTGATGAATGTATTATATCTATGCCGTCCATCCGTTCCACAAGCTCATTTTAGTATATGCATCCAAAAATGACGCAAATCCACAACTCAAATGGACTGTAACACATGAAACAGTGGCTATAACAGACCTCAACCGTTGAAAGTTAAATCCCTTCATAGGGCCTACGCTAATGTTTATTTGTCATCGGTCCTTTTCATAAGATTATATAGACATGGATAAAGGGAAAACAAAAAAATCAGCTTGATCCAAAATTTCTGTGGCCCCCAAGCAACTATTTACGGTAAAAATTTAATTCCCACTTTTTAATCTGGTTTGGTTCACTTGAGCTTTAGATCTGCCTCATTTTTAGGTTCATGCCCTAAAATGAGTTGGCATAATGGATGGATGGCATGGATGTGATCTATACATCATGGTGGGCCCCACAGTTTCTATGCCCCAAAATTTTCCCCACCTTTGTTTTCCGCCAAAAGTTTTAACCGGTCAACGTCAGTTTTGGGATAAGTATTTAATGACTTATTAACAATGTATTTATGTTGTAAAATGGAAATCAAACAGGCCCTTAGGGTTTCTATCCCATTCTTTCGCTGTCTTCTGCCTGAGGCATTCTCTCAAGACATTTCTATTGTCCACGTGGCTTTTGCATATGATCATCATGACTGTTGATTTGGTGGGCCACCTAATTAGGGCCTATTTGGATGCTTGTAAGTTCATTAAGTTGTAAGTGACTTACAGGTTAGCCTATTTGGTTTGGATGTAAACTATAAGTCACTTACAGGTAAAGTTGGTTTTTGTGTTTGGATAACCTATAAGTTAGTTACAGGCAGTGTTTGAAGTTTCGGTATCGCTACAAGTTTCGCTAGCCGTGGATACGGAAACAATATCGATATCGCCGATAATATCGCTGATAACTGGAAATGCGGGGAAATTGGGAAAAACAGTGGAGTTTTTCAGTGAAACCTTAGGAGTGGATAAAATACACATAGTTACATATTTATGAATAAAAAAATTGCATAAAGAATGCATACATAATAGGTTTCTATTTAATAGGGCCTAAAAGCATGTGTTGCTGTAAGAAGTCAGTCCAATCATCTCATACATCCAAAATTTGAACTTCCATCCAAACATATATTAATATTTCAGAATATCGGCAATACATGAAATTTCCAAACAAATCGTTAACAATTGAAAAAGAAACTAAAGATTGTGGTCTCGTTATTGCCATGTTGCGATAATGATAATATCGTGATATTATCAATGTTATCGTCAACAAATTGAACGCTGCATACAACCACGCACCCATAAAAAATCTGAAATGGAAAATTTTTAAATATATAGATTTTTTGGCATATCGATACATTGGCGATATTATCGAAATATCGCATATACATTGACGATACAAGTGACACTTGGAATTTACACAGTAAAAAATATTGGCAATACACTGACGGGATCAATGTATTGACAATACAAACGATGCTTGGAATTTACATAATTGAAAATATTGACGATATCGATACCTTGGCAATATTTATTGATACATCACCGATATTAAGAATTTTTTATATTATCAGTGTTATCGGTATCGCTGTCAGTGTTATCGTGTCACTGAGCTAGAAATAGAGATAATATCGGGATATTTCGATAATATTGGAGATAATGCAAACACTAGTTACAGGTAAGAAGCTGTATATTCACACCAAGCAGAGCTTGGGAAGAAATCTTGGCACCAATTATGACATTTTGTTAAGCCCATCCAAATGAATATTTAAGCTGATTATTAGGCCAAACCAATCATCAAGTGGGTCATAAAAATGGGTCCAAGGATTCAAAATGCCTACAATGTAGAAATCATGGTAATGCTAAGATGCGCCAAAACAAAAAATTACGAGTCAATGGCTTGATACAAGTCATCTGCAACTCACAAGAAGAGGAGAAGCATTATAAAATAGCGCTGGATTACATAATCTAGATACTACGACTAGAATTTCATGGCTCCCCGATCCAGACTATTGACTTGGTGGGCCCCACTTTGATAGGGCCATGTGAAAGACATGTAAAAGGAGACAAGATCAATTACTTCAAGAACAAAAGGTTGCATAGGGACACATGGACAAACCAATCAATTGATTCGAACATATCCATTAAGTTCAGCCTATTAATTAACAACCAAGCAAAAATCACACCGGTCAAATAATTGTAACCATCAAGTCAATAGCCAAAAAATTGCCAGAAAATGGATAGTAAAGATTCTTCATGGAAATAATAGGTCCAATCAAGAATTCCAAACATCCATTTACATGGACTATAGTTGATTGCTTATTGTTGTAAACAACCCCTTTGACTGTATGCTCCTAAACATATCATCCATAGATTGGAAAACCAATGGCTACAAGTAAGAAAGCCAAGTTCTAGATCCACGCCGTCCATCAATTTTGCCAGCTCATTTTAGGGCTTGGGCAAAAAAATGAAGTAGATCCAAATCTCAGGTGGGCCACACTACCAGAAATAATGGTGATTGAATGCCCACCAATAAAACTTCTTTTGGGCTACAAAAGTTTTAGATCAAGCTGATATTCGTGTTAACGCTTCATCTAGGTGTGCGTGATCTTATCAACATGTTGGATAGAAAATAAACATTATGGTGGGCCCTAGGAAGTTTTAATGGTTGACGTTCAATCACCATTGTTTCTTGTGGTGTGGCCTACCTAAGATTTGGTTCAGCTTCATGTTTGTGCCCAAGCCCTAAAATGAGCTGGCAAAACTGATGGATGGCGTGGATATACCAAAAATACATTAAGGTGGGCCCCATTGTCATGGCCTCACTGAATTGGGTCCACTTCAAATAAAAGTAAAAAAAAAGAAGCTTCTAACCCTAATTCCAGAGAGGGAGAGGGGAAAAGACAGGTGCACGGTGACCCTAATTGCAGAGAGGGAGAGGGAGCTGATTGCAGAGAGAGAGAGGGAGCTGATGAGAGAGAGAGAGAGAGAGAGAGAGAGAGAGAGAGAGAGAGCTTACTGGAGCTTCAATGGCTGGAGCCTTGTTGTAATGGAGGTGCATTTCCCCCCTCTTCCCCTCTTTTTAAAAGTCAGATCATTGGCCTGTAAGTCACTTACAGGGAAGTGATTTCTCACCCCCAGCTCCTGGAAGTTTCCTGGCAGTTTTGCCTGTAAGTGACTTACAGGTGAATTTCCTCCCCCAAACACCACTTGTAAGTGACTTCCCTGTAAGCCACTTCCCATTAACCCAACTGACAGGCACCCAAACAGGCCCTTAGGTTTTCAAAGAAAGAAAACTAGTTGTAAGAGATAAGATTAGTGTGTGCCAGATTGCTGGAGGAATTTTTCCACACAAACCAGTGCCATTCACATGCAAGAACACATGCAGTAGTATAAATCCCCCCTTAATCTGCTACTGAGATAAAACCCCCCTTTTACTAGTGTCTTGTATGAAGAAAAGCTTATTCAACAACTATATTCTCATTCCAAATAATCAAAAAAGGTCTTTCTTATGTATCTCCACTATGTATAATGCCTGGAGCAATGGACATTTTTTGTTGGAGTATTTCAAGAAAAATGGG
The DNA here is from genome assembly GCA_003013855.2 of Liriodendron chinense. Lineage (NCBI taxonomy): Eukaryota > Viridiplantae > Streptophyta > Magnoliopsida > Magnoliales > Magnoliaceae > Liriodendron > Liriodendron chinense. The sequence continues at coordinate 365,304 of ML058508.1, forward strand.
AAAAAACATATAGCAAAAGGAGCCAAAAGCAAAATGTATCTTTCACTTTTCAAGTTGGATAGGGAAAAAGGTTTGTGAAGGGGTTATAAAGCTTTCCTTGAAATAGCCTTTGAAAATGCGTTACATTATTCTCTAGCCTGTAAGCACGCACGAGGCCAGCTTGGGGGAAAAATCGGTCAGAAAACCAGTGAGTCTTGATGGGATTGGTTTTTGTGAAAAATTCTGTTGTTTTAATCAATCCTTGTTAATTTCTCTCTCTCTCTCTCTCTCTCTCTCTCTCTCTCTTTTAACTGTTGGATATGGCCCACTTTCTAGGACCTATTTCATTAGGAGAGACATGTTTCCTTAAAAATCTGGGCTCATCTCAACTTCCTGTATTTGTGTCGTGGGGACCCTCTCTCTATCCATAAACAAAGGAGTGGTCCTTTAGGGTTTTAAAACAATACATCCCCCCTTCCTTGTTCTCCCTTTTTTGAAATCTTCCTCTTTTTATAATCTTCTCTTTGGGCGTACGAAACAGGTGCATTGGTAGTTTTAGTGTTGGGTTTTAGGTGGCTTGTGCAGGTTGTCGAAATTTAATGCCGCGCGATTGTATCCTAAGGATAGTGTGTTGGGAGCCTGCTGCATCATTGATTCTGCCGAGGGGTGCGAACTATCTTAAAGAGAGCGATTGTGAACATGCCTCATTTCAGCAAAAGAACATATTCGTCATCGATTAGATTGCTATATTTGCGATTGTTTCAATAGATGTGTTGTTCTCTACTTCTTGTTTTATATTGTTCAAATATATCCCGTGCCATTGTTTTTTACAAGTTTGAGATAGTAAACCCTTATGGGTTAGGAAATATATTGAACAATAATAAATCAATTTGCTCTGGGAACTTTAATGGCCAACACTTTAAGAGGTGGAAATAGAAGATGTTCTCCTACCTCATGACTCTTCGAGTGGCCTATGTTATAAATCAATCGAAACTCACTTGTCTATAAGAACTGAAACTAACTGTTGTCCATCAAAAGTGGGTTAACAAAGATTATCTTCGCAAAAATTATATTCTCAGTGCGCTGTCAAATAAGTTATATGATGTTTTTTTCTACTTCGGCACATTTGTTGATATCGGAATTGCATTGGAGAAAAAATAAAAAACCGAAGGGGTTGGCGTGAAAAACATGCAGTCAACAAATATTTCAAGTTCCGGATGGTAGATTATAAGTCAGTCGTACAATAGGTAAATGAATTTAACTTGATTGTCCATGAAATTATGTCTGAGAGAATTAAGAATGACGAGCCTTTTCAAGTGGCAACAATAATAAAAAAATGTCGCCATCTTGGAAAGGCTTTAAAAATTCCATTCGACATAACTAAGAAGGTATCGATGGAACAACTTATTGTTCTCTTACGGATCAAAGAAGAGGCTAGGCTTAAGGACTAGAATGAATATAAGGGGGGAGAAATTTCTAAAGTACATATGGTGAACAATGAAAATCATAACCCTCACCAATCATTCAAGTCTAATAATCTGAAATCGAACAAGAAAGCCTAGTTGAAAAAGGAGCCCAAATCTAAGCCTAAGGACCATAAATGTGCAATCAATACAAATCGACAGGTTGCTTTGTCTGTGGGAAGACTGGATACTTTTCGAGAGTATCATTATTGTAAGAAGAAGACCCTAACACCTCAAACAAATCAGACTAAAGAGCCTCAAATTGTGGTTGTGGTTGTGGTTATAGATACTAACATGGTTCGCGTGGAACAGTGTGATGGATGGTGGATTGACACGGGTGCTAAAAAGCGCACGTGTGTTATGATTGTCGATGGTTCAAAACCCTACGAAGAGGTCACAACCAACAAAAAGTTTTAAATGGGAAATCCTATTGCTGCGGACTTGATTGGACAAAGAAAGGTTGAAATTGTGTCCACCTTGAAAGAAAATCATCAGTCTGATCAATGTTCTTCATGTTTTTAGACATGCGTAACAACCTAGTTTCGGGTTACCTTTCGAACAATGCGGGTTGGGAATAAGTTATTGAGTCTGATTATTTTGTAGCAACAAAGACTGGTTTTTTCGTTGGAAAGGCTATGCTGATCATGATTGTTGGTTGTTTAAACTCAATATTGAACTAGATAAAGTATCTTCTTTTATGGTGTGCACTGTTTCCTTATGGCATGGTAGACTAAGACGTGAATGTAAAATCAATTAAACGTATGACAACATGTGGTGTGATTCCTAGTTTAGGAAATAATGAATTTAAAAAGCGTGAATCTTGTTTTTGATCTAAAGTAACTGAAAAGCCTTTTCTTGGTGTAGAAGGGAATTATGAGCTACTTGTGCTGATCCACTCAGACATATGCGATCTTTAAGAGACTTTTATAAGAGGAGGTGATGAATTCTTTATAAGGAATTCTGAGATACTTAGGCTGCCCCCTCATGCTGGTCGTGGACGAAGAAAACTAGGGAGCGAAGCCGGTCAGGTTCGAGTTCAGCTGGTTGGAGGTTGATGGTTTTTTGCTTAAGATCAAAGATTGGTGGGCATCGTTTGTTGTGGATGGTTTCACAGGCTTCAAGATATCCCATAAGCTGAAACTATTGAAAGAAAAAATAAGAATGTGAAAGAAAGATGAATTAGGCATAAGAGATGTAGAAACCGCATAAATCCTTCCGTCCCTTCAAGCCCTGGATGTGAAAATGGAGGAGAATGCTTTATCTTCTGACAAATTAGCTTTGCGGATTAAGCTAACTCAAGATTATGTCAGAAGGATTAAAGAGGAGAAAATCAAGTGGAGATAATGTTCAAGAAGCAATTGACTAAAGGAGGGTGATAAAAAAACAAAATACTTCCATAGCGTGGCCATTGCCCATTCAAGGATTAATAAAATCAGTAGTATTGTGGTCAAGGTGTTCCATAACGGTAACGGTGGCCGTAACGGCCACCACCGTTACCGTTACGATACGGGCCGTAACGGCCGTTACGGACCCCGTATCGGCCGATATGGCCCTTTTTTATTTTCTGAAAAAAACAGTTACATGAATGTTACGGGACCGTTACAGGACTGTTACGGGGCTGTAACGGTCCGTTACATGGCCGTAATGGTCCGTTACATGCCGTTACGGCTTGTTTTTTCTGTAACGACCATTACGACCTCATAACGCGTAACGGCCACCACCGTTGGGATACCTCGATCGTGGTGGATGGTACTCGCTTTGAAGGTAAAGAGCAACTTTCGGTTGAAATTCCACATTTCTATGAAAAACTGTTATCTGGAGAGAACTGGAGAAGACCGACATTGGGCAATCTCGTCGGTTTTTGGAGGTTGAAGCAATTTCGCCTGAGACCCCCTTCTTGGAGGAGGAAGTAAAAGCCACTGCTGATTTGTTGGGTAGTGATAAAGCGCCGGGTTTGGAAAGCTTCCTGATGGTGTTCTTTCAGATTTTTTGGGAGGTGGTCAAAAGGTACGTCATGAGCTTCATGTTGAAATTTTACGAGAGAGGTAGATTATTGTCTGACCTTAGTGCATCCTTCATAGCTTTAATTCGCAAGTCTTCCGGGGTGGATTCTTTAAAAGATTTTCGGTTGATAAGTCTTATAGGTGGGCCATATAAAATCTTGGCGAAGGTTCTGGTGACTCGCCTGAGGAAGATTATTGGAAGTGTCATTTCCACCACTCAAAGCACCTTTGTTCTGGGTTGGTAGATTTTGGAGTGTGCATTGATAGCTCACGAATGCTTAGATCCTAAGCACAGAGGAGGAGAGAAAGGTGTAGTCTGTAAACTAGACATTGAGAAAGCCTATGACCATGTTGATCGGAACTTTTTTGGTTACATGTTGTCCAGAATGGAATGTGGGTTGAAGTGGAGGAGACAGATTAGGGAATGTGTGGGGTTGGCTCGTTTCTCGATCCCTATCAATGGATCTTTGAAGGGGTTTTTCAAAAGCTCCAAGGGTCTTCGGCAGGGAGACCCTCTATCTCCTTTCCTCTTCCTTTTTGTGGCCGAGTCTCTTGGGTGTATGCTGCACAAGGGTCAAGTGGAAGGTCTCATTAGTGGCTTCAGGGTGGAAGGTATGCATTATCCCATGTCTCATTTGCAATTTGCGGATGACACCCTCCTATTTTGCGATGCTTCACCCATTATGGTGGAAAATTGAAAACTCTAGTCAAATGCTTTGACGTTGTATTAAGTCTTAGAGTTAATCTAACTACGAGTAATATTTATGGGTTGCGAATGGAGATGGAAGAAGTGGAGCGGTTGGCCGAGATCTTTGGATGTGCGGCTAGTGGTCCTTTCTGAATCTGTTGTCAGCCTACCTCTGTGTGGGTAAACTAGCATTATACTTATGGGACAAGGTGGTGGAAAGATTCAAGTGAAAGCTTGCAAGTTGGACACATGGTACCTCTCGCTTGGCGGGCGTATTACCCTCATTAAGGTAGCCTTATCTGATCTCCCTTTTTATTTTTATTTTATGTCGCTTCTCAAATGTCCATCGCAAGTTCTTTCAAGACTCGAAAAGCTTAGGTGGATTTCTTGTGGCAAGGAGGAGCTTAAGTAAAAAAGAAGTTTCACCTAGTTACATGGGATGAGGTATGCAAAACGTATGAGGGGGGAGGGTTAGGGATAAAAGATCTCAAGTCTATGAATATTACTTTGCTCGGGAAATGGATTTAAAGATTTGGTGAGGAAGAAGGGGCTCTTTGGAAAGTGATTGTCATAGATAGCGGCCTTCGGATGGCTTGTTGGTAGAAAGAGAGTCCTCACCATCGACAATCTGCGGAAGAGGGCTATATCTTACCAAACATTTGTAGTATGTGCATGCAAGATGAGGAGACCATTGATCATCTATTTTTGCATTGTTCTTTTCTCACCTCGATTTGGGTGGACATTATGAAGCACTTTCACATGGATTAGTCCTTCCCGAGGTCGGTGAGTCAATGTTTGCTCACTTGGCATCATGTGAACCTTGGAAAATCCAAGAATATGCTATGGAGAATGGTGTTGCTCACTATTTGTTGGCGGCCTGGGAAGAGATAAATGCAAGATGCTTTGATAATACCAAGAAATCGTCGGCAACACGTGTCAAAGGGCTAGAATTTTAATTATTAAATGGGCCTCTTCTGTTTCTTTCCTGAAGGATTATAATGTGGATTTTCTCAGGGTTGGGCCGCTATCTTGGCGTTCCTTTTTTCTTTTTTTGCTTTTGCGATTGCTTGTGGTTGCTTTGGCTTTTAATAATATTTCGTCATCTTTAAAAAAACTTCATTATTTTAATTGATGATTATTCTAGATATGTATATGTATATTTGCTAAAATCTAAGGATGAAACACTCTCTAAGCCAATAATTTTTAAAACTGAAGTAGAAAATCAATAAATAGAAAAATCAAAGCTCTTAGAAGCAAGGTGTTCCATAACAGTAACGGTGGCCGTAATGGGCCACCCCGTTACCGTTACGATATGGGCTGTAACGGCCATTACGACAAATTTTTTTTTTTTTTTGAAATTCTTGTTTCGGGACTGTTATGAGGCTGTTAAGGCCCTTACGGGCTGTTACAGGCATTTTTAAAAGTGAGAGAGGTGGAGAATACACCTCAAAGGATTTCAATTATTTCTGCAAATAGAACTTAGAGAGGTGGAGAATACACCTCTTAAGGATTTCGATTATTTCTGCAATTAGAAGTGAGATAGGTGTATTAATCTAATGGAATCATTGATGAGGTTACTTCTCCCCACACTCCCTAATAAAATGGGGTAGCAGAAGGGAAAAATAGGACAAATTAATCTGGGTGAATGCTATGCTGCTTAGTTTTGATCTTCCTTTTAGTCTTCGAGGAGAAGCTCTTAATTTTGCATGTTACATTCTCAATGAACTGCCTACGACTAAACTAAGACAAATCCCTTATTAATTATGGAAATGTAGAAAATCAAACATAATTATTCTAGAGTTTGGGGTTATCTTACCCATGCTAGGCTAATTGATCCTAAACGACCCAAATTAGGAGCCAGAACCAGGTGTTTACTTATATGTTATGCCTCTTCTAGTAACACATATAGATTCCTCAACATTAGGGAAAATATCATAGTCGAGTCTAGAGATGTAGAATACTTTGAAAATATCTACCCTTACAAATTAAGGAACATTAGGGAAAATATCATAGTTGAGTCTAGGGATGTAGAATTCTTTGAAAATATTTACTCTTACAAATTAAGGAACATTAGGGATCAATTCAGTGGGGTTATTCTTCTGTGAAAATAAATGTTTCCTTTTGTGAAAATAAATGAGCCTTCTAGCTCAAATCCTTTAGACTTAGATGAACTTGAGTCTAAACATGAACTTAAGAAATAGCTTTTTGAAAAGTGCTACATTATGCTCTAGCCTATATGTGCGCATGAGGCCGACCTAGGGGGAAAATCGGCCAGAAAACTAGTTAGCAAGGCATGTGCACCTCATTCTAGCAAGAAAATAGATTCTTCATTGACGCAATTACTATATTCGTGATCGCTTCTACAAGTGTGTTGTGGAATGACGAATCTGTTTTCAGGTGTGATCGCTTCTACAAGTGTGATCGCTATTATATTCGTTATCGGGACATTAAATGAGAGTTTTTCAATATAAACAAGGGGTATTTGTGGAATTTTGAAAATGTGTGCTTATAAACCAACATCTTAGATTTTAGCTGCCTCGACTAATGGCTTCAATTTTACCTGCTCATCCTGGCTCCTTTTTGTCTGCAACCTGCTCATCCTGGCTTCTTTTTTGTCTGCATGACGTTCCTATCATAGCTCATCCAACACAGGCTATATGGGGCCACAATGATGATTGTTTGCGTCAATTCATACATATGTTGCCTTGCCTCATCTCTGGATGTAAGCCCAAATGAGAGGCAAATCCAAAGTTAGAGTGGGCCATAGAAATGGGAAAAGCTTGGATGGTTCTCCAACCATTGGAATCTCTCTCTCTCTCTCTCTCTCTCTCTCTCTCTCTCTCTGCATGTGAATGTAATGCATCCTTCATTTTTTTTTTCTTTCTCCATCTTAAAAAGTCTCTCCCTGATTTCCCCCTCCAGTCATCTCTCTATGCGTGTTGCACTTGCCACTTCCCCTAATGGTCATTAAGACATTTTTATAAATAGTTGTCCGTAGTTTCTTCTTGGGAACAACTCCCTCTAACAAATAAAGAAGGCCTTTCAAAACTAGGACTATAAAATTGAATCGAGCCACGTAAGGAATCATCATCATCATTATCGTTTTTTGTAAATTTTTACTCCCAAATATGCAAATCTGTGTATTTTAGCATCTCCTAAAGTTTCACTGAAAAATTCCACCGTTTTTCACCTGTTTTCTCAATGTTTCCCTCAGTCAGCGATACATTTCCAGGCATCGGCAATAATATTGGCAATATGGATACACGTTTCTGTATCCCCAGCAAGCGATACGTGTAACAATGCTGATACTACGAACATTGATCTCAACTAATTGGGGTAGGTTAGATGAATATCATTCCGCCATTCCACTTCATCAAGGGCTTTAACTTCAGTTAGACCATAGGTCATCAAATTTTCACTTGTGAGCAAGTGGGTCCCACCTTGGATCCTCTCACACCCTTCAGTTGGAGATTTGGTTGCATCAGTTCTCCCTAGCTTTGAAAATATCATCCGGGAGTTTCAAACCAGCTTCGGTTGCTGAATCTAGAGGATCGATATAATACGACCTTAGTTGCATCAAAGTCTCCTAGGTGCCACAGAGACCGAATCATGCGTCCTCTTCCTCTTGTGTACTTTTGTCCTGAAATGCTTTCCTTTTTTTCAATATCAACTTCATGGGTTGTTTGGCTTGAATGGCCATCTCCTGCATCCCCTGCATCCTTTCATTGTCCCATTGTGGATCCTTCCTCATTGGCTTAAAGACAATCTCTTTCCCCTTGTGCCTACAGGTGTAAGTGACGGTGAACCCATGATAATTCAATATTGCATGTTCTGATTGTACAACCAAACGGATGCCCTAGCAACACAAAAAACCCGCATTGGAGTGACTTCATGCCAAACACATTTCATGTAGTGCAGGCCCAATGAATAAGTCTTTCTTTTTTTTTAATAGCGATGAGAATTTTATTAGAAGGCTGCAAAAAGCAGAAAAAAATACAAAGGCCCAGTGGGCACCAACAGCCAACTAAGGGCAAGAAAGAACCTGTTTCCAATCGGAAACCAACACCTTGACCCTTTCCGTAATATAAAGGAATTACAAAGGCCCAATGAATAAGTCACCAAATATTGCTGGCTAATCAGCACTAATTTCCTATTCAGCGATGCAACTTGTGAAGGTTCCTTTTTGTTTGAAGCTTCAATACATATGACCATTTCATGTTACATGAAATTTATCTTAGAACCATTATAAATGATGATCTTAATAGTCTTCCTTCAAAAAACACCTGTGTATGGAAAACACTGGTAGTCAGTCAATTCTTGTATGCTTGCTCATGAGCAATCAGGATGCGTTGAACCATGTGTGAGAGATAAGTTCTTTTATTTTATACCATCTGTACCTTTATCTGTCTTCCTTGTTACTCTCATTTTTTTGATTCTCATCCTCAGACTCTTTGAGAGGCATGCCACTGTAGTTGACGAATCTAGAGCATGCAAAGGAAACATGCCCCTGACGTCCACATTTAAAACATATGGCATTATTGTGCTCTCTTTTTTATGTCTCTCCCGTTCTGATGTTGCCTTGGGGCCTGGAGTCCACATGGCTTTTTCTTTCTCAACATTGGTTATCATAGAACGCGTGGTCTTCCCTCAACCTGTGGTTGCCATTTGAGGTGGTGTGGTACCAGTAATATGGGATGGCTGATATGCCTTGATGTTGCACCTGATGGCCACCTTACTTATGATATTCTTGTGCTTGTAGGAAAATGTGATAAGCCTCGTCGTAGCTTATTGGTTTCATTGTCACTATCTCCTTCTGGATCTCCAGTTTTAATCCATTGCAATATTGGACAACTTGTTGCAAAGCTGTCTCGAATGACTCATATTGAACCGTCGAATTTTAGTATTTTCTGTGTATGTTTCTTCAACATTAATGTTCTCTTGCCTTTCCAAAAAAAAAAAAAAAAAAAATAAAAAAATCATGTTCTCTAACCTTGATGAAAGGATATCTTGAAACTTGACAATTTCGTAATTTGAGTTCATGAATCATCTTTTCAACCTGGCCTTCATTTTCTCCCATGTCAAAACAGGAGGAAGTCCGATATGTCTCAATATGGCTCAGTCCTCCAATTCAATCTGGATCCCTTTAAGTTTCAAAGCTGCAAATCGTAGCTTGGCTTTGTTAGTCATCTGACACCACTTAAAATAAATTTCCGGTTATAGCCAATCATGGAAAGCATGTGGATCAAGGTTACTAGCCTAATCTTGAACTTTAACCTTAATGTGCCTTGTCAGGGTCTTCTATGTGAGGATAATCATGACGAAGGGCCATGGGTGCCCATGGTCCTTGCTTAGGGAATTGAGGCTGCTGATATCCTTCTTTGGCTCCCATACTTATATTCGTAATTGGCATCATCTTGACCCGGTGTTTGAAACTTGGGTTGCCTAGGCGAAGGAGTCCTGACTCCTGACCCACATATTCTTCATTGTTTCTGTTATGTACTCTAGTGTCAGAATTATTCCCCTTCTGTTTTCATCTAGTATTGACAATCATCCATTTATATCACTTATCTGCTTACCAAACAGTTTTTTCAGTTGTTGTATGGCTTTCATGACATCAACTTGGTTTTCACATTTCAAAAAATAAAAAAAATAAAAAAATCAATTTGGTTTTTACTGGCCATCGTAGGACCATAAGAAGTGCGGCTTCTAGTTTGCAAAAGCAATTGGTAGTTGGTGGGGCTAAAGGATTGTCTAAAGGACAATAAAGAGACAACTAAGGGCCTGTTATATGGGCAGGTTGTGGCCTGTAAATGGCCTGATTTAGGCTAGAGTCAAGGGTTGAAGTGTGTCAGAATCTGGAAATTTTCTGGGGCTGAATTTAGGACACTGGATCAAGGTCAACTGCAGGCTCTTTGTAGGATATTTGAGGATGGAATATGGGCGGGTTTATGGCCTGAAGATTTGGGTGCATAATTGGGTATTTTGGAACTGTTTACAAAATATGGTTTATAGTTCTTCTTTCTTTCTTTGGTTTTGTTATATTTATTTATTTGTATTTTTAAAGGGCTGAGCATTGGAGAAAGGAACAAGGTATGGTTGAAACTTGGATAGTAAGGTCGTTGTGGATGGGTAAGAATGATGGGGTGGCTAGGGTTTCTTGTGGGAAAAGATGATGGTTAAGGTTTTGATGGACTTCAGGTTTTTGGGGAAGAAGTGAGGATGAGGGATGAGAAAGGGAGAAAATAAACTCCTTCCTAAGGATGGAACTTGTTGATACCAAATAATGCAAACTAGGTTTACTAAGAGAAAAATAGTTAATGATTGTTGGAGAAATGTTACCACAAAAACCAGTGATATCCACAGACAAGATCCTGCAAGAACATGTGTATATATCCCACATCAATCTGCTCCTGAGATGCCCCCTGCCCGCAGGGTGCTTATTGCTCACCCGCTACCATATGGAGAAAAGATTCCTGCGACTATATTCTCATTTTTTTTGAAACGTACTATATTCTCATTCAGAATCATCTAAAAAGTTTTTTGTTTTCCCATGTACAGCCATACAGCTATATTTATAAACAGGTCTTTATAGTTTCTTATTTGGAAACAACTCACCCCCAACAATGAAGAAAGACTTTCAGAACTAGGGACTCTGTAAAATCAAAATAGCAACAAATAAGGAATGTTTTTGCATAAGCATGCTATTTTTGCATAAAAAGACTGGACATGTTTGACGAGATCCCCTCACACCCGTGGTTGGAGATTTGGTTGCATCGCCATCTTAGCAAGAGACAAGGGGATTAGATTGGGTGACCATCCAATCAGTGGCATAGAAGAAGGGATGGGTAGCTCAAAATGATCACTTTGAAAGAAAGGAAAAAAGCAAAAAGAAAAAAAAAAAGAACTCTCAACAGCTCTCAAAGTCCAATCTTTGTGATTTTTAGTCTCTAGCCCATCCGCAAGGTGGCCCCGCTCGATCAAGAATCCCAGTGACCACAAAATTTCTTCAGGTGTACAATGAGCATGGAACTACATTGAACTATGATGCAGTTCTCATAAGTACATCCTTGTTTTGTTTGGGATGTGCTAAGGGAATTCATACAAGCAGAGATTCAAGAGGCAATTCATGAGACACATGTTGGAGATCTGGCACACATCCTGTGGAGTGCTGCTGTGCTGCAAATTGCCTCTTTGATCTCTCCTCGTGAGAATTGCCTTTGCATTTGTCTAGAATATAGACAAGTTCCTGAACTTGATATGTTGCATTGCTTTCTAGGTTTTGATGGATGGTTGGATTTTCAAATAATATTTTTGTTGTTGTTGTTGTTGTTGTTGTTGTTGTTCTGGCAGTAACACTGCTCGGTTTTTGTGGAAATCCATACCTTCAGTGATTAAAGAAAACAAGCCAGAGATTGTCGCGGCTTGGAATATAGGTCAGCACCTTTGGACGCATGACTATGCAGGTGTTCATGAGGCTATTCGTGGGTTTGATTGGAGCCCAGAAGTTCAAGGGCTTGTAATGGCATTCTCAGGCAAGTCATTTTCCCCTTTTTGGTAGCTGAAAATTTCCAATGGTTTTCCTTCTTAGTGGTATGTTCTTTTTTTTCTTTGCCTGAAATATCACTTAAATTTATTGAAAGAAAGGGGAGAGAGACAAAAAGCTAAGTGGACAAGCCTACAAGGCTTTGAGAGTGATGATGGGGAATCATCTCAATGCAAGGCCGAGGCCACCCCTATTAAACTTCCATGAGGTCCCTGGAATGCCAACATATAGAACTAATCTCTACGGCCAACTTTCAATTATTCCCTGAATCATCCCATAAGTATCCTCACTTGAGGAGGCTCTATTACAGAACATTCTATTGTTTCTCTCTTTCCATACTGTCCAAAGGAGTCATAACAAGGTGCCAGATACCCCTTTTCTCTCCCCTAGTGTGGCCCTTCCATATCTCAAAGAATTCCTGAATTTGTGCTGGCAAATACCCTTTACATGAGGATTACTGGTGAGAGGTATTTAAGTAGGTCCAATTTAGACCTTTCACATAGTTTTTTTTTCCACCTCTGCTATATAATCCCTCTATTGGAAGTATAACTCTATTATCGAATTGTTGAATGAAATTATTTTTCTTTCTTTGAGAATCCTCTTGAAAGCAATGTGTTGCTTTAAAGCTTGCGTAGCCTAATTTCTTTGATCCACTTCGTATTTGAGGTTGCATAAGGTGGTGTTAGAGCAAGTTCCTTGGGAACATCTTCCTTTATCTTTTCTTATCCATCCTCCTCTCTCTTTCGGTTTTATTTCTTCCCCCCCATTCCCGTCTCAAAATCCATCCCCAAATCCCAAATCCAACAAAACTGTATGCATCTCATTCATCATCATGATGGAAGTTATGGCAGAAGTTTGACACCGGCTGCCACCCTGACGCAACCCTCCTTTTTGCCGGCTTGGCACCGGCAATGAGAGTACAAAACTGTCACAGGCGCATTCTAATAGACTGTTACATAGGTTGATAACAATCAAGCGCTATATAATAGTTTATTACGCAGTCTGATTACTATCAACGAGTTAAAACTGTATACCTCTCATTCGATCTTAAACTCCATCCCAAAACCCCAAATCCAACAAAACCCTATACTATCATTCACATATTGAAATACATCACCAAAACCCTAACCCAACAAAACCCATCTCTTCCCCCATTTCCTATTTTGTAAAACCACAGTAGCGAGCTTGTTTATAATCATGAGATGGTAGATGAGAATCTGAATAATATGTTAAGACCTTTACAATGAAGGATGAGTGTGCTAATCAAACAAATTGATGACATGAACAAGAGTTTCACAACTCAGTTGGATGCTTGAGGGGTCCAGATGACCGCGCTATTGGAGAGGTCAATATGAATTAGGGAACACCCTCCTTGGGAAAGGTGGAACTGAATATCGAGCACAATTACAGACATGAAACAAGCCTGGGAGTCCCACTATCTGGTCACATATGACAGGGTTTCAGAACACATCTTCCCCTTCAACAGGACTACACAAATTATCCCGAGGAAGGACCAAATGTTCCAATGACGGCCGAAGTCAATGAAAAGGTATTTTCGATGGTATGAAATGGATGAAACTGTCAAGCTACAATTTGCGATTGTGAAACTTAAGAGCGCGACCAAAGATTTTTGGTATGCTGTGTAGAAGATCCTTAGTGTTGTAGGACGGCCTAATCTAACATGCATGCATGAGAAAATATGTAGATTCAGCGGAATCATGTAGCAAATCAAGTAAACATCCACCTTTCATTATCATAAATTAGAAAATCACAAGGGAAACATGCAATAGACGCGCCATCATCACAAATCACGCAATACTAGGTTCAAATCATGTGTGGATTGGATCCGGTGAGGGATGGGACCTCCCGATCTTGCATGGTTATCGCCCAACAACCAAGAGGATTCCCAACAACCAAGAGGATTCACTAGTCCAAGAAATCAAGGAATTTCTGGATTAGGGAATCTCAAAATCTGAGAAAAGGGTTTCAGAATGTAATTTCTGATTTTGGGTTATGGGGAATATAAGAAAATAAGTTTGGAAGAAAGAGGAAGAAAGAGAGGATGCCTTAGAAGAAGAAAGTTTGGAAGAAGGAAGAAGAAATAAGAGAATTGGAGAGGAAGAGAGATCCACCAAGAGGGGAGAAGGAGCCACCAAAATTTTTTTTTCTTTCAATAATCAATAGCATAATCAGAAAGGTTTAGGGCAACGCCCTTATAAAATTCGGAATCAGCATAATTACCAAAATACTCCTATTAACAAAATTAAAAAAAAAAGACATTTGCACGAAAAAACGTGCGCACACTGACCCAAAACTCAAATAAGTAAAAGTGCATAAAATAAACTCAAATTTAAGATGTCCGATGGCCTCTGATGATGACACGATGAAAGTGGATCACGACAAACCAATGGTCGATCCAACGGTCCAATCATCTCCTCCAAGCAACTTACACATGCCTTCCCAAGGTGGGGTCTTCTTAAATGTCTTGAACCACATGTGTAAGGTCTTTGATGCTCCTCAAGTCGTCACGAACGATCCAGGCCCGTCATCGAGCCAAAGAGATGTAGGCGTCACTTGCCTCCTATGCTGATAAAACCCTAAAGGGCCTGATGTAACGCCCCCAAAATTCGACACTCGAGTATATAACTCAAATCTCGAAATCAAGGGTGCTATATATGAATCCTTCACAATCATAACTGAATCTTTTATCCTTTCCATTCACAAGGTACCAAATATATGGAATAAAAACAAACTAACTTTGAAAATTAAACTAAAATCAACGAGTCTATGAAATTGTTCCAAACTGTCTAAGCTAATGGCCATCTAATGGGCCTTATTACATCAATGCTTTCAAACCAAAAATTTAAATAACCAATTCAAAGAAAATATCTTCTAGAGTATTCCCTCATCTGGAACCGCTCCTTCGAAGTCTTTTAAATCATCACCTGTCACTATGGTTAATCGCATAACACTGCGTCAGCTATAAACGCCGGTGAGCATTCTCATATAGTTTAACACATGTAATTCGATATAGAAAATCACTTGCCCCTTTAAAGTACAAATCATTACAATTCCAATAATAATTTCATCAACCAAAATCTCTTAAATATGCACGTTATGCATGTTTCATTAACCCAAAACAGGTGCGTGATGCATGGGATGCAAATATGCTTCAACAATCTCAGTATGGTTATCAGTAGAACATCCAGGGCCAGTTTATAGTCGGGCCACACTGTCTCATAATTGCAGGGTTGGTCTCTTGTACACACCAGGGAACTCACCCAACCTGCTAAAATCATCTGATATCCACCGGGTACGCTAGTATGGTATCTTGCACACACCAGGGAGCTCAACCAACCCGTCCACAATCGATGGACTATCAGAAGGGTATATTGCACACACAGGGCGCTCAACCAGGGACTGTTGCACACACTTGGGCGCTCACCCAAACAATCATCAATGGGCCTATTGCACACACCAGGGTGCTCACCCTACGGTAATAACTGGAGTTCTCAAATCGTGCTATGCATGAATCAAATTAATATTCCAAATTTTTTTTCCAGGATAATTTAAAATCGGCTCACACATATGTAACTTTATTCGGTATCAGTTCACATGAAACATAATTCGTAAATAAATAGAAAATTTCATGTAATCTCAATATAAATCATACATCAAACCTGTATAAAACTAAATTGAACTTCTAAAACGAGAAATTTTAAATTATATATAAACAAAATTTAAAAAAAACTAGAACTACATGAAAAAAAAATATGAGGACTCACCGTCTTTCTTTCTTTCTTTCCTTCTTCCTTTTTTTTCTTTTTTTCTTTTCTTTCTCTTTCTCCTTCTTCTTCTTCTTCTTCTTCTCCCTGTTGCTACTGGGAGGTCGCTCCAGCAATGGGAGAAGCGAACGGCAACCGTAAACCTCCCCCCCACGTTACTCTCTCTATTGTTTCTATTTCTCTCTCTCTCTCTCTAACGTCTCTCTCTCTCTCTCTCGTTCTTCTCTTTCACGGCTCTCTCTCTCTCTCTCTCTCTCTCTCTCTCTCTCTCTCTTTCTGACGTTTCTTTTAGAGAAAACGCTGCCAAGAGCAGCTCTTATAGCTAAACATGAACACGAGATGATATACGGACGGTTGGCGGTTTTCGAATCCAAGTTGGATTCGAACTTCAATTCTTGCAAGCTAAGCCACCTGTGAAACGTTAGAAACCTAGGTGGGGCTCACGCAAACAGTCCCTTCGAATTTCGGGAACCCATGCGAAGAATCGGCTCCGATCTTGCGCGTTCTACTTCGTTTAGTTCTAGGTTTTGACAGATTTTGCGGCCCACTCTAACCACTAATCACAAAGTTGAATCCATCCCTTGGTAGACCCAAGCGAGGGCTACACAATGGACGGAATGGATATATGGATGGGGCCCACAGCGATGGACGGTGTGACCCGTCCAACGAACAGCGGACGCTGCTGTTGCAGCGTCCGGGCTGAAGAAGACGCGGTTTCTTCGGCCTCGCACGCGGTCAACGCGCGTTGACCGCGGCTAGATCGTGCACGCGGTGCACGTGTGTTCCACCGTGATGTATATGACAAATCTGCTCCGACCATCATGTAGGCCACATGATTCTAGGATATGACACAAAATTTGGTGCAGTTCCGAGTTTAGATGGCCCACTTATGGCCCGATTTCTGATTAGGGTACTTGTAGGATGATCGGAGGGCTGAAATTTGACGTGTATGGTTAGATTAGGTCTCTAAACTATTATATGAAGTTTTACATGAAATGGATCGTCAGAAACTGGTACACTTAAAATCATCTATATAGATTAAGTTAAATCAATGGTATTTTTCGTGTTTATTGCGAGTTTTGATAAACCTACCACTTCTAGACTAATCTAGGGTTTGTGTTAAGCAAATTTAATAAAGGATCCGACATGAATTCCCTACAATTTATTAATTTATAATAATCCACATAATTTATTAATTAATTAACTGATTTGTTAATTTAATTATTTTTGAAAACTTGGGGTATTACACCTGATGTCCTCATCAACTCCCCTCGGGTGAGAAGAACTCGACTCCGGCGAGATAAAACTCCTTTGCTTCTCCAAAAGGTTTGGATCAAGTCACTGTAGCTCTGCTTTCGTAAGCCATGTACACTCAAATGGTGGCCTATTCTTCCATTTAACAAGGTATCATTGGAAGCCTCCATCTCGTGTGGATATAATCTCTTCATCCACAATCCCTTCAATTTCTTCTTTTTGTTCAACTAAGGTTGGGATCAGTGTTTGCAGTATCGGTATCGCGTTACGTTTCGCACCCTTGGGATATAGATACATATCGCGTATCGCTAGGGATATATTGGTTGTATCGGGTAATGTATCGCACTTTTTGGGAAACATGGGGAAGCATTGGGAAATTGATTGAATTTTTCAATGAAACTTTGGGGATTGTTAAAATGGACCTTAATACACATTTAAATTATAATATGTAAAAAAAAAAGTCCACATAATGGAGTTCCTTTGTAAAAGGATCTTAAGCTATGCGCTGTTTAACTGAACTGATGCAACTATTGTTTAAATTGATTCCATAAGATATATAAATGAAAAAAGACATTAATGAAAACATAACCAATTCATTGACAAAGTAAAACAAGCAAGAGAGTTGAGAAATATACCTATGAATGATGCAACTGACTGCTGCCTAGACCCACACAAGCTCCAAACGCACAATCCTCTCCTCTAGATGCGGGGGTGGCCTAGGTATCCTCTAAATGCAGTTTTAACTATCCTAGTTCAACGCGATGCGAGCTACCTTATATGGCTTGGTTCTATATGGGGACTTAGCAAAATCTAGAAAATTGCTAACTAGACTCAACAAAATATGACCCATTCGCAGAGTCGTTACGTTCGATATTTTTATTTTTTATTTTTAGGGAGGAGAAACTAGAAGAAAATCGAACAAAAAATCATTTTTTTCCTAAAAAATGGGACTCTTGTGTGGCGGAACGATACCTGGACGATGTTGTCCAGGTATCGTCGATATTTGGAACCCATAAAGCAAAAAAGCACGATACATTGACGATATTATCGCACGATATCGATATATTGCACGATATTATCGATATCGGCCGATAATATTGTCGATACACAGGAACCAGTGAATTTTTTGGTGTCTCCAGGGCAGTTTCGTATCGCCAACCAGTGATATCGATACTATCGGCCGATAGTATCGATACTGCAAACATTGGTTGGGATAGGTGGAATAGGCTGGGAAGAAAACTCAGAATATGGTCATGTATGGGGAGAATAGTGTAGAGAGGGGTTTAGACAAAGGACTAGATCTTCCACATTGATTGTCGAATTGATTCCCATGTTTGGTGGAATGTCTATAATGTACGCATTGGACCTATTTTTTCGCAAGACTTTGAATGGTCCAGCACTGCGAACTTGTAATTTTCTGGCGGTGAGAAAACTGCTCTGGCCTTTTCCATACCATTACATAATCTCCCTCATGGAATTCTTATACCTTACGATGTAAGTCAGTTGAATGTTTGTAACTCTCATTGCTTACATTTATCCACTTTCTAATGTATGAATGTTAATCATGAATGTGACGGGCAAATGCATCGGCTAACTTTGACGACCTACGTGAGACATAAATAAAACTAAATGATGCTCTAGTGAAGTGATGAACTCAAAATAAACAAGCCTATGGAAAATAAACAACCATATGAAAATAAACAACCCTCTGATCTAGAGCTTGGGAAACTCTAACAAACGGACACTTCTCGCGGATGGCACATAATTTCTCATTCTTTCGTATCCCACGGACCTGCTCTAACTGATAGAGATATTTCTCATTATAAGTGTTATAAACAAGGATGATGTTCAGGTACCCCAATACTTGAGAACACACACTTTTGATACCAAGTCTTGAGCAGATCTTGGCATTGGCCATTATGTCCAAAATGTCCTCAAGATGTGGGATAGGAGCTCTAGCCATCACATCCTGCCATGACGTGAATACGCCTCAAGGTGACTTGACGCTTGACTAAAATTTTGTGGACGGCTAGAATGTGCTCACATGTGCGCCACATGCCATTGTTTTTGGAAGTAAAAAGGATGGGCACAACACAAAATATTACTCCAACTCAAACTTTCCTGAGTGAACTCTTCGCTAAGAAATTTATCAAATTGCTTTTACATCTCTTCTGCGGGGTTCGCTCGGTAAGGAGGAAAGTTGAATGTCCCACTTGGGTGGAAGTTCGCCCCATAAGTTATCCATCATTGAATCCACACTAGTCTCCCTCTCAATTTTACTCGTGTTCACTATGGTAAGAGACTTAGATTGGGATTCTCCATCATTCAAGTCACACATGACATTTGGAAGTGGTGCGGTCTCAATCTCTTCGATCTTTTCATCACTAGCACACACTCCTTCATACATACCAATGATGAGTGATGCCTCAATTTCTTCTTCTTCATCACTATCGATTTCAGGCACGTACTCTTCCACTTCATAAACGACTTGTTTAGATTCTTTCAACTGGCCATACACCAAGGTATTGTATTGATCATCTTTTCCATGGCCTCTACCACACATAAGGGTATGTTCCTCAATAGCCCTTCCCACTTGGGATTGATCATTGCTCCCATTGTCAGGGTTCTCCCTCTAAGATGCCTCTAACCGCTCTGTTCTGTTCATGATAGCGGTGATTTGGTTGTCTAACTGAGCGAATGAAATTGTTTGCTGCTTCCATTGCGGTTATCCTTTGCATCAATTGAGCGAGTTGCTTGGATAATTGCTCGTTGCTCATGGTGGGGTGAAATCCAAAACCTCTTCTGGTTCTTGTGGGTATACATAGTAAGGCTTGTCCTAAGTTCTACCTAAACTTGACTCTTTGGACCAACGACTCACAATATGAATGATGTGACTCTAATCCTATAATGATGCATGAACTGAAATACTTTCTAACCCTAAACTTGCCAAACTAGAATTTTCTAATTTAGGAAATTTTCTAAATTTGGAAACTTTCCAAAAATGGAAAAATTTCTAAAAATAGAAAATTTCGAAAATCAGACTTTTTAAGTTTGGAAAACACTAAATTTGAACACTACGACCCAAATCTGGAAACTTTTAAAAATGGAAAGTTTACAAAAATGAATACTTTCTAAATTTGAAAAATTTCTAAAACTAACCTAAAGTGAAACCCTAGGTTGATAACTTGATCTAGACACAACCATGCAAAACCCTAAGCTTTGATACCAAAAATTTGATGTAGGACAATGACCTAATCTAAACATATGCATGTGAAACATGTAAAATTCAACGGAATCATGTAGCAAATCAAGTAAACATCCACCTTTCATCATCATAAATTAGAAAATCACAAGGGAAACATGCAATAGACGGGCCATCATCACAAATCACGCAATACTAGGTTCAAATCATTCGTGGATTGGATCCGATGAGGGATGGGACCTCCCGATCTTGCATGGTTATCACCTAACAACCAAGAGGATTCACTAGTCCAAGAAATCAAGGAATTTCCGGATTAGGGAATCTCAAAATCTGAGAAAAGGGTTTTGGAATGTAATTTCAGATTTTGGGTCATGGGGAATATAAGAAAATAAGTTTGGAAGAAAGAGGAAGAAAGAGAGGATACCTTAGAAGAGGAAAGTTTAGAAGAAGGAAGAAGAAAGAAGAGAATTGGAGAGGGAGAGAGAGATCTACCAAGGGAGGAGGAGCCACCAAAGTTTTTTTTTTTTCTTTCAATAATTAATAGCATAATCAGAAACGCTCTTATAAAATTCGGAATTAGCATAATTATCAAAATAATCCTACCAACAAAATTAAAAAAAAAGACATTTGCACGAAAAAACATGCGCACACTGACTCAAAACTCAAATAAGTAAAAGTGCATAAAATAAACTCAAATCTAAGATGTCCGATGGCCTCCGATGATGGCACAATGAAAGTGGGTTACGACGAACCAACGGTCCGATCACACCATCCTTGCGATCCAACGGTCCAATCATCTCCTCCAAGCAACTTACATATGTCTTCCTAAGGTGGGGTCTTCTCAAATGTCTCGAACCACATGTGTAAGGTCTTTGATGCTCCTCAAGTTGTCACGAATGATCCAGGCTCGTCATCGAGCCAAAGAGATGCAGGCGTCACTCGCCTCCTACGTTGATAAACCCTAAAGGGTCCTGATGTCCTCGTCACTTAGTGTTGTGGTCTTCTTCTTGCGAGCAATTGGGAGGAAATAAAGGTGAGGTTGAAGTAGAGATTTTCTGCCTCTGGATTATGAGATGGCCTCATTTTAGGAACTCTCGCTCGCTAGACAATTTCGTTGGAGGAATATATACAAATTAGTGCCTCATTGTGGTCACTAAGCAACAAGGGGCATGTTTCTGCAATGGACTACGGTCTAGTGTCCAACATGAGTTGATAACTGTTACATTGAGCGGTGTTGACAAAGCTTACTAGATGGCAAGGAGAGTGCAGGAGTATAATAAAAGCATGATGATTAGATGTGGTCCTTCCGTGTCTGGGGAATATCCCAAGGCTCTTTACATTGTGCATAGCTCTACCCTTCATGTTGTCGCACCACATGCAGAGGAATCTTCAGATCGCCAATGATCTCCCAATGGGAACAGCCATAGGGCTGTGTGCACTCATGAAACAGGAGAGACATGGAAATTTCTTTTTGTTAAAGTGTGGAGGTAAATGGCATCATGTAACAATGTTCCACCAAGAACCTCAAGTACCGTGTTGAACCTCTCGAAGAAGACTAGTCACAAATGAAAAAAACAACAACATATGAGGTCACTAAGCAAGTTGAAGACAGTGGAAGATGGTGTTGAAGACATGGGCGTTTATTTCTTGCTGATGACTAAGCATATTGGAACTGTAAGTAAGGAGAAAACAACTAAGTTTTAGTCGCGTATTAGTGTCTTCTGGACCTAAGGAACATGTGAAGGAAAGCCTATGAAAGTTATCATTGACAATGACATCACACTTAACATTATTTTGAAGTAAGCAATTCATCAGTCGCAGCTGTGAGTGGAAAACTATTGAAAAGCTCATCAAGTCGCCAAGATGAGTTTGAGTGATTCATCAATGCCTATTGCCTAGTCACTTATTAGGACTATATTACGCCGAGTTGGTATGGTGTGACATTGCCTATTCACCTCCTACTTGTCACCTCCTACGCTCTTGTATGTGATGGAAATGAGATCATTTTCCACCCAATGAAGGATGATCCTCCACGAGAGCACAATGGGATGAAGACTGTTACAGTGACAACCAAGGACTCCTTGGCAAAGGTATGGTGGATGGAACTGATTGGAAGCAAGGTATTTTGTAACGGTAGTGGTGGTCATAACGACCACCACTGTTACCTTTATGATACGGGTCGTAACAGCTGTTACTATCACTTTTTTAATTGAAAAAACAAAAACTTGAAATTCTTATATCTGCACTGTAACGTTGAAAAAAATCCAAAAAACCTGTATCTGCCTCGTAACAGACCATTATGGGGCTGTTACGGCCTTTATAGGGGGTGTAACAGCCTTTATGGCACACGATGACTGGAAGAAGGTGCTGCTAGGCAGTAGAAATGAGAAACATCAAGGAGACAGGAAAGCACCACCATTTGTGAAATAGATGGGAAATTGTTGAGAAATGAATCACAAGCAGAATCAAAGGCATGCTTCAGATTTAGGATTACGCTGCCTAAGTCGACAGCGATCTATGCAAGGAGAGGAGTCATCATGAAGAGGTGCTACATGAGAAGTTCCCTACTAATGATGCAAGTTGAGGATGTGAGTGGGGGAACTGATGCAAGCATGTGGGCTCCATAGGGTCAGATTTGTGGGCCCCAAATGGTCACATGTGTGAGCTTCGCATGGTCACAAATGTGGAAAAGTAGTCCTTTCATTTTTTTCTTCTTTGAATGGCAAAAACAGTGCCTTTATGTTTAATGGTAAAGTGAGAAGTAAGTTGAGGATGTGTGACCACTTTAATGAGAAATTCCCTACTAATGATGCAAGTTGAGGATGTGTGACCACTTTTTTTCTTTGAACGGCAAAAACAGACTACTTTAATGAGAAGTTTGCTACTAATGATGCAAGTCGAGGATGTGACTGGGGGAACTGATTCAATCTTGTGGGCTCCATAGGGTCAGATTTGTGGACCCCACATTGTCACATGTGTGAGCTTCGCATGGTCACACATGTGGAAAAGTAGTCTTTCATTTTTTTTCTTTGAACAACAAAAACAGTCTTTCATTAGTTTCCCATTGTGGTGAAAAACCACTAAGGTGTGAGTGCACCACTGGCTTTAAAGGGGCATCTGTGTGGCATGGAATTCCTATAGATGGAGCAAAGTCGATGCTTGCATGGGAGATTTTTCAGTTTCAATTTTATTTTCGGAAGTTTCTTTGGGATTTTGCTGGTTATTCATTGCTGTTTATGGGCCATGTAAGTACAACCTTCGAGAGCAGTTCTGGGTGGAGTTAGATGGTATCAGGTCAAGGTGGGGGGCTCCCTGGTGCATAGGAGGTGACTTCAAAGTTGTGCGCTTCTCTCATGAAAAATCTAGGGTAGGCAACATCTCTAGAAGTATGGAAAAGTTTTTGGAGTGGGTCTCGTGGCACGAGTTGGTGGATCTTCCATTGGGAGACACTAAATTCACGTGGTTTAATGGCCAGCAAATTCCTACTAGGTCGAGGTTGGACAAGTTTCTTGTTTCGTCTGAGTGGATTGGGAGATACCCCTTGGTTTATCAGTGGGGTCTTCCTAGAGTGGTTTCGGATCATAGACCCATCATTCTTCATTCTGACGAAGAAGATTGGTGCTTGAGGCCCTTTAGATTTGAAATGACTTGGCTGGAAATCGAAGGTTTTGTCAATCTTGTTTCTGATTAGTGGTCTTCTTTTTCGGTGGAAGGTTATGCTGGTTTCAGGCTGGTAAGAAAACTCAAATTATTGAAGGATGGATTGAAAGAGTGGAAGATAGAGGTCCTAGGGAAGAGAGGAATACTTTGACAAACTCGCTGAAGAAATTCATGAGCTTGATTTAGTGGAAGAATCTTCTGGTTTGTACGAGGCCAATCGTTTAAAGAGAGTGAAGTTATCTTGAATTTATGTGGCGAAGGCTAGGGAAGAAGAGATTAGATGATGGCAAAGATCGTGCGATCTGGTTGAAGGAGGGGGATAAGAACACTCGTTACTTTCACAATTTTGCTAGTGCTAGAGCCTAGGTGAACAGAATCCTCAGTCTGCAGATCGAGGGGGAAACTATCTCCAAGAAGGAGCATATATGTGAGGTGACTATCTCCTATTATAGGAATCTTCTTTCTAGCGAAGGGTGGGTTAGACCTAGGTTGGACAATCTGTGCTTTTGATCCCTATCCACTGATGATGCGTCCGTCTTGGAAAGGCCGGTGATGGAGAGGAGGTAAAATCTGCTCTTGCTTCGATGTGTGGGAATAAGTCTCCGGGCCCATACGGTTTTCCGGTTGCGTTTTTTCAAAAGTTCTGGCATGTGATAGGGAAAGGATGTTACAGACTTCGTGGTGGAGTTTGCTAGCGGGGTCGTCTCTCCAAAAAATGAGGGCTTCGTTCATTGCTCTCATTCCTAAGGTGAAAGAGGCAGAGTAGTTGAAAGATTTCAGGCCCATAAGTCTTATTGGGGGCCCATATTAGATCTTAGCTAAAATTCTAGCTGTCTGATTTAGGGATCTCATCTCCAAAGTGATCTCGGAATCTCAGGGGGCGTTCGTCTTGGGCCGTCAAATCCTTGATACCGCCCTTTTGCTCACGAGTGTATAGACTACAGACACCGCGAAAGAAAAGGTGGGGTTGTTTGTAAGTTAGACATCGAGAAGGCTTATGATCAGGTCGAATGGGATTTCTTAGATTACATGCTTGAAAAGATGGGTTGTGGCAACAAGTGGAGAGCATGGATCAGATCATGCACTCAATCTACCTCGTTTTCTATTTTGGTGAACGGGTCGCCTAATGGATTCTTTAGTCTTCTCACGGTCTCAGGCAAGGTGATCCTCTTTCACCGTATTTGTTCATGGTGGTTATGGAGGCTCATAGTTTGATGCTTCATAAAGGTGAGGAAAACAGGGTTCTTTAAGGGCTTCCAGATTGCGGGTCTTCATAAATCCATTAGTCATCTTCAGTTTACAGACGACATGCTCCTTTTTTGCGAAGCGAATGTGGACTCAGTGCAAAATTTGTGGAAGATATTGGTTTGCTTTGAGGCGGTTTCGGGTTTGAAGATTAATGCGGCTAAATCTGAGATGTTGGGTATCCACTTGGATAGTTCGGAGCTGGTTCATATAGCAATGGCATTCGGTTGCCGGCCGAGATCTTTTCCCTCTATGTATCTTGGCTTGCCCCTTTATATTGGGAAAGCGGCTACTCACTTGTGGGACATGGTCATAGAGAAGGTTGAGCGGAAGTTAGCCTAATGGCAGTGCAAATGTTTATCGCTGGGCGGGCGGCTCACTCTTATCAAGTGTGCTTTTTCTAATATACCGGTTTATTTTATGTCCCCCTTTAGATGTCCAAGATTAGTGTCGGAAAAATTGGAAAAGCTTGGGAGAAACTTCCTTTGGAATGGGGCAAAGGAAGGAAGGAAATTTCATCTCCTAAAATGGGAAGAGGTGTGTAAACCAATGAAGGATGGGGGAGCCAGATTAAAAACTTTAGCCAATACGAATATTGCCCTTTTGGGTGAGTGGATTTGGAGATTCTGCTTGGAAGAAGATAGACTTTGGAGGAGTTTAATTGAAGCCAAGTATGGGGTTTAAGATTGTGGTTGGTATGTCAAAGCGTCTTCTTTGTACAGAACCTCGGGAGCTTGGAAAGCAATTATGGCTACGCATTAGTTGGTTAGTAAGTGATGAGGACATCAGGCCCTTTCGAGTGTACGTGCGTATGAGATGAGCGATGCCCGTATCCCTATGGCTTGATGATGGGCCTGGATCATATTTGAAGACTTGAGAAGAAATGAAGACCTTACACGTGGTTGGGACAATTGAGAAGACCATGGGAAGACATGTGTAAGAGGAACAAGGAAAACTTGGAAGCATGGTTAAAGGTCAAGAGAAATGTTGCAGAAAATCAGCATATACAAATTACTGACGCTTTTAGACTGCCGAGATTCCCGACACTTTTGGACTGTCGAGATTCCCGACGCTTCTGGGCCGTCGGCAATTTCAGTCGATTGAAGGAAGGGTTGAGTTGACCGAATAATACATTTCTTACGAAATTCGAGCAATCTGTAATCATGATCGAAGAAGGCTTCGGTCGACCGAGGAAGGCTTCAGTTGACCGAGGAAGGCTTCGGTTGACCAAACACAGGGCTCGGTCGACCAACGATCGGGCACATATTTTGTGCAAAAACTCCAATTTTTCAATTTTTTTTTTTTAGGTTTTAGGGGTACTTTTGTTATTTTTTTTTTTAAAATATGGGATTATTTTTCTTGGTGGATCTTATTTTTTATCAAAGGAAAGAAACCTTTTGGTGGTTCTTCTCTATTCTTCTTGGTGGATCTTATTCTCTCTCAAAACTCTCATTATCTTTCTGAAATCGTCTTTTCCTCTTTCTTCTTATGATTCTTCTTCTCAAGGTAATCTTCCTATATTCCTCCCTTTTCTTATAACTTCATCATATCTTCTCATTCAAACCCTAATTCTACTTTCATGAGATTTGTGTTTCCTTAATCCAGAAATTCCAAAATTTCTTGGATTAGTGAATCCATGTGGATGATTGGTTGAACCATGCAAGACTGAAGGTTCCATCTTTCGCCATATCCAATCCACGTAAGGAGTTGACATCCTTACTACGTGTTTGTAATGGATGGCCTTAATTATTAGATAGCTCTCTTATCTAATGTTTGATTTATTATGCACATGATGAATGTTTAAATCATTATTTACATGATTCCGCCTTATTTGTAGTTTCTGCATGCATCTAGGGTTAGATTAGGCTGTCCTGCGTTAGTAAGGGTATCTTCTTCAAGGTCAGAAAAGGTTCTCGCACTTATTTTTGGATTGATATTTGGTACAGGTTTTAGTTGTTGCAAGCCTTGTTCCCATCTATCTCTAGTCTTGCCTTAGATAGATATGTTCGTGTGTTAGAGTGTTATTTCGTGGTTGGGGAGTCTATCATGTGGAATCCCCCTTGTCGCATAAACCTATACAATGTTGAGATTGATGAATATGCTGAGATGTTGGCCCTTTTGCAAACAGTTAAGCTGGAACGTATGGAGGAAGACAAGGTTTGTTGGTCTTCCTCTAGATCGGGGGTTTTCTCGGTTAGAGCGTTTTATCACTTCATTTCTGCTTCACCCTCTTCTTTGGGTGGTCCTCATCCATTCCACCATTGGTTTTACGGGCGCCGCATCGTGTTGCTGCTTTTGTTTGGTTGGTAGGGAGGAAAAGAATTCTGATCATAAATAATCTCCAAATAAGATCGATGGTCCTCCCCAACTCTTGTCTCTTGTGCATGGGGGATGAGGAGACGATCAATCATCTTTTCATTCATTGCCCCTTTGCGAAGATGATTTGGGATTTCTTCCTTTCATCTTTCCAGATGGCTTGGGTCATGCCGAAGACTATTGAAGAGTTATTATGGGCATGACACAGAGGAAGAGTGTGAAAAGATCGTAGAGTGTGTTGGCGGCATCTCATTTTAGCTATCTTTTGGGTTGTGTGGGGAACCAGGAATGGGCTCTGTTTTCGAAATGCGGAAACAGGAGTGAATGTAGCTATTTTGAATGTGGTAATTCTCATAAATTGATTTTAAGTTCTAAATTGAGTGCTTCTAAATATATTGGATGGTTGTACGTGGTTTTCTATGCTGGGGCCACTATGTTGTCTACATACCATCCAACACATGCATTACATGAGCCCCACCATGATGATGGGATGCCCAAACAATTAGGCCAATATTATGTGGCCATACGATAGAAACAATGTTTTATATAGCTATGCTATGCAGCCTGTAGGCTGTAGCTTATGTTATGTAGCGTAGCTTAGTGTTAACGCCACGTAGCTCATGAAAATATAGCTTAAGTAATGTTTAGCCTATGCCACATGCTAATTTTGCATATGCTACTTGCTATGTAGCTTATGCAATAAGTTATTTTTCATTTTGTTGTTGCTGAATCTAAACAACGGGTAAACGAGGTCGGTGATTGGCCTCGAGGATGAAGGACTTTGATTCTCTGATTTGAGATCTGCAGAGTTTGAACAACGGCTAAGAAGTGGCCGGGGACCGGCCGTTAGCCCTCCAATGCCTAAGTCAATTGGATCTGGAATGATTGAATATTTCTTCTTTTTTTGTAAGTAATTGTCTCGTACCTTGGTAATGAGGAGAACGTATCCTTTTATAGAATTAGGTTGCGGATTATATCCCCTTTTTGAGGCCGTAATCTTAGGGATCTCAGATCATCGTGATCTCAGATCATCGTGATCTTTGGGCCGTTTCGTAGTTATCGGAGGCAGTTTCTGTATTCCTCGACGACTTTCCAGATCTTTCTCCTATTTTCCTGGCCGAAGCCTAAGAATACGAGATTCGTGGTTGTAAGGCTAAGGTCGTCTTAAGGTCAAGGTCGAGGAGTCTCACTTTACGTCTAGTCGGATTGTTCTGACCTATGGCCAGCTCGATGTCATGTCGGATTGTTCCGACCTACAGCCAGGTCGGGTCATATCCGACCTGAGGTCAGTTCGTAATTTACCTATAACAGAAGCCCCCCTACTCTTGAGTCTAGCTCGTCTGGCTTGGGAGTAGCTTGCTGAGGAAGACATGCTGACCTGATTGCTTTTAACTTTTAGCTGCTTTACCGCCGTCATTTTAGATGGGCAGGAAAATGGCTTTCAATGCGCCGTTTAAAAAATCGAGGCATTATCATTTGCCCGTACGGCGTGGAGGCACTTGCAGAGTCCTGATGAACGGCGTGTCGCCACGTGGTGGTACCGTGCGTTACTTTTTGTACGATCAAGTCGGAGCCTGCCGCGTGGAAGGGGTGGAGATTGATGTGGCGTTCGCATTAGATGCAAGGAAATCTCCTGAATATAAAATCTTCGGACTTAGCCTAAAATCCGAAATTTTCATTTCTTCAGTCTTCTTCCAAACCTTCCATCTCTCCGGACATCTGAACTTCGGATTTCCTCTTTTCTTCTTTGCTTTCTTAATCATCTTCCTCAAGCCGGTGTACCAGCTTTCTTGGTACGCTTTTCAATCCCTAAACAGCTCTTTACTTGCCGTTTTTGCTTTTAATTATGTCTGAATCCTCGGACTCTGATGCTATCCCCAAGGTGAGGTTCGAAGATCCTGAGTCGGACCTGCCTTCCTCGGATTCTCGAGAGATGAACTCTGGAGAGTCCAGCTCTAGGACTAGGACAACAGATCATGCTGATGACCCGGAATCAGAGCTTCCAGAACTAGTCTCTGAGAGCACAACAGCTCGTAAGGAGGTTTTTGAATTAGATAGCGTGACCTCCCAAATTACACAAGAAGAGCTCGACGTACTTAGGGAAATCTATGAAATCTCTGCTTCCATAGAGTTTAGGGTTCCTGATCGGGGTGACAAACCGAGCCGACCTCGTTAGGGAGAAGTAGTAATCTCCTAGATGCATTTAGAGGCCGGGCTACGATTACTCCTTCACCCATTCGTATGTGAGGTCGTCAGTCTATTAGGTCTGTTCGTGAGCCAGCTGCAAACTAATGCCTGGAGATGTATAGTTGGGTGCTATATTCTGTGGCAAAGGGTTGGTAACAAAGAGCTGACCTTAAATGAGTTGTTTTCGATGTATTCCTGTAAGTCCTTGGGAGGTCAGGGGGCTTTATTATTTTTCTTCGATTCCGGGCCAGGGTGGCTCGCTGGTTACCGGCTTACCATCCTCCACCAAAACTTGGAAAATGAAGTGGTTCTTCGCTTCGGGGAACTGGGAGTCTTCGTCGGACGAGCCTCAACCCTTGGAGTACAAAGTCCGAGCTGATTTCACTTTGCCAGGTCGGACAGCATTCCGACCTACCTGTCTTACTGATATTTTAGTCATCGTCCTTGGCTTTTTAAACCTTCTAATGGTTGACTCTTTTTGATTGCAGCTTCTGCGACCATCCGAGTAGCTCTCTCTGCCGCACAGGAGAGACAAATCCGAGCTGCGAGGAGCTGCTCTGTTGAAGAGAGGGATTTTCGTCACTTGATAACTCTCAACTCTGTCCGTGACTCAGGTCGGTAGTCTGAAAAGTAGCTCGCAGATGTTTCTTCGCAGTTCTATTTACTTAACTGTCTGACACATTTTTCTTGAACAGGCATGGCTCCGAAGGCAATTTTGTTCGCAAGATTCCTTCTCATGTCTTTGAATGTGGGCAGACTTCTGAGCCTTCGAGGAAGAAGGCAGCTACGTCCGAGCTTACGAGGCAACAACGACTCCCCCAGTACTTCGTATGTGGAACTGGGCAACCCGTCGATTCGAGCTCCCCGGTTAGGGTTGAGCCTCTGGCTTCCTGACCTTCGGTTGTAGAGATACCGGATACTTTTGACACGCGAACTGAGCTGGTTGCGGAGCGTCCTACAACCCGTGCCAGCTTGTCAGGGCCCCCACCTGCTTCCAAGGGCTCAAGCTTCTTCCTAGGCTGCCGCTTCCTCGAGCGAAGACCGGGTCAACATGCCTTCGATTACGGAGAAGT
This sequence comes from Liriodendron chinense, assembly GCA_003013855.2. NCBI lineage: Eukaryota > Viridiplantae > Streptophyta > Magnoliopsida > Magnoliales > Magnoliaceae > Liriodendron > Liriodendron chinense. Next base: position 395,702 of record ML058508.1, read on the forward strand.
TTCCGATCTGGATCGATGGCATTACTTCGTACGCCCGTGTGAACAGCTGCATTCCAGAAAGCCTAGCTTCACTGGTCTCCTCTGATCTCGACCAGATGATCGGAGTCGCACTAGAGGGCAATCTCAGGGTGAGTTACTCTTTATAATTTTTCACGAGTCTTTCTATGATTGTATCGCTGACAGTTTTTATGTTTCCCTCAAGGACTCGGCCTCGTTGATTATGGTCCGTCAGGCCATGGCCGAACGGACCTATCAAATGAAGGAAGCACTCACCGCGACATCTTCGTGGAAGCAGCGAGGTCAGAGCTCAAGAAGACTCAGTTCGAGCTAAAGGTCGCACAATCCGACCTGGAGGTCTCATAAGCTCAAGCTCAAGCTCAGTCCTTCGAGGATGCTCTGAAGGAAGCTACGGCCAAAGCTTAATCTGCCGAGAGCAAGGCAGAATCTCTCGAGGTCGCATTGAAGACGGCCGAGGAGGAAAAGGTGAACTTGGCTAAGCTCCTGCAAGAAGCTCAGTTGAAGCTGCAAGCTGAGCTCGAAAAGTTGAAGGCGGAGCTGGAGAAGCTGAATGCGGTTCAGGAGGGCTTGTACAACTATGGTTTCTAGGATTGCAGAGACTTGGTCCTAGAAGCATTTCCCTGACCTCGACCTTACTCCAATTGATGAGGATGAGGTTGCATGCAGGGACTGCTCCGGTTGACGTGAATGCAGCCGCGCCTTCGAATGAGGCGGCGTAGGGGCCAAAAACATAAACATTTTTGCTTCTATTTTTTTTATTTTTTTATTTTATTTACATCCTTGAGGGATTTTTGTGAATATTTTGAGCCCTTCTGAGGCGTATCATAGAAATTTCTGGGCCCTGCTGAGGCATTTTGTTTTTATCACTTATGCGTTTTATTCATGCTTCTGTGAGTTATTCATTCTATGTTTGAATGAACAATATTTGCTAAGGTAGTCGGAATGAACTCGATATCTAACTTATAGCTCGTGGCTATGTTAGTTGAAATGGCGTTGCGCCTTTCTGTTGTTCCTGTCCTTAAGCTTATGTTAAGCTTTAGGCTACTTGTAGCTATACTTGTTGTATGTAGCATGGTAAGTCCGAGCTAACGACCTTTTGACCGAGCTCGGGCTCCCTTTGCTAATGTGTGAATTTTCAACTATGGTACTCCTGGTGTTGAACTTAGTTTCGTGAACATGTTCGGCCTCATAAAGAATTCTACTTTTATTGAAAATTCATGGTGTACAAATCTTCACCTTATTTCCATGCTTGACCTGCTTATGGGTAGTAGACTTTGAGGTGCTCGGCATTCCACGAATGAGGGAGAGGCCGACCTTCCATATTTTCGAGCCAATAAGTGCCGGGGCGAAACGATCTTAGCACTTTATACGGACCTTCCCAATTAGGGCTGAAGGCTCCCGTTTTATCTTTGATTTCTTTACTAACATTTCGGAGGACAAGGTCGCCTACTCTGAATCGCCGTTTTCTTAGTCGCGAGTTGTAATATCGCTAGACTTTGTGTCGCTATGCTGTTGTTCGCACTTGAGAAGTTTCCCTTACTTCGTCAAGCAGGTTGAGATTTACTCGAAGCTGACTTTCATTCTGATCGGGCTGATGGCGACCTGTCCTGTTTGTGGGCATTCCGACCTTTACCGGAATCACGGCTTCGGCTCTGAAAGCCAAGGAAAAGGGGGTTTCCTCGGTTGTGGACCGAGCTGTGGTTCTATAAGCCCATAGTACTTCCGGGAGTTCTTCCGCCCATGCTCCTTTCTTTTCACCGAGCTTCGTCTTAAGCTGGTTCTTGATGATTTTGTTGATGGCCTGGACCTGGCCATTAGCTTAGGGGTGATGTGGAGATGAGTATACATTTTTTTATGCCCAAATTTTTGCAGAACTTCCAAAATTTTGCGTTGTTGGACTGGCGTCCATTATCAGAGATTATAGTATTCGGGATCTCAAATCTGCATATGATTGACTTCCAGATAAAATCTGTAGTTTTCTTTTCTGTGATCGTGGCAAGCGGTTCTGCCTCGGCCCACTTCGTTAAATAGTCGACGGCTGACGATCGCATATTTCATTTGTCCTTTGCCCGTTGGGAGGGGACCAATTATATCAACTCCCCATTGGGCCAACGGCCATGGTCCAGACATGGGAGTGAGCTCTTCTGGTGGCAGGAGGGGAACTGGAGCTAATTGCTGACATTTGTCGTACTTTTTGACTATTTCCCGAGCATCCTGCTGGATGGTGGGCCAATAGTATCATTGACGGATCACTTTTTGCGTGAGTGCTCTGCTTCCGGAATGATTTCCACAGTTGCTGAAATGGATTTCTTGTAGGACATAGTCGGCCTCCTCGGGTCCTACACAACTGTAGGCAAGGAAGGGAAAATCCTTTTTTGTAAAGGATTTCGTTGATCAACTGTATATCGAGCCGACCTATAACAGATCTTATGTGCTTCCTTTGTAGAAAGCGAATGATGGGATCCATCCAGCTCGGGTCGGCAGACACCAAACATACCTCACTTGACTCTTCTTGAGTTATACTTTGGTGAGGGAGGAATTCGATTGGGATCACCCTGCTGAGCTCATCATCCATTGCTGATGCTAGTTTTGCCTGTGAATTTGCATTAGTGTTTAAAGTCCTCGGGCCCTAAATGATCTCATAATAGTTAAAGCGAGATAGCAATTCTTGAGCTTTTGTTAGATATGCACTCATTTTCTTTCCCTTCGCTTGGTACTCCGTGGTCACCTGCCTAACCACCAATTGCAAATCACTGTGCACCTTTACTTTTCGGACTCCTATTGCTAAAGCAAGGCGTAGTCCGGCTAGGAGAGCTTCATATTCCGCTTCATTATTGGAGGTTGGAAGCCGAACCTTAGTCCACATTGAACCTTCACTTTGTCTGGAGAAGTTAAGATGAGGCCAGCCCCACTACCTTGCGAATTAGACGCCCCGTCAACGTATAAAGACCACGCGGACACTGATGGATCATGTTCCGAAGAGCCTGCTGATTGCTTTTCTTCAGTGGGTTGGCTCGATTTGTGACCATACCGGTCGATTGGGGGGCTGGTAAATTCGACAATGAAATCAGCTACAGTTTGACCTTTGATAGCAGTTTGAGGTTAATACTGTATGTCGAACTCGCCAAGTTCAACGGCCCATTTGACGAGACGACCTGAAACTATTGGCTTCTGCAATACTTGCCGTAGGGGTTAGTCTGTTAACACAGCTATCGGGTGTGCCTGGAAATAAGGTCTTAGTTGCCTAGCCGTCGTGATCAGTGCCAATGTTAGTTTTTCTACATTTGGGTATCGTGTCTCTGCTTCAAGCAGAGCTTTGTTGACGTAGTAAACCGGCCTCTGAGTCCCTTTGTCATTACGGATCAAAGCTGAGCTGACGACTGCTGGTGAGACTGATAAGTACAGAAGTAATTCTTCTCCTTGCATCGGCTTGGAAAGCAAAGGTGGAGATCCGAGGTAGGTTTTAAGCTCGAGGAAGGCCTGTTCACATTCTGGCGTCCAAGTCATTTCTTTGCATTTGCGGAGTTGCTTGAAGAATGGGGGACACCGATCAGTGGCCTTCGAGACAAATCTATTGAGAGCCACGATTCTCCCCGTGAGGCGTTGGACTTCTTTCACAGTAGTGGGTGAGCTCATGTCGATCAACGCTTGGATCTTCTTCGGATTAGCTTTTATCCCTCTTTGGTTTACCATGAAGCCGAGAAACTTTCCCGAGCTTACCCCAAAGGCACATTTGCCGGAATTGAGTTTCATCCGGTATTTCTTCAATATACTAAACATGGTGTAGAGGTTTTCGACGTGGTTTTCCGACTTTAGGCTCTTAACGAGCATGTCGTCCACGTAGACCTCCATGGTCTTGCCGATCTATTTGGCGAACATTTTGTTGACCAAGCGTTGATAGGTTGCCCCTGCGTTTTTAAGTCCGAAGGGCATCACCTTATAGCAGTAAAGGCCTCGGTCCATGATGAATGCTGTCTTTTACTTGTCGGGAGTATGCATCCGAATTTGGTTATATCCAGAATATGCATCCATAAAGTTGAGTAGCTCGAAACCCAACGTTGCGTCGACGAGCTGATCTATCTTGGGCAGTGGGAAGTTGTCCTCTGGACAAGCCTTGTTGAGGTCGGTGTAGTCTACACAAACTCTCCATTTGCCGTTGGCTTTTTTCACTAAGACGACGTTAGCAAGCCAATCGGGATACCGTATCTCCTTGATAAATCCTGCTTGACATAGTTTTTTGACTTCTTCTTCGATCACAGCGTACCTTTCTGCGTTGAAGGGTTGTTGTTTCTGACGAACTGGCTTGTAGGTCGGATCAACGTTTAGTTGGTGGACCATTATATCTGGGCTGATACCTGGCATATCCTGATGAGACCATGCGAATACATCTGCGTGTTCTTTCAGAAAAGTGGTTAGCCCTTTCTGCAATTCGTCGTTTAGCTGGGATCCGATTCTGACAACCCGGGTTGGGTCGTCATCTGATAATGGGACCTCAATCAGTTCCTCAACGGGTGACCCGCGCTCCCCTTTTTCTTCCCTAGGATCTAGGGGGGTTGTGCGTGATACCGCGGAAGCCAAGATTTTTCTGCGAAAGGTTAATTCATAACATTGGTGGGCCTTCCGTTGATCGCCTCTTACCACTCCAACGCCTTCGTCAGAGTCGAACTTCATAGCCAGGTGGGATATGGAGATACCGGCTTTGAGAGCTCGGAGGATGGGACGACCGATTATTGCGTTGTAGGCAGACGGGGTGTTGATGACGAGAAAATCGACCATAATCATTTTTTGGTTGTGTTCTTCCCCTGCTGTGACTGGAAGAGTAATCTCCCCTTCTAGCATGATAGTGTCCCCTGTGAATCCGGTCAAGGCTGTTTTGACCGGCCTTAACCTGGATCGGTCGATTTTCATCTTCTCGAACGCTGTGATGTACAAGATGTCCACTGAGCTACCCGTATCAACCATCATTTTGTGGAGTTTTTTGTTGGCGACCACCATTGATACCATGAGTGAATCATCGTGGGGATGGAGGACACCTCTGGCATCTTCCTCGGTGAACGTTAATGCACGAGGGGTGACTTTTGCGATTTTCGCAGGTCGGCTCTTAATGTTCACGGATAATCCTGGCTCGGATGTCCTATCTTGTCGTATATAGGCCTTTTGAGCATGGCTGGTGTCCCCAATAGTTGGCCCACCAAAGATCATGTGGATTTTCTCTACGGGATTGTTGTTGATCTGATCCTCAGTTTGGTCGTTCCGGTCTACGGCCCTCTGGTCCTCCTGACGTTGGGCGATATAATCTTTTAAGAATCCCTGCTGAATTATGGTTTCTATCTTTCGCTTCAAATCGAAACAATCTGCTACATTATGATCGTGGTCTTTATAATACAGGCAATATTTTGATTTCGATCTTCCGTCGGGATCGGTTTTTATTTTCTCCAGTTGTCCGAACATTTGCTTACCCCTTTTTGCTAGGAAGACGTGCTCGACAGTCGTATTGAGTGGCGTGTATTTTTCAAATCGAGGGGTTGAGGCTTTGACTCCTTGAGGAGCACTGTTTCGACCTGACGACCTTCGCTTTGGTTTGTGTCTTTTTGAACAGCTCTCTTCTCTATGATCTTTGCTTCTGGAAGACGACCTGTGCACATTGACTAGCTCTTCTGCGTTGATGTGTTTAGCAGCTCGATCCAGGAATTCTGCTACGGACTGAGGTGGTTCCTCTCCTACGGACCAGAGGAATTTCTTATCGCGTAATCCGCCAATCATAGTGTGGAGTAATGCGTCTTGAGAAAGGTTCTCTACTTGGACGGCCTCGGCATTGAATCATGCAAGGTAGTCCTTTAATGGTTTGTCCTCTTTCTGTTTGACCACGACGAGATGAGTTGAATGCTTTCTTGGGTCGGTGCTTCCAATGAACTGGGTAGCGAAGGCCCTACTCAGTTGGGCAAACTGAGCTGGTTGACTTCGGTTTTACATTTTGAAACCAAGTCTAGGGCCGAGCTCGTTAATGATAGGGGGAAGGCTTTGGACATGATGTGTCCATGGACTCTAGGGAGTTCCATTCGGACATTTAAATTTTCCAAATGCTCCGTTGGGTCCCCTATCCCAGTATATTGTTTGAGTTGAGAGATTTTGAACCCTTTGGGAAGTGGTTCCTTGTGTATTTCCTCAGTAAATGGCGATTCGGACAAATCAACCAATGCATCTACTGCGGTCGGTGCTCGGGTGCGTTGTGCCTTTTGGAGATCGCCCACACGTTCTCGAAGTTCTTTCAGCTCGGCTTCTAATGGATTTATGTTATCATCTATACGATCGTGATCTAGACGAGCCGATCTTTTTTCTTCGAGCTTGTGACGTAGATCGCTTGCGGGTAGACCGGCCGCATATCGAGTTCTTGCTGCCTGTTGCTCGACTGTCAACTTCGTCTTCTTCGGCACGTTCCTAATTCAGAATCGGGAGAGAGCGTTGCGGTGGGGGAGCTTGACGCAATTGCTGAGGCTCACCATCGCCTCTATAGATCGGGGATGGTTGGGCTAAGCTGGTAAGGAGAGCCTTAATATCATCAAGTTGTTGGTTGAAGTGTCCGAACCATTCGTCCACACCTCCTAGTCGTTCAGCGACACTTCCCACTTATTCTTCGAGAGCGGATAGCCTGGTTCCGCGATTGCAAGACCTCTACCGTCTGTTCTGCTGAACTAAGTGCAGGGATGAACTTCTGATTCGGAGGGCAGGCGTTTCAAGAACGGATTCATCATCGTCGGATCGCGGAGCCTCGGATGTGTAACGCCCCCAAAATTTGACACTCAAGTATATAACTCAAATCTCGAAATCAAGGGTGTTATATAAATAATGAATGAACTCATCACATTCTCAACTGATACTTTTCTCTTTTCCATTCACATGGTACCGAAAATATAGAATCAAAATAAACCAAACTTGAAATACTAAATCATAATTCCATGAGTTCACTATATTATCCCAAACTATCTAACTAATGGCCATCTAATGGGCCTTATTACATCAATACTTTCAAATTAAAATTCAAAATAAATCAATTCTAAAAAATCTTCTAGAGTATTCCCTCATCTGGAACCGCTTCCTCAAAGTCTTCTAAATCATCACCTGTCACTACGGTTAATCGCAAAACATTGCGTTAGTTATAAAAGCCGGTGAGTACTCTCATATAGTTTAGCACATGTAATTAGATATAGAAAATTCACTGGACCATTAAGTTACAAATCATTACAAATCCAATGACAATTTTATCAAACCAAAATCTCTTAAACGTGCACGTGATGCATGGTATGCAAGTATGCCTCAACAATCTCAATACAGTTATCAATAGAATATCCAGGGCCAGTTTATAGTCGGGCCTACACTGTCTCACAACTGCAGAGTTGGTCTTTTGTACACACCAGGGAACTCACCCAACCTGTCAAAATCATCTGATATCCACTGGGTACGCTAGTATGGTATCTTGCACACACCAGGGAGCTCAACCAACCCTTCCACAATCAATGGACTATCAGAAGGGTATATTGCACCCACAGGGCGCTCAACCAGGGACTGTTGCACACACTTGGGCGCTCACCCAAACAATCATCAATGGGTCTATTGCACACACCAGGGTGCTCACCCTACGGTAATTACTGGAGTTCACAAATCGTGCTATGCATGAATCAAATCAATATTCCAGACATCTTTCCAGAATAATTCTAAATCGGCTCATACACGTACAATTCAAACCAAGTATTAAAATCATATGAAAACACAATTTGTAGAGAATACAACACGGAAATCGATATAATTCTTAAATCAACCCATATAAAACAATTCGAACCTCCAAACGAAGAAATTTAAAATATAAATAAAAGAATTTAAAATTCTAAACCGAGTGAAAAATATATGAGAAGAACCCTCACCGTCTCTTCCTCTTGTCTCTTTCTTTCTTTCCTTCTTTTTCTTTCTTTTCCTTTTCTTTCTCTTTCTTCTTCTTCTTCTCTTTGCTACTGAAACGTTGTTCCAGCAACGTGAATCGGCAACAGCAACTGGAAACCCCCCTACGTTACTCTCTCCCTTGTCTCTCTCTCTCTCTCTCTCTCTCTCTCTCTCTCTCTTTCTCACTGACGTTTCTTGTAAAGAAAATGTTGCCGAGGGTCGGCTCTTATAGCCAAGCACGAGCGCATTATACGGACGCTTGAAGGTTTCCGAATCCAACTAGGATTCGAACTTCGATTCTTGCAAGCTAAGCCACAAGTGAAACGTTAGAAACCTAGGTGGGGTCCACACGACTCTTAACGGGGCAGCTCCCAGGCTACCATGCAAAGTAACGGTCTGGATCTTGGCTTATCTTGATTCGGACGGTGACTTGAGGAGGATCGGATGGACGATCGATGTGAAAAAAATTCAAGGTGACTCTATGCGTGGGGTTGGGGAACCGAATGGACGGTTTGAATTTTAGATGTGGGGCCCACAACCGGATGGCGTGGATGGTTCAGACGGACAGCGTTGTACGCTGTAGCAATGGCGGACGAAGAAGACGGCTCGCCTTCTATATACGCAGGTCAACGCGTGTTTGATCGGTCGAGTGTGCACACATTGTGCATGTGGGTCCCACCGTGATGTATATACGAAATCTACTCCGATCATCAGGTAGGGCACAAAGTTTTAGGGCATGACACCAAAAATGAGGCAGATCTGAGGTTAGGTTGGCCCACTTATGGCCCGATTTCTGATTAGGGTACTTGTAGGATGATTGGAGGGCTGAAATTCGATGTGTACGGCTAAAATATGCCCTTAAACTATTATACGAAGTTTTGTATGGAATAGACCGTCAGAAACTGGTATACTTAAGTTTAACTAATAGCAATTTCGTACTTATTGTGAATTTGTGAGTTTTTTTTTGTGAAATCTGACACTTCTACGCTGTTCTAGGGTTCATTTTGAGCAACTTTAATAAAGGGATCTTATATTAATTCCCTATGGATTATTTATTATTAATTTATCAGTATAATAATTCACGTAATTTACTAACTAATTAATTAAATTGTTATTTTAATTATTTCGAAACTTGGGTCATTACAGGATAGCCCAGCGATTGCAGGGGCTTTCCCTTTATATTTTCTTTTAGCATCCATCTGAAGTCTTTTTGATGGAGGGGATACTTTTTAGAAGCTCTTGGGTGAGAACATGACTTTCTTATTGGTTAATTTCTCACAGACGGCGCCAACTGTTGTTGTTGAATCTTAACAACAGGTAAACGGGGTCAGTGATCGGCCTCGAGGATGAAGAAGGACTTTGATTCTCTGATTTGAGATCTGCAGAGATTGAACAATGGCTAAGAGGTGGCCGGGGACCGGCCGTTAGTCGTCCGATGCCTAAGTTAGTTGGATCTTGAATGATTGAATATTTCCTCTTTTTTTTGTAAGTAATTGTCTCGTACCTTGATAATGAGGAGAACATATCCTTTTATAGACTTAGGTTGCGGGATTATTTCCCCTTTTGGAGGCCGTAATCTCAGGGATCTCAGATCACCGTGATCTTTGGGCCGTTCTGTAGTTATCGGAGGCGTTTCTGTATTCCTCGACGACTTTTCAGATCTTTCTCCTATTTTCTTGGCTGAAGCCTAAGAATACAGGATTCGTGGTTGTAAGGCTGAGGTCGTCTTAAGGTCGAGGTCGAGGAGTCTCACTTTATGTCGAGTCGAATTGTTCCGACCTGTGGCCAGTTCGATGTCATGTTGGATTGTTCCGACCTACAGCCAGGTTGGGTCATGTCCGACCTGAGTTCAGTTCGTAATTTACCTATAACACACTTCAACACTAAAATCAATTAATGTTCTCAATGATTTGTTACATCTTTAATAAAAATTAGTTAATATTTACAATGATTTTAGTAAAATAATATAATTAATATTATTAAATCAGTTAGGTTGTTCTTTCTTTACCTTTATACTTGATCTTTGCCTATTTTACCTATTATTTTATGTGTTTGGTTGCACCAAATGTCATTAAATTTTATTAAATTTCATTATTAATCAAACTAATTTGGTGCAAAATGTCATGAAATTTTATGATATTTGACGCAACCTAGTACAACCTTAATTAAAGATCTAAAAGTATCCTACGTAGCTTAAGCCTCATGCTTCAGAGGTGTGAATGCTATGCTATTCGCTATTTAAAACTGATAGAAAAAAAGGATTGTCATCCAAAAACCTCCAAATTCATGTCGTGGCCCACTTGATGGTTGGATTGGCTTGATTTTTGAGGCATCCAACTTGCATGGTGGGGTGATGCTTTTGGAGAGGTGGTATCAAGTCCGAACTCTCCAAATAATGGGACCCAATTTAGATTCTGGATCACAAAAACCATACTGTCCAAAACTCCCAATAAAGTAGAGCTGATGGTCTAACTGAACCTACAAGAGTCTCACTAATGAATGACTGGCTCTTTTTTTAACCTACATCACATAATCCATAAATTGGAGAATTGAAATGGTACATGTGGCATACATTAAACAATTTTTTATCTTATCTATGTTTACTAGAAGTCAATTTTGCATAAGCAATTCTCAATAAACAATTCAACAGAATTGTTTATGGAGATCAATTTTGTCCACACTAGAAGCAATGCCAAACATGCCCTAGACTACCTGTAAAGATTACTCATGAGAGGAATTTAAGTAGGGGCATTTTTGACCTTTCACATAGTTTTACGATTCCCTTTGTTCTCTCTTATGCTATATAAGCCTTATTGGGCATGTAACTTCGTTATTGAATGTTTTAAATGAATTTTTTTTTCTCTTCTTCGAAGAATCCTCTCTTGAAAGCATGAGTTGCTTGAAAACATGTGTTACAATTATTTTTCTCTCTAAAAAGAAAAAGCATGTGTTGCTTGAAGGCTTTTGTAGCCTAATTTCTTTGATCTACTTTGCATCTCAGCCTTCATAACCATGATCAATGTTGTCAAATCACATGTGATTGTGTGCGACCGCATATGCTTGTGCGCATATGCGATCGCACAATCGTGTATGCAACGACATTTTTTTGTGAAAAATTTAAAAAAGAAAAATTATGGAAAATAAAAAAAATGTAAAAAAATATAAGAAATTAGGGGAAACTTCCCTAAAATAATAGATTTTTTACATATTTGCTTGGCGATGGCTGCAATGAAACTGGCTTGGCGAAAAAAAAGTTCTCGTGTAAACAGAGTTGTAAGTAAATGATGGTAGAGGCGTAATCAGCTTGGAGCACTGAGAGACATAAAAGGAAGTTTCTGATGGTAATAACATCCACCGTGATGGTTCCAAGGGGTAAGGAAAGAGAGAGGCAATATGACGGATACAAAGGCTTAGGGAAGAAGATCAGAACCCAAATCGAAGAATGCAATGGCATCTCGAGGTTTAAAGGAGCATCCAACATTGTTTGTTTTAGGTTTCGTAGATGTGTGGATGCTGATTAATTTTGAAAAGTGTTTTTTGGGAGGGATGGAACAGTTATGGAGGTAGTCATTCCAAGAGAGTGGAACTCATTTGATCACCGTGGTTTTGCATCTGTTTGTGTGAGTGGGGAGCAAGAGGTAGACCATGCCGTGAAGCTTTTAAATGGTGAAAGATACGTAGGGCAATGGTTAAGGGTACAAAGAGCCAGATTCGGTCCAGAAAGGAGGAATAGGGAAGGGGGGAGGCGAATGAATCCACATACCATGCATTCATAAGACACGAATCACTATGACAGACAAAGAGAAGTCCCATCTATGAAATGCAAGGCGGCTTCAGTTCCTGCTGGCTTTGTAGGGAGAAAATATTATACAAGGAGGTGGTATAGCACCAAAGAAGGCCTCTCAGGGCCAAAATGAAATGGGGATTTGGAAGGTGGAAGTGGAGAATGGTATGGAGGTTAGAATTAACGAGAAGGTCCTACAGGAATCCTTGAAGTCTTTTGAATTATGTTTCGTAGCCGCAGTGAGGTCAGGAACGTTGGAAGAGGAGGTCGGAGAATGGCTACTGCATAAATGTGGCATCGATGTAGAAGATATGGTAGTGAAATTGCTGAAGATCGATGCAGTGTACATCTCTCTGTGTTCGCAACAAGAAGCGGAGAGTTTTTTCTCCACATGTAATCTGCATCGGGATGATATGGTTCGGGCCATCCAACGTTGGGAAGACTGGTTTGAATTTGGATGGGAAGAGAAATGGATCCAAATAGGGGACCTCCAGTTAGAGTTCTTAACTGCGGTTCTCTCCGAAATGGGAAGCTGTGTGGGGTTTGTGTTGGAGGTCGACTCTTGATTGATTGAATGCGAGAACCTTCGTTGTGCGAGGATCCTTCTTGGGAAACATAAAAAAACAAGAGGTTCCAAAAAAAATCCTCATAAAGGTTGGTAAAATGGCTTTTCACGTGAACATCCTGCCGGAGAAGGAGAGGAGGGGTTGTAAAAAACTTTCAATAGTGCGATAATGGCGGTTACAGCCGGAGTCAAAGATGGAGTACCCAGTGTATGCTCCTGCAGAACACATGATTTTTTGATGGATGCGTGTCAGCTGGAGAATAGGCGGGCATAGGAAGTTGGAGGGGAGAAGCTTCTCCTCTTGACAGATGGCAGAAGAGAGGACGATGTTAGAAGGCATTTATGATACAGTCAGCCGAAGCGACACTACTTTCAATATCCTTTCGACACATGGCATAGAAGTTAATGCAGAGGGTGAAAAGTCTATATCGGGTTTCAATTATGTGGGGATAGGTATCGGGTTTTAATGAAGTGGGGGTAGGTATAACTGCAAGGTTATCTTATGAACCCAATTTCGATGAGCTTGTGAGGTGTGTGGAAGACGCCATGTTTCTCGCACATGTGGCCGTTTTTGTCCATGTGGTAGCTCACTCGAGTTATCGTTCATGTGTGGAGACTTATAACACCGAAGACAGGCACTACATTTCTCCTCTCAACACAAAAGCCATAGGCAAAATAGCAGCGGATGGGCGTTACTGGTTGCAGAAAGACCGAAAATATTCCTTCCGTAACGCGGACTTCGTCGACAATGATGTCAACATAGAAGAAGAAGAGATATCAGAGGAACTAGTGCAGGTTTAAGCGAAACAGCTTTGGCATTCTTCAAGTCAGATCATAGTAGGTGGGGACCGATAGTAAAAAACGCAGATGTTTTAATGGGAAGGCTCAGCATAGGGTTTCAGAATCCAAAATGCTTGGCCGTTGGCAGAGGTAAGCCCTATAGAAGTGACCCGGGGATTATGGGGTTGGGGGCTTCAGGGAGTTTGTTTGGGAAGAGCAAGGTGTCAGGGATGCGTAAAAGGAAGAAACTGATGATGGCCCAAGGTATGAGACACATAAAAGGGGTGCCTAAAGAAATTGCAAGATTAGCAGGGGTAAATTTTGGCGACAAACCGGAGGATTATGTTAGTCTGTTTTGTTTGTGGAAGAAAAGGGCAGATTGAATATGGACCAGAACCAGGAAACTGTGAGGGATGATCAGAGTAACGAAGAGTCTGGGAAGGGAGCTAGAATATCCTAATTGGGTGTCACAGCTAGAGAACCAAATTAATGAGTGGAAAAAGGAGGTATTGAAAAGTAGAGAAGCGGAGTCGGATAGTTTACTGCATGCTTGGAGGTAGAGGGCTTCTTAGCGTTGATTCAAGAATGGAGGGGTTCCTTTTCAGTTTGAAGGTGGTGCAGGGAATAGATTGTTTAATAAATTAAAATTGCTAAAGAACGAAATTAATGTGTGGATAAAGGAGGTATTGAAAAGTAGAGAAGTGGAGTCGGATAGTTTACTGCATGATTGGAGGTAGAGGGCTTCTTAGCGTTTATTCAGGAATGAAGGGGTCCCTGTTCAGTCTGCCAGATTCTTGATTTTGATAAATGGTTCTCCGAATGGATTTTTTTCCATTGTCTTGAGGATTGAGACAAGGGGATCCACTATCACCATATTTATTTGTGGTGGTGATGGAAGAAATGAGCAGAATGATTGGGAAAGGTTCAGAGGTGGGGCTTTTGAGAGGATTCTGCATAGACAATTCAGAATTCCATATTTCCTATCTTCAGTACATGGATGATACTCTCTTGTTATACAAGACAGATGAAACAATGGTGGATATAACCTTCGAATGATTATAATGTGCTTTGAAGTGGTCTCAGGGTTGACTTATTAAGAGAGGAGTCTTTAGTCTTTTTGCGAATATATTTGGGTGTAGGGAAGGCTCTTTCCCATCTCTACATATCTGGGCCTTCCTCTATGCTTAGGTAAACCGACAAAACATCTTTGGGATTAGGTGGTGGAAAGATTTCATAAAAAAATTATTTGAATGGAGTAGACATTTATCGCCCGAGGGGGGAGGGGGGGGGGGATGGTCGACATGGGATTCGTCGTTATATAGGGCATCTTTTATCTGGAAATCTGTCGCTTCTGTAAAAGGTAGGGTATGGGAAGGGGTAGGTCTTTTGTTAGGAAATGGCAAAAAAATATTAGGTTTTGGGAAGCTGAGTGAGCTTTTCCCTCGGTTAGTTAGGATTTCAGTTGAGTCAAATGTATGGGTGGCAAACTGTTTTTCTATTTGAGGCGAGGAAGTTATTTGGTCCTCGTCGTGTAGGAGAAGCTTGGATGATGCCAAGGTTGAGGAGTTTATAAATTTGCAAAATGTTTATTTTTTTTTTTCAAAATTCAGCCGATGTTAGAGGAGTCGGATGGATTGATGTGGAAGAAAGAAAGATCCGGGAAATTCTCGGTGAGTTCTTTCTTCAGGATGATTAGTGAAGCATCAAGTATCAGTCTTTGCATGAACATGGTTATGTGTTTCTAATATTTATACATCACAATCAAGCATCAGAACTAGAAATCAGAAGAAAGGCATAAATACCACTTTTGTTTTTTTGTCGATTTTTTGAAAAAACGGCCCTCAAAGCTTTTATTCGTCCAAATCGCTTTAATCTATTGTTTTAATCCTAAGTGGTCGAAATTTGCAATAGAATAATTTAGGGAAGTTTTTAGAATGAGAAAAGTGGAAAATGAATTTAAATAGAAAAAGTGGCCATTTTTTCAACCATTACGGGGTAACAATCATTTTGCCCCATAACGGTTGATATGGTCCCCAAAAACCAACTTTCCCGTTTCACCTCCATATTGCGTAACAGTCACAAGCGTTACCTATACGTATCGGGCTTTACGGTTGTATCGTAACGGATACAGAACACATTAGGAATAAACGATGTTTCAGGATTCGATCAGGTTTGGTCTTCGAGGTTTGCAATAGGGCTAAATGCAATGTTTTTGAATGGGCCTCCGTCTCCAAGACATTTGATCTTTTTTCGGATTGCCGGCTTGAGTTGTAATTTGTTTTCTTATGTACATTTGTATAGTTGGTTTCGGCCGTTTTCCTATATATATATATATTAAGTATCAATTCTTAAAAAAAAAAAAAAAACTAATTTTACATATTTAAAATTCGTTTGAGAGAAATAAAATCAATTAAACAATGAATGAAGTACATCAACATTCAACAATATAGTTAACAAAACAATCAATAAGCTATTTATTATACAAATACAATTTACAAGTTACAACTTATTGTTTATACACTACCTACAAAATAATACTAATAATCTAATTGTCTAATACTATATACATTGATCTAGTTGCCATTGTGGCATTTGATCATCACCATCGTCATCATCGTCGTCGTCATTAGAGTCATCTCCTTCCACGTATACTTCATCCTCTTCTGTTTCTTCATCATCTACACGTATTAGTTGTTCAGCAACATCCAATTGTTGATCTTTAACTTGATCATCTCCTTTTTCTATCTCCTCAATCTCTTCCACCGGCTGACTACTACCGCTTGCCCCCCCTCCTTTGCCTTTGAGCGGAAGTACCTTCTTGGGTCCATGTTAGCTCCTCGCTAGCAAAGACCGAGTCCTTCGTCTCTACAAGCCACTTATTATCTATATCTAGCTCATCTAAACAGATAGGTTAATAGAAACCAGGCTTTTCTTGCCTAACTGGGAATCGTTCTTGCAACTTCTGGTTGTATTGGACGAAGAATAAGTTGTTAAGCTTCTTTGTTCAAGATGATTCATTTTTTCGGTGTAAATTTGCATGAAAGAAAGTGCATTAGCTTCTTAGACATGGACTTAGTTATAACTTTTTTTTTGAGAGGTAATAAAAAATTTATTAAAAGGCTCGCAAAAAAGGGGAGGAAGGAATACAACCGAAATGAAAAATTAAAGAGATCTAGATGACATGTAAGCCAAAGCGGCCTTAACATACACAAACCAACCCGATATCAAATTCCCCACGTTAGCGATGGCCATAGATTCAGTCTCTACTATATTCCTAAAGCGTCGATTATTCCTTGCCTTCTAAATAACCCAAAATACTACCATAATTAGCAAGCTCCAACCAGCTTTTTCAAATTTGCTCGTCCCACCTCCATGCCATGCCCAAAGCAGCTCCTCCACAGATTTCGGTATAACCCAACTGGTGTGCATCGAATTGAGGAAGTGCGACCAAATATTGGTGGCGAACTGACAATGAATGAATAGATGATTGATAGATTCCTCATTTGCCATACACATAAGGCAAATGTTGGGGAGGCTCATCACTCATGAGGATTCTTTTCTTGCTGACTAACCAAACAAAGGCCGTGACGGGAGCAATAGCCTCGTAGAACCAATGATGGAAGGGATGAGGAGGATCCAAGAGCTGAGGCGTCGTGGAAATGAGACTAACAAACGATTTGACTGAGAATTTGCAGGAGGGACCACAAGATCATATCTTCCTCATGAACCATCGGCATGCAATTTTTGAGAAGATCTAGAAGGCCGTCCAAATCTGAAATTTCCGCATCTAATAGGTTCCTTCGATAGGGAGGAAGCCACACCACATTCTCACCCACCATTGAAAAGTAGTCTGCCATGCGAATGAAACGATCAGGCTCAAGATGGGTTAACCTTGGATATAAATCTTGAAGAGTAGTGTTACCACACCAAACGTTGATCCAAAAGCAGATCCGGTTTCTATTTCCAAGCTGAGAAGCAAGGCCTTTAAAACTAGATGTTGAGTACCTGCAATCGCTTTCCACATAGAAGAAGCTCTATACATGGATGAATTCCTCACAAACCAACCACTGTCCTGGGTGTTGTATTTAGCCACTATCATATTTCTCCACATGGTACCCTCTTCAGTGCTAAATCTCCACATCCACTTCCGAAGTAAAGCTATATTTATAGTCGCTATCAGTCAAGGTATTCCATAACGGTAACGGTGGCCATAACAGCCACCACCGTAACCTTTACAATATGGGTTGTAACAGTTGTTATGACCCCCATAACAGCAGTTACGGTCTCTCTTTTTTTTTTTTTTTATTGAAAGAAAAAACCCAAAAACCCTGTATCTACCCCATAACGTTGAAAAAAATATGAAAAACTTGTATTTGCGCCGTAACAGACCGTTACAGGGCTATTACGGCTTTTATAGGGGGCGTAACGGGCTGTTTACAACAGTTATAGGTCATTTTTTTCCACAACGGATGTTACGACCCCAATAACGTGTAATGATTGCCACCGTTACCTTTACGTAACAGGCCTTTACGGCCCCATAACGGCCTTTACGACACACCATGCTATTGGTCTAATGCTTGCTCGTCCTTTAACCAGTTTGCAAACCTCTTCCCATCGAAGAAGATTAAATTTTCTTCTGTTTGACGCCCCCTCCACAGAAAGTTTTGTTTGAGTTTCTCAAGTCTGGCAATCATTAACTGAGGACATTTGAAGAGGGATAAGAAATAGATAGGCATATTGGAAAAAGGCAGTCTTAATGAGGGTGAGGTGACCTCCCATTGACATGTGTCGGCATTTCCAAGACATCAACTTTCTCTTAATCCTTTCAATCACCCTATTCCAAAGGCTTTTCGTCGATTTCTTGATGCATAGGGGTAGCCCAAGATACGTTGAACGAAAAGATCCAAATTTGCATTAAAAAATGCTAGCAAGGTAATGGAGGTCAACCTTTTCCATATGAACCCCCCAACATTTCCGATTTGGCTGTGTTGATGTTCAAGCCTGACATCACTTTGAAGCAAACTAGTATCTTTCTAAGGTTATCTACCGATTCTGCCTCCACCTCGCAGAAGAGTGTATCATCCGCGTACTGAAGATGAGTAATGGTAGTACCGTGGCTTGGAATCTTGAATCCTCTGAAAAGGCCATTCTCCTGCCCCTTCCTAAGCATCATGCTAAGAGCTTCGCTAACCGCCACGAACAAGGGGACAGAGGGTCTCCTTGCCTTAGACCTCTAGAAGATTTGAAGAAGCCTTGAGGAGATCCATTTGCCATGATTGAAAAGAAGGCCGAATTGACGTTGGCTCTAATCCAGTTCCTCCACCTATGGCCACAAACCCATCTTGAGAAGCATATAATTTAGGAAATCCCATTCAATGTGATTGAAGGCCTTCTCAATGTCCAGTTTGCAAACTATGCCACTTTCCTTGTTTCTATATCTGGAGTTGATACATTCATGAGCAACAACATCAAGAATCTGTTTGCCTCTGATGAATGCAACGTGGTAATCCAAAATGTTGTATAACCAGGGTGCGTTTGTGAGAAGCAACAAATTTTTTATGGCGCTCTTGTTGCTTATGAATGTGTCGACTCCAAATATAGAGACAAGGAGCGTGGCATAGTTTGCAAACTGGACATAGAGAGTGTAACTGCTTAACTATAACATTTTCCAAACTTACTGCCTCGAACGTGCTCTAGTTGCGCTTGCAATCACTAATAAAACACGTGAGTCCAAGAATCCTAATGGCCAGCTTCTTTAGAGGTAGATCCTTCCTGTTTGGGTCCACTCCATAGGTAGCTCATCAGTTAGCTGAGAAAAACAGTTTAAGTAGGTTAGACTTTGTAGATTCGATTGTAAAAAACTATTTGTAAGAGACTAAGACATTCATACTTGGCAATTTCATTGTCCTATGCCTGTTGACTATATCTCTTGAGAATATGCTCTCATTCTTCATATAGAAGTCTAGTAGAGTTGAGATCCTGTCCTATTCTTCTTCATTTGAAACCATTCTTTCTAATACATCAAGAAATCCATATACGTCGTTTTTGCTTCTATCGGATCGGGGGAAGCAAATAAACAGGCCGGATTAATGTAGGCAGCCGAATACAATGGAGATGACGTTTGGCTGCCCTATCTTCTATTTATACTATCTAAAATTAGCCTGTAATCACGCTCTCTATAGTTAAAATGGTTTATGATTTTATTTCTTGACCTCTCCATTGCATCAATATATATATATATATATATATATATATATATATATATATATATATAATCAATGGTGGCTTCTCATCTCCGTCCACTAACCGCAACACAGTGATTAAGGTTCAGACGCCTTTAGCGTAGTGCCTTTATCACTCGTGTCCAAAATTTTTGCGAAAGGATGGTTGTTGGATTGCATTCTCTTCAGTCTTTTTTGACCAAGGCCAATTTGTCCAATCGGCTAACACTACAAACCCTTTTGAGTTCTCATTTTTTTTAATGCAATCTTTGTAGCCGTAGCCTTAAGAAGGCTGTAGTGAAATGGGTGACAACCGGATGTAGCAAGTTACAATCAATGTGTTTTCTTATTTGATGGAGAAAAATGGCGTGTTTTTACATAAAGACCATGATTCTTCTAGCCCTTGTAATCACTTTTAAGTATAACCTACCTATGTCCTCTAGTATAAGATTAACATAATGGGCCGTGCATGGGGTAAAAAGTAAACGGCGTCTCGTCTCCTTAAGAAGACTGACAACTACATATGAGGCCACATTGTCCGTGATTACCTAGACAACGTATTCCTCTCATACTTCCTCAACTACACTATCTAGTAATTTAAATAAATAATCTGTCGTATCTGTCCTCTATCATAAGATTAGCACAATGGGCAACACAAGGGGTCCAAAATAAATGGTGCCTCTTCTCCATAAGAAGACCACTGACGACTACATATGAGGCTGCGTTGTCTGTGATTACCTGGACAACGTATTCTTCTCCTACTTCCTCAACTACACTATCTAGTAATTTAAACAAATAATCCGCCGTATGAGGATGGCCCGATACAATCCACATCAAGAATATTGTCCTAACTGGATAATGCGCTAGAAAGTTTATTATAGTCCTGAGCAGATTTATCAATCCATTCGTTGGCCATGAGTGTTTAGCAATAGGTTTTCCACGATTCCTTATATTTAGTTATGAAATTTCCTGTATAATCGACCTCAACTTAAGGCATGCCTCCCTCACTATGTGATATGATGGAGGTTTAAGCCTAGGTCCAAATTGAGATATTGCCTCAACCGTAACGTTAAAGCTTTTCAACTTAATAGTGTTGAAAGCAATACTGGCTTGGTATAACCACTTAGTGATATATTGAATCGTAGTTTCTTATTTTTTCCTTTGTATCTTTTTTCTCATGTGGTTTGAGCGGGCCCTTTGCTCCGACTCCTTCGGTTGACAACATCCTCAAGGTGTGGTCTACACCATCTATCCATGGGCCCATGCCCTCGAGCTTTTTTCGAAGCTTGTGGTCTTGACTAGCCTATCGACGTGGAAGGTAGTGCTCGTTTCATACACAAACTACATCTATATTCTCATATGCTTCTTGTTCCATAAATTCCTCTCGACGTGGGGGTAGGGCTTGTTTCAAACACAAACTACATCTATATTCTCATATGCTTCTTGTTCCATAAATTCCTCTCGATGTGGGGGGTAGGGCTCATTTCATCGACTTCATGATTTTCCTTTGGATTTCTGGAGTAATATTGGGACGTTCTTGCATTTTATCCTGATGTATGTTCAATGTGTTGTTTGTGCCGCACAATGCCACTGGAACTCACAAACCCACATAAGTCACACACTATGTGAGTCTTCTCGGTAGCACTACGATATTGCCCGTACTTCCAACTCGGGTCATTCAACTTGGGTTTTAAATAAGAAGATTGGGAAGAAGAAGACATGGTGCCTTCTTCTTGTTACTTGTAAACTTGTAAGTTGTAAAGATTAAAGAATGAATGAGAGCTGGAGAGTTACTTGCACACTTGTACCGTTGTAGTTGTAGACTAGAGAGAGGAATAGATATATATATATATATATATATATATATATATATATATATATATATATATATATAGAGAGAGAGAGAGAGAGAGAGAGAGAGAGAGAGAGAGAGAGAGAGAGAGAGAATTACACAAATATACCAGTTTGAATCTAAATTCTTGTCTTGAGACTTTCTTGACTCTTGAGTTTGAGTCTTGTTAGTTGTTTCCTTAAGCCTACACTTGTAGATTCCTGAAGTTGGATTTTGATTCTTGAATCTTGTAGATGTAACTTGTACCTTGTAGCCTACACTTGAAATAAAATGTATGAGAGAGAAATGTAGAATATATGTGGAAAATTAGTCTTGAGAAGGAGAAGAAATGAATGAATGAACGTAGAGAAAGAATTCAAGTGAGAGAATGTGAGTTAGAGAAACAGAATGTTAAATGTAAGAGAGAGAGAGAGAAATGTAGAATGTATGTAGAGAAATAAAATGAAGGAATGAAGAGAATAGAATGTATGAATGTAGATTGTGGAGATTAGAGAAATAGAATTTAACTACTAATTGCTAAGTAGTAACTCTGTGTGTGTGTGTGTGTGTGTGTGTGTGTGTGTGTGTGTGTGTGTGTGTGTGTGTGAGAGAGAGAGAGAGAGAGAGAGAGAGAGAGAGAGAGAGAGAGTAATGTACGTACGTAGATTCTAGAATTTAGAGAATGATTGTCTTGAAGAGAGTAAATGTAGAGAGCAAGAATGTAATGTAAGAGAAATAGAATGAGAGAATGTAGAGAGAGAGAGAGAGAGAGAGAGAGAGAGAGAGAGAGAGAGAGAGAGAAATGTAAAATCAGAGTGCGAGAGAGAGAGAGAGAGAGAGAGAGAGAGAGAGAGAGAGAAATGTAAAATCAGAGTGCTTCTTCAATATATTCTTGAATCCTTAATTGATCTTTGTAAACTTCTCTTCTTGATTGATCTTTGTAGAGACTAGGATTTAGGCTTGAAAGTAGGAATGCAAGAGAGAGATAATAAGGATTAATGAGTAAAAGAGAGAGTAAGAGAGTTCATAATGATTCAATGTCACATAATGAGTGCCCTTTATATAGGCAAAAAGTGGAAATTTTGTAAAAATAAATATAAAGTGCCAACAGTTAGATTTCTTAGCGTTGGTAGATATGTGATCGCAATGTACATATGACAACACTAACCTGAAATTGCGCCTTTTGGTCCAATACACTTGTAAAGGCGCTTATGCGTGCGGAAGCTATAGAGCGGAGCAACTAGAATTGTGGCTAAGTTCCGGGGGGGGGGGGGGTTGATTAGGATCTTTTAAAATTCTTTTCGCCTACTTACACAATTTAACAATATAAACTAAGAAGGCAAGAACACGTCGATTTCCAAGCCTTGGTGGGTCTAATCACAAGACTAGCACATGGTTTAAGCAATAAGCTACCTAGTCTAAGCAAGCATAGATTATCAAATGATTAAACTAATGAAGCACCTAATCTATGCAATTTAAGTAGACTATAAGAGGATGGATCATATAAGCTCAAGTCTACTCAAGTAAGTGAAAGTACATTTTGTGTATGTGGATGTGCCTATCAAGTGCCTAGCATACATTCTAATTAAACAATTAAACACAATGCATAACAAGAAATGTGCTCAAATACAATCATAAATATGACGATGTATTGTGGTTTAACTTTGGGTCTACTCCACTCCCGGTTCAAGTACTCAAACCCTTTGAACACACCGACATTCACTAGGGAGTTTAAATCAGGTTACTCCCAACCTTGGTGTTTTAACTCGGATCCACCCAACCAGGGAGTTTACAGGTTCCTCCCAACCTACACGTTTACACCCGTGTTGGTGGCTCTCATTGGAGACTTGTTTAGGCTTATTCAAGCCAAGGTCTTATAACCGAACTTCAAAGGTTTTAGGCTCTACAACCAAGCCAAGGTCCTACAACCGAACCTAGCGTTTACTCCCGCCGGAGGCTCCCCACTTAGAGACTAGATTTGACCCTATAATCGGGCCTAGGTCCTACAACCGAATCTATCGAGTTTGACAAACAAACTCTACACTCAATTCCCACCGAGAAATGAGTGGTTGGACTCAACACAAATTGACAACCTTGCTTATGGAATTTGAGCTCCATTGTGCGCCGCTTTGGGTTGCTTCTTCTCTCTCTCTCGCGCTCGAATTAGCTCCCCTTGTGCTCCCCCGATCGTTGATGCCGTTGCGTCACCAGTGTTCTAGCTCCAAGATCAGCCACTTTGCATATGATGCTCCGACGGAAATGCCCAAAGTGCTAAGAGGGTAGGTTTGAGATCTCTACAACTAATGAGAATGGGTTGCCTAGAGTATCTCACCTACAAGGATCTCATCATAGAGTTTTGGATAGGAATTTTACTATCAAGGTCAATCCAAACTCTAGAGATTAAAGAGGGACAAGTACATCTTCAACATGAGCTTGGAATACTCTAATCTTGTGATAAATCACAAGGAAGATGCCTTGCTGGGGTTAGGATTAAAGTTCCTAACGATGTTCAATGATGGTAGCTTTTAACTCCTCAAAATCCCTCTCTATAGCCCAAAAACGAATGCCCCCACTTTTATAGAAAATTCTCCAACGGTAAAAAAAAAATGGCAGATTCGCGCATCTCCGATTGATTGGAACTTGGTCCGATTGATCGGAGGCCACATTTGATTGATCGGAGATATGTCTGATTGATCGAAAATTTGTCAAGGGAATTTTGGAAATTATCTGGAACAATTTTCGATTGATCGGAACATGGTCCGATTAATCGGAGGGACCACATCCAATTGATTGGAGGCATTGTCCGATTGATCGGAAATCTGTCCAGAGAGTTTTGGAAGTTCCCTGGACTAAATTCCGATTGATCGGAGTCCCATCGGAATCGATGTCCGATTGATTGGAGATCCATCGGAAACTGCTGTTTGGGCCTGATTGTATGCAATAGCTTCCACCTCTTCAATTAACTTAAATTATCATGTTTTTCTATATGATTTAAGGCTAATAAGGATGACGAAGGGTATTTCTAGTTGGTCTAAGTCATCTAAAGAGGTTTAGGGTGTTTTGGATCAAAGGGTTAGGGTCACCAAGGCATCTCATATACTTGTTCTTCTTCCTTGATGCTTTTGGTCCACTTGAATCTTCAGTTTTCAGCCTGCTAAGGCTCAACTGACATTACAACATAAGAACCCACGTGATTAACAAATAAGGTGCACTAGTATGCCACAGAAAAGTGCACTAACATAACAATGATGTGGTGAATATGATAATATGGGAATGGGCAAAACAAGAATCCTACATCAGATTCATATGATGTGTTGTGTTAGTTTTTGGATGGCAATCTAGTTCCATTGGGGGTACAATTGTGCAACATTCATGGCTTGATGAAAGAGGGGATTAGATCAACAGGCTAGAAAATGAATAGAAGAGTGGGATAAGAGGACCCTTGTTAACAATGTTTTCAATGTTCCCGATATTAGCCGATATATCGTTTATTGAGGGTAAGTTGTTCGATTTTGGGGAAATTGATGAAAAATCAAAGATTCTGCAAATTGGTTGCAATGTTATTGTCCAAACACGAAATGGAATATGTATGAGGCCTGATCTACTAATTCTTGTTATTTTAGAGATTTTTTTTTGGAAAAAATATTTTTTAATTAAAAATAACTTTTTTCCCTGAAATTCCACTTTCATCAGCAATCATTTTGACCCAATTTCAGAGTATGTAAGAGATGAAATCATCATCACATGCATTCTAAATTTAGGATTTGGGGGTAGGTGGTCTAATTTGAAACTCTGATTTCGAGATTTGAGGGTAGGTGGTTCGATTTTGGGGAAATTGATGAAAAATCAAAGATTCTACAAATTGGTTGCAATCTTACTGTCCAAACATGAAATGGAATATGTATGAGGCCTGATCTACTGATTCTTGTTATTCTAGAGATTTTTTTGGAAAAAATATTTTATAATTAAAAATAACTTTTTTCCTTGAAATTCCACTTCCATCGCCAATGAATTCGACCCAATTTCAGAGTATGTAAGAGAGATGAAATCATCATCACATACATTCTAAATTTAGGATTTGGGGGTAGGTGGTCTAATTTAAAACTCTGATTTCGAGATTTGAGGGTAGGTGCTTCGATTTTGGGGAAATTGATGAAAAATCAAAGATTCTGCTAATTGGTTGCAATCTTACTGTCGAAACATGAAATGGAATATGATTGAGGCTTGATCTACCGATTCTTGTTATTTTAGAGATTTTTTTTGGAAAAAATATTTTATAATTAAAAATAACTTTTTTCCTTGAAATTCCACTTCCATCGCCAATGAATTCGACCCAATTTCAGAGTATGTAAGAGAGTGATGAAATCATCATCACATACATTCTAAATTTAGGATTTGGAAGTTGGTGGTCTGATTTGCGAGAAATTAGGGAAAAATTGAAAATTTCCAAATTTCTCCTAATTTGGTTGCAATCTTAGTTCCCTAACATGAAATGAAACTTGTATTAGACCTAATCCATTGATTGTTGACGTTTTGGAGCTTTATCGATCAGAAATGATTTTCTTAATTAAAAAAAATACTTTTTTAAATTTCTTTTCCATCAGTAGTCAATTAGCTGTAATTTTAGAGCATTTAAGATTGTTTGCTAAGTTTTTAGAAATCTAATTAATAATTAATTTAAAAATGATTAAATAATGTTAAAAAATGATTTTTTTTTTTCCAAAATCCAATTTGATCAGTGGTTAGATTTCGTTAAGAATTATGGATTTAATACACCGTATATGTTAACATAATATTCTTTTACACATAGAACATGTTAGGAGGAAAAGAGAGATGGCCTGACATTGGATAGAAGTACGGAGCATCTATTCCCGATAATCGATTCGTGTCCCAATACAATTTGGATAGAATTACAGGGCATCAGATTCCTTAAGTGCGGGCTCCTTACTGCATTTACGGGGATGTGATTATTAGTAAAAAAAACTTTGCAATGAACTTCCCCACCCTCTTCTTCACATACCCTCTAAACATTTTCTTCAATTTCCATGTTCCCCTCGCCTCATTGTATATCTTCGGATTTGAAGGTAGATCCGGTACTCGCATGCTATTGTTGCAGCCCAAACACCTATTTGGGCCTACTGGCCTCCCATCACCTCTTCTGACCCTCTCGTGCAACACATTCGTCTATAATCTTTACACCTTTTTTTAAAACTTCATTTGTGCTCTTGCACCCTTCGAGCATCTTGGCAACGTATAAAATTCCAATACCCTCCCGCTAAATGTTCCTTCAAGTAGGTTACTTCTCCATTTTTCATTACGTGGCCACAAATTGCATTAGGACTCGAATAAATTATTGGGAATGCCCCCCCCTGTGTATTTCCATCCTATGTCAAGCTGTCTACTTTTTCTTCTCGACATGTTTTACCTGCAAAAGAACATTATGTTAGCATATGTAATTTACTACATCCAAAT
The DNA here is from genome assembly GCA_003013855.2 of Liriodendron chinense. Taxonomy (NCBI): domain Eukaryota; kingdom Viridiplantae; phylum Streptophyta; class Magnoliopsida; order Magnoliales; family Magnoliaceae; genus Liriodendron; species Liriodendron chinense. The sequence continues at coordinate 422,308 of ML058508.1, forward strand.
TCTTAAATGAATCTAATCACCCAATGAAATTGGATTTTTTCAAAAAAATCTCCAAAACATCAACAATTAGTAGATGTGGTCTTATACATGTTTCATTTTGTTTTAAGACACTAAAATTGCAACCAAGTTGGGAGAACTTTGGTGTGAAGGCCCGGATGCTAGGGGCCGCGGACACCCTTGGTCCCCGATATCCCAGGTTCCACGTAATGCAATGCATGCAAACATGTATAGAATAATGAACGTTCACACAAGAATAATCCTAGCTATGAAACAACTAGTCATGATACCATCCAAAATAGGAGAGGGCGTATATATATGAAATATTCAAAATGTACAACTAATCCAACTCACTTAATGGACCCCGCTGGGGGTCCCTACATCCCTGATCACAAAAACTATATCCCTGCTCCAGTCGGGGCCGCCTTCAAGGCGCCCGACTCCCAAGAGACGTCTGACTCGACTCTTGCTCCTACGCCTGGTCGTCTACAAACCAGAGTACGAGTCTTCGCCGCCACCTATATCCTCGTACCCCGCTGTTGCGTCTGCCTCGAGTAAACCTGCATCATAGGTGTCCTCTGGTTGGTATTTTGAAACACCGTCCTAGAGTGGGAGTGAGTGATCAACTTAATGGTTCCATTTCCCTAAGTTACTTAAGGCACAATTGCATTTAGGCATAGGTCATAATTTAAGACACACATACATAGCAAGCATAAGTACAGACTAAGCACTATGTCTAGCGATTTTAGTGCATGAATGCATGGAATGTAGATGCATGCTCGAACACCATTTGGTCACAACCGACGGTGAGTGACACCACCACATCACCCGCACAGACTGGAGCTGCTAGTGAGTGAGGCACCACCTCATCGCTTGCACAATGCATGCCACTCATTGGCTTCTTGCGTGGGAGTGCTTATCATCACTAGTAACCCCTCGATCCATTCTCGGGTCGTCTCGGAGGGCCTGATTTGGCCGTGACTCGTCAGCCACATCCAACTCAGGTGGGAAAGGGCCTGTCACCCTATCCCACAGTCAAATGGTAGGCTTGTCACCTTCACGGTGCTCATTGGACACTATGGGGAGGCTCGTCACCCCAGTGCTGACAGCTCTGGCGTAGGTCCCATACCACCATCCCCGGCTCATGAGACTTGGGGATTGATACGTCGTGCTCTTATAAGTGAACCGTCCCATGGTAACGTTGGTACTTGGATTCGATTAAAGGTGACAATTCACACAGCACGCATAAGTCCCAACTCGGTGGTGGGCCAACACCTTCGACCGAGATGAAGACGGGAAGGCTGGCCTTGGGCACGCAAGGCTCATGTGGTCCTTAACCATGATCGGTCATCCGCCTTCCATCTTAAATCGACTTTTCCGGCCCGAGGGTTGTCGACCTCAAGTGACCGCCCCTAATTTTCTTCCAATTACTGAGACATGCGTTCATATCAAACCAATTCTACAACCCTAAGCATGATGAATTTTATTCAAGGTGGCTCGGATAACATATCATGTTGAAAGCGATATAAATCCAAGACTAGCACAACAAGAATTCACCATAAATATTGAATTTCTGGAACATACAATAAAATTCAGTAACTTTCATCACCAATTATCCTACTCTATAGCAACTAGCACTCTTATCAAGAAATATTGTAGGCATGCATCACACATACAATCATGCAAGTACTAAGCATAGGTAGTAAAGCTCAAAGAGTCCAACATCACAATTCAGCACCTAGGAGTAAAACTAAGCATGACATATCATCTCAACAAGAAATCAAGCATGTATAAGGAGTGAATTTAAGTATTAACTATGTCTAATTACATTTGGGCCCTAGATAGCCTAGAGGTAAATGGTCCTCACCTTGGAAATTGGGGAAAAACAGCAAACCTAAAAAAGATGAGGCTTGCATGTAAGGGAATTTGAAGAATTCTTGTAGGAAAGGTAAGGAATTTAGGTGTGGGGCCCAATTCATTCACCTTTGGGCTGGATTTGTCGGGCTTATGGTAGTTCTTGCTTCCTATGCGGCGGTAGATGCGATCAATGCGCGGGGGAGCGACATGTTCGAGCTCCCCTTGCTCAATTTCCCTTCTTTTCCAGCTCCCACCCTCTCTTTCAACTCCTCTTCAAGTTTGCTAGAGAAATGAGACGGAGGAGTTGGAAATAAGGGCTTATATAGGTTGGGCTAATTGGGGATAATGGCCATAGTGTTTTTTGTTGCATGAAAGTGGCCTTTTAGGCCCTGATTTGATCATGTGGGGCCCACCTGGCCCATTTGGCCTGATCTGATTCGCTAGACAGCTTCCCCAGCTCGAGATCTTCTTACGGTTGCGATCTCGCGGAGTTCGAGTGCGGTGTTTGCTGGATACGGAGGCAGATCTGTTCGACGGTCACCGATTGCCGATCGAGATTGCGAGTTTGGGGATATGTTCAACATTATGTTTAGGCCCTAGGTTCTTGATCCCATGGCCATGCAAGGATCCTAGTGGCCCACACAAGAAAAGTGTATCTTGTAATGATTGCTCAAGTTGGCCTTGGCGCAAGTGTACTTGCGCCTATGTGTGCATCTGCAGGATGTCACAGTTTCGCGACTTCAGGCGCCAATTTCGGCAAGACGCCTGTCCAAAGGCGTCAAGCCCGGCATGGTGGTGACTTTATTCGAGTCTCGGGCTCATCCAACTCGAATTGGGCAGCGCAACGGCCTCCCAGTTGTGTGGGTAGTGCCCTTCCTAGCATGGTGATGGTTCAATTACTCTTCAAGCGACTAATTAGTTGTCCTAATGTGTTGTGTGTGATGCGGCATGAGCACGTGTTCGGGTTTGCAGGTGGGGGATTTTACGGGGTGTTACAATCTACCCTCTAAGAAAAATAATTTCTTCCTCGAAATTGTACCTTCTCATATTCCTCTAGTAGGTGAGGGTAATTCTTTCGAATCTCTACTTCAGTTTCCCATGTTGCTTCTTCTTCTGAATGGTGCTTCCATAACACCATAACTAGTGGGATAACTTTGCTACGGAGGACGTGCTCCTTCCTATCCAAAATACGGGTCGGCCGCAACTTATAGGTGGCATTTTCTTGAAGCTTGACTTGTTCCCACTTTATAATGTGCGACAGGGTCCTGTACGTACTTCTTGAGCATAGAGACGTGGAATACATTGTGCACTCCCACAAGAGGGGTCGACAATGCGAGGCGGTAGGCAACTGCGTCTACATGATTTAAGATCTGGAACGGGCTGATATAGCGTGGAGCTAATTTTCCATTCTTGCCGAAATGCAGTACTCCTTTCATTGGCGAGATTTTCAGAAATACATGCTCACCTTCTTCAAACTCTAGAGGCCGCCAGCATTTGTTAGCATAACTTTTCCGACGGCTTTGCGCCGTTTGAAGGCGCCTCTTGATGAGATCGATTTTCTGAGAGGTCTGCTGCACTAACTCCAGTCTGAGCAAACTTTCGCCTATCTTGGTCCAACAGTGTGGGTCTCGGCAAGGGCGCCCATATAGAGCTTCATATGGGGCCATGCTGATGCTTGCCTGATAGCTATTGTTGTATGTAAACTCTGCCTGATAGCTATTGTTGTATGCCATGCCGATGCTTGCCTGATAGCTATTGTTGTATGTAAACTCGTCCCAATTGTCCTTGAAATCCAGCGCACGGGCACAGAGCATGTCGTCCAGTATTTGGTTTACCCGTTTGGTTTGACTGTCTGTTTGTGGGTGGAAAGTCGTGCTATAAGTCAGTTTTGCTCCCATGGCCTATTGAATTTGTGCCCAGAAGACTGATGTGAAGCGCATGTCTCGATCTAACACTATCTCGCGAGGCACTCCATGCAATCTTATTATCTCCTTGATATATAATTTTGCCAAATCTTCAGCATTGTGCGAGGAGCGCACTGGTAAGAAATGGACGAACTTGGTCAACCTGTCCACTACGACCCAAATCGAGTCGTGACCTTTCTTAGTCTTGGGCAACCTCGAGATAAAATCCATAGAGATGAAATCCCATTTCCACTTGGCCACTGGCATGGGTTGAAGTAAGCTTAGGGGTTGTCGGTGCTCGACCTTGACCTATTGGCAAGTGAAGCACCTAGATATGTATTCCGCGATCTCACGCTTCATGTTGTCCCACCACTAATTCCTTTGCATGTCTTGGTACATCTTAGTGCTCCCTGGGAGCATCATAAGCTTGGACTTATGGGCTTAGTCCATGATCTTAGTTTTCAGCCCTTGCACGTTCGAGACGCATAAGCGGCCTTGAAACCGTAAGCCTCCGTCACTTCCGATGTGCCAATCGGGCTTGGCTCCTTTGGCTACCAGTTCCTTCTTCTTGCGTAACGATTCTTCCTGATCCTGGGCTACAATAATGTTGCAATCTACCTCCGGTTCCACCCGAAGATGGGCTATCCTTTCGTATGGTTCTGCTATGATGAGTTTTAATTCAAAATCTCATATGAACTCAACCATAGTCCATTCCTTCACCATCAGAGGAGCTACAAATTCTAACGCCCTTTTGCGGCTTAGGGCGTCGGCTACCAGGTTCCCCTTACCTGAGTGGTAGGACACCTCGAAATTGAAGTCCTTAAGCATCTCCATCCAACACTGCTGCCTTAAGTTTTGATCACGCTGAGTGAAAATGTACTTCAAGCTATTGAGGTCGCTGAATAGTTCAAACTCCTCCCCATACAAGTAGTGCCTCCACAATTTTAGGGCAAAGATAATGGCGGCTAATTCCAGGTCATGTGTGGGGTAGTTTTCCTCATGCTTCCGCAGCTGCCGGGAGGCGTAGGCGATCACCCTGCCCTTCTGCATTAGCACGCATCCTAACCTGACTTGCGACGCATCCGTGAACACGGTGTACTTGACGCCTTGCTCGGGTAGGATCAACACGGGAGCTGAGGTTAGCTTGTCCTTGAGCTCCTGGAATGTGGCCTCTACCTTCTCGTTCCAAGCAAATTTAACGTCTTTGCAAATTTATCAGTTGATCATGCTAAAGTTACAGCCGTGCAAGATTGGGAACAACCCAATTGCGCAACTGAAGGCAAGTTTTTGAGGTGTCGGAGTATGTCCCCGAGGCGGTTACAACTGCTATCGTAGGTATGACCGTGGTTTTCAGTCCTAACCGCTTGACTAACGAGCATGAGATGGAGGTGGTGGCTACAGTGTCAATCAATATATGCACAGGCGTATTGAGGACATATGCGGTACCTTCGAAAGCCTGAGGGATAGGAGCAGGTGTCTCTGGTTCTGCTGTGATCATTGTGTGGACTCGGGCCTGTTGTACTCTATTAGCTCCTGTGGTTATGGATCCTGGGTACTATCTGTTCTGTTGGAACAGAGGTTGCCCGGCTTGTATTGATGGCCTAACTTGACTGAGGGCCGCAACATAAGCACGTGGCTGGGGACGGGATGTCAGTGCACAGGGTCTGACATTGAGATCTCTCATCTTGGCATAACAGTAGGCCTTCGTATGTCCGGCCTTCTTACAACAGGTACAAGTTCGTTCAGTGTTTGGCATGGGCACAGGCGACAAAGCGCATAACGGGAGCAGCTCCAAGCAGGCCTTCTTGCTCGGAGCAACAAAAGTAGAAGCTTTTGGCCTATCTTGTGGGTTCATCTAGAGGCAAGCCCGAGAGAGGTGCATGGCGTCCTGTTCAGATTTGAGGGCCTTGTCCAACGTTGCTGCATATGTGGTGATATCTGAGTAGCACATTTTGGTGCGGATCCCTGGCCGCAGCCCTTCCAGAAATCGACGTAATTTTGCCCCTTCATCCGCAGCTATCGTGGGGGCATAACGCAATAATTCAGAGAAGCGTGTTTCATACTTGGCCACATTCATATTCCCTTGCTGTAGGCGAAGAAACTGATTCTCTTGCTCATGTCTGTAAGTAATAGGATACTATTTTTTGGAAAATCTTGCCTAATACTCCCCCAGGTCCACATGTGTCCCCTTGGGTTGGTAAGGAGGACACTCTCCCACCATAGGTCTGCTTCCTTCTCCAAGGCAAACGTGACTTGCTCAACTTGTTTTGCTTCAGTGCAATGAAACGGCCGGATCAACTTAGTCATCCGGTTCAGCCAATACTCGGCTTCCGCAAGATTATGAGATTTGGGAAACGTCGGTGGGCGCAACTTTTGGAAGCGCTCGAAGATGCCTTCGCTGTAAGTCGGGGTTGGCCGCGCGGGGGAAGGTGGTGGAGGCAGTGTCACTTGGGCGCTACTCATGTTTTGCATGGGTGTGGTTGCAGCGCTGCCCACATTTTGGGCAACTACCCCCATGAGTTGGGTAAGAGTTTGTTGCTGCTGCTGCAACAGTTGCAACATTTGCTGCATCATATCGGAGCTCGGCGAAGCCTGGGGCAAAGGTGGTGGTGGTGGTAATGGAGGCTCGGGTTGGTAATCCGTTGACGGGTTGGGCAAGGGGCTCGGTGCTGGAACTGGGGTTGTTAGGGTCCCTCGTTGGCCCCTAAGTGTGGTCATGCCTCTTAGGCCTGTTGGCTCGAGAGTATACCGTTAACTCTGGGCGGCATGGAATTGTTTTGACAAAAGGGATTCTCATCAATATCCCGGCCAAGACTCAATACATGAAAGGGCAATCAAGTTTAGACTATCATATGCACTCAATCACAATCAACCTACAAGAGAAGGATCATTTATCACAACCAGGAACAATCACAGTTGAAGCATAACATTCATCAACACAAGCATATGTTTCATTCACAATAAGTTACATAGGGTGCACAAACTACACGACCTCATCTACCTTTCCCATTCTATGGCCCAAAAGTCCCCCCCCCCCCCCCCCCCCCCGGTTTTTTCCTACTACATAGCCTACTCGGGGTGTCATGCATCACCCAAGGTCCTTACACTCCCAACAGACTCAACTACTATCAGCCGCCCTTGGTTGAGTTTGGGGGGGGGGGGGGGGGGTAGCTCAAGCTTGAGGAGTGGGAGGCGCGTCCCTCGCCTTCTCCTTACAGCAAAGACGGTGCATTTTCTTCGTCCTCTGATTGACTTCTTCCACCTTGTTCTCAATGGCGGTAAGGCGAGCCTCGTAGCTCAGAGGTGCCTGGTACTCTTCGTCCTCCTCTTTTTCTCTCTTCTTCATTTTCCTCTTCCTCGTCTTCCTCCGTATGGTTCCTCTTCCTCGGGTATACGTCGGCAACGAAAATTTGATGAAGCACCTGATTTTCGAGCGTGATTTGGGAAGCCAACAAGCTCCCGTTGGCCCTCAACTCAACATTTTGGCTGCACAACGCCGCGGTTCGCTCACACCTGTTTCGGTACGGCCTACAGTCCTCCTCATCGATGGACACTGTTCCGAGGGGCACCCCGAGCTCTTGTGCTATCACTTCGGTGTTAATGTGGTACACCTGGATGCTGCGATCTAGGTCGAAACCTAAGGGATTTGCCTAAGGGTTTCGAATCTTAAAATAGAAGGTGCGCACCAACTCCACGCTTGCCGCATTTTTTACATCGAAGACCGGACCCCATCCCATTAGTTGCAAGGTGTTGAGGGCCTCATATTTTTCGAACACCGCGTCCGCCACTGGCCGTTCAAAGACTACCGACCGCTTGGCGAACCTTCCCATGGATTGGCTTGAGGAGGAAGCGTCCTGGTTATCCTTCTTCTTTCTCTGGACTCCCCGGCTTGAGGACGCTGCCCTCTTGCTTCCGGTGAGAGCAAGGAGCACTGAAATCATGAAAAAGGAAGCTAATGCAGAAAGGGTGGCTACCATGACAGGTTTCCCTGAGGAAGGAGTTGGAGATAGGATTTGAGAGGTTCGAAAGAGGGTTTAGGGTTTCGGAAACCTTGGGGGAAAAGGAAAATAGGGTTTAAAGGGGTGAAATGAATGAGAAATGAGTGTGGGAGCCCCTCTTATAAGGGCCCCACACATGTGTTATCGGGCCCGCACGGTGGCACCATGCCCCTCTAGACCTATCTGTGTTGGATGGCTATGGTGGCACCGTGCCCCTCTGGACAAACTTGGGATTCTAGGGACAATAGCCTAAGGTGGCACCGTGGCCCTTTGGACATAGGTTACTTGGCTTGGACAGTGGCCCACGGTGGAACCGTGTAAGTCACAGTGGCACTGTGGTCCTCTGAACTACTTTGGAAACCTTAAGGTGGGGTCCCACGGTGGCATTGTGGTCCTCTAGACAAATTTTCGCTTGGGGGGGGGGGGGGGGGGGGTGGTGTGCGGCTCACGGTGGCACCGTGTATGTCAAGATGGCATCGTGGCTCTTTGGACTCTTTTGTAAAAGGGGGGTTTTCTTCTCCCCTTCCTTTCTTTCTATCTCCTTCTCTTCAATCCGGGCCGCTTGCATAGCGCATTGACGTTCCTTAGCACACACTGTGCCCTCCTATTCTTCCAATTCTAACCCTCGCTCACGAAGACCGTTCTGTTCGGTCGGGCCTTAGAGCTTGGGGGCTCTAAGTTCGGAGCTTAACTCTCTTTACTACCTCCCTTTTGGTGGGTCCTTATTCCATAGTCCAGTTGTTTCTAACGCCAGGCTTTGATACCAACTTTTGTGAAGCCCCAGATGTCAGGGGCCACGGACACCCTCGGTTCCCGATATCTCGGGTTCCACGTAATGCAATGCATGCAAACATGTATAGAATAATGAACGTTCACACAAGAATAATCCCAGCTATGAAACAACTAGTCATGATATGAACCATCAAAAATAGGAGAGGGAGTATATATATGAAATATCCAGAGGCATCAAGCCTGGCATGGTGGTGACTCTATTCGAGTCTCGAGCTCAGCCGACTCGGATTGGGCAGCGCAACGGCCTCCCAAAAGTGCACGTAGTGCCCTTCCTAGCAAGGTGATGGTTCAATTACTCTTCAAGCGACTAATTAGTTGTCCTAATGTGTCGTGTGTGTGACGTGGCACGAGCATGTGTTTGGGTTTGCAGGTGGGTGATTTTCCGGGGCGTCGCATTTGCGAAATTTTGATTTTTCCCAATTTTCCCCAAATTAGACCACATAACCCTAAATCCCAAAATTAGAGTGTATGTGATAATGATTTCATAAAAAACTCTAGCATACTCATAAATAGGGTCTAATTGACCGCTGATTAAAGGGGAATTTCGACAAAAAAAATATTCTTTGACTAGTTTTTAATAAATAAATAATTTTTTCCCTGAAAAGTCTTCAAACAACAAGAATCAATAGATTAGGCTTCATACATGTTTGATTTTGTGTTTCTACAATAATATTGTGCAGAATTCTCGATTTTTCCCCAATTTCCCCCATATTGGACCACCTACCCTCAAATATTGAAATAAATGGTTTTAATCCTTGATTTTTCATACAAAACATAAAAAATCATACATTTCTAATCATTTGGCATAGATTTAACATAATTTACACCAAAAGAAATGGATTAAAATGCGAAGATACTCACCGGCAATGTCATGAAAATCGTTATCGTCGCAAATCGTAATAGGGGATGAATCGTATCGAATTGCGGATCGTATTGTAAATCATAATTTGTTAAATGATTTTCTTAAAAACATGAAAAATATAAATAATTAAAAACATTAAAAACTTTAACACTATCATGACATGGTATTACTTAAAAATTAAATGATTTTTATCTTTCCTTTAATTGTCTTTCAAGAAATTATCCTTAAAAAACATACAAGGATCTTTTAATAATTTATGTTCTTGTTACCTTTCTTGAATGTATAGTCGCATTTTGGAAAAGCGGTATTTGATTCCGTAGACCAACGAAAAACGATATTTTGATTTTTAACCATCATTCCACAATACATATAAGTCAACATGATTATAATCATCCATAAAAATATTCCAGACAAGTCATAAATCAATTTGGTGTTTCGACTAGTTAAGAAGTAAGAAATCATAAAAAAAGCTCTACGATTTAACATTGACTGGAATATATAGAATTTAATCTCTTACAAAGAACAGAATTAAATAATTTTACCTTTTCTAAATTATTCTTTTTTTTTCTTTTCTAAATGATTCATAAAGCCCCCACCAATTTAAAAACATAAAATGAAAGCAAAGTGAAGCTTAAAAGTAGAAGAAAACAAGTATAATTTGAATCGTAAATTGTAGGATTCATATTAAAAGGGATTCAAATAATTTTGCTTAAGATTTGACTCAAATCATAAATTGTGAATCGTAAATTGTAGGATTTTGACAACATTCCTCACCGGATTGAAAACGGCCCAATCTCGATTCTAGCTCTAAAACTTTGTTTTTCTTCGAAATTATTCAAGAGGATGGACCGAAATCCACCTTACATGGTTTAGAAGTGGAAGGAAACGAAGAAAATGGGGTCTTTTTTTTTTAGCTCCAGACTAACTTCCAAGCGTTATCATCGATATCGATAGATATTGTTGATACTATGGAATTTTATTGAAGGAAACTCTGCGATAAATTCTGATATGTCGCGATATCGGCTATAAATTACGATATTATGCAATAACATGCGATATTTCGTGCAACACCATGGATTTGAGACATACATATGTATATCGTATTACTGACCTGCGATAAACAATATATCAGCGATATTGAAAACATTGATTACGGTTTAACGGTCCATTTTGTGGTGAGAATACTGTGTCGGCATATCTAATGATTTTATTGATCTAACAAGCTTAGATTGACCCCAAATTGGCCTGAAATTCATGCAAGCTATGAAACTCATTCCAGCAATACACATCCCTAAGCATTTGAAATTAAACATTCCTGCACATAATTTTAAGAAAACATTGAAATTAAATTTGGACGAATAGCATCGCTGGTATAGGGGATCATTGGAATGCCCCCAAATCGCCCGAAATTCATATTATCTATGACACTCATTCACTAGGGATTGACGTCATTACCCTCAAGTAATTATAAGAAAAAATAGAATTTAATTCGGATGGATAGTGTTGCTGATTTAGGGAACCACTCAAAGGCTCCCAAATCGGCCCCAAATTCATGTAATCTATTAATTCCACTAATGCATATCCATAATCAATTGACACCATTCCCCCGAAGACATTTTAAGAAAAAATCGAAATTAAATTTGGATGAATAATGTCGCTGATTTGGGGACTACTTGAATGGTACCAAATTGGCCCAAAATTCATGCAATTTATGCACTCATTCTACTAATAATAATGCTTTCACGTTGCAGAATAAATTATAGTGAATTGAGTTGCTTTTGATCTCACGGACAGCCCAATTAACTGAACTGGAAATTCCAGTTGGTGCTTAGGTCTGGCCCACACTAATGGGCCACCATGTGTAAGGTCACGTCAGATAATTATATGCATCCCAATGTTGGCCTTCTATTTGATACCCATTTGTTTTCAAAGTTGCTGGTGGGATGGATAGGATTGTCTAGTGTGAGGCAGTTCTATAAAATCATGTTTAGCATCTCAATCTACTTTTGGGTGCGTTTGGTTGCACTAAATATCAGAAATTTCATGATTAATGTCTAATTTGGGGCAAAATTTCATGACACTTGAGGCAACCAAAGGCCCCTTTATACTAATTAAGCTTTTGAGAAGAACTATGTTTTTGTTTCCTTGATGAATTTTGCATGGCTACAAATGCGCAGAGAGCTATACCAAGAGGATGTTCAAGTTGCTTTTGTCTGCTTATTCGACCATAAGCATCACTGATACAGCTCACTTTCTTGGAATGAGTGAGGAAGATGCCACAAATTGTATGCTTCTAAATCCATGCTGTCAGTCTGTAGTCACAAGGTTTTGAAACAATCTCTATAACTGCAGCTATTAATTGAAGGGGAATAATATAATTAGGGGCACAAAATCTGTAATGTTATTGATGTGCCATTGGTTTGGACATTTCAGCAGGGCACATGACATCAACTGTTTTGTTTCTTTTATTTGGGTGGGCCTCCTGAAATGTACAAGTTCCAGTGCACATATGACACCTCTGTTTATCTGGCTGTATACCATTTCCCATCTTAAGATCAGTACCAAACTGCCGTTGCATTGGTGGTGATGACCTGACTCTGATTGTGAACTGCTGTGGAATATTTTTTCTATGTAAATAGGAAGGAAAAAAAAAAAAAGTCCTAGAAAAGGAAAAAGAAAATAGCAGCAAGTGGGAAAATGCAACGCTGTACTGGAAGAAACAAGTTTTTCTGTTTTTTGAGCTAGCAAGTGCTCCCCAAGATGTGATGGACCACACCCTAACTTCACCCCTTTGCGATAATCCTACCCATCCAATTGAAAATGGACATTTGCAGCTGATGCTCTAGCTCTGCCAAGTTGCAATGATAGAATCATCCGATGGGGGAGAGTTTTTCTGGGCAGCTCTCATCCCTAGTGGGCCCAACCATATGAATGATTTGGACCAATGAATGGTGTGCTCTCCACATGTGTAGTTGGGCCAAGTGAATGCTTGATAAAACATTCCATGTCATTGTTAATTTTTCCCTTCATTGTATACGTCATTGCTTACTTGGCCAAGGGCATCACTATCGCATGCAGATGCAGTGCAGCATAGCTGGAGTGTGGACCCTGCTTCTCGAATGCTGACTGTGAAGAGGCAGCTGGTTGTCACGGAGCAGAAGCTAGATCCCAGCAAACTACAGCGCTTAACCGAATACGTCTTCCACCTAGAGCATTGATCTCTTCCTCTAATTCCCCATAATTTAGTTCTTGACAGGTTTATCTTTCACCATCTTTTTGTTTCCTTTTTCCTTTCTTGTTCATTCATGGACCAAAAATGGGAAGAAAGTGCATAGAAACTTACAATTTCTGCTCAGGGTTGAACTTGAAGAGCTTTCTCTGCTGCAATGCAGCTCCATCTGTCTGAAACTGTGAATGGATTGTATTGTTATCTACTCACATTTCTTCGAAAGGAGGATTTTCAGTTTGCACGTCTCACTGTTCAAAGACAGTGGACGGGAATCCAGCATTTAAGTGTTTTCACTTCTGGACCAGACACTGGAGTTTCGGAAGACGAGTAAGTGTGATACCCAGCAATCATATTTGTACAATATACATGGGTTTTCAGCTCTGATAGTGGGGCCCATGGTTAGGTAATCCAGAACATGGGTAATTTGTGTCACAATTTTTTGAACCATGCCGCAAAAGATCTCCTTGGACAATTGTAGCCTTTTGATTTGCGGGCCTAAGTCAGGCAAATTAGGAAGAGGTAATACAACATTGCTCAGCATTTAACTAACAAAGGTCCTAGTAACAATATTTGGTCATTGGATCTTCCAATCTGGGAGACTAGTGGTGCATGCATCATCCACGGTGGACCCAATAGACCATTGACGTGGATTATCGAACAAGCCATGGATTCACTTGTGACAAGTACATGTGCAAACATGTGGGCTGTATCTTTACTTACATATAACTACAATAGCTTCGGACATTTTTGCCCTTGCAATTAGTCGTCACAACATTTGTTATGAGAGGGCAAATTCGTCGTGTCAGTGTAGCTGCTTGGCAGGGAACCGTTGAGATTTTACTACACAATGGCCAGCGTGGAATGGTTCAACTTGCACCTGCTTCTCATCTTCGTGTGCAGCTGGCATGAAGCATTGTGCATAGAACACAAGTTCTCAGGGTCCACTATGTTGTATGTCTAAAATCAACCTCCGTCTATCAGGTGAGAACCATTATTTGAACTGAACAGAGACTGATTAAAAGCTCACATGGGCTGAGTTTTTTTTATCAGGCTGATTTTTGTATCTTCGTCCATAATTAACAGGTTTGATGACAGATGCACCTAATGGTGCCACCCCACCCCCACCCCCATCACAGTCAGCATCCTAGTGCCACTGTTTCATGTGGTACAGCCCATCTAAGTTGTGAATCTAGCTGATTTTTGTCCTCAAGTATAGAAACTGATTGGAGTAGTGGATTCTACATTTATAACATGGTAGGTCCAATTGGGTGTTTTAACGTGGTGAGTAAAAAAAACGGGTAAAAAAAACGATGCTGTTGAGGACATGCACTGGTGGTGTAGAGGATTCTGGTCTGTCTCTCTCTCTCTCTCTCTCTCTCTCTCTCTCTCTCATCTCCTCAGTGCATAGCGCATCATCGCATGGGCCATACCCCTCTCATCTCCTCAGTGCATAGCGCAATCATCTGATGGGCCATACCCCTGGTACCTTATAATTCCTTTGTTCAAAACCTCAACTTGGCTTGGTATCCTTTGTTCAAAACCTCAACCCGGCTTGGTATCCAACTATTAGAATAAAGTTGGTCATTGAACAAGTCTGAAGACTCGCGACCTGCGAGTGCCTTTGACTCCACAGAGTCGCGACAAGATCATTCGACTAACGAGCTTACCTGGTCGTAGATCGTATATCGTATAGATCTGTGGCCCTGTACATTCCTAATATGTGAGTAGGGCGGGTCGCTGGTCGTAGGATGGGAACATCGCCATCATTCGAGTAGCCCTGCTCGGTGGTCATCAAAAGGGAATACTCCCGCTATGCAAGCAACCTGCGAGCAACCTTGGTCTTTGGTCGTTTGGTGTGGACGCTCCTCGTTTCATAGTCTCAACAGCCCATATAGGCAGGTTTTTGGCTTACTTCTGTTCGTAGTTCCGAACCACTAGGGGATCTCTATCAAGGAACGTAATCAACTAGATGTCTAAATCGATTAGGCCATCACCTTACCTAAGAATTAACAGGATAAGCATTTTATACCCTGAAATCAGCAGTGGCTAGTGTAACAGACTGGAATCACCCCGACTTGCATAAATACATGGTCCCATAGATGGTAAAGGTATAAAAAAACATACAATCTCTAAACTCATGTTTCACACTTCATCTTACGATCAAGTCACATTTGACTTAAGCTTCGAAGGGCCAACGGCCGAGCGCTGGCCACCCTTAGTTTTCTTCTTTGGTTTTTAGGTGAGGAGGGTCTTCTTTGAGAGGATTCGCATTCAGGGCAAGAAGGAGATCTGTTACTAGAATTTGTCATCAACACCAACTTTGACGGTCTTGGTTCGCGTTTGATAATTTAGTACAAATATTTGAAATAATTAGCCAGTATTTATAGTCTTTAAAATATTTGAATTAAGATTTGGTTTGAGTTGACCTTGTTACTGAGCCACTCAAGAGCTCTCGTTGAGTCTCAATTGAGTCAGTTTCTTCCCGGTGCTTCATTTTGAAATCTCATTGCTGAGTTGAGTTTTGCAGCTATGGTTCACACTTCTCATTAACTGAATGGAAATCTGTACACATGTTTAGGTAGGTATGATTTTCAGAACGAATTACCCTCAGCAATGCGAGGCCATGATTTACGCCAGCCCACAATTCCCATCCATTAGGGTCACCATCTTATGTCCGTATCCAGGCTCAAAAAGTTCTGCCCACCTATTCTTTAAGTGGGCCATAGTGATGTTAATCTGAATTATTTGATGACTTTCCAGACACAAGGAGCTAGCGCAGGTTGTCATCCAACCAGGGATGACACAATAAGAAGGGGGGACATTGATTGGGATTGAAGGGCCTAAGACAGGATGAGAGGAAGAAGTAGGAATTGAAATGAGGCAGTGGAAGGCTTGATAGATGCAGGCCTTAATTAGGAAAACAGGATTCTGAAGCATTTAGGTTGCCAGGATTTTGATTAGAAAAACAAGGGAGATTTGTAAAGCCAACCGTAATAGGCGACCCCAACTAGGTGGGCCTAACACCTTTCTAAGGGTTCCTTGAACGAGGAAACAATCTGGTGACCCTACAATGCATGAGGTTGCCCAATAAGTTTTGACTCATCAATGTCCTAAAAATACAAGGTTCATCATCACCATCGCCATCATCATCATCATCATTATCTAAGCCTTATCCCAACTAATTGGGGTTGTTGGCTACATGAATCTTCTTCCGCCATTCTACTCTATCTCGAGTCTTCGGAATGTTAACTTCAGTTAGGCCGTAGGTCATCAATTCTTCGGGATTATTCATATTCATGTTGGAAGTTATGGAAAAGTTTGGCACTGGCTGCCAACCTAACACAACCCGCTTTCTTTATCGTGGCTTGGGACTGGTAATGAGAGTATATAACTCCCATGACTGCAAATGTAATAAACTATTACATAGGATGATTACTATCAAGCAGACTATCTAATAATCTATATTACGTAGGTTGATTAGGATCAATGAGTTTCCTCCAAATACAAAGTTAAGAATGAAATAAAGCAACATGTTTTGAAATATTATTTCTTGGGTAAGGTGCTACCATGCTTGTGAATTATCACACAATTGACTCATCTCGAGTATGTGACAGACTCAAACAGAATCAGTAATGAATGTGAATCATTAGGTCAGTTTGGATTGGGAGAAACCAAAACGTGGTTGTACAAATTACCCTGCTTGTTTATCATGGATGATTATCAAAGTTTTCTTTACCAAATCCCCCTGTTTGGTTTGCATCATATAATTAAGGTAGATTCTGGGGAAAAAGATGGGACTTGTGGTCAACATGATTGGCAAATGAGAAGTCCTGATCGCTTAGCTTTACCCTGCCAAGAAATTCATTTCTTCGAAAACCTCTCACCAGAACGATCAGGTAGGTAAGAAATTGACCCAATTTGTTCTCATATTAGCCATGCAAGTGATAATAACTTGGCCGTTGACGATAGTGAAAAGGAAGACAATAGAAGTACTAAAAGCAGTGAATACTATGCCCCACTTCAATAAACCCCAGCAAAGAGAATATTCTCACCATTACTGTTCATATAGGTTGCATGCATATCAATTAGACCCAAGAGTAAAATGTAGTATGTTGTGGCTTGTTCTTTTGTTGAAGTCTTTTTTATTTTTATTTTTTTTACACACGCTCTCACACCCCTCATACACCAACGCACTCACACCACAGTGGCCTTTTTATACCCCAGTGGGTACTCGAACCCATGACTTCGTGTTGATACTCTTGTGAGTCTACCATTGAGGCATGAGTAAGGACCCAATGGGGCATTTTTTTACACACCCACTCACACACACACCCACTACAATGGGTACTTGAACCCATGACCTGTGTTTGAAACTCTTGTGAGTCTACCAGTGAGCCATGAGTAGAGAGAGACCCATCAGTCCATGGGACATGGTACCAGTGAAATCCTCTAGCTTCGGTCTCTTTTATTGAATCTTAGAATTGTTGGGTCCCTCATCATGTGGAGGTGGGACCCACATGTGTGGGCTTAATAGCCTTCTTTTGTCCACATGGCCTTGGCGGGAGTATTTTAGTCTTTTGACCAAATAAAGTAAAATGAGAGAAGAACAGTTTTTTTTTTTTTTTTTTTTTGTGGTCAAGAGAGAGTTCTGATGTAGAGTGGGCCATTGATCTATTTTTAGCATAGTTGGACCGGAAGAAACCCAAATGGAAGCGGACGTAGTTTATTAGATTCAGGCCCAGTCCCACATAGAGCATAACGTAACTGGACTACAGGCGCTTTCAGATTGAAGAAATTCATTCCGAATATGAAGAAATTGCCACTCAATGTGTGAATCATAAATCGGCCATAACTTTTGATCCGGGTATCGTTATGAGGAGCATAACCTATGAATTCCTATTGTAACAGGCCATCCGGGGTGAAGTTGACTTGCATAGCAGGTCGTGTCAGTCTCTTTTGCAAGAAAACGACTTCTTATAACTCAAAATTGCAACTTTAGGAAACACTTTCTATTTTTAGTAAGTTTTAATTTAGATATATCTCTTTCGTTTGAGAGTTTTAATATATGATGTCTTCTTAGGAATTGTGTCTAATCATGCCAGGATTCATCCTGCATCATTAAATTAGAACTTTATATTTTTATTATATTTTAATATTTCGAGTAATTTCCAGTTTAGTCAAATTAGGACTTTTAATTAAGGCTTGCATTTTACTATTTAAAGCATTGTAATTTAGTTTTAGAGGTAGACATCAATAACAATATCTTGAATTTTCCTTTATTTCTTGTGGATACAAGAACCATTACGCCTTGTGGATTCAAGGTTCATATCACATGAAGGAGATGGTGCTCTTCTTCTATTTGTTTTACACCTCTTTCCTGCGTCAAGTTCTAACAACATTTGGAGTTTTTTCCTTTCTTGGAGAAAAAAGAAAAAAAAAATGGAGTCTTGTAAAAGAAGAAGATCAAGAGTTTTCTATCACCAAAATCTTTGCATTCGACTTTGTGAGGTTCCATCCACAATGCTGGTTTCTTTGATTATCTTCACCAAGGGTTGTGTTGGGGATTTGTACAATCCTTAGTTAATGAGAGAACTATCTTTTTATTACATTGTTGCCTGTAATCCACCTTCAAGTGATGTATTTGGATATCCAAGATAGGTTGGTCTCTCGATGATTGTATTTCCATTATTTCTGTTATAGTTTTGAGAGAAAGATTCATTCTAGACCACACGCACAACAACATCGGAATAAAAAGAAAGCAAAAAAAAAAAAAAAAAAAAAAAAAAAGATGAAAACCATAACATAGAGATTTACGAGGTTCCTTTCGGTACGTCCACCGATTCACGTCGGTCCATTATGCTCAAAGGCAAAAAATAAATAAATAAATAAAAATACAAAAAATAAAGAAGCAGCTTTTACTGCAATGTCTTCTCTCTCTCTCTCTCTCTCTCTCTCTCAAGACAAAATATATCCTCAAATAAACTACCATGTGAAATTACAAAATTGCCCTTTAAACTCATGAAAATGCTAGCGGGATGAACATTACACTTTCAATGACCAAGCTTCATAAATACTAACAATAGTGAATTTGTGTTGGGCTAGGTCTTGTGGTTTTTCCCTTCAGATTGGTGAGCTTTCCATGTAAAAAATCTTGGCATGCATCCTACATGTTTAATGATTTGCTTGCTTGTGTTGGAAGTGATTAATATTCATTAAATCTTCTATATGGTTAATCTCATTGATTTGCACATAGAGAGGAAAGGTATGTGGTTTCCCAACAGGAATTATGATGACATTTCATGTTCTTTCATTTTATGGCAATCAAGTAACAATTCATATTACTTCCAATCTAGTCTTCCATAAATGGAACAAACACATAAAGGTGGATTGTCACTATGTGTAAGATAAGTTGTCCATTAATGTTATTTATATCCCTCAAGTTTTGTCCAAGGAGCAACTTTGAGAATTCATGGGTCTCATCTTACTAATATTGTATGTAAACTAGGTATGCACAACATATTTATGCTCCAATTTGAGAAAAAAATGTTAGGGTGAATGGGCCTTATTAGCCTTAGCTTTGTGTTTGCATATATACTGTATATTGGAAGGCTAATAGAGCTACCCTTTCTTTTCTTATAATAAAGCTTTGGATTTGAATATATACTATATTTTGGTAGTCCAATAGGGCTACCCTTTCTTTTCCTATAGTAAAGCTAAGTTAGAGAATGGTTCTTTAATTAATCTTAATTTTCCCTCGTAATAATAGGCAATAATCAGTTGTTGGCCTTATAGGTGACCTTAGGAAATGGAATTGGATCTACGGACCTCGAGGTCACAAATAACCGACCTTGTAATTAGATGGAGTCATAATGAGGTCAGTATCAGCTAAAATTCTGGAATCCCCATTATTGAAAGGTTAAAATGAGGATTTAATAATAATCTTCTACGCGGGGGGGGGGGGGGGGGGGTGACACCACATGTATTCAGAATTTTCAATTTCCTAATGTAACACACTGAACAAATTTTAGGGGTATAATTTAAAAAGAAAAGAATAAATCTTGACCCTTTATAGGCTTATCTGTCCAACAAAATACTGATTCAAATCGTGGGTTGTCCATCCATGACATATAAAATGTAATCCTACCTTCTGATCGTTAGTACAAAAGCTATAAAGTGTCGTATTGATGGACGGATGATTTAAATCCTCCAAATCGATCATTCTAAAGTATAATCCATTCAATGTTCATCGGTCATCTTGTTAATCTAACCATAACCTTCAGAATGATATAAGTTTGATAATTTCTCTTACGTGAAACTTAAGATCTGAGACTAAACGTGTGGGTGGCCACGGTTTAACGAAGATATTAATCAATCTGAAAATCTGATTGGTGCCAAACTGCTTTCATATAATTCATCTTGAGTATATCTATTATTCCATCTAATTTAATCATATCAAATATGCATAGATCACGTTAGATCATGAACATGTACATAAGATATCATCATGACCATCCATTATATCTTTCATTAGCAATATTTGAACTTTGCCACCATTTTTCTTTGTGCATATGAAACATGGCCTACAATTTCGTATGATTAGAATTCATTAGTTCAATAGCCATTTGTGACATACATGCATGACACGTCTATACACATGCGTGCACCCTCATTCATGATAAGTTGAGGTGTACATAGCTTAAATACACCCCTAAACGATGGAAAGTCAAGATTAATTTAGGGTAATTTGATTACCATATAACTATGAAATAAATTTTTGCATATGTTGGAATATCTTATGAATTCAGTGGATGGTATGGATCGATGCGGTCTGTGCTAGTGAGGCCCACTCTAGTATTCAGGCACATGCTCGGAGAAAATACCTTAGAAAATAAGGTAACGAATTAAAGACTACCCATATTGCATATGCTGCGCCCATACTGTGACCTTGATTAAGGGGGGGTGGGCGCCGATCCCTAGCCCTCTACCGAGCCGCCTCCCCCTCCATGGGAGCCACTTTACACACTCGGGTGCTTATTTAAACCCCCTCCCCACTCAGTCACTCACTCAAAAATAAAATAATGAGAAAAAGAAAGAGAGAAAATAAAGAAAAGAGGAGATTAGAGAAAAGGAGAGGCAATCTCAATCATTCAGGTGCACTCCGTCTTCAATTCGACCGTTGAAGTGAGTGCACGGATTATTTACCTGTCATCTTAATGCCGGATTTATAAAATGAACTCTATTTGGACGTTTATGTTGATAACCAGGCCATTTAGAAAGTGTGACCAACTTGTCCACACTGTCTAGTGTGGCCAATGTGTGTCCACTTTAATGTGCGGATAATTCATTTATATGAGCCTCATAGGAGCAGAAGCCCATGCGATGGCTAAAATTATCTGTTTTTCTTTTTCTTTTTAGCTGTTATTTTTTTTGGCCTTGATGAATATACAAGGTTTATTAGGCTCACCATGAGCAGGCCAACTTGATGGACGGAATGGATCACCCATACGAGACTCCACCCATGTATTCCAAATAAAGACAAAATGGGTGTCAACATCAAACATACACATATCTGTCTACGTCAATTGAGTGATTGGGTTTTGCACATGTAGACCCATCTTAAAGCAAGTGGTTAATCTAAGCCGTCCATTCTATTAGTCAGATCATTTTGTGGCCAGGGGCGAAATTTGAGCTAGAACGGAAACTTGGGTGGGCCATACCATAGTGAACAGTGTGGTTGAACGTCTTGTTTACACAACAAAATTGCATTTATATAGATAGGAGAATCAAGAGTAATTTTCTAATATCAGACAAGACAAGGAGATACATTCGTCATTCCATTTGTTTTATTCATTATGATTGGGTTCTTTTACATTCCATATATACATCCCTTGGTTCTAGAACAGAATGTTTCAAATATGAATACAATGTAAGTCCATCTTTGTTTGTGGATTTCGGCAGAGTTTTGCCCCTTCTTTCTTCTTTCATTCTGTAAAAAATGACAGAAGAATGGATTAGGAGAACTAGGTTGAGGTTACTCTCTTCATTCTTTTCTGCATTATAGCTTTGGTCCAGCTTAATTCTTCAAAAGTCTTGGCTTTTGAAAGGGGAACCGGGAGTAAAATTATAAAGATATACTCCCAACGTCTTTTATAAAAGATCACAAAACTTTGCTAATGCCACGCCCCAAATTCGGTTTCCGGCGTCCATTCGCCGTAACCCGAATCCAGATGTTACAACCTTCGTAGTACCCCAATCTCGGATCTTAGCTCCACATGCCGAGTTCTGATCCTGGGATACCACAAGGAGGATTTTAGGGTCTGAATTTTTTTGGAAACATGAGCATCACCATATGAGTACCATAAAAGACAATCACAATATTTTCACTAAGTCATTTCTTTTACATATAGTACTGAAAGGTAAATACACAATATATAAATATAAAAGCTGCACACAATCCAGCACCTCCTGTTACTGCACTCCCAAGTCCAACTCAACGTTGCTGATACACCCTGGTATAACCTGCAATGTAACAAATGTGCATAAGCTTCCAACGAAGCTTCATGAGTGCATGCGCAATGTGTATGACAAGCATGATAAATATCAGAGTAAGCAGTAAAGCATGATGAGAAATCTAAACTAGAACTTAGCCTAATTAGGCTACACGATCATGTGAGATGAATAACCAGCCTACCACGGCTATGCAAGCGTGCAATATAGATAACTAGCATACCATGGCTATGCAAGCGTGCAATACAGGTAACCAGCCTACCAAGGCTATATACTCATACTATGCGATGGCCTATAGGGCCTAATGTCATATACAATGATCCAATGCATGTATGTAAATCACCACATCTCAGTATAGTGGTCTAGATACGAATAGTCATATCGCGATCGCCTAAGCGATGTAGGATTTAGAACTAGTAGCTCGCCCAGGCTTACAGCCTCGCCCACATCACACCCGCCCATATCAGGACCGTCCAATACCATACAGAACATTTGTCATATCGTTGATACCAATACTATCTCTGAAACGAAACATCACCGGGGTCTTTACAGACCTCACTACTCACCAGTAGAATGCTAAAGCCTATCTTGTGCAGTAGCGGACCTACTCACAGCTGGTCAAATCAACCCAATTTGCCAACACGCTTCCGGCAGGTTAGGTCAGACCTCCTTTCAAACTGACCACATGTAGTGGAAACACCACCGTCTGATATTCGGCATACTGTTGTATGATTAAACCACCTGGTCCTTGAATGAAGCACCCACACTTTGGTACCAACGGGTTCAGGGACTTTCACCCAAGGACATCTTTGGTATCTAGTTTAAAGATCACATATTTTCGGTGTTCTGTAAACCACGATGGAGCTGTGGTTGCAATGTAGTTACCATGTTATATGCGGCACAAGCAGACGGTGCGAAATGCAACCATGCATACAAATGCGGGACGACATTTCTGTGTAAGTCTCTAAAGAGCACCATAAAACTATAGGGTTTCAAATACAACGTTACCGTCAACTGGTAATGAACTGCACAACAATCGCGGCCGTTATGGCCGGTTGATATAAGACAATCAGACGAGCCAAGCATTCATGATGCATGAGTCAATTATACAGTATGAGTGCTGAAAAGTAGTCAATCTACCACAATGGCAATAAAGCAATCTAGTCTAACCTATTTGAGATGGTTAAGATGAGGGGACACATATGAATGATCGAGTCATAGTGCGGGATGTCGCTAGCAAGGGAATTTAGCACCAAGGGCTACAAGGTATGTTAAGCGATTCCTACCATACAGTGTAAGCCAGGGTGATAGACTCCTGTCCTCGAATAGTCCCATATCTATTGGAGAGGTTTGCGATGGAGGGCTCGTGAATTTCATTTGTGTGACTACATCTCGAATGCTTTTATGAATGCGTTTATGCCCTAGTGGTCCCCAATTAACAATAGTGATTCAGGATGCATACTCATTACACATGCATGATGGTCATCAAAGCCTATATGAGTCGCATAAGACTACAACACTACGTGTGGCAACAAACATACTAAAGACAACATAAAAAGATAATTCACTTGTAACAAAAGAAAGCATAAAAGAGGTACGACCATAGATGGATGGTATACAACAACATAGATGGTCCAACAATTGAATGGTGTGGATCAACCTTCGACACTCAAATGACCCAAAAGGAAAGGAAATGGTTGAATACACTATCGACACATCAAAGATAGAACCTACTTGAGCGGTAAGAGTAGAATCTGAGATAGATGGTCAACACGATGAGGTACAAAAGGGATGATAGGTCTAACCTCATACTGCAAGATAGGCTCCATATAATGGATGGCCTAGATGACATACTAACATTGAGGATGAGCCCACACTCGTCCCAAAAAGATAAATGGACGTGTGGATGAGATACATGCGACACTGTGGTCCAAATAGTTGGGTACACCGGGGTGAGTCATATAGGTAGACAACAAGGTGTGTTAACATGGCGAGTCAATAGGGTGAGTCAACAGGGTGAGTTAACAAGGCGAATTGACAAGGCAGGTCAATAGGGTGAGTTAACAAGGTGATTCCTATGACTTAGATGAAGCATACTTGGGGGAATTTCCATGTGTCTAGATCTATGAGACCTTTCAACAGGTTGGTTAGACAAACAGTGTCAAGGTGGGTCCATGGAATGGACAACATGGGTATACAAACACTTGTACTAAGGTGGTCTCAAGTTCATCCTACACTAGATATAACATGGCGGGGTCCATTCATTTGGACATATTAGATTAATATTGAGCTCTTAAATGTGCATATTCTAACCCCATTTCATCACTAACTATGCATGATTCACATGTTTAAAGACTTATATAATGCATTGTTTTGTGGTTGTAGGATGAGGGAGAGACTTCACCAAATAAATGATTAAAGAACACTTCAAAGGATCATTGAAGATCAAAGGAAAGAAGAATGAAGATTGGAGCGAAGAAGCAATGAGAGAATGGATCAAAAGGAAGAAGAAAATCCAAAATTCTTTGGGTCTGACCGGTCCTGACCAGTCAGCCAGGTGCCAGACCGGTCGTCAGACTAGTCGGCCACCGTTGCAATTGATGCAGAACATGTTGGAGCAACCATCAGACGGGTCCGATTGGTCAAGACCGGTCAAGACTAGTCGACCATGCAGATAGAGAGGGAGGTGTGCTTACTGGACACTCCATAGATCAATCTGACCGGTCAAGATCGGTCGGCCAAGCTAAAAATGGAAACTTCCAGATTTGGACCTCCGGATTTCTCTACGCACTGCGTAAACGTTGTACAATTTCTTGAAGTTTCTGCATCGGTGGGGCTCGAAACTTATAAAAGGACCCCTCCATTTCATTCCTAACCTATCCTAGAAGGGTTCTAAGGCATTGGGAGGTGGAGAAAGCTGGATTCAGAGTTCTACAACTCTATTTACTTAGTTTTTTTCTAGTTCTTCATGTTTACAGTAGTTTTTTTGTTTTCTCTTAGCATGGTCAGCTAAACCTCTTAGCTAGGGCTAAGAGGTGAAGCTTGTAGTAGTTCTAAGATGTTTTGATTCGCTTTTAATGGTTTCATGGATTGTTTTTAATGTTGAGCAATGGTTTGTTGAGTTTGAATGAAGTTTAAGTTAGTTTTTCTTAATCTTATGATGACTCATGGATGTTTGGAAGAACTATGCTTAGTTCTTAGTTGTTTTGCAAGATCTAGACCTGTACGTTCTGAGGAATTGGATTCAATACGCTCTAGAACTTGATTATTCATGTGGGAACTTCAAACCAAAGTTCTATCTTTTATGTAAATTCTGAAATATGTGTTGCTTGTTTATGTGATTTGAATCAAGTTCAAACCATGATATTAGTTAACCCTAGTGACAGGATTTGATGATTATCATAGTTGTGATCTTAATCTATTGGAACTAGGATTGGCCTATGCAATTGAGTGTGCCCAAGTCCTAACTTGAATTGAGGGAATCATGTTGATGAACAACACATGTGACATATTGTTTTGCTAAATTAACCGCTCTATAATTCGGCTAGATAGGATTTGATTTCAAATCTAGTTGTGTAATTGAGAAACAACCAAAGCGAATTATGCATCAAGGATAGCTACAAGTGGATCATTGGCGCTCTAGTTCTTCTTTTAGATTATTAAACTCATCTTAAAATTACAGATTGTTCATACACATCTTATTTTCAGATTGAGTTTGTTTTAGTTTGATTTCAGTTAGAAATTGTTCGAAGAAATTCTGTGAATTCCTGAATTAGTCCCTTAGGACGATCTTTGTCTCTGCCGAATTATTACTACATCGCAACCCTACACTTGGGGAGTGAACAATTAAGCCCAATATTAAAGCGATCTTGATGGAAGGTCAGACATACATATCACACTAAGTGGCCCATCAGATGTTTTGGACAAGTAGTGAACTCTTTGGATGTGGCCCATCAGGTTAAACAGATTTTAATGAAGAAATGATTTGGGGCTAAGTTTGAGTCCAATTCGTGATCACAAGGGGCTCTCGAGAAATAAAATGATCATCTGGTAGCCCTATGCATAGGCTTCAAAACACACAAGGCGGACCTCCTTGGTTGCATGCATTCAGATTTTAGTAATGGCCCAAACATGGGTACTTGAAAGAGGTGCGCAGATAATAGTGTAGAAATGGTTTTTAGTCCAACTTTGGGCACGTCCCACCATTAAATGGGGTCACCTTTTGACATTCCGTCAAGTGCACATGATAGACATATATATAGTCTTCAAATCCCGTAAGGTGGGGCATGATGGATGCACATGTATAATTTTTCGCACATGTCCAGAAAATGGTACTAAAAGTTTCTGCGTAATTGTGTCTGACCTCATTTTGGGATCAGACTCCCGATCAAGTGGGGTCCACTTTAACCCAAATAAAAGGTCATTCTTGTAGCCACCTATGCTGAGAAAAATTCCAAAGTGGTGGTGTTTACTTGCCTCAGGTGCAAGGCTGCGATGTAGTAATGATTCTCGGTAAGACCGAGGTCGATCCTCAGGGATTGTCGTGACAATTCTAAACTTTATAACTAGGATGGGCTAAACTTGGATTTGAATTGATGGATGAAATTTAATAACATAAAATTATCTACTTAAGAACTAAATTAGGGAAATAAGCACTAGAGCGCCAATCATCCACTTATAATAATTCACAATGCTAATTCAAATAATTCAAACCAATAACTCAATTAGAATTGGAGTTCTATCCCTATCCAACCGGAATATAGAGCAATCAAATCATCATAATGCATCTGACATAGATGGATCATCCACTGATATGGTTCTCTCATAATCAACTAAGGTATTGGGTGTATTCAATCATACAACCCAATCCTTCACAAAATAATTAAGATCACATTCATGATTCTTCATCAAGGCTTGTCACCAGACTTGATTTAGAAGCATGAATTGAACTTTTATTGAACCAAAATCAATACATGAACACCTATCTCAGATCAATCCTAAAGATAAGAACTTCTTCTAGTTTAGTTCTAAATAAGCACTTAGGAAGCTTGGTTTGTAAGATCCCCTAGCATCCAACATATCATGATGGATCTAAGATCTGTACAACCTAAAATCCTATCAATCAATACCCCATCAAGCAATCTCAGCAATTAAAACATCCCATGTAAGAGAAATCACAAGAGATAGAAGATTAACTAAAAATACTAACTTTATTTCAAACTAGAAGTAGAAGTGTTCTTCATAAAACCTAAAAGTACTTTAACTAATTCGAGTTAAACATTGCAAACAACTATAAGCTTCACCTCTTAGCCCTAGCTAAGAGGTTTAGCCAACCACTAATAGATTGAACTAAAACTCAAAAGAAAACTACTCTAAAAGCATAGAAAAACCATAAAACTCTAGTTGGAGGAGTTGTGAACGATCCATGACGCTCCTCTCCACCTCCCACGAACTTCTCAGCCTTCTATGATGCCTTAGGAACAACATAGATGTGTCCTTTTATAGTAAAATTTTGTCACTGACGCAGAATCTTCCAGAGATCAGAGAGTCCTTACACAGTCTAGACATTGGCCGGTCAGCCGGTTGGAGCTTGGGCTTTAAAATACACAACTCTCTGGACATTAAAATACACCGGCTAACCGGCAAGAGGTTGGTCTTCACAAAAACTGTCCAACGATTATGCTGTTTTTAGAGGGTTTGGCCGGCCAGTCGACAGGCATGTAAATTTGTGATTTTTTTAACTGTTCTTCCTCCATCTCCATTACATCTTCCCTTCACCTCTTGTCCTTTATTCCTTTGATCTTCAAGGCTTTTTAGAAGGGCTTCTAAGCATTCAAATGATGAAGTCTCTCTATCATTTTTGCAATCACAAAACCATGCATTAGGTAGGTCTTTAAACATGTAATTCATGCATAGTTAGTGATGAAATAGGGTTAGAATATGCACAATTCAAAGCTCAACACACTTCCCAACCAGCATTTTGCTAGTCTCGAGCAAAACATGTGTGAAACAAATTCAACTTTCCAAAACCCAACTATCTTTCGGGAACTATGCTTCCATAAACTCCAAGACATACAAGTGCAAAATTCAAAAAAATTGGGTGATAGAAGTTGAAATCTAAAACTCCCTAAACATAAAAAGTGTTCTTATAGAATCTCCACCGATTGATTTATAAATAGAAGAATCCAAACAAGTTTAACCTAATGTGCATAGAGAGTGTTCATCTCATGAGTTTCCAGGATTACCTTCTTCATAGATAGATCAACCTAAAGATCTAAAGGTGTACAACTCAATCAAATGCCTATGACAAGAATTTGCCTTATCGTTCCTTTGACGGCTTTCACACTACTTTCCATTTCCAGCTTTGGTTACGAGTAGACCATCCCCTGGTTGGTAATAGATAGCCCTTTTTGGAATTTTTCAACGAGTATTTAATAATAACCAAACTTTCTTTCTTTTCATATACATGAGATGGGATTTTTAGAAATCCATATCTTCCAATTTTCTTTCTCATGAACAAGGATGGACAAAGTTCCTCGGTTTGGTTCCTTAACACCTTAGATCTAAATCTAATAAATCTACAAATTTACATAATCCCTTCCAACCATGAGAATCGTGTAACGTGAACTAGGCTAAAAAGTGTTCAAATTTTCTATCGATCATATAATAGGAAAATTCATATAGAAAACTCTTATATTTAAGCTAATTTAGAGATCTCAAAATCATCATATCAATTCATCTCTCATCCTTTCATACTTATGACATCCTAAGTGTAAGAAACACAGTTTTTTAAAAGAGTTATGAATTTTAAAAAAAAAATTAAAATTTTTCTACAAAGATTGTTCGAAATGTTCCAAAACATTAGATTCATTTAAGAATTTCATCCCCAACCAAATCTTGCATTGTCCTCAATGTAAAAAGATATGCAATGAGCAATAACATAAGAGCAATGATAAATATAAAAGAGGGTGAGAACAAGAGTACTTGAGAGAGTCGATCATGGAAGTCTACAACTCTGACAATTAAATAATTCAAACTAATATAAACTACTCCATACCTCCATCAAACTAAGAGGTCAATCTTAATACACATGATCATCCAAAGGAATGAAATCTAGTAGGATTATGAGGTGGAGTAAAAGATTTTTCAGTAGTACCATCCACCATCCTGCTTTATAATGCACATGGGTGATATTTGTCGCTCTAATCCATTGAAAATCTTGTTGAAAAAGTTCAGTAGGTTTCTCAAAGTTATCATCCCATGTGTTAGGAATGGAGAGTTTCTTTGGTTGGAATTCATTAAGCATGAATCGCCTTTCCAACTTGTTTGGAAAAAAAAATATTCAAATAAGGATCATCTCAGAGATGATGCTCTTCGGTTTGAACAAACCAAAGAGATGTGGAGACTTGGAATTCTTCTTCACAAGTCGGTATGGTCTCCACATTTTTAGACTCTACTGGTGCTTCCACTATTGATAATTCGGTTTTACACTCCGTGGAAGGAGCCTTTTTAGGCACCAGTGAAGTTTCCCTTAAGGCATTAACAATGTCACAGATCATAGGATCATCCCAATCCTCAAAATATGCCAAATACTCTTTTAGAGTATAGGAAACTTCGACCTTCTCGGTCACTTATGTAGGTTGGAATAAATCTTCAACCACTATACTTTCAGAAATTAACCTCTTCATAGGCAAATCAAGCACCAATCCATTAAATTCCTGTACAACAAAAGTGTTTAAGTCAGCGATTGGTATTTTATCAATAAAAATTTCAGAATTTAGCTCTTCCAAGGCCTCTTCAATATCTAAAATTATTTTTTCCTTGGAATGAGCCAAGCAAACTTTCAAGGTTTTGAAAAATTTAGTTGAGGGTGACTCATCATCATCCACAATTGTATCTATGAAATTAATCATGTGGATCTCATCTTCATCCTCTTCCTCATCCTCTTATTGTTTGTGCAAATTAAAAACATTTAGCTTCATTGTCATATTTCCAAAGGATATTTTCATGACTCCATTCCTATAATTGATTATAGCATTGGCGGTTGCTAGGAATGGTCGGCCTAGAATGACGGGAACTTGATTGCATACATTTATAACTGCTTGTGTATCCAAAATGATAAAGTCTACCGGGTAGTAAAACTTATCGATTTGGACTAACACATCCTCAATTACTCCTCTCGGTATTCTAACGGAGCGATCCGCAAGTTGTAAAATTATCTTGGTTGTTTTTAATTCACCAAGTCCAGTTGCTCATATACCGAGTAGGGAATTAAGTTAACACTAGCCCCTAGGTCGAGAAGTGTTTTATTGATCCGGAAGTTATCTATTATGCAAAAGATTGTAGGGCTTCCGAGATTTTTGAATTTAGGGGGAGTGTTTTGTTGTATTATAGTACTCACTTGTTCTGTTAAAAATGCCCTCTTGTACATGTTTTGCTTACGCTTTACGACACATAAGTCCTTTAGAAATTTGGCATATGAAGGAATCTAACAAGGGAATATTGATTTTAACTTGTTGGAAGACCTCTAGGATGTCCTGATTTTCACTTGGCATTTTGGTTGGGACAAGACGTTGGGGGAATGGGGCTACATGTTTACACACACGCTTCAGCTCTTCATCTTGTGGAGCATTGTTCAATTCACCTTTACTCTTACAATCAGCTGGATCATTAGGCTTTATGGCCTTCACCGGTTCATATTTTTCAATTATTTTACCACTTCTAAGAGTGGTGATGGCTTGAACATGTTCTACTTGAATGGTTGAAGAATTGGAATTCGATTCGAGTTGTTCCTTGGGGTTAGGATGAGATTGAGTCAAAACAGTCCCTTTCTCCCTAACTCCTAGGTGTGTCTCAATTCTTTCAACTAAAATTTTAAGTTCATTCATGGCCTGCATGTTGGACTGATTTATCTGAGTTTGTCCAATCATGAATGCATTCAATGTATCCTCAAGAGTGCTTTGTTGAGGAGGCCCTTGGGAAGCATTGTTTGTATTTACCATAGGTCCATTCTTCCCATTAAGATTCGGTTTATACCACCAATCAGGATTATTCAAGTTAAATTTGGTCCATTAAAGGGGTGTTGATAAACGTTTGTGGCGTTCGATTGAGTTTGCAAAATTTCTTGAAATGCAGGGATTGTTAGGTAATCCTTTGTTAAGTGAACATCACACTCACAAATACCACATACACTTTCAACGGTCTCCCCGGTCGTTATTATGTTAACACTCCTTAATTTTATAGCCTTAACCTTCTTTGTGAGACTCGCTACCTTTGAATCATCCTCCCCGTCTAATATATGTATTCCTTTCTCTCTTGGGGCTGACTTGGGATTACTAGTTGGAGTGGAGATGTCCCAATATTGGGCGTTCTCGCTAGCATATCAAAGTAATCTCAAGCATCATCGGGCGCTTTGCTTAAAAACTCACCATTACACATCATTTGGACAAATTGTCGCATGTTTGAACTTAATCCATCATGAAAGAAGTCAATCAAGGGCCATTTTTCATAACCATGGTGTGGGCACTCTAATAAAAGATCTTTGAACATCTCCCAACCTTGAAAAAATGTTTCATCTCCTTTTTGGGAGAAGTTCATGATAGTCCGTCTTAGTGTATTGCCTTGTTGTAATATGGGGGAAACAAGAGTCATATTCCAATGTTAGACAAAAGAGACAAAAAAAACATTCATCACTTCATTTTATCCATTTACTGAGTTCTTCGTACATTCCATATTTACATCATCCCTTGATTCTAGAATAGATTGTACATTGTAAAAAATGAAGTATACTCATAAAGCAATTTCGGCAGAGCTTCGCTCTATTCTTCTTTCATCTTGTCCAAGTGACAGGGAGTGACTGACTGGATCAAGGCTTCCAAGACTGTTCTTCTGTTCATGAGCGAGGTGAATCAACCAGACTAGACTTCGTTCCTTTGCGATCTTCATAAAACTTTGTAACACATTAATATCACCCAGCACAACTACCACTTCTAAGGATTGTATAAAATACATTCGACCTGAAGGGAGAGAGAAGGGGCTTCTTCTTTAGAAACATCATCTATACAAATCATCCAGTTGCAGGGTACGGAATACTCCGTATATTCAACCTGAAGGGAGAAAGATAGGTCTTCTGCTCTAAAAACATCATCTATACAAATCGTCCACTGCGGGGTACAGAATACTCCGTATATTCAACCCAAAGGGAGAAAGATAGGTCTTCTGCTCTAAAAACATCATCTATACAAATCGTCCACTTGCGAGGTACGGAACACTTTGTATATTCAACCCGAATGGAGAAAGATAGGTCTTCTGCTCCAAAAACATCATCTATACAAATCATCCACTTGCGGGGTACGAAATACTCCGTATATTCAACCCGAACGGAGAAAGATAAATCATAGATTGAAATACCGAATCGGAAAAATTCTTTTGCTCCAAAAACATCATCTATACAAATCGTCCACTTGAGGGGTACGGAATACTCCATATATTCAACCCGAAGGGAGAAAGATAGGTCTTCTATGCAAAGGAACAAACTCTCTAGTCTGGATTGCTTTCTCTGCATCATTTTTCTTTGCTGCAGTCCCAGCTTCCAATGTTCTTTCACAGTTAGAAAGGAAGTAAAAGTTCAGAAGCCTTTGCATATCCTTCATAATAGTGAAAACTATTGTTTCTAAGGAGCTTTTCGCGACCCGCGGTAAGCTCTTGAGCTTGCTGCGGTCCGCGACAAGCACCCTCCTGCCGATTTCTTCAAGTCTTCGTCTCTTTCTTCTTTAATCTGGCAACATCTCCCTCTCATTCATCTTTTATTCTCGGGGTCCGCACTTTATGCGTTCAACTCGAGAAGAAGAGAACTCGAGGTCCGCCCAGTACCTCTGAGAACCTCTGGAGCTCTAAACTTTAGAATCAAGTGTCAAATGAGGACCCCGATGAGGGTATTTATAAGCAAATGCGGCTATTTCTGCGGTAAGAATGGTCACCCAATATGTGCTGTCCGCGGCAAGTGCACATTTTCTGCACGTTTCTTCTTTTCTTCCTTTATCTCTTTCGAATCTCTCTTGATTCTTCTCCATCTTCTTATTCCTTCATTTTTCATGCCTCAACAGATGCCCCCTTTTGAAGCTTGATCTAAGGAAATCATCTCTTCTGAAGATCTATGTTGAAACAGCCTAGTTTTGAGATTTTCCAGAGCTTTCGGTGAACCATGGTAAGCTCCCCAAATACTCTATAAATATCTCCACACCCCTTCATTTCCTCATGTCTCTCTCTCGTGGCAAAGCCCTGTCCAATTTTCCTGACCTTTACGTGACCCGTGGCAAGCAACTTTTGTTTGCAGAATTTTCTAAGTATCGGAATTCTGACGAATTTTTTCTTCAAGTCACATTTTCCTTTTGCTAATGTACTTTTACTTCTTTCTCTTAATCTTATACGGAAGCTTAATCTTTCAGGAACTATATTTCCTCAAGCCTTTGAATGTGTCTTCATTTATTTATATAACCATTCTTCTCTTCATTCTTAATAGATCGATCATGCCCCCGTATAATTCTTTTGAAGCTTCTTCCTCCCATTAGTGATCGGTCTTCCAAAGAATCCCCAATTCTTACGCAGCCTGCAAGCTTTTTCAAAGATTTCTTGATATTCTTAATCATCCTGATCAGTGGAAACAACTATCAACTCTTCAAGAAGATATTTCTTTCGCTGCAATTCTTCTTCTCACTGATCCTTCCATTTTTATTGTCGCCATCTCAGATCTACTTTCTAAAGTTCAGAAGTTAGAGGAAATGCAAGACAATTTCACTGGTCTATCTCTATTAATATCTGTAGAAGACAAATTATCTTTGCTAGAGGGTGCTGAACCATTCATCATGGACTCTTTTCTTGACAAATGGGATGATGTGCATATTGTGTCCTTCTCTTTAGACGATCATAGAGCTCATCATGACCTCTTATTCCATGATGTTCAATTGATGGCTGCAGAGGATCCTGCAGTTTTAGATGCTACTCGTCATTCTGAAGATATTTCTAATTCTTTACAGGAAGTCTTGGATGATCGTGAATTTAAAGGTGCTCTGGAGCAAGAAACTGTTGAAGATGTTCAGAAACGGATTAAAAGTATCCAAAACATTACTTCTCAGAAGTTAATTGTAGAAGCCAAGGCAGAGATGTTGAAGAAGAACATATCCTGTCTGCTGCAAGATTAAGCTCCTTATAGTCTTCTTTAGTATTCGTTAATATTAACCAAAGTTGGTTTTGATATCAGCGAACTAGTGATTTTCTTCTCTCTTTGAAGGAATCCAATTTTGTGCTTCAACTTTGAAACTAACTTTAGAGTTTTTTTGGTAATTCTGTTTTATGCTTTGTTGTATTTGTCTTTAAAAATATCTTCCCATATAAGGATGCATGTATCATTACCAATACATTTTCAAAGATCGTGTCTTCAATATAAAACAAAGATTGCCCCTAGCAATATTGCACCTCGAATACTTGTATATATGTTAATTCAGAATTATATAAATTGATCTCAAGACATAAATAGTCGATTTTCATGAATAAATAGTCGGCCTCGACGAATATACCAGATAGTCGAATAACTGTAATCGAGTCGGATTTAGTCCAATGTGAATTTTCAATAAGACATTAAAGAACTTGAGACAAATCAAACTCGGGCAAATATCGCCAATAATATCATTATTGGAAGCTAGAGAGTCGAAGTTGAGTCAATATTAATGAAGAACATAGAGGATTGTAGTTGCATATCGTCAATAATATGTCAAATACTTCAAAGGATGCCTTCAGCAATCAGAATTCCATATAGCATAAATAATTTTGAGGAATACCATAAAATGGTATATGCAATTTTCAGAGTTGATATAATTTCGTATAGCCTATATTGTTGATGACATAATAAAGCCTTGTCGAAGGAAAATTGTTCACACATGTTTTCCTATCAATTTAAGGCATTTGACAATATCATAACATATGCAATTTTCACAATATATCTTTGCAAGAGAATTTTCCTATAAACATGTTATTGCATGTGAATATTTCATTATGATATTCGTTTGTTTTCTCTTTTTAGCTGCACAACATTTTATGTTTTGTTCCCTTTTTCTTTATGATGGGTGGAACTACCCTAAACTTCTATTAGTAGGCACCTCTAATAGAAACACAGTTTAAGCTCATGAGAAACACTGAAGCTACCTTTTTGTCCTTGGTCCTCTTCGATGACCGGCGTTTCTAGACCACTTTTCAGTTTGCGTCAGGGGTTGCTACTCCTAACGTTGCGATGTGAGGGAAATAAAACCCTCGGGATGCCAGGAAAATCATTGTAGTTATCATTTATGCTGTCTTGCTTGCTAAGGTTCTCTCTCTCTCTCTCTCTCTCTCTCTCTCTCTCTCTGCATAATCATACACGCATTAGAATTTTTCGCGGCTTTGAAAAGGAGAAAAGATGTGACCTTACCAATCGTGATATAGCTCAATGATAAATGGAATGTACATGTATGAACCATATGCGTTCTATGAAAAATTCATGTTACACTTTCGAAATATTTTAGAAATTCTTTTGGAAAATTTTAATAATTTAACTTAAAATTTTTTTGCCTTAAAGATAAAGGGAAGAACGTTCCTGTCGAGAGTCACCAGTTTGGCGCCCATGAAGGCGCCGAACATTTCTTCTTTCGGTAACCTTTCTTAGGTATACATCAGTGTCTGCAAATGATTTATCTTAGAACATTTCTTTACTTAGAGATAAACCAGAGATTCTGGTATGTTCGATCCCTAGCAGAGTTGCTAGTTTGTTGAAACTAGAAAATGTGCAAAGCAGTTTTCTTGTGTTTCATTGTTCTGGAGAATTTATGAGCATAGAGACATTCATAGACAATTACAAGCATTCACAGAGTATATACAAGAAGAGATATCGCAAGGCAAATTTTATTCCAGAGATTCAGAGATCTTTTACATTCTAGACTGTGATATTTGTTACGAGCCCTTAATTACATCAACGGTTGATTACCCTTGATTAAAAGGCAAAAGACTAACCCGTCAGGGATTATGGTCTTCAGTTC
Source organism: Liriodendron chinense (assembly GCA_003013855.2). Classification (NCBI taxonomy): domain Eukaryota; kingdom Viridiplantae; phylum Streptophyta; class Magnoliopsida; order Magnoliales; family Magnoliaceae; genus Liriodendron; species Liriodendron chinense. The sequence goes on from ML058508.1 coordinate 458,520, forward strand.
AAGGTCGTAGAAACCTTTTATTTTGTTGTTATGGACTGAGCCATATTTTTAGACAAGTCGGATGTCTGTGTCCCATTTTCTTTCGGGTTGTCCGAGTTGAAGGATTGTCAAGATTTTTAATGGAGTGGTGCAACATTGGTCCCTCTTCCCGTATTTTTATGAGGGGTGACCACTGGAGTACACGAACATTGACTGTTTGTCGGCATGACCCAAGGCCTTCTTCTCGTATTTTTATGATGGGTGAGCTTGAGAAGGCGCGACTCGATGCTCTCTTCCCGTATTTTTGTGATGGGTGACCTCAAGATGGTACGACTCAGAGCTCTCTTCCCGTATTTTTATGATGGGTGACTGTGAGAAGACGCATCACAACTGCTTGATCAGCTCAACCAACGGATCCCGTTGTGGATGGGTAGGTGATCGACTAGTTTTTGTAATGGCGGTCCATAGCAGGACATTTTGAGTATTGTTAGAACTCTTTTAATTTCAGTTTCTCGTGGTAACCATAATCCCTTCGGTTTAGCCCCAGGACCTTAATCCAAGATGAATAAAGTTTGTACAGTACATAAGCGAATACAAAGTAAATACGTCCAATCTTGGAGTTCAGCGACTTGTCTTCGGGAACATTCCTTCTTCTGATATCTTTTATTACCGATATAGGATCAGATGAGTTGTATCGAGCGAAGCTCCTTCGAGGGTTCAAGTTTGATGGACTAGATCGCATATTTTCAAGGCCTGTAAATGGCTAAGTATCGGGACTGATAAATGTTAATTTATGCCAATAACTGATAAACAGTGGGGATTGGTACCCCGTAAATGCTTTATTTAGTCGCCTTATAACATGAGGATGTTAAGTTTGCTTTATTGTTGATAAGATCGCGTTTAGTTTTATTTGGCATTAGTCGATCTTCGATCCGATAGGGCACTTCCCAGGGCTAAAAATGACTAAGTACTAGGTCCGTTTATAGCTTAATTAGGGTATTCGATAAATATTGATGATAATTATCTCTGAATGGTGAAGGATTATGTTCACTAGGGTCGCAATGATGCTATATTCACCTTAGCGTCATTCAGATTCTACTTAATTCTACTTGGTGTCAGTCGATCTTCGAGCTAATAGGGCACTTCCCAAGGTTGAAAATGACTAAGTACTGGGCCCATTTACCACTTAATCAGGGCATTCGACGATTAGGAAAGTGAATAACATCATTGTGGTGCATTATTACGGTGTTTCAGCTCATAGAGAAACTAAATCTCCCTCTTGACGTCGGTCAAATTCTGCTTAGTTTTACCCACTTTCGATTGATTTATATGCTCTTATAGAAGGATTTTTAGACTTTCAAATTTGGTTAAGTGTTGGTCATTTTCGATTAAATCACTGATACGGGTCGTTTAACGTTGATTGTTGGAAGATCTGATCCGGGGAATGGGTAAAGATCAACGATGTGTGTCTAGGAGGCATAGTACGATGGAGAGGCGAGCCACATCACAGAGTTTTTGGATAGGGTATGACCGTCCGAGAGCATGTGGCTGGGGTGGTGGGTGCATGTGCCCTGGGGTTGAACGCATGTAGCCCATAGCTCCCCCAGGCACATGTTTCCAAATCTATGAAAGAGAGAGGGAGAGTTCTTCTCTAGGGCGCATGTGACATAGCACATGCGCCTGGGGTGGATCATTGGGTGCATGTCTCCTGAGGTCTTAGCCGTTTTTCATATTTTCAGGCCATAAACGAGTGGGCGCATGTTACCTTGCAACTTAGCCTTTTTTGGATTTTTTGGCCAAGAGGAAGTGGGCGCATGTGTCTTTGCAACTTAGTTATTGTAAACACCCCACCTTCGGCTACAAGGCAGGTTGAGCTAGCTGAATGAATGGAGGTCCATGTCCCCAAACCCTGTATCCAAAACCAGCCAAACTCACCCTTGCAAGCCCCAATCCATAGCCCAACTCAAGCCTAAACCCAGTCAATTCACCCCTAAACATCAGCCCGAAAAACCACCCATAAGAAAAACCAATCTAAAAATTCCTAAAAAGTCAACTTGGTGAGTCAACCTGCTGAGTCAAATCATTGAGTCAACTCAAGGGGTTAGTCCAGCCCTTGCACCCAGTCAACTCATCTTGTCAGTTCATCTTTCAAACCCAGTGAACTCACTTAGTTCCGAGCCACAGCTTCGGAGTAGCTCTTAACCTCCAACCTAAAACTTTTCTGCTTCAAGTTCGGAGGCCGTACGCTCCGAAGCTAGAGCAAGGCATCCGTACGGGCGAACCTCAGGGGGGCGCCCAAACATATTTACGAGAGCTGTCATCCTTTGTAGTTATAAATACCCCATGTCTCCTTTGTATTCAGCATCCCTCAACATTCCAAAAAATCCATAAATTTCGAGTCCATCTCCACCTCCCTTTAGCCCATTCCTCCACCAAGGAGAGCTCGAGTGAGTGAAGAGTCTAGCCCTGGTCCAACCCAGCCTGACCCTAGCCTAAGCCTCTCAAGCCACCTAAGTCTCGATCTTAGCTGCTCGAAGCAAATCCTTACGATACCTCCATCAATCCAGCTACGCTTATATCAGCATCATCTCATTTGCATCTAGCATAACTGCAACATTTATTATTCTTCCAATCCTCTACTTATCATTCCACTACAAACACTTGATCAGGTCTTAGCGTATGTTCTGAAGTTTGCCGGCTCATCCGAAATTTACTCATCAGAAACTCTAACCGATCGAACACACATCATGCATATCGCATAAAGCACCTATCAATTCGAGCGTATGCTCTGGGCTTGCCTGTTTGATCGGAACTTGCCCATCAGAAACTCTTACTGTTCAGACCCATATTCATGCATCATATCATTCATAAGAATGTACAAGGAATAATTCAGACTTTCGAGTATTAGTTCGATTCTGCGAAGTAAAGACTGTATTTTGGTACGGGCAGAGTGGGTGCCTAACACCTTCCCACCCTGTAACCGTGATCCGTTACCTCGAATCTCTGACCGTAGATCAAAAAGAGTAATTTTAGAGGAAGAAATCTTTGGATTCCCTTCTCTAACATTTTTACGGGGTCTATTCAATTGTAGATTCGAAGTAACAGGCTAGTGGCGACTCTGGTCTTATACAAACTCATCCAAACATATCCAGTTTAACCCAACGATAACACGACCACCGAAAAAGCCCTCGAGAAAGAGGCGAGCCAGTGGCAAATGGCGATTCGCGCAACCCCTTTTCGAAAGGGAGGGTCGGAAGAGTGGAAAGGCGAGCGTCCATAGTTATTTTTCATGTTTTTTGGCTATGGTGGAGTGGGCACATGTTGCCTTGCAACTTAGCAATTTTTTGGATTTTCTCCCTCTCTCTCCCTCTACATTCGGACTCTGGTGGGAAAATCCCTTTCTGAAGAGGGGTTCCAGTGAGAAAATCCCTCGTTGACGAGGAGATCCAGCAAGGGAAGATGGAGCAGGCGCATGTTACCTCTTGTGTTGCTCTAAGGTCATCTGCGGATGATGTTGCTTATGGTCATTAGGTCGGCTTGCTATTTATAGTAGTTTAATTGGGTTCGGGTCCGGCCAATAGGATATGGTGAGCGTATGTGTTTCTGATAGGATTTTCGAGCGCATGTGCCCTCTGACTGTGGCTTGTGCATTTATTTTCAAGCTGGGCGCATGTCTCTAAACTTCACTTTTTCGGACGTTTTTTGAAAGTTTTCTTGGAGGAAATGTCTCAAGCGCATTGACTAGTGCATGTTGTTTCAGGGTTTCCGCATGTGGTTTCAGGGCTTCTGCATGTCCCCTCTTAAAAATGCAAATTCTCCACTACTTAGAATATTTTCAGGATTTTAGGTTCTGACGGGCGACCCTTCCAAGGACAGGTACCTTTTCGGGGACCAAAGTCACTGACACCAAGCCGGTTTTAAGCTCTTATCGACCTATCAAATGAATGAGATGAGGTGTGGGGGACCAGATGTTGAAAACTTTAGTAGTTGCTTACCAATTTGGAACCTCCAGGTCGGCTCTTCATATAGGAACTTCGCTCCAGGGGAGCGCGCACATGAAAATACATGCCACACAATATTTAAACTTGGTAGTCGGGGGTTTTCAACCATTTCAGATCATTTGGCGGTAATACGCATGTCCAGTTCCCTTCCGAAATAGTATTTGTAGGCTTTCAGACCTTTTTGATAAGTTTCAAAGAGGGGTAAAACACATTTCGAGGTGAGTAGATAAAAATACGCACCGTGCGGCATCCAAACTTAATAGTTAAGGGTTTTTGGGTATTTCAGATCATTTGGCGGCAATATGTATGTCCAGTTCCCTTTCAAAATAGTATTTGTGGCTTTCAGACCTTTTCGATTAGCTCAAAACAGGGGCAAAACACATTTCGAGGTTTGTAGATAAAAATACGTACCGTGCGGCATCCAAACTTGGTAGTAAGGGTTTTCAGGCATTCTGGATCATTTGGCCGCAATACACATATCCAGTTCTACTTCAAATAACATTCTTAGGTTTCGGTCATGATTGCGGAGGTCGCCTAGGGTTAGGGCTGCGTTAGCGTCCTATCGCATTTTTCGGGTATTTTCCAACCTTGGAATTTATCTAAATCGTCGTAGATGAACCGCCATGTGTTGTTTTTATCATGTGTGCGAATTTGAGCCCAAACACACTCTCAACGGCCTCACCGGTGGTTATCATGTTAACACTCCTCAATTTTATGGCCTCAACCTTCTTTATGAGACCTGCCACCTTTATATTTAAATCATCCTCCCCATTTACATGTACTCATATCTCTCTTGGGGCTGAGTTGGGATTACAAGTCGGAGTGGAGATGTCCCAAGATTGGGCATTCTTGGCTAGCGTATCAAAGTAATCCCAAACATCATTGGGTTCTTTGTTAAAAAATTCACCATTACACATCATTTGGACAAATTGGCGCATACTTAAACTCAATTCGTCATGGAAAAAGTCAATCAAGCACCACTTTTTGTTCGCTTGCCTCAAGTGCAAGGCTGTGATGTAGTAATAATTTTCGGTAAGACCGAGGTCGATCCTAAGGGATTATCGTAACAATTCTAAACGTTATAACTAGGATGGGCTAAATTCAGATTTGTATTAATGGATAGAAATTAAGAACATAAAACTATTTATTAAATTAGGAAAATAAAACACTAGAGCACCAAGGATCCACTTATAATCATTCATAATGCCAATTCAAACCATACAAGCCAATAACTCAATTAGAATCAGAGTTCCATCCCTATCCAATCGAAATATAGAGCAATTAAATCATCGTAACATATCTAAAATAGATGGATCATCCACTGATATGAGTTTCTTCTCATAACAACTAAGGCATTGGGTGTATCCAATCACACAACCCAATCCTTCACAAAACAATTGAGATCATATTCATGATTCTTCCTCAAGTCTTATCACTATATTTCATTTAGAAGCATGAATTGAACTTCTACTAAACCAATATCAATACATAAACATCTATCTCAGATCAATCCAAAAGATAAGAACTTCTAGTTTAGTTCTAGATAAGCACTTGAGAAACTTGGTTTGTAAGATCTCCTAGCATCCAATATATCATAATAGATCTAAGATCTCTACAACCCAAAATCATATCAATCAACACCGCATTAAGCAATCTAAGTAATCAAATCATCCCATGTAAGAGACATCACAAGAGATAGAAGATTAACTAAAAATACTAACTTTATTTCAAACTTGAACTAGAAGTATATTTCATTAAACCAAAAAATACTTGAACTAATTCGAATTGAACATTACAAACAACTATAAGCTTCAACTTTTAGCCCTAGCTAAGAGGTTTAGCCAACCATTAACAGGTTAAACTAAAACTCAAAGGAAAAACTACTAAAAACATTAAAAAAAATGAATTCGGAGGAGTTGCAGATGCTCCACAACGATCCTCTCCACCTCCCATGACTTTCCAAGTCTTCTATGATGTCTTTAGATCCTCCCCTAGGTGTTCTTTTATAGCTTTGATGCTCCACCGACTCAGAAAGTTTCAGAAATTCGCTACAACTTACGCAATTGCGCATGAAAAATTAGAGCTTCAATGAGAAGCTTTTTGTCCAAGTGTGGCCAACTGGTCTTGACCCGTCTGACATGTCTGGGGCTACTTCTAGTGAGTGCAGAGTGGGGACTGCCTTGTGGCTGACCTGTCTAGCCCTCTTTTCTTGCTTTTTCTTTCTTTCTTTCTCTCTTCTCCTTACTTCTTTCTTTCTTCTTCGGCCCACCTTCGATCTTCATTGTAAGGCTTCTAAGTGTAGTCTTTAGTCATCAATTGGGTGAAGTCCCTCTCTCATTCCTAGAACCACAAAACATGCATTAGATAAGTCTTTTAAACATGTAAATCATGCATACAATGTGATGTAATGGGTTAGAATATGTATAAATTAGGAACTCAACACACCCCCCAACCAACATTTTCCTAGTCCCGAGTAAAACATGTATAAACAAATCACTTCTCTAAAAACTCAACTCTCTCTTGGAAACTATACTTCCATAGACTTAAAGACATATAAGCATGAAATTTAGAGAAACTTACCGTTCATATCTTTAGAGAAACTTACCGTTCCCGAGTAAAACATGTATAAACAAATCACTTCTCTAAAAACTCAACTCTCTCTTGGAAACTATACTTCTATAGACTTAAAGACATATAAGCATGAAATTTAGAGAAACTTACCGTTCATATCTTGGAAACTGTACAGATTGACCAAATGCCTATGATAAGAATTTGCCTTACCGTTCCTTCGACAGCTTTCAGACTACTTCCCATTTCCATCTATGGTTACGGGTAGACCATCCCCTGGTCGGTAATAGGTAGCCATTTTCGAAAATTTTCAACATATATTCAATGATAATCATTTTTTTTCTTTTTCATATACATTAGATAGGATTTTTAAAAATTCATATCTTTCGTTCTTTTCTCTTAATTTTCATGAACAAGGATGGACAAAGTTCCTCAGCTTGGTTCTTAAATACTTCAAATCTTTAGTCTAATCAATCTACAAATCTAATAGTCCCTTCAAACCATGAGAATCGTGTAATGTGAACTAGACTCAAAAGTGTTCAAATTTTCTATCAATCAACTTAATAGGGAAATTTATATAGAAAACTATTATATTACAGGTAATTCAAAACTTTTAAAATCAACCCCTTCACCTCTCTTTCTCTTATACTCGTAACATCCCAAGTGCATATAAACAAGGTTTTCCAAAAGAGTTTTGAATTTTTAGAAAAAAAATAGAAAATTTTACTACAAAATTTGCTCGAAATGTCACAAAGTACTAGATTCATTTAGGAATCTCACCCCCAACCAAATCTTGCATTGTCCTCAATGCAAAATGATATGCAATAATCAAAAGACATGAGAGTAATGATATAAATATAGGAGAGTGAGAATGAGAGTGCCTGAGAGAGTCGACTGTGGAAGTTTACAACTCCAAACAACTAAACAATTCTAACTAATAAAAACTACTCTCTACCTCCGTCAGACTAGGAGGTTAATCTTAATACGCAATCATCCAAAGGTATGGAATCTAACAGGATTATGAGGTGGAGTAAAAGATTTTTCAGTAATACCATCCACCATCCTGCTTCATAGTGCACATGGGTGATGTTTGTCGTGCTAAGTCATTGAAAATTCTACCGAAAAATTTCAGCAGGTTTCTCAAAATTATCACCTCATGTGTCAGGAAATGAGAATTTCTTTAGTTGGAATTCATTAAACATGAATCTCCTTTCCAACTTGTCTAGGAAAAAAATGTTCAAGTAAGGATCATCCCAGGGATGGCTCTCTTCGGTTTGAACAAACCAAAGAGATGTGGAGACTTAGATTTCTTCTTCACAAGTCATTATGGTCTTCACAAAATCAGATTCTACCGGCACTTCCACTATTGATACTTCAGTGTTACACTCCATGGAATGAGTCTTTGTGGGCACTGGTGAAGTTTCCCTCAAGGCATTAACAATGTCACAGATCATAGGGTCATCCCAATCCTTAAAATATGTCAAACACTCCTCTAGAGTGTAGTAAACTTCGACTTTCTTAGTCACTTGTGTAGGTTGGAATACGTCCTCAACCATTACACATTCAGAAATTGGCCTCTCCATAGGAAAATCAAGCACCAATTCATCAAATTCCTGCACAACAAAATTGCTCAAATGATTGGTGTTTTGTCAATCAAAATTTTCAATTTTGGCTCTTCCAAGGCCTCATTAATATTAAAAATTACTTCTTCCTTGGAATGAGCCAAGCAAACTTCTAAGGTTTTGAAAAATTTAGCCGAGGGTGGCTCATCATCATCCACAATTGTATCTATGAAATTAATCATGAGGATCTCATCTTTATCCTTATCCTCATCCTCTTGTTGTTTTTGCAAATGAAACAATTCAGCTTCATTGTCATGTTTCCAAAGGAAATTTTCATCACTCCATTCCTATAATTGATTATAGCATTGGTGGTTGCTAGGAATGGTCGGCCTAGAATGACGAGAACTTGAGTGCATATATTTGTAACTGCTTGTATATCCAAAATGGTAAAGTCTACCGGGTAGTAGAAGTTATCGATTTGGACTAACACATCCTCAATTACTACTCTCAGTATTCTAACGGAGCAATCCGCAAGTTGTAAAGTTATCTTAGTGGGTTTGTTTACACAACAAAATTGCCTTGTTGTAGTATTGGGGAAGCAAGAGTCATATTCCAATATTAGATAAGAGAGACAGAAAAGCATTCATCACTTTAATTTATTCATTTACTGAGTTCTTCATACATTCCATATTTACATCATCCCTTGATTCTAGGATAGATTGTACATTGTATAAAAAATGAAATATATTCATAAATCAATTTCAGCAAAGCTTTGCTCTATTCTTCTTTCATCCTGTCCAAATGACAGGGAATGATTGACTGGACCAAGGCTTTCAAGACTGTTTTTCAGCTCATGAGCGAGGTGAATCAACCAGACTAGACTCATTCCTTTGCAATCTTTATAATAATATCACCCATCATATCTACCACTTCTAGGGATTGTATCAAATACATTCAACCTGAAGGGAGAGAGAAGGGGCTTTTGCTCCAGAAACATCATCTATACAAATCATCCACTTGCGGGGTACGAAATACTCCGTATATTTAACCCGAAGGGAGAAAGATAGGTCTTCTACTCCAAAAACATCATCTATACAAATCATCCACTTACGGGGTACGGAATACTCCGTATATTCAACCTGAAGGGAGAAGGATAGGTCTTCAAATGAACAAACTCTCAAGTCTGGATTGCTTTCTCTACATCATTTATCTTTACTGCAATCCCAGCTTTCGGTGCTCTTTCATAATTAGAAGGGAAACAAAGGTTCAAAAGCCTTTGTACATCCTTCACAAAATGAAGAACAAACGTCTTCTAGAGAGCTTTACACGACCCGCGACAATCTCCCTTCTGGCCCCTTCTTCAAAGCTTCTTCCTTCTTCTTCTTCAATTCGGCAGCATCTCCCCCTCGCTCATCTTTTGTTCTCAAGGTCCGCACTTTGTGCATTCGACCCGAGAATAAGAGAACTCAAGGTCCGCCCCGTACCTCTAAGAACCTTTGGAGCTCTGAACTTCAGAATTAAGTGCCAAATGAGGACCCCTTGGGGGGGGGGGGGGGGGGGGGGGGGGGGGGGGGGTGTGTATTTATAGGCATTTGCGGCCATTTTCGCAGCAAGAACAAGCCACCCAACATGTGCTTTCCGCGACCCACGATAAGTGCACATTTCCTGCACTTTTCTTCTTTTCATTTATTTTCTCTTTGAATCTTCCTTGATTCTTTTTCCTTCCTTTTGTTCTTCATTTTTCATATCTTAACAGATGCCCCCTTTCAAGCTTGATATGAGGAAAATAGCCTTTTTGAAGATCCAGTTTGAAAATAGCCTCATTTTGAATTCTTTCAGACCTTTCCGTGACCCGCGGCAAGTACCCCAGGCACTTTATAAATACCCGTCATTACTTCATTTCTTCATTCTTCTTTTCCACAGCGAAGCCCTGTCTGACCTTTGCGCGACCCGCGGTAAGCAACTTTTAGTTGTCGAAATTTTCTAGTACCGGAACTCTGCCGAATTTTCCCCAAGTCTGAAAACTTTCTTCTTTGAAGTATTAATACCTCTTTCTTCCTTGTTTTCATACTTAGAAATTCTTCATCAAGAACCTTCTCTTCACTCCTTCTAATCTTTTGATATTCCTTATATTATCCAGGAGATGACTTCGAAAAGAAAAACTCCCAGGGTTGGTTCTTCGTCATCTCAATGCTCTCAAAGTAAGACTCCTCCAACTACTCCTGCCAAGCATACGAGAAGTCAAACTTCACCTACTCTGACTCCATCGAGACAAACAAGGAGCCATACCGCTGCTAGTCCAGCTCCTTCAGAATCCATACCTCTTCAACCATCTGTTCCTAAAAAGAAGTCTAAGATCACCGTGAGATGATCGAAACTCTTCAAACACCCGGCTTCTCCTGAACTAGATTTTGGAGAAAGGATAAGTCGACTCTCCTCTCATATCAAGGATGTTATTGCTACATACAAAGTGGATTGTCCTCCCCTAAAAGGGACACAGTCTTCCTGGGAAGAATGGCTTAAAACGACAGAAGGAATTCCTTCTGATGAAATAGAGTCCCCTATTCGTGAAGTAACTCCTCCACCCTCTCCCCCCTAAAAGAAGAGAAGACAAAGTAAGAATCAGCAGCTTCAAGAGAATATCGCCAAGCATAAGCAATCGCGTTTGCAGAATACATGGATTACGGTCCGATCTGTCGATCAACAAAATATACGCTTCTACAACCCATACAAGGATGAGTTGACCATGATAGCCTTATCCTTATATCCTAATCAATCGATGCTTCATCTGGAACCGACTGATGTATGTTCTTTTATTCTCGTAACATCTGATCTGGTATGCAAGGAACCTCAGATTTTGTCAGGCTGGCTTGTAAAGAACGGTTCTCGCCAACAAGTTGGCAATATCACCCCTATGAGATTTCTAATGCCAAGCTACAGTCCTCAAACTATATTTTTTACGAGGTATTATGAAATACTGCAACAAAGATTCAATGCCATGCCTTTTGAAGAAGGTACTTTCTAGGAAAAAGAAGAATTCGTCCCCGTGGTTTCTTGAGCAAAAGAGACCATTATTAAAATTAGACTTCAGCTATCCTCAAGAAGTACCGCAAGTCCTTGATTGATTCAGGCCTTTATTCCATCATAGAAGCCACTTCCAGTTATTTCTGCCGTGACAACACCATATATAGAGGTTTCTTGAATTTCTGGTGTCCAACAACTAATTCCTTCCATCTTCCCATAGGAGAAGTATAACGTTATGGGATCTATATAGAATGGCTGGCCTCCCTATCTCTGGGGTTTATTATGCTGAGTTTGTCCCCATGAATGAAGAGTTCACTTACTATTATCCTGTTACTCGAGAGCCTTCTATCTCCAAGACCACTATTGAACTATTTGAGGAGTTTGCTAAGTTCAAGAACCTCGGCAGAGCACTCTTTAATGACTGGATGGGTCATTTTACAAGAGAACTGAGGTACATTTCTTTCTCTTATTCTTCTTTTGTCCAATTCTGTTGATTCCTTCGTCATTATTCATTTATTTCTCATCAAGTTTTCAGACACTTGCGAATTGAGCGGATTTCTCACTTTTCGGCTGAATACAGTGCTCCTTCCGAGTTCTAAATGTGCTGATAGAATCCGTGCTTCAAGCCTGGTCGTCACAAGAGCCATGACTAAGGGTAAGAAGTATTCGTTGGCTCCACCAGTACTCTGTTCTCTATATCACGCGCTAGGTGATGCAACAACATATTGCAAATCTCCCACTGTAGGAGTTTCCTCTGCGTATGCTCCATGCACTTTCTATTAGGATGGCTAGGAGTATACTTTCCTTGGGTGTATAACGTGAGTGACAAAGCATACATTCATCCAGATCATCTTCCTCTATGGTTCTTTCAGCAACGGAAGATGATTAAGCCAACCTATCCATGGGTGATGGAGAAAATCAAGTCTACATAAGCTTTTATATTCAGCCATTTCCCTATCTCTTCAGGGCCTGATGATAAGGATGCTACAGATGACGATTCATTGTCCCCAACGAAAAAGATTTTCCTCATCTCTATCCATTCAAGCACACTTCCTTTGAGAGAGAGTAATGAGTTCTGGAGAGAACCATATTATCCTAGCAGATTTTCTCGGCAATTCGGTTTTGATCAGACGATGCCTATGTCTTCTGAACCAGTGACGAGGCCGATGAGGAGTTATGGCGTGGGCCCTTATAATTGGGTATTTATCTAGAAATAACTCTTAACTACAAGTACCCAAGCGTGCATCATAATTCCTGGTTTCAGATGCAGCATCCATGGTTCTTATGCATGGATGAGGTGGTGGGCACATCAATATCATTTAGTTCGAAATAACCACCCTGTCAACTATCCAATCTGGGTACCTACGCCACAAGTGCTGGATAATTTGAAGATTGATCATATCAGATATTCTCAAGAAACAGAGAGAGCCCCTTCAATAGGGAGATATTGTCATTTCATCTCTTATGATGAACTAATAAGGGAGAATAAATCATTCGGCACCTTAGAAGGATGGGTTGCCAGTGGCAAGGCAACAAATGTTCAATTAGTTCGGAAACAAAAAGAAGGATCTACAGGTGCTGGCCCATTCGCCTCTGTTCTAGAGAATCAGCCTTCTATGGATCTTCCTTCGCTTACCCCTGCTTTAGAAGCGCAGGGTCAATCAAAATCTCCCACTACTCCCCCAAATCAAGTGAGACATTCGGAAGTGCCAGATACTCCAGGTGGCAACTTTCCGTTTGAAGAGTTCGATCATTATCTTGAAGATTTTACTACATCTAGACGGACCTCTTTACACATATCCTCTTCCCCTCCACAGAAAAAGACTACTATTATTGATGTTAATATTCGGGGGAAACAAAAGCAAGTACCTACTGCATCTTCTTCTTTGACCAATAACGATTCTGATGAAAAGTATAATTGCAGCACCAGTAACTCTAGCGGTTCTGCCTGTGAAGAAGAAGGTAATGATGACACTTCGTCCTCAACTGGTCAAGGAACTCCTTCAGCCAAGGATTTTGATGAAGTGAATAGAGGACCTTGTTAGTGCACTGATTTGTGCATTGTATTGTCAATTGCGTGATCGTTGAGTCAGTCAAGTCTCGTGAGCCCTGATGAAGATTGAAGACTCAAGACTTGAAGACCAAAGCAACTTACCGCACTCAAGTTCAAGCCAAATCAAGCTCGGAAGGTAAGTTGCATATAGACAGCCTATAGAATCCCAAAACATCCAAGTCCATGGCATTCGAATTGCATTTTATGTTTGCCAATTGATCCACGGACTTAAGGTCAAGATAATCAGTCTTGGACCTCCATTATGTAGGTGCAAATCAGTTGAAAAACATAGGAAAATCATCTCTATGTGCACCATTAAAGACAAGGGAGTTCACTCCATTTCAGGCCGTAAAATTAAGCTTGACGACCGGTCGGCTGAAACAGGGTCTCAGACAGAAAGCTTTTGAAAGAGGAAACTCATAAAGATCTGGCTGAAGACCGGTCTGAGGACCGGTCGCTGGTCTCTCAAGAACGGTCGTGCGACCGGTCGTAAATGGACAAAATGTGTCGAGCAACCATTTGGGGGAAATGTTTAAAAGGGAGACTGGTCGCACACATTCCAAGATCGGTCGTCCACATCCCACGACCGGTCGTACGACCGGTCGCAAATGGACCAAAAAACATCCAGAGACTTCAGGGGCTATTTTTACAAAGGGAGACCGGTCTCAAGACCGGTCGTATGCTCAACTAAGACCGGTCTTTGGGCTTTTTAGACAGGTCGCACGTGACCGTTTTCTATCCGTTGGAGCCCGATTCTTGGAGCCTATAAAGGCATATTTCGAGGGTTTTGAGAGGAGAACTTGCACACCCATTTAGAGCATTAAGAGAGGCTATTAAGACTTTCATCTAATCTCTTTGCTTATCATAGTCTTGAGTTCATCCTTCAAACCTAGCCATTAATGGCACTACATTGAGTATTCAAAGTTCTGTTTGAACAATGAACTCAAGCATGGCATTCATGGCTATCCCTATCATTCAATCTTCATCTTGAAGTCATTTATAGCCATTGAATGATCCAATTGATGGTTCCTTCATTATCCATTGCATTGTAATAGGCATATGGAACATCAATACCTTCTCCCACCTAACCGGCACTAGTCTAGGAACATCATATGCATTGGTAGCTGATCGTGGGAGCTTGGAGAGGAGCTAAGGCATTCGTGGAAGCTGAAGCTACTCATCAACGACGCTGAATTGGGGCTCAATCGTCTAGGTATGTCTAGTATTTGAGAGTCCATTTATTGAATCGCTATTCCCTGTATTGGGAAACTCCGGCGGGAGTGTACGTGACCGTCCTTGGATTAGGATTGGTGAGAGTTTGAGATCCAAACTCGTCAAGACCCTGGATTGGGCCATCGGCGGAGGGTAAACGCGGTCCTAGATCAAAGGATGTTAAGGTTGATGGTTAGCCTGATTTAAAACCACGACTATAGTGAAATCCGGTGGTCTCATAGGTTGAGATCGTGAACTGGGAGTGGAGTAGGGAAACCGAACCACTATACATCGTGTGCAATGTGGTGAATGCATTTTGTCTATTTTGTTCCTTGTTGATCAATCTTATAAGTGCTTAACTGTATGCCCATCTTATGTTTGACAAAATGCTCATATGCCATCCTTGATTGATTAATACAAGAATGCATATAAACTGTTTGATGAAATACTTCTCTTAGTAAAGTTGTCAATCGAGTTAGATCTTGGGAGATCAATTGCAATCATTTACATGCACTTAATTGGTAAATTATGGTATAAATGCAATTGAGCTTTTGAATTTGCAAGAAAAATTAAAAAGTCCTATTCACCCCCCCTCTAGGACATAAGCATACCTTCAAGCTTATCTCACTACCAGTAAAACCATAATTTCAATTGGTATTAGAGAGGGTTCCTCTTTAAGGGCTTAATTGCCTAGAGGTAGATCTTAAGTGAGCTTGTAAGTATGTCCAACTCCGAGGCAAGTTTGATTTCTAGTCCTCCACACTTTGATGGATCCGATTATACATATTGGAAGGCTAGAATGAGCATATTTTTAATGTCACTAAATCCAGCTATATGTGACATAATTGAGAAAGGTTGGTCGGTCCCTATTGTTCTAAACTAAAAGTAAGGGTATGACCACTTCCACTCCAAAAGATGAATCAAAATGGAGTAAAGAAGAAAGGGCCAATTCTATGAGCAATATTAACACCCTTGATGTAATCCGTTGTGCCCTCTCCCAAGAGGAACAAAATAGAATATCTACTTGCGAATCCGCTAAGCAAGCTTGAGAGAAGTTGGAATCTATTTATGAACATTCTTACACAACTGATTCATCCATGCCCATCCCTTCTACTGAAAGAGTTGTAAGTATCAATTTAAGGGAGAATATGAGCAATGATGAGACATCCTCTAGTAGTGAAGAGGAAGATAATGATGAGGATGACCAATTACAAGATGTCTATAATGAGCTCTATTGTGAAAATTTAAAAGTTATGAAAGAGCTCAATAAAGAAAAGATTGAAAAGCAAAAGTTGGAAATTGACCATGTCTCTTTAACCAAAGAAAATGAAAATGTTCAAAATGAATTGAGAGAGGCAGTAAAAAGAATTGAAGAGCTTGAGCTTGAACTTAAAATAGTTAAATATGAAAATCAAGCTCTAAAACTTGAGGTCAACCAACTTAAGACCTACACCAATGAGAACAAGGACTAAGAAACCCAAAATGTGCAAATAAGTAAATCTTGTATTATGGGTAAAGATTTGGGAGAAAAATGGGGTTGCAAATATGTAAAGAAAACCCCTTCTCTAGTATTTGTGGAGGTTGAGTCTTCTTCACTTGAGAGCAAACCCAAGTCGGCTCTCTCATGCCACTTTTGTGGAGAGACAGGACACTTTAAATTTGAATGCCCAATTGTAAAACGACCACCATGTACCTCAGTCCGACCTCAAATAGTTAAATCAATTGTGACTAAAAGAGTGACTCAAGAAAAGAAGAGCCAACATGGGAATGCTCCAAAAATTGTGAAGAACTCAACCAAAGTTGAGAATAAGGAAAAATCTCGCAAGGTTGGCAAGAAAAGGAAAGTTTCATCCCCTTCTAAAAGATATGATTATGTGGGGGAGATGCTAAAGCAGGTTGCCCATTTGAACCAGAAAATTCAGAATATGGTTAAGGGCAAACAACGAAGGGTTTTTGGGAATCATATTGGCAATTCATATACCCAAAACCAATATTATGCGCCAACCAAGATGAGACAGCTAGTTGACATCTTTAGACCTTTGGATTTTAGGAAATCCATGGGTAGCCTTGTGTGCTAGTCAAGTAGTTAGCTATATGTGCATATTGGTAAATTTGAGGACTAAGCCTCATTCTCTTTTGATTAGTCTAACTCTTGTGTATCATGCTCAGATCATTTTGAGTTGAACTAATTGCTTTTGGATTGGCTTGGATTGATTGTGTACTTTGCTAATCCCTATTGTGGTCAATTTTGCTCAATAGTTAAAATTCATTTGTGACCATATATATGTTGCATGCTTCATGTGTAGTATGTGACATTCTTGGCTAAGTTTGTGTATCTTGAATTGATTGAATATCATTAAAGCTTAATTGTTTAATCTTGCTGAGAAAATTCTGTTAATTGTGCTTTATAAGTAAACTTGAGGAAATCTAGCCTCTTTAAACATTTTCTATCTATCGAACTTATCCTTGTATGCATAATTAGCATAACTAATCTTGAGTTCTTTAGTTAGCCATCTCATATGCAATTATTTGTTTATATTTATGTCTGAGATGATGTGGTTTGATGAATTTATTGTGGCATGTGTAATTATATGAAAATTCTTCAATTAAACATCTTTGCCACATTTAGATGGTTATGGTCATGCTTCCTCCTCATGCTTTATTATATCATATTGGGAGTAATCTGGTAGAAAAATGGGATAACTAGATTCTAAATCCCGTGGTGATAAAGAGCGAGATATCATGCAAACCTTGACAATCTCCAACACCCTTCTCTCCCTACATCTATACATTTGGGAGAAAACTCTTGACCATAACACCTTAAGTTTTAAAGAAACATACTCCAATTATGAAAACAGAGATTATTGCCAAGAGGGTCATGAATGGCAAGTAATCTCATAGCCCTATGCCAGCCGCATGAACTTGATCAATTTGTAATATCATGGAAATTCATTGGTGGCTGTGCATTGGGGATTAGCTAACAAATTATCTGTTTTGCAGGTTGTTAGCCTTTAGATAAATGTGGTTTATCATTTTATAGTAAAATCTGAGGTTCTTAGCCTCATCATTTATGAGCATAAATAGGTATATCTGGATATAAGATCCATCATCACAGTTTGCTTAAAATTTGTTCATTTTTGGCATCAAAATTTCGTAAAATTATATGGCTAAACCTATGCTTTTGATATGATCTGATGATGGACCGTTTGTCATCCTAAATTGCATAATTTGATAACAAACAAACCAGGTTTGAAGAATAAAAAAAAAAAAACCAGTTGTGCAGAGTTTCAAAAATTGCACAGAATATGCAAATCAGGCCTACGACCGGTCCTAGACGGTACAGCGGGCGCGGGTTGGGTGTTTTGAAGGGAAAAAGGGCTGCCCCAAATCATTTCTATTCCAATTCCTTCTCCTCCTCTTTCATCCTAGAGGTCTCAACTGCCCTCCTCAAGTTTCCCTAGGTCTCCAATCGAAGATTAAAGCCCTCCTATGTGGTACATTGTCTTCCAATCATCATCTTCTTCATTGGTAAGGGTTTTAGTCTTGTTCTTCCTTGTTGTATCCTTCTCTTTTGATTCCTAGGGCATATTTGTGTGGATTATTCGGCTCCACTATGTCTTCTCGTGGGAGGAAAGATGCATCCCCTCCTCGGCGTGAACGCCGCTCGAAAATCCAACATGATGAGGGGCCCCCACAACCCACCTCCAAGAAGACGGTTTCCAAAGGAAAAGGGGTTGCTTCATCGTCTAAATCTCATTCCAAACCCCGTCCTACTGCATTAGACACATCTCATCTTGCCAATTGGCACAATTTAAAAAATCGTGATGTGCTTTGTGAAAAATCCGCCAAACTTGTGAACTTGGAACCTTATCGGGTGGTCCAACTTTTCGATGCAATAGGTTGGGAGCCTGTGCTCCGTATGGGCGGTCCTGTTCAGAAAGAAGTAGTCAGAAAATTCTATTCCTGTTGTCAGATCATTCCCGATGACTCTTCTTCTTTCGAAGTCCATTTCGCTGACGGGATTTGGACATTCGGTCTTCCTGCCATAGCTAAGGCTACTGGCGTATCTATTGTTGATGAGGATGAGCTCTCTGATGATGAGGAGACTGAACCTGCCTCTCGAGACACCATGACTTGAGCTTTATGCAATGGAGCGTGCCCTAGATGGGTTAACAACAATGCTCTTCGTGCCTCGTCAATGTCTTGGGATTATCGTCTTATTCACAACATATTCTTCAAGAACGTATTCCCAAGGAAGAGCAACAAGGACGACCTTCCCGAAGACATGGTCATTGTTCTTTATAATGTCAGTTAGGGCCGTAGAATGTGTCTTCCCTCGCGTATTATGAAAGCCATTCGGTCCGCCATCTTTGTGTCTGATGGTCTGTCGGCGGGTCTTCCTTTTGGGTATCTCATCTGTAGGTTGGCCAAAACAGTAGGACTTGTTGATCCCTCAGATGTGATCGTAAAACCTCCCATTTTAAATTGCTCTATTATAATCAAAATGCACAAGACACAAGAGGATCTCCAGCGTCGACTTCAGGTGGCTCAGCTGCAGCGTGAGGCCCCTCCAGGTTCCTCTGAGCCATCATAGCCTGGAGCAGCAGCGACATCATCCGATCCCTCCATCGATCCTCATTTCACTCCTGGACGCTTCAGTACGCCCCCACGGGCGTTCTCCCGACGTAGCTCCCCTGCAGCGGACTCTTCAGCTTATACTGTTGAGCTACACCAGCTTCAGGACCATCTTACACGGATTGAGCAGAGGATGGATCGGACCGAGTCTCAGCTGTTTCAGGGACAGGCCACTCTACTCGTGCAGCATGAGGCTATTATGGCTCGCCTTGACCAGATTGATAGGCGTTTGGAGGCTTGGGAGCGAGCTGCTCGTGGCGATGCACCGCCACTAGATCTAGGCGACGGGACTGATTTTTAGCATCATTGTATCATGTGTCTTGGTCAGGAGTATCTTTTTGGGTGACTAAGACACTTGTCGCTCGTCATGTTATGTATTTATACATTTTAGATGACTGTTAGACCCTTGGATGATTGCGCTTTATAGTTATATCTATTGATGTTATCACTTGTTTGGATCCTCTTTTTTGAGCTTTATTGATTTATCTTTTGAAGATAGTGGTATTCTTTATGCTTTGTAGTGCTATTTTTTATGAGTCTATTGCTTTTTCTTGGTATATTGATAGGGGGAGGTTGGATGGTTTGGGCATTAAGTCCTTATGGCTCATGGTTCTGTTTAATATAGCTAAAATGTGTTTCATTGCTTTTGATATACATGCCAGTTGGGGTGGTTGGTTGATTGGGCGAAAGGCCCTTTTGTGCGTAATGATTATTGTATATCAAGTTTCTATGTATTGCTTCTATTCTCCCATATGTTTCATGATCTATCTCTCCTAATTCATGGTTTAGCTTCGCTGCTCTTATAGGCAAATCTTTTTTAAGCTAACCCTTGTCAATGACTGACAAAGAGGGGGAGCACTATATCCCACCAAGAAGCCAATTTGTTTTGTAGGCCTTCTTCGGTGTAGATGTTGAGGGGGAGAAATTGAAGATGTTTCGTGTCAGTACATGTCACTTTGTAAAGTTTTTATTATAAATTATGTTCTGACATGTAATTGGGTGTAAGTGTTTTTCTGTTTTGGGATGTTCATGATACGGAGATCATGAATTGTCTTAGTATGGGTTTTGTCAATTGTTTAATTATGTATGCATGATAGGAATGTATGCTAGGCACTAGATTGGCACATTCACACACAAGATGTACTTTCACTAGGTGTGTAGACTTGAGCTCATTGATCCATTCTCATAAGTCTACATAGGTTGCATAGTTAGGAGCTTGATTAGTTAAATTATTTATTTACCTATGCATGCTTAGACTAAGATTGTTTATTGCTTAAATCATATGCTAATCTTTGTTTAGTTTTGGTCTTGATATACCATTAGGGGAGGTTGGTTGATTGGGCTATAAGCCCTTTTGTGCTTTCATTGCAAATGTATATCCTTGACCAATTTTGCATGATTAACCTTGACCAAATTTTCTTATTAATCATGTTCCTTAGCATGCTCCATGGTTTTATGAGTCATGCACCCTATACTCTCCTTGTTAGCATGTGCTTATAGTTATAACTACGACATACTATCTACTCTTACCTTCGCCTTATTAATATATCATTAAGGGGGAGAGAATAGTTTGTCAATTGCTAACAAAAAGGGGGAGAAAGATCAAGTCTCACCAAAACTAGTTTGCTATGTTTTGTGATGCAGGGATTGACAGGTTATGGGGGAGCAAACTGAAGAGGAGCAGCTTAGATTAGGCATGTCAAGAGTCTTGTATTTAATGCTTTATCAATGTTATATCTTGAACATGTATTTTGTTTTGGTAGGATAGGTTTTGTCACGTAATTGACAAAGGGGGAGATTGTTAGTGCACTGATTTGTGCATTGTATTATCAATTGCATGATTGTTGAGTCAGTCAAGTCTCGTGAGCCCCGATGAAGATTGAAGACTCAAGACTTGAAGACCAAAGCATCTTACCGCACTCAAGTTCAAGCCAAATCAAGTTCGGAAGGTAAGTTGCATATAGACAGCCTATAGGATCCCAAAACATCCAAGTCCATGGCATTCGAATCGCATTTTATGTTTGCCAATTGATCCACGGACTTAAGGTCAAGATGATCAGTCTTGGACCTCCATTATGTAGGTGCAAATCAGTTGAAAAACATAGGAAAATCATCTCTATGTGCACCATTAAAGACAAGGGAGTTCACTCCATTTCAGGCCGTAAAATTAAGCCTGACGACCGGTCGGGCGACCGGTCGGCTGAAACAGGGTCTCAGACAGAAAGCTTTTGAAAGAGAAAACTCATAAAGATCTGGTTGAAGACTGGTCTGAGGACCGGTCGCTGGTCTCTCAAGACCGGTCGCGCGACCGGTCGTAAATGGACAAAATGTGTTGAGCAACCATTTGGGGGAAATGTTTAAAAGGGAGACCGGTCGCACACATTCCAAGACTGGTCGTCCACGTCCCACGACCGGTCACAAATGGACCAAAAAACGTCCAGAGACTTCAGGGGCTGTTTTTACAAAGGGAGACCGGTCGTCAGACCGATCAGATGCTCAACTAAGACCGGTCTTTGGGCTTTTTAGACAGGTCGTACGTGACCGTTTTCTATTCGTTGGAGCCCGATTCTTGGAGCCTATAAAGGCATATTTCGAGGGTTTTGAGAGGAGAACTTGCACACCCATTTAGAGCATTAAGAGAGGCTATTAAGACTTTCATCTAATCTCTTTTGCTCATTATAGTCTTGAGTTCATCCTTCAAACCTAGCCATTAATGGCACTACATTGAGTATTCAAAGCTCGGTTTAAACAATGAACTCAAGCATTGGCTAGTCCCTATCATTTAATCTTCATCTTGAAGTCATTTATAGCCATTAAATGATCCAATTAATGATTCCTTCATTATCCATTGCATTGTAATAGGCATATGGAACATCAATACCTTCTCCCACCTACCCGGCACTAGTCTAGGAACATCATATGCATTGGTAGCTGATCGTGGGAGCTTGGAGAGGAGCTAAGGCATTCGTGAAAGCTGAAGCTACTCATCAACGGCACTGAATCGGTTCTCAATCGTCTAGGTATGTCTAGTATTTGAGAGTCCATTTATTGAATCACTATTCCCTGGATTGGGAAACTTCGGCGGGAGTGTACATGACCGTCCTTGGATTAGGATTGGTGAGAGTTTGAGATCCAAACTCGTCAAGACCCTGGATTGGGCCATTGACGGATGGTAAATGCGGTCTTAGATTAAAGGATGTTAAGGTTGATGGTTAACCTGATTTAAAACCACGACTATAGTGAAATCCGGTGGTCTCATAGGTTGAGATCGTGAACCGGGAGTGGAGTAGGGAAACCGAACCACTATACATCGTGTGCAATGTGGTGAATGTATTTTGTCTATTTTGTTCCTTGTTGATCAATCTTATAAGTGCTTAACTGTATGCCCATCTTATGTTTGACAAAATGCTCATATGCCATCCTTGAATGATTAATACAAGAATGCATATAAACTGTTTGATGAAATACTTCTCTTAGTAAAGTTGTCAATCGAGTTAGATCTTGGGAGATCAATTGCAATCATTTACATGCACTTAATTGGTAAATTATGGTATAAATGCAATTGAGCTTTTGAATTTGCAAGAAAAATTAAAAAGTCCTATTCACCCCCCCTCTAGGACATAAGCATACCTTCAAGCTTATCTCACTAGCGGTAAAACCTGCAATTTCAGACCTGATGAGGATGTTCTGATTACTGATGACAGACCGTACCATTCTGGCCAACTTCCATTCACTCCCTTGGATTTATCAACCGAAGGGTCTAGTCCTGTGTATGAGTCATTTCAGTATTCCCCTGATCCTGCCCATTAACAACAACATCCCTTGTCACTTATGTTCACAATCAGTGAACTTCTTCGGACTCCTCATGAATCAGACCATCTATCTACAATTGCAGAAGTGTCCTCTTCTAAAGAGGCTGGGATTCCTTCTATTCAGGCAGAGGAGATTATTCTCCCTTCTCATCCGGGTACAAAATAGTCTTTTGGGTTAAATAATAGTCTTTTGTCTTTTTTAAGAGAAACCTTTAACTTTATCATTTTTCTTATTCTGAATAGTAATTCCACCTTCTGCCCCCACGACGGATATTCCTGTTGTAGAGGCATCTGTAGTTCTCCTTCTACGGGTTTTGATTCTGTGGGTGAAGAACCCACTCTGAATATTAACATTCAAGGGGATATCACTGCAGAATCTTCATCAGCGTCGATTCGAAACCCTCGACTTGCTCCTACTCTTGGTTTGCATGTATTTCTTTTATACTACTTGTCATTTCTTTGCTTGTATATCATATCACTCATTCTTTTATATACGGTACAGATTTTGAGCCTAGCAGTTCCACCCAAAGACCACCACTTAATCTTCCCTTGGATTTTGAAGCTATCAAGAACCTTCCTTCTTTTAAGATTGAAGCAATACGAACTGGCTTGAATGGGATAGCCTCTACCATAGAGAATCACAACTTATGGAGTCATTTACTAGAATCTTGGTCTCTCCTAAAACTTTTTGCTGGCCTAGCAAAGATTGATATATCTTTCCTGGAGCGGTCTACTAACGAGTTTGCTGAAGCTATCAATTCTTTAGATGACAGTCGGAAGTAGAGACAGATCCTTCATTGGAGCGTAAGTGAGCAGAACTTTCTCATCTTGCTGTCGAAGTTACGGAGAGTTCCTCTTTGGTTTCTCGCTACTGAACGAAATATAAATCTTTGACAACACAAGCACAGAAGCATATTAAGCAACTTAATTTTATTGATGCTCAGATGGCATCTCTTGCTGCTCAGAAACAGAAGGAGGAAGATGCTTTGAAAGTTGTAAAGACTCGCATTTGTTCTAACAAAGGCTTGTTGGATTCTCAGGAAAAAGAGTTATCTGAGAAGCAAGCTGTTATGGATTCACTGCAACAGGAGCTCTCTAATGTTCCTGATCGTTAAAGGATTATAGCAGATGCAGAATTAGTTTTATCACAAAGTCATGCCCTAATTAGTCAGGAAATTCAAGAATGCAATGCAACATTTAATTTCTAATAATTCTTTTGTATGGAAAAATCTTTTGAAATATGAAGTGAATGAACAATCAAGAATATTAGTCATTCTATTGGTATGCATATGATCATATACTGAATATTAGTATCTATTAAAGTAATCAGTCTTCATCTATCATGTTTTTCAAGTCTTATGCAACTTTATCTCTTTAGCTTGTGGCTATATGTACAGTTCTGTATTATTTCGAAGATTATTTGTTTTGGCGGTACTATCCTAGGATATTGTTAGTAGACGCCTCTAATAGAAACACGGTTTAAGCTCATGTGTATTTGGAGCATCGGTCTCACGCGTGGTTAACTCTCAAGGAGTGCTCATCGCTACCATGGAAGTGACCCTCAGGGAGTACACTCCTCTATGGGGGAGTTACGATACCACCGATCCATCAATGGGTCCCGATGATGCTACCGGGGTGGTGAACTCAGAAGTTTTATGCTTTTGGTTGGCCACTTCGGTTCTCTTAGCTATCTTAGGTACCAAATTCATGACCGCTGGTCTGACAATAGGGGGAAATCTCAACCTTCCTATGCGTTACTACAGAAAACGATCCCATAAACCTGGAGGAATTATGCACGGTTGGCCGTGATCAGCGGCGCGCAATGTAACCCTCTTTTTCTTCACTTCTATACCACTAAGTCCACACATAAGGAACTAAATTATATACTTTTTCATGTTCCTTGTGGCACTACCATAGTAATAGGAGCAGTAGGTCTCATGCATGAGGTTGGCCTGTAGGACTTCTTTAAATATTTTATCCTCATGGTTATTCTCTCTGCTGCCTATAAAGTATTTGCCCATAAAGTCTTCTTTGGACTTGTAAGGGAATTCTCATTCAGGGAGCTCTTTAATTGGCTCTCAGTGCTTTGGCTTCATCATATTGGAGCATTTATCAGTAATCATCTTTTTCATGATTCTGTCATTTCTGTTTCCGACCTTCCCCTTTGTATATGTGTAATTATTTTGCCTATCTGCAATTTGTTTCAAAAGTGACTGCTGTATTCGAAGGCGATAAAGGTCTTTTGAAAGGAGAGGTCTGTTTTATTTCACTTTTTGATAATCTCTGATAACTGCTTCTTTAGATTGGCTTCGTTAGAGACTTTGAACAGAAAAAGACTATCCTTCATGAGCTTTTTCGTTGTTTTCTTTCAGCAATACATTGATATCTACATCATAGATGTATATGTCTTGACTCTTCCTGCCCCCTTTTGATATGGAGAATACTCGTTTTATGGATAATATTTCTTGATATGTCGGCCATTGACTGAGATGTTGATTCCTTTTCCGTTGTGGCCTACAATTCTGTAAGCCCCATTTGAGAAAACTTCAATGACAATATACGGACCATCCCATTTAGGTTTGAATTTGCCCCCTGTCTTACGTGTCATCACAATGGGCCTCTTCAACATTGCTACGAGGTATCCCTTTTTGAAAGATAGGTATTTTACCATCTTATTAAATGAAGTGGATATTTGAGCTTGATATGACTGTAAGCGTTATTGTGCGGCAAGTCTTTTTTCGTCCAACATATCTAACTCTCAAAGTCAGAGTTTAGCATATTCCGTCTTCAGTGATACCTTGATGCACTGCTACCCTTAAAGAGGCGACTTGTATTTCAATTGGGAGTTGTTGAGCTCTGAATTGTGCATATTCTAACCCCAATTCATCACATATTATGCATGGTTTGCATGTTTAAAAGACTACTCTAATGCATGATTTATGATTGTAGGAACGAGATGGAGATTTCATTGATTCAAGGCTAAAAAAAGCACTTTATATACATTGAAGATTAAGGAACTAAGTGCAAAAGGATTGAAGAAAGAAGCAAAAGAGAAGAAGAAGAAGTGAAGAAAACTGCACTGAAGACTGGTCATCCATAGCCAGGACCGGTCGTCCGACCAGTCCGAACACTCAACAGAAACCTCCCCATGCTACCCAAACTCACTGGACCAACTAAGACTGGTCGCACGACCTATCAACCACTACTCAGACCTGTCGATCGGTTGACCGGTCGACCGTTCTAGTACTCAACAGGGAAGGGGTGAAAATTCCAAAACTTGCTGGACTGTTTTGGACGTTTCACGACTGGTCGTCTGACCAGTCGGCTGCATAATAGAGCTTGTCCGTGAAGCTTCAATTTTCTCTGTGCAATTGAGTAATTTCTTGCTCAATCTGGAATCTTCCGTGCCAATCTATAAAAAGGACTTCTCCTCTTCATACCAAGGCATGCTAGGACGTGGGGATCATCAAGGAGGCTTAGGAGATGGATTCCACTTCAAGTTTTCTTACTTTTTCTTCTAGTTTTAGTTGTTTTTATGTTTTTTGAGGCTTCTAATTAAAGGATGTTAGAGATGAACTAAAACCTCTTAGCTAGGGCTAAGAGGTGAACCTTTTGATTTGTTTTTTATGGATTGATACAACCTAGGTTTCCTTTTCACGTTTTAATTAAAGGATTTAGTTTAATTTGAGTTTGAATAAAGTACTAGTTCAGATTTTGCTTTGATCTCTTGATGACTCCGGGCTCATGTGATTCTTAGTGATTCTAATCTAGTAGCTTATCTTTTTGGCAATGTTTACGCTTATGTAGTTCATTGATCTATCATCGACTCCAGGCATGGTAGATCCTTTGATTGCCTTGTGTATAATGGCATGATCTTCATGTGGGAACTCATTCAAGCTAAAGTTCTTATCTTTTGTTATAATCTGAAATAGTTGTTTGCTTATTGATTTTGATTTAATTAGAGTTCTAAGCATTGGTCGTAATCAAGTCTAGTGACAGGATTTGATGAAAGCTATGGTTGTAAATATCAACTAGATTGGAAATAGGCTTGGCTTATACAATTGAGTGTGCCCAAGGCCTGAGCATTGTTGTGGGAATCGAATCAATGAACAAGCAACTGTTTTAAATAATTGTTGATTGAACCGCTCTATATTCCGATCGGATAGAGACATAAATTCTATTCCGATCGCGTTGTGAGAAACCTAGTTGTGTTGATGCATTGAAACTTATTTAAAGTGGATCCTTGGTGCTCTAGTGCCTTTTTAGATTGATATTTCCTCTCAGAAATCATTGTTTTACTTCAAATCACTATTTTTCAGTTTTAGTTCTTAATAGGATCTCAATTATAAGTTATTTTAGATAAATTCTGAGAATATCTATACATAAATCTCTGTGGGAACAATACTCGGTCTTTCCGAATTATTACTACTTCACAACCCTATACTTGGGGAGTGAACAAGTTTTTGGCGCCGTTATCGGGGATCTCTATGCGATGTTTTTAGAATTTTTTGAGATAGCTTCTAGTTGAGATTGTGTTAAGATAGGTTTAGGATTTGTTTTGCTTTCTAGAGTAGGTTTCCTTCAAATACTAACTTAGTTTGTTTTGATTTTGCAGGACTCTAACATAGATCTACAATTCAGGTTCTATCCTTCTAACCCCTCTTGCTATAGATAGTTTCAGATTTTCTAGATGTAGAATTAGATTTTAGGATTGTGTTGAGTGGTTCATGCCCAAGTGGGTTCGTGATCACACTCGGAGATTGTTAAGTGACAGAGTAGTTGTTGAAGGATTGACAGAGAGCCTTGTGCTAGAAAACATCAAAATCTTCCTGAAATTGCTAGAGAGATGGCTAAAAATCAACCCAATCAAGGGGCTAATCAACATCAAAATCAAGCCCAACAATTTATTGAAATTGATGAGAATGAAGTGGGGGATGCACCTCAACCTAGGACTTTACGTGACTATTTACAACCCGCTAGGACAAGTACTCCCTCTTGCATAATTTTCCCTCACAATGTGGGAAACATTGATTTTAAATCGGGGTTAATCCAAATCCTCCCCAGATTCCATGGACTCGACTCCGAAAGCTCTTGTCTACATATTAAGGAGTTTGGAGAGGTTATTGCCACAATAAACTATGATAATGTAACCAAGGATACCATAAAACTCAAATTATTTCCTTTTTCCTTGAAAGAGAAGGCTAAATCATGGCTACATTCCTTAAGGCCAAGGTCCATTGGGACATGGGCTGAGATGACTCAGGAGTTTTTAAAAAATTCTTCTCGGCTCATTAAACCAATGCGCTAAGGGTCACAATGAACTTCGCCAAAAAAGAAGATGAAACCTTTTTCCAATGTTGGGAAAGGTATACTGAGCTATTAAACGCATGCCCACATCATGGCTACGAGCGATAGAGGTTGATTAGTTTCTTCTATGATGGACTAAACTTAACCATGCGCCAATTTGTGGAGATGATGTGCAATGAAGAGTTCATGAACAAGGAAACAGAAGAAGCTTAGGACTATTTTGACATATTGGCTGAAAACACACAATCATGAGATACATCTAAGCCGACAAGCTCACAAGACAAGGAAAATGGGGGAATTTACGTTTTGAATAAGGAAGATGATGTAAGTTCTAGAGTGGCTAACCTCACACGAAAGGTTGAGGTAATGGAAATAAGGAAAGTGGACACAACCCAACAAAGGGGGCCGTTGAAACTGTTTGTGGTAAATGTGCTTCGAATGTACATCAAACAGGGGATTGTCCAACAATTCCTGCGTTTCGAGAACTTTTATATGAACAATCGAATGCCTTGAATAGTTATCAACGACCTTTTAGTACTCCAAATTCAAACACGTATAATTCTAGTTGGAGAAACAATCCTAACTTCAATTGGGCGAATGGACCCACGGACAACCAAGGTAATCCTCAAGAGGGGCCCCCAATGCAATTTCCTATGGCCCCATCTCAAATGCCTATAGATGATACATTGAAAGCGTTCATGGAAGGCCAAGCTCAAATAAACCAATCGAACCATATGATAATGCTTGAGCTTAAAAATTTGGTGGAGGAAATCAAGGCTCGCTTAAACGCAAGGGAAGGAACTCTTCCGGTCCAACCCCTACCTAATCCGAAATCATAATGTGAAATAAGTATGCCTAGTTCCTTTAGCCAACACATGGAACATGTTAAGTCCATCACCACTCTTAGAAGTGGTAAAATTATTGAAAAATCTGACCTGGTGAAGACCTCAACGCCTAATAATCTGATATTTTCCAAAGAGGATGATGGACCTAGCACCGCCATGAATGAAAAAGAGCCAATGAAAGAATATAAGCCCGTTGCTCCATTCCCTCAACGCTTGATTTCAACCAAACCTCAAGATAAATATCAGGAATTTTTGAAGGTTTTTAAGCAAGTCAAGATCAACATTCCATTGTTGGATGCCATTAAACAAATATCGTCATATGCTAAGTTTCTGAAGGACTTTACACGGTAAAAAGAAAAATACATGTTCAAAAGAAGGCATTTTTGACTAGAGAATGTAAGTGCCATTATAAATCATGGGATGCCCAAGAAATATAAAGATCTCAATAATCCGACAATATCATGCATAATTGGAGACTATCGGGTGAAGCATGCCTTACTCGATCTAGGGGCGAGTGTGAACTTAATCCCCTCCTCAGTCTATGAATAATTGGGTTTAAGTGAATTAAACCCACCAAAACCACATTACAACTCGCTGATCGATCGATTCGTATTCCGAGAGGGGTGATTGAGGACGTCCTTATCCAAGTTGACAAGGTCTACTACCCGATGGACTTTATTATCTTGGACACACGACCCATGGTTAATATTGGCACTCAAATTCCTGTCATACTTGGTCGCCCATTCCTAGCTACATCAAATGCTATCATTAATTGTAGGAGTGGGGTTGTACAAATGTCTTTTGGCAATATGATGATTGAGTTAAATACTTTTAATATTGACAACCAACAAGAGGATAAAGATGAGGAAGTCCACGAAATAAACATGATCAATTCAATTGTGGAAGATGAGTCCCTCTCACCTCTTTACTCCAGTCACTTAGAAGAAAAAGTGACCTACTCCCTTGATAAGAATGTTGATATGATAGGGGATTTAGTCACACTTTTAGAGTCGGACATCGGCATATGACGTTAGTCGAGAGAAGGATGTGGAAACAACACTTTGTTGTGCTGAGAAATCAATTTATATCTCCACACCTCTATGGATCATGCATACCGAACTCTACCAACCCTGGGATGACCCATACTTGCAATATCAATGCCCAAGAAAATCTGAATGGAGACATATTTTTTCTGATATATATGATGATGTCTCCTCTTATACATGTGGTGGAAACATTAAGAAACCCGCTGAAATTCCTTTTTGGGATTTTCCGTGGCTTATCTGGATCACTCACACACATGTATATTGTAAAGCAGGATATTGGATGACTTTACTACGAAACCTTTTGATCCATCTAATGATTCTGCTTGACTTTATACTTTTGGATGAGTTGTTGGGATTAACCTCCTAGTCTGATGGAGGATGGTTTTAATCGCTTTCCTAAAATGATATCCCATTAGGATTTGCTTTGATTAGTAGATTTAGTTAGTGAAGTAATCCATCTCCAAAAGCTAATTTTGCCATGCAATATAATTCTCAGGTGATATCTCTTTTTCTCACTTCCCTTTATTTTGACATTGCTCTCATGTGTTGCATTCACTGTTTATTTTCTTACATTGAGGATAATGTAAAGTTTTGGTTGGGGGGTGAGATTCCTAAATGAATTTAGCTTTTGTGACATTTTGAGCAATTATGTAAAAATTTTCGATTTTTCTGAAAATTCAAAACTCCTATGGAAAATCGCATTTATATGCATTTGGGATGTCATAAGTATGGAAGGATGAGAAACGAATTGATATGACTTTGAAACTCATAAAAGACTTATAACATGATAGTTTTCTATTTGATTTCCCCTATTGATGTGATTGATAGAATGTTTGAACACTTGTGCACCTAGTTCACGTTACATGATTCTCGTGGTTTGAAAGGATTATGTGGATTTGTGGATTGGCTAGGCTTAGATTTAAGGTGTTGAGAAACCAAGCTGGGGTACTTTATCCATCCTTGTCCATGGGAAAATAACGAAAGATATGGATTTATAAAAATCCTATCTAATGTGTATAAAAAGGGAAGGAAGGATGAAAATATGGGAATGATTGAGAATATGGAGGAAAATTTTGAAAAGGGCTACCTATTACCAACCAGGGGATGGTCTACCCGTAACCAAAGCCGGAAATGGGACGTAGTGAAATTGCGTCGGGTAGTCTAACATGACACCCTATGCATACACGTGCGGAAGCTTAAAGAGCAACTGGAATTATGGATAAACCTATAAGAGGGGGTGATTAGGACCTTTTTAAAATCTTTTCGCCTACTTAACAAATTTAACAAATTGAACTACGTAAGCGATAACACTTCGGCTTCCAAGCCTAAGTGGGTCCAATCAAAAGACTAGCATATGATAAAAGCTATAAACAACCCAGTCTAAACAAGCATAGATTAATAAATGATTAAGCTAATGAAGAACCTAATCTGTGCTACTCAAATAGACTTGAGTGAGGATGGATCAAGAAGTTCAAGTCTACTTGAGGTAGTGAAAGTATATCTTATGAGTGTGGATGTGCGTATCAAGTGCCTAGCATACATTCCTAACTAAGCATTCATAATTAACAAGTTAAACGCAATGCATAAAGAGAAATGTGCTCAAGAACAATCATAAACACAAGGATGTATAGTGGTTCGACTACTTGTCTACTCCACTCCCGGTTCAAGTACTCAACCCCTTTGAGCACACCGGCATTCACTGGGGAGTTTAAATCTGGTTCCTCCTAACCAAGGTGTTTTAATTCGGATCCACCCAACCGGGGTGTTTATAGGTTCCTCCCAACCTACACGTTTGCACCCGTGTTAGTGGCTCCCCCTTGGAGACTCTGTTTAGGCCGACTAACATTCCGAGGAACGACTGATGTCCCTAGATTTTAGGCCCAACTAATAGGCCAAGGATCGGCTAACGACCCTTGGTCGAGTTTGTCAAACAAACTCTACACTCAACTCCCATAGGGAATTGAGTGGATGGACTCCTAACAAGACAACCTTACTTGTCGGATTGAGCCCCTTTGTAGCGCCACTTCGGGTTGCTTCTTCTCGCTCTCCCGTGCTTAAATCAACTCCCCTTGTGCTCCCTCGATCTTTGACGCCGCCGCTTTGCCAAGGCTTCAGCTCCAAGATCAGCTACCTTGCCTGTGATGGTCCATTGGAGATGCCCAAGGTGCTAGGGAGGGTAGGTTTGAGATCTTTACAACTTATGGGAATGTGTTACCTAGAGAGTCTCACCTACAACGATCTCATCATAGAGTATTGGATAGGAATATGACTATTAAGATCAATCCAATCTCTAGAGATCAAAAGAGGGACAAGTGTATCTTCTTCTTGAGCTTTGAATGCTCCATACTTGTGATGAATCACAAGGAAGATCATTTGTTTGAGTTAGGAATAGGGCTCTTAATGATCTTCAACAATGATGGCTCCTATCTCCTCAAAATCCCCTCCCTCAGCTAAAAAATGAACCCCCATCTTTAAATAGATTTTCTTCGAACGGTAAAAAAATGGGCAGATTCGCACATCTCCGATTGATCGGAAGAAGGTCAGATTGATCGAAGACCAGTTCGATTGATCGGAGTCATGTCCGATTGATCAGAATTTAGTCCAGAGAACTCTTTGGAGGATTTTTCGATTGATCGGAACATTGTCCGATTGATTGGACTGACCCCTTCCGATGGATCGGAAGATTGTCCGATTGATCGAAATATGTCCAGTGGATTTTCAAGGTTGCTGGAATAATTTTCGATTGATCAGAACTTCTGTCCGATTGATCGGAATCCTATCGGAGCCATCGTCCGATTGATCGGAGATCAATCGGAAACTGCTATTTGAGCTGTTTTGTTTACAGCAGCTTCCACCTCTTTAATTAGTCTAATTTATCATGTTTTTCATGGAGTTCTAAGACTAATGATGATGACTAAGGGTATATCTAGTTGGTCCAAGTCATCTAAGAGGTTATGGGTTAGGTTTTGGTCAAGGCAAGGCACACCATGGCATCACTTTTACCTGTTTCTTCATCCTTGATGAAGCTGGTCCGTCTTGTGTCTTCGGTCTTTGTCTTCATTAAGCTCAACCGACACTAGACCCACTGACCTAAGTGATTGACAAACAAGGTGCACTAGTATGCCACAGAAAAGTGCACTAACAATCTCCCCCTTTGTCAATTACTTACAAAAA
The DNA here is from genome assembly GCA_003013855.2 of Liriodendron chinense. Lineage (NCBI taxonomy): Eukaryota > Viridiplantae > Streptophyta > Magnoliopsida > Magnoliales > Magnoliaceae > Liriodendron > Liriodendron chinense. The sequence continues at coordinate 491,738 of ML058508.1, forward strand.
CCTAACCTACCAAAACAAAGTACATGTACGAGATATTACATTGATAATGAATTAAATACAGGACTCTTGACATGTCTAATCTAAGCTGCTCCTCTTCAGTTTGCTCCTCCATAACCTGTCAATCCCTGCATCACAAAGCATAGCAAACTAGTTTTGGTGGGACCTGATCTTTCTCCCCCTTTTTGTTAACAATTGACAAACTATTCTCAGTTATAATAGTATGTCGTAACCCACATGCTAACAAGGAGAGAGTATAGGGTGCATGATCATATAAAGCATGGAGCATGCTAAGGAACATGATTAATAAGAAAATGTAACTATCTAAACATAGTTAATCATGCTTAATTGGTCAATGATATACATTTGCAATAGAAGCACAAAGGGCTTATAGCCCAATCAACCAACCTCCCCTATTGGTATACTAAGACCAATACTAAGCAAATATTAGCATACAATGAGGCATAAAACTCAAGATGATTAGCTAATCTAAGCAGGATGATAATCTAGCAAGAAAATGTATTAATTAAAAGCAAGGCTAAATTATCAAAATTTGGGCTAATGAGGCTTGAATCCTCTGATTTGCCCATACACACAGAAATGAGGCTGAAATCCTCAGATTTTCCTATTTAAGCATTTCTAGCTACCCTCACTATGTTTAGTTTGATATGCCTAAGGGTAACTAATTTCCTCAACACCCTCATAAAATGTAGCATGAGGTGAGGGGTTGGGAACTCCTTATACTCCTAGAAGGGATAGCGGTCGGGATCCCCTCTTAGATAAGCGGGAAGAGAGGTAGAGGTGAAAGCCGGAAGAGCTAGATCTTTATGTTGGCTCTCATCACTAGCGGAGTCATCAGATTTGGATTCGGACTCTTCCGTTTCATCCCAAGTGGCAGCCATTGCCTTTTTGTCTTTCGGTTTAGGCGTTTCCGGACAATCCGGGGCAATATGGCCACGACGTCCGCAACCGTAACAACGGACGGACGAAGGTTTGGATGATTTTCCTTTATGTTTTTCACCCTTCTTGTCCTTCTTGTCACGGCTATTCCCTCTATCAAATTTGAGGAATCTCTTGAATTTTTTGTTCAATTTTTCTTCCTCATCATCCTCATCATCACTATCTTCCTCCGACTCACTCTTAATTTTCTTATGTTTGAGAGAGGACTTTAGAGCGATGTTTTTCTTTCTAGAGGGGGCCTTAAAGTGTAGTTCATGAGTTTGTAGGGAACCTATGAGTTCTTCTACTTTCATGTTATCTATGTCTCTACACTCCTCTAAGGCAACTATCTTGGAGTCAAATCTTTCCGGGAGGGACCTAAGAATTTTTCTACAAATCCTACCTTCCGGAACCCGATCCCCCAAGACAAACATGGAGTTGCAAATATCTGACAATTTAGTATAAAACTCCATGAAAGTTTCAGTCTCTTCCATCCTAATATTTTTAAATTTGGTGGTTAAGAGCTGAAAGCTTCGAGCGTCTTACTGTGCTAGTTCCCTCGTAGGTAACCTCAAGTATATCCCACGCTTCTTTTGCAGTTGCGCATGTGAGAATGCGCTGAAATTCATCCGGGGACACCGCACAGCAAATCACATTGAGAGCTTTGGCATTTGTCATGTATTGAGCTCTCTCTATGTCATCCCATTTGGAATCATCTTTGGGAATGACAATGTATTTCCCATCAACCTCCACTTGCTCGGTGGGCAAGGTATATCCAGTTTGTGTGCTAAGCCACACCGGACGGTCCATGGATTGGAGAAAAATTCTTATTCTAGCCTTCCAATAAGCATAGTTGGACCAGTCAAAGAAAGGTGGACGGTTGGTGGTACTCCCATCTCGGTTAGACATGATGCTAGTGCTCCGGTATCGGATCTTACTCTAGACGGTTACGTCCTTGAAGAGCAACCCGCTCTGATACCACTTGAAATTGCGTCGGGTAGTCTAACACGACACCCTATGCATACACGTGTGGAAGCTTAAAGAGCAACTGGAATTATGGCTAAACCTATAGGAGGGGGTGATTAGGACCTTTTTAAAATCTTTTCGCCTACTTAACAAATTTAACAAATTGAACTACGTAAGCGATAACACTTCGGCTTCCAAGCCTAAGTGGGTCCAATCAAAAGACTAGCATATGATAAAAGCTATAAACAACCCAGTCTAAACAAGCATAGATTAATAAATGATTAAGCTAATGAAGAACCTAATCTATGCTACTCAAATAGACTTGAGTGAGGATGGATCAAGAAGTTCAAGTCTACTTGAGGTAGTGAAAGTACATCTTATGAGTATGGATGTGCCTATCAAGTGCCTAGCATACATTCCTAACCAAGCATTCATAATTAACAAGTTAAACGCAATGCATAAAGAGAAATGTGCTCAAGAACAATCACAAACACAAGGATGTATAGTGGTTCGACTACTTGTCTACTCCACTCCCGGTTCAAGTACTCAACCCCTTTGAGCACACCGGCATTCACTGGGGAGTTTAAATCTGGTTCCTCCCAACCAAGGTGTTTTAATTCGGATCCACCCAACCGGGGAGTTTACAGGTTCCTCTCAACCTACACGTTTGCACCCGTGTTGGTGGCTCCCCCTTGGAGACTCTGTTTAGGGCCGACTAACATGCCGAGGAACGGTTGACGTCCCTAGATTTTAGGCCCAACTAATAAGCCAAGGATCGGCTAACGACCCTAGGTCGAGTTTGTCAAACAAACTCTACACTCAACTCCCACAGGGAATTGAGTGGATGGACTCCTAACAAGACAACCTTACTTGTCGGATTGAGCTCCTTTGTAGCGCCGCTTCGGGTTGCTTCTTCTCGCTCTCCCGTGCTTAAATCAGCTCCCCTTGTGCTCCCTCGATCTTTGACGCCGCCGCTTTGCCAAGGATTCAGCTCCAAGATCAGCTACCTTGCCTGTGATGGTCCATTGGAGATGCCCAAGGTGCTAGGGAGGGTAGGTTTGAGATCTCTACAACTTATGGGAATGGGTTACCTAGAGAGTCTCACCTACAACGATCTCATCATAGAGTATTGGATAGGAATATGATTATTAAGATCAATCCAATCTCTAGAGATCAAAAGAGGGACAAGTGCATCTTCTTCTTGAGCTTTGAATGCTCCATACTTGTGATGAATCACAAGGAAGATCACTTGTTTGGGTTAGGAATAGGGCTCTTAATGATCTTCAACAATGATGGCTCCTATCTCCTCAAAATCCCCTCCCTCAGCTCAAAAACGAACCCCCATCTTTAAATAGATTTTCTTCCAACGGTAAAAAAATGGGCAGATTCGCACATCTCCGATTGATCGGAAGAAGGTCCGATTGATCGGAGACCAGTTTGATTGATCGGAGTCATGTCCGATTGATCGGAATTTAGTCCAGAGAACTCTCTGGAGGATTTTCCGATTGATCGGAACATTATCCGATTGATCGGACTGACCCCTTCCGATGGATCGGAAGACTGTCCGATTGATCGAAAATATGTCCAGTGGATTTTCAAGGTTGCTGGAATAATTTCCGATTGATCAGAACTTCTATCCGATTGATCGGAATCCTATCGGAGCCATCGTCCGATTGATCGGAGATCAATCGAAAACTGCTGTTTGAGCTGTTTTGTTTACAGCAGCTTCCACCTCTTTAATTAGTCTAATTTATCATGTTTTTCATGGAGTTCTAAGACTAATATTGATGATGACTAAGGGTATACCTAGTTGGTCCAAGTCATCTAAGAGGTTATGGGTTAGGTTTTGGTCAAGGCAAGGCACACCATGGCATCACTTTTACCTGTTTCTTCATCCTTGATGAAGCTGGTCCGTCTTGTGTCTTCGGTCTTTGTCTTCATTAAGCTCAACCGACACTAGACCCACTGACCTAAGTGATTGACAAACAAGGTGCACTAGTATGCCACAGAAAAGTGCACTAACAATCTCCCCCTTTGTCAATTACTTACAAAAACCTAACCTACCAAAACAAAGTACATGTACGAGATATTACATTGATAATGAATTAAATGCAGGACTCTTGACATGTCTAATCTAAGCTGCTCCTCTTCAGTTTGCTCCCCCATAACCTGTCAATCCCTGCATCACAAAGCATAGCAAACTAGTTTTGGTGGGACCTGATCTTTCTCCCCCTTTTTGTTAGCAATTGACAAACTATTCTCAGTTATAATAGTATGTCGTAACCCACATGCTAACAAGGAGAGAGTATAGGGTGCATGATCATATAAAGCATGGAGCATGCTAAGGAACATGATTAATAAGAAAATGTAACTATCTAAACATAGTTAATCATGCTTAATTGGTCAATGATATACATTTGCAATAGAAGCACAAAGGGCTTATAGCCCAATCAACCAACCTCCCCTATTGGTATACTAAGACCAATACTAAGCAAAGATTAGCATACAATGAGGCATAAAACTCAAGATGATTAGCTAATCTAAGCAGGATGATAATCTAGCAAGAAAATGTATTAATTAAAAGCAAGGCTAAATCATCAAAATTTGGGCTAATGAGGCTTGAATCCTCTGATTTGCCCATACACACAGAAATGAGGCTGAAATCCTCAGATTTTCCTATTTAACATTTCTAGCTACCCTCACTATGTTTTGTTTGATATGCCTAAGGGTAACTAATTTCCTCAACACCCTCATAAAATGTAGCATGAGGTGAGGGGTTGGGAACTCCTTATACTCCTAGAAGGGATAGCGGTCGGGATCCCCTCTTAGATAAGCGGGAAGAGAGGTAGAGGTGAAAGCCGGAAGAGCTAGATCTTTATGTTGGCTCTCATCACTAGCGGAGTCATCAGATTTGGATTCGGACTCTTCCGTTTCATCCCAAGTGGCAGCCATTGCCTTTTTGTCTTTCGGTTTAGGCGTTTCCGGACAATCCGGGGCAATATGGCCACGACGTCCGCAACCGTAACAACGGACGGACGAAGGTTTGGATGATTTTCCTTTATGTTTTTCACCCTTCTTGTCCTTCTTGTCACGGCTATTCCCTCTATCAAATTTGAGGAATCTCTTGAATTTTTTGTTCAATTTTTCTTCCTCATCATCCTCATCATCACTATCTTCCTCCGACTCACTCTTAATTTTCTTATGTTTGTGAGAGGACTTTAGAGCGATATTTTTCTTTTTAGAGGGGGCCTTAAAGTGTAGTTCATGAGTTTGTAGGGAACCTATGAGTTCTTCTACTTTCATGTTATCTATGTCTCTACACTCCTCTAAGGCAACTATCTTGGAGTCAAATCTTTCCGGGAGGGACCTAAGAATTTTTCTACAAATCCTACCTTCCGGAACCCGATCCCCCAAGACAAACATGGAGTTGCAAATATCTGACAATTTAGTATAAAACTCCATGAAAGTTTCAGTCTCTTCCATCCTAATATTTTTAAATTTGGTGGTTAAGAGCTGAAGCTTCGAGCGTCTTACTGTGCTAGTTCCCTCGTAGGTAACCTCAAGTATATCCCACGCTTCTTTTGCAGTTGCGCATGTGAGAATGCGCTGAAATTCATCCGGGGACACCGCACAGCAAATCGCATTGAGAGCTTTGGCATTTGCCATGTATTGAGCTCTCTCTATGTCATCCCATTTGGAATCATCTTTGGGAATGACAATGTATTTCCCATCAACCTCCACTTGCTCGGTGGGCAAGGTATATCCAGTTTGTGTGCTAAGCACACCGGACGGTCCATGGATTGGAGAAAAATTCTTATTCTAGCCTTCCAATAAGCATAGTTGGACCAGTCAAAGAAAGGTGGACGGTTGGTGGTACTCCCATCTCGGTTAGACATGATGCTAGTGCTCCGGTATCGGATCTTACTCTAGACGGTTACGTCCTTGAAGAGCAACCCGCTCTGATACCACTTGAAATTGCGTCGGGTAGTCTAACACGACACCCTATGCATACACGTGTGGAAGCTTAAAGAGCAACTGGAATTATGGCTAAACCTATAGGAGGGGGTGATTAGGACCTTTTTAAAATCTTTTCGCCTACTTAACAAATTTAACAAATTGAACTACGTAAGCGATAACACTTCGGCTTCCAAGCCTAAGTGGGTCCAATCAAAAGACTAGTATATGATAAAAGCTATAAACAACCCAGTCTAAACAAGCATAGATTAATAAATGATTAAGCTAATGAAGAACCTAATCTATGCTACTCAAATAGACTTGAGTGAGGATGGATCAAGAAGTTCAAGTCTACTTGAGGTAGTGAAAGTACATCTTATGAGTATGGATGTGCCTATCAAGTGCCTAGCATACATTCCTAACCAAGCATTCATAATTAACAAGTTAAACGCAATGCATAAAGAGAAATGTGCTCAAGAACAATCACAAACACAAGGATGTATAGTGGTTCGACTACTTGTCTACTCCACTCCCGGTTCAAGTACTCAACCCCTTTGAGCACACCGGCATTCACTGGGGAGTTTAAATCTGGTTCCTCCCAACCAAGGTGTTTTAATTCGGATCCACCCAACCGGGGAGTTTACAGGTTCCTCTCAACCTACACGTTTGCACCCGTGTTGGTGGCTCCCCCTTGGAGACTCTGTTTAGGCCGACTAACATGCCGAGGAACGGTTGACGTCCCTAGATTTTAGGCCCAACTAATAAGCCAAGGATCGGCTAACGACCCTAGGTCGAGTTTGTCAAACAAACTCTACACTCAACTCCCACATGGAATTGAGTGGATGGACTCCTAACAAGACAACCTTACTTGTCGGATTGAGCTCCTTTGTAGCGCCGCTTCGGGTTGCTTCTTCTCGCTCTCCCGTGCTTAAATCAGCTCCCCTTGTGCTCCCTCGATCTTTGACGCCGCCGCTTTGCCAAGGATTCAGCTCCAAGATCAGCTACCTTGCCTGTGATGGTCCATTGGAGATGCCCAAGGTGCCAGGGAGGGTAGGTTTGAGATCTCTACAACTTATGGGAATGGGTTACCTAGAGAGTCTCACCTACAACGATCTCATCATAGAGTATTGGATAGGAATATGATTATTAAGATCAATCCAATCTCTAGAGATCAAAAGAGGGACAAGTGCATCTTCTTCTTGAGCTTTGAATGCTCCATACTTGTGATGAATCACAAGGAAGATCACTTGTTTGGGTTAGGAATAGGGCTCTTAATGATCTTCAACAATGATGGCTCCTATCTCCTCAAAATCCCCTCCCTCAGCTCAAAAACGAACCCCCATCTTTAAATAGATTTTCTTCCAACGGTAAAAAAATGGGCAGATTCGCACATCTCCGATTGATCGGAAGAAGGTCCGATTGATCGGAGACCAGTTGATTGATCGGAGTCATGTCCGATTGATCGGAATTTAGTCCAGAGAACTCTCTGGAGGATTTTCCGATTGATCGGAACATTATCTGATTGATCGGACTGACCCCTTCCGATGGATCGGAAGACTGTCCGATTGATCGAAAATATGTCCAGTGGATTTTCAAGGTTGCTGGAATAATTTCCGATTGATCAGAACTTCTATCCGATTGATCGGAATCCTATCGGAGCCATCGTCCGATTGATCGGAGATCAATCGAAAACTGCTGTTTGAGCTGTTTTGTTTACAGCAGCTTCCACCTCTTTAATTAGTCTAATTTATCATGTTTTTCATGGAGTTCTAAGACTAATATTGATGATGACTAAGGGTATACCTAGTTGGTCCAAGTCATCTAAGAGGTTATGGGTTAGGTTTTGGTCAAGGCAAGGCACACCATGGCATCACTTTTACCTGTTTCTTCATCCTTGATGAAGCTGGTCCGTCTTGTGTCTTCGGTCTTTGTCTTCATTAAGCTCAACCGACACTAGACCCACTGACCTAAGTGATTGACAAACAAGGTGCACTAGTATGCCACAGAAAAGTGCACTAACAATCTCCCCCTTTGTCAATTACTTACAAAAACCTAACCTACCAAAACAAAGTACATGTACGAGATATTACATTGATAATGAATTAAATGCAGGACTCTTGACATGTCTAATCTAAGCTGCTCCTCTTCAGTTTGCTCCCCCATAACCTGTCAATCCCTGCATCACAAAGCATAGCAAACTAGTTTTGGTGGGACCTGATCTTTCTCCCCCTTTTTGTTAGCAATTGACAAACTATTCTCAGTTATAATAGTATGTCGTAACCCACATGCTAACAAGGAGAGAGTATAGGGTGCATGATCATATAAAGCATGGAGCATGCTAAGGAACATGATTAATAAGAAAATGTAACTATCTAAACATAGTTAATCATGCTTAATTGGTCAATGATATACATTTGCAATAGAAGCACAAAGGGCTTATAGCCCAATCAACCAACCTCCCCTATTGGTATACTAAGACCAATACTAAGCAAAGATTAGCATACAATGAGGCATAAAACTCAAGATGATTAGCTAATCTAAGCAGGATGATAATCTAGCAAGAAAATGTATTAATTAAAAGCAAGGCTAAATCATCAAAATTTGGGCTAATGAGGCTTGAATCCTCTGATTTGCCCATACACACAGAAATGAGGCTGAAATCCTCAGATTTTCCTATTTAACATTTCTAGCTACCCTCACTATGTTTTGTTTGATATGCCTAAGGGTAACTAATTTCCTCAACACCCTCATAAAATGTAGCATGAGGTGAGGGGTTGGGAACTCCTTATACTCCTAGAAGGGATAGCGGTCGGGATCCCCTCTTAGATAAGCGGGAAGAGAGGTAGAGGTGAAAGCCGGAAGAGCTAGATCTTTATGTTGGCTCTCATCACTAGCGGAGTCATCAGATTTGGATTCGGACTCTTCCGTTTCATCCCAAGTGGCAGCCATTGCCTTTTTGTCTTTCGGTTTAGGCGTTTCCGGACAATCCGGGGCAATATGGCCACGACGTCCGCAACCGTAACAACGGACGGACGAAGGTTTGGATGATTTTCCTTTATGTTTTTCACCCTTCTTGTCCTTCTTGTCACGGCTATTCCCTCTATCAAATTTGAGGAATCTCTTGAATTTTTTGTTCAATTTTTCTTCCTCATCATCCTCATCATCACTATCTTCCTCCGACTCACTCTTAATTTTCTTATGTTTGTGAGAGGACTTTAGAGCGATATTTTTCTTTTTAGAGGGGGCCTTAAAGTGTAGTTCATGAGTTTGTAGGGAACCTATGAGTTCTTCTACTTTCATGTTATCTATGTCTCTACACTCCTCTAAGGCAACTATCTTGGAGTCAAATCTTTCCGGGAGGGACCTAAGAATTTTTCTACAAATCCTACCTTCCGGAACCCGATCCCCCAAGACAAACATGGAGTTGCAAATATCTGACAATTTAGTATAAAACTCCATGAAAGTTTCAGTCTCTTCCATCCTAATATTTTTAAATTTGGTGGTTAAGAGCTGAAGCTTCGAGCGTCTTACTGTGCTAGTTCCCTCGTAGGTAACCTCAAGTATATCCCACGCTTCTTTTGCAGTTGCGCATGTGAGAATGCGCTGAAATTCATCCGGGGACACCGCACAGCAAATCGCATTGAGAGCTTTGGCATTTGCCATGTATTGAGCTCTCTCTATGTCATCCCATTTGGAATCATCTTTGGGAATGACAATGTATTTTCCATCAACCTCCACTTGCTCGGTGGGCAAGGTATATCCAGTTTGTGTGCTAAGCACACCGGACGGTCCATGGATTGGAGAAAAATTCTTATTCTAGCCTTCCAATAAGCATAGTTGGACCAGTCAAAGAAAGGTGGACGGTTGGTGGTACTCCCATCTCGGTTAGACATGATGCTAGTGCTCCGGTATCGGATCTTACTCTAGACGGTTACGTCCTTGAAGAGCAACCCGCTCTGATACCACTTGAAATTGCGTCGGGTAGTCTAACACGACACCCTATGCATACACGTGTGGAAGCTTAAAGAGCAACTGGAATTATGGCTAAACCTATAGGAGGGGGTGATTAGGACCTTTTTAAAATCTTTTCGCCTACTTAACAAATTTAACAAATTGAACTACGTAAGCGATAACACTTCGGCTTCCAAGCCTAAGTGGGTCCAATCAAAAGACTAGTATATGATAAAAGCTATAAACAACCCAGTCTAAACAAGCATAGATTAATAAATGATTAAGCTAATGAAGAACCTAATCTATGCTACTCAAATAGACTTGAGTGAGGATGGATCAAGAAGTTCAAGTCTACTTGAGGTAGTGAAAGTACATCTTATGAGTATGGATGTGCCTATCAAGTGCCTAGCATACATTCCTAACCAAGCATTCATAATTAACAAGTTAAACGCAATGCATAAAGAGAAATGTGCTCAAGAACAATCACAAACACAAGGATGTATAGTGGTTCGACTACTTGTCTACTCCACTCCCGGTTCAAGTACTCAACCCCTTTGAGCACACCGGCATTCACTGGGGAGTTTAAATCTGGTTCCTCCTAACCAAGGTGTTTTAATTCGGATCCACCCAACCGGGGAGTTTACAGGTTCCTCTCAACCTACACGTTTGCACCCGTGTTGGTGGCTCCCCCTTGGAGACTCTGTTTAGGCCGACTAACATGCCGAGGAACGGTTGACGTCCCTAGATTTTAGGCCCAACTAATAAGCCAAGGATCGGCTAACGACCCTAGGTCGAGTTTGTCAAACAAACTCTACACTCAACTCCCACAGGGAATTGAGTGGATGGACTCCTAACAAGACAACCTTACTTGTCGGATTGAGCTCCTTTGTAGCGCCGCTTCGGGTTGCTTCTTCTCGCTCTCCCGTGCTTAAATCAGCTCCCCTTGTGCTCCCTCGATCTTTGACGCCGCCGCTTTGCCAAGGATTCAGCTCCAAGATCAGCTACCTTGCCTGTGATGGTCCATTGGAGATGCCCAAGGTGCTAGGGAGGGTAGGTTTGAGATCTCTACAACTTATGGGAATGGGTTACCTAGAGAGTCTCACCTACAACGATCTCATCATAGAGTATTGGATAGGAATATGACTATTAAGATCAATCCAATCTCTAGAGATCAAAAGAGGGACAAGTGCATCTTCTTCTTGAGCTTTGAATGCTCCATACTTGTGATGAATCACAAGGAAGATCACTTGTTTGGGTTAGGAATAGGGCTCTTAATGATCTTCAACAATGATGGCTCCTATCTCCTCAAAATCCCCTCCCTCGGTTCAAAAACGAACCCTCATCTTTAAATAGATTTTCTTCCAACGGTAAAAAAAATGGGCAGATTCGCACATCTCCGATTGATCGGAAGAAGGTCCGATTGATCGGAGACCAGTTTGATTGATCGGAGTCATGTCCGATTGATCGGAATTTAGTCCAGAGAACTCTCTGGAGGATTTTTCGATTGATCGGAACATTATCCGATTGATCGGACTAACCCCTTCCGATGGATCGGAAGACTGTCCGATTGATCGGAAATATGTCCAGTGGATTTTCAAGGTTGCTAGAATAATTTCCGATTGATCAGAACTTCTGTCCGATTGATCGGAATCCTATCGGAGCCATCGTCCGATTGATCGGAGATCAATCGGAAACTGATGTTTGAGCTGTTTTGTTTACAGCAGCTTCCACCTCTTTAATTAGTCTAATTTATCATGTTTTTCATGGAGTTCTAAGACTAATGATGATGACTAAGGGTATACCTAGTTGGTCCAAGTCATCTAAGAGGTTATGGGTTAGGTTTTGGTCAAGGCAAGGCACACCAAGGCATCACTTTTACTTGTTTCTTCATCCTTGATGTAGCTGGTCCGTCTTGTGTCTTCGGTCTTTGTCTTCATTAAGCTCAACCGACACTAGACCCACTGACCTAAGTGATTGACAAACAAGGTGCACTAGTATGCCACAGAAAAGTGCACTAACACGTAGTGTGAAAGCGGTCGGAAGGACGGTAAGGCAAATTCCTGTTATAGGCTTGTTATTGATCTGTACACTCTTAGATCCATAGTTTAGTTGATTTATGAGAAAGATAATCCCGAAAAGTCATGAGATGAACATTCACTATACACACTAGGTTGAATTTGTTCAAATTCATCTATTTATCATTCAATCAGCGGGAATTCTATATGAACACTTATTATGTTAAGGGAGCTTAAGATTTCAATTTCAAACACTAATTTTCTTTGAATTTTGTATTTATGTGTCTCGGAGTCTATAGAAGTATAGTTTCCGAAGGAGAGTTGGGTTTTTCAGAATTGAATTTGTTTCACGCATGTTTTGCTTGGGTCTAGCAAAATGCTGGTTGGGGTGTGTTAAGCTTTGAATTGTGCATATTCTAACCCCAATTCATCACATATTATGTATGGTTTGCATGTTTAAAAGACTACTCTAATGCATGATTTATGATTGCAGGAAAGAGATGGAGATTTCACTGATTCAAGGCTAAAAAGAGAACTTTATATACATTGAAGATCAGGAACCAAGTGCAAAAGGATTGAAGAAGGAACAAAAGAGAAGAAGAAGAAGTGAAGAAAACTGCACTAAAGACTGGTCGTCCATAGCTAGGACTGGTCGTCCGACCGGTCTAAACACTCAACAGAAACCTCCCCTTACTACCCAAACACACTGGACCAACTAAGACCGGTTGCACGACTGGTCGACCACTATTCAGACCGGTCGTCAGACCAGGTCTAGCACTCAATAGGGAAGGGGTGAAAATTCCAAAACTTGATGGACTGTTTTAGATGTTTTATGACCGGTCGTCCATAGGCTCAGACCGGTCATCCGATAGGTCGGCTGCGTAATAGAGCTTGTCCGTGAAGCTCCGATTTTCTCTATACAATTGCGTAATTTCTTACGCAAACTGGAATCTTCCACACCAATCTATAGAAAGGACTTCTCCTCTTCATACCAGGGCATGCTAGGACGTGGGGATCATCAAAGAGGCTTAGGAGATGGATTCTACTTCAAGTTTTCCTAGTTTTTCTTCTAGTTTTAGTTGTTTTTATGTTTTTTGAGGCTTCTAGTTCAAGGATGTTAGAGATGAACTAAAACCTCTTAGTTAAGGCTAAGGGGTGAACCTTTTGATTTATTTTTGATGGATTGATACAACCTAGGTTTCCTTTTCATGTTTTAATCGAAAGATTTAATTTAATTTGAGTTTGAATAAAGTACTAGTTCAGATTTTTCTTTGATCTCTTGATGACTCCGAGCTCATGTGATTCTTAGTGATTCTAATCTAGTAGCTTACCTTTTTGGCATTGTTTACGCTTGTATAGTTCATTGATCTATCATCGACTCTGGGCATGGTAGACCCTTTGATTGCCTTGTGTATAATGGAATGATCTTCATGTGGGAACTCATTCAAGCTAAAGTTCTTATCTTTTATTATAATCTGAAATAGTTGTTTGCTTATTGATTTTGATTTAATTAGATTTCTAATCATTGGTCGTAATCAAGTCTAGTGACAGGATTTGATGAAAGCTATGGTTGTGAACCTCAACTAGATTGGAAAGAGGCTTGGCCTATACAATTGAGTGTGCCCAAGGCCTGAGCATTGTTGTGGGAATCAAATCAATGTACAAGCAGTTGTTTTAAATAATTGTTGATTGAACCGCTCTATATTCTGATCGAATAGAGACATGAATTCGATTCCGATTGTGTTGTGAGAAACCTAGTTGTGTTGATACATTGAAACTTATAAAAAATGGATCCTCAGGCGCTCTAGTGCCTTTTTAGATTGATATTACCTCTCATAAATCATTTTTTTACTTCAAATCACTATTTTTCAGTTTTAGTTCTTAATAGGATCTTAATTATAAGTTATTTTAAATACATTCGAAGAATATCCATACATAAATCTCTGTGGGAACGATACTCGGTCTTTCCGAATTATTACTACTTCACAACCATATACTTGGGGAGTGCAGCTTCTACACCATACACTAAGGAATATGGTGTTGCTTTCGTAGCTATGCGATGCGTCGTTCTATAAGCCCATAATGCTTCTTGCAATTTTTCATCCTAATCTTTTTTATTTCCGCTCACCGTCTTCTTTAATATTCTGACGATCGTTTTGGTGAACGCCTCTGCTTACCCGTTTGTTGCTGGATAATACGGTGTAGAATAAGAATATTTAATGCTGATTTTTTGGCATAGCTTGTCCATGTTCTTGTTTCTGAAAGGAGTACTAATGTTCGTGATAATTTTCTGAGGTACTCCATGCCTATAAATGATAGTATGTCTGATGAAATTGTCACATCTCTCTTTCACATTTCGTAATGCAACCGCTTCTGTCCATTTGGAGAAATAATCTGTAGCGGCCAGAATATATTGTCAATCCTCGTTAAGATGATGGATTAATTGGACCGATCACATCCAGTCCCCAACTAGCGAATGGCCATGAAGAGACTATCCGATGAAGTTCTTCGGGTGCCATATGAATGACATCACCGTGAATTTTACACTCATGACATCTTTTTGCAAAATCTATAGCATCCTGGAACATTGTCGGTTATTCCATGCGATGCACACAATTGAAGAGATTTCTGCTCGCCTGATTAGCGCCGCATTCTCCCAAGTAGGTCTCTCGCAGCATGTTTCTACCTTCGTCCGCTTCTAAGCACTTTAGCAGCATCTCATTATACGATTTTTTATATAACGTATCATGAAGTTGTATAAACTTCGTCACCCTTTGCCTTATTTGTCTTTTCACAGAGGAATCTTCTGGTAAATTTTCATATTTCAAGTAGTCGAGTATTGGCTTGTCGCTAGTCTTCCATTGTTATTTTATAACAAGAAACAGGCTTAGCCTCATCAACACAATCATCTGTCTTTGCCAAGGGTAAGAATCTTCTTTCTTCAATCGTTACTTGGAGAGGACTTCTGATAGTGCATGTTAAGGCTGCTGCTAGGCTTGCAAGTGCATTTGCCTTTTCATTTTCTCTACGAGACACATGTCGTATGGAATGTCTCAGAAACTTTCAAATAGTTTTCTCGCGTTCTGACAATATGGCAATAATTCTGGCTTTCTTATTTCGTATTTCGTTGTCAACTGATTTATTATCACCTGAGAATCCCCAAATATTCTGACTGCTTGTATATGCATTTCTTATACAATTTCTAGTCCGATGATGAGGGCATTGTATTCCGCTTCATTGTTCGTACAGGTCATCCCCAGCGTGAAGGAATATGGTAGAAGATCGCCTTGCGGGCTAATAAAAATCATACGTGATCGTGTATTCTAATAGTAACAACATCCATTTGACCAATCGCTCGGATAGTATCAGTTGCGTTATTAGATATTTAATAGGATCGGCTCGTGAAATCAATGTTATATCATGGGAAAGGCAATAATGTCTTAACTTCTGCATGGCGAATATAAGGGCTAGATAGATCATTCTCAATCGGAGAATAATGATGTTCAGCTCCCACCAGCATTCTGCTCAAATAATACAGGGCCGCTTCTTTCCCTAACTCAATTTTCTGCGCTAAGAGTGTACCGAGTGAACTTTCACAAGTAGCGATATACAAAATGAGTGGCTTTCCCATTATTAGCGTTGTTAACACGGGTGACTGTTTCAAGCAATTGTTTGATAGAATCGAATCGCGTTTTGGCATGCTATATCCCACTCGAATAATATCCCCTTCTTCATGAGATGAGAAAAAGGGTTGACATCTTCCTGACAGGTTTGAGATATACCTTCTTATATATGTTAATTTTCCTTGTAGGCTTTTCAATTCTTTCAATGATTTTGGCGGCTGCATTTCTTGAATCGCTTTTATTTTTCTTGGATCGACTTCAATTCCTCTATGTCGTACTACAAACTCCAAAAACTTACCAAAAGAGACGCCAAAAGCGCATTTCAGAGGATTCATTGTTAATTGTTTCTTTCGGAGCCTTTGAAAGACAGACTGTAGATGGTTTAGATGTTCTTCATGATCATCAGACCTTATGACCAAATCATCGACATAGCACTCCACGTGCTTATGCACCATATCGCCGAAAATACGTTGCATAGCCCGTTGATATGTTGCCCCCGCATTCTTTAATCCAAATGGCATGACTTTATAGCAATATGTTCCCAGGGAAGTATGGAAAGCAGTTGATTCTTCATCTCCTGGTGACATACGTATTTGGTTGTAACCTGAATAGCTGTCCATAAAGGACATGACGGCGTATCTCGTGGTGCTATGTATCAACAATTTTGTAATTGGCAAGGGAAAATCATGTTTAAGACATGCTTCATTTAAATCTCCGAAGTCGACACATACTTGTATTTGTCCGTTTTTCTTCTTGACTGGAACAATATTTGATATTTATTTAGGATATTTGACTTCTCTGACGAATACTACCTTGATGAGTTTATTCACTTCTTCTTCTATTCGAAGCAGAATGTCTAGATGGAAGCGTCGTTGAGCTTGCTTGATCGGTTTCTTTTCTTTAGCGATATTAAGTCTGTGCATTGCTACTGTTGGTTCCAACCCTGGCATTTCAGCATACATCCATACAAACACATCTTTGTTGTCTTTCAGCACTTGACTATATCTTTTGGTTTCCTCTTCTATCAGACCTATACTGATATACGTAACTCGTTTTTCCTCTTCTGTCCCCAGATTTATTTCACATAACTGGTCAATCGTTGGTTGACCTCTGTCTTCCTACTGTACTAGAGCTTTTTCAAGCTCGGATATTTTTTTCTCTATCACCAGGTCTATCTGCTATTCTGTAGGGCTAATTTGGGTCATTTCACTGACCATATTTACCTGTGCAGACTCCAAGGATGCCCTTAATCCCAATAATTTTTCGTGCCTTTGGAATATAATGGGCACTGATATTCCTTTACCGTTGTTTAGGCCGATCGGATATTTGCAATCGAAACTCATTGACCGCATTATTCTCTTACTTACTAGACTGTATCGACCCAGCTCTTTTGAGTCCAGTTTTGCGGGTTTTCTTATCTGTATTGGTGCCTTGTTCTGTTCTTCAGCATTTTTTACCCCTACAGAGTAAAATAATATCGGAGCCTGTTCCGTTTTTCCCGACACTCGGAATTCTCGAGGTCCTTTGGGAAAAGGCCTGCTTTTTTCTAATTTTGGAGCCGGCATAGTGAAATTTTCTTGAAGGGTTTCTGCTTGTTTCGCAGAAAATATGACCAATGGCGGCTGTCCTGGCTGTTGCATGTTTTTCGGCACAAAGAAAAATCTTTTTATTCTGGGTCTTTTCTGTTCTTCTTGCTAAATTTTTTCTTTCTGTGAGTTCTTTACACCATGTTCTCCGCTAGTGAATGATTCATAATATCGCGCATTTGCAAAAAATGATTTTGGAATTATGTATAGTTTCTCATCTGCCGAAATTTTGTACTGTACACCTTTCTAACAATATTTGAAACATTGATGCAAGGTGGAAGGAATAATCCCCTATCTATGCATCCACGGCCTCCCGAGCAACATATTGTATATTATTACCGCATTAATCACATGACAAGTCACCTTAGTGATCGAATTCTCGATCTCTAGCAGCATGGTAATTATGCCCAGTGCTTTCTGCCCATCCTGATTGAATCCCTATATCATCATATTGCTTATCTGCAAATGTTGTCACTTATATCTCAGGTTGAAGAGCACACTTAATGGCATCAAATTCACAGTCGACCCATTATCGATCATGATACGCTTTACCTGTCTATCATTGATATATCATGTAACCATAAGCGGTCGATTATGCTCCTTTTCGCCTAACATCATATCGTCCTCTGCGAACTTTATTGTCGACATACAATAAGCTGCTTCGGCCTTTTCTGTCATTGCGTGCCAGCTCTTATCCTCATTTTTATCTATGTTTGCTGCTTCCATTTCTGTTATCAAAGCCTCCCGCACATTATCATCGAGTAAAGCTTGTATCAGGTCCTGTCGAAAGCTTTTGGATAATTTTAGAGCATCATAGATGCTTAGTCTGCTGGGATTCTTTTCAGATGACTAATGACGTCATATATAATACTTGTCGTTGATGATTCCTCTGGCTGCGACGATTTATCGGTCCTTTCACTAGCCTTCTCTTGACTGAAGGTCTAATCGAGGATATCTCTTTGCGATTCTTTCTGAGATTCTTGTCGTAGTTGTTTTCCCAACCTCAACGTTATTAGGTTACTTTCCATTCCTTTATCATTAAACGAGCTGTTTGTATCCTCTGATTTTTTTGTGGTTTGAATCCTTGTGACACTGCACAATTCATGAAAATGAAGCACTAATATTTTCAACAACTGTTGGAAGCTTCGTGGGATTCCCTGATCTTTTAGTATCAGCTGTTCTTTGAGTACATTTGCTCGAATGCATTCTTTCATCATAATATCTCCAGTCAGAGGCAATGTGGAACTGCAAGTCGGTACATTCCACCATCGACGTACGAAATCCAATACATCCTCGTTTGGAAGTTGCGATATCTTTTAAAGTAATTCTTTTGATATTCTTGCGTCATATCTATAGAACCGCATCACAAACTTTTCTTTCATATCCTGCCAACTTGCAATCGTTCTTTCCAACAAAGTGAAATACCAGGCCATGGGGTGGCCAGTGAACATACAAAGTTTCGCAGTAAATATTCTTGAAAGACATTGCCTCTTAAATAAGCGGCCTTTTCATAATTCACCAGATGTTCTATTGGTAACTGGGTCCCTCCTTTGAAGAGTGTAAATTTAGGAAAACCTGGCGTCCACTCTTCCTTACGGGAAGTTGTACATTGCAACGGATTAGTCCAGGTAGCATATAACATTTGTCTGACTTTATTGGCATGTGAGTTGCTAAAGAAATGTATCGTTTCTCGTTCTTTATTTATTTCAGGCCCTATTATTACAGCTTCTTTCATCAAGTTGAACACGGTATGTGGCTTATATCTGTTTGTGGCCTTCATTCCCATACTTTCGGCACATGACCTAGCTATCTCTATCTCTGTATATTCAAGTGACTTGTATGAGCTTGTTATTGCGTTTCTCTAGTCATAGTATACTGGTACAGACATTCTCCTGGAATCATTTCCCACCTTGTTAGCTCTGTTAGAGGAACTGCCTTTCGTGGCACCCAAAATCTTAACATGTACAATTCACAAAATTGCTCCCATGTTGATATTTCTCGTAGAATTCCTGATTCATACCATTCTTCAACTGGTCCTATCAATGTAGCCTTAAATTGCTTTATCATCTGCCCTTTGCTGACCCTCTAGGCGATCACAATCTTTCTTATACCATAGTAAATGATCGAGAAGCGAATCGTGTATCGAAAATAACGTCGTCTTATCGTTTGAGGCTTTGCGTGGCCTACGATATCTTGACAATCGATGGGCTTTTGTTTTCAACATGACATTGATCCTTTTCTACATCTGATTTTCTTCTGATGTGGCAGTTGCAGTCATGAATTGTGCAAACTGTGTTTCTCTTTCCTCAATTTCTGGACTGAACTGTCCTGAAAGGAGTACTGAAGATGATTCCTACCGTTGTTTCATGCTTACCTGCGGACATGACATTTGTAATTGCTTTCTTTCCTTTGTCTTTTTCCTTCCCAATGACTTTTTCTCGTCGTTCGATCATTCTTTGGAGAATAGCCTTAATAGAGTAACATTTATGAGTAGGATGTCCTATCATGCGATGATAGTGGCAATAGTATCTGTCTTCTGTTTTATTTGCTTCTTCTGGTCATTTT
This sequence comes from Liriodendron chinense, assembly GCA_003013855.2. Taxonomy (NCBI): domain Eukaryota; kingdom Viridiplantae; phylum Streptophyta; class Magnoliopsida; order Magnoliales; family Magnoliaceae; genus Liriodendron; species Liriodendron chinense. The sequence continues at coordinate 511,334 of ML058508.1, forward strand.
AATTGTGGTAATTCTATGGTTCCTGCTGCGACCAAGTGATTCATCATAGGTACAATGTCTTCGTTTGACAAAGAATAATCTTCTCGACGGTTATATCGTCGATATCTCTTTTCAGCTGGTTCATTAGCAGAATAGCTTTGCCTTTCTCTTCTGTTGTCTCTTGGTTTACTTCGAAATTCTTCTTTGTTCTTATTCTTACCTGTGACATTTGCCGAAGACTTGCTAGTGATTCGTTTTGTCGATTCTGTATGGAATGCGGGCACCTTCTTAATCATATTTTCCAGAGTGTGAGCTCTTGTAGCCAATTTTCGGAACGTGTGTATTTTCGCTCCTGTAAGTACGAATGCAATTTCTGTTTCCATACATCAGATACACATTTCTACCTGTTCAGCTTCCCCGGAGAAATGTTTGCATGACGTGCTTAGGGTTCTCCAGTGTGTAATAAATTTATCGACAGATTTCGATTCCCTTTGTCGTATGGCTGCCAGTTTCGTCAGACTCGCTTCTCTTTTAGTTACAAAGAAGCTCGTCAGAAAAGCTTCCTGCATTTGTTCCTAGGTACGTATAGTTCCTGGGGCTAAGGCTGCATACCATTTGAATGCTTTCCTGGTTAGAGTTATACCGAATAATCGTAAGCAGTATTGTGGCACGACAACATAACTTCCCAATGCAGTGATGAAATGCATCATGTGTTCTTTCGGTGAACTTTCCCCATTAAACTTCTGAAATTCTGAGCATTTAAAGCCTACTGGGAAAGGAATATCATTAACTTCTCTTGGGTATATCATTTATATTGAAAATGTTCTTTGTGCATCCTTTCTCCTTCCGATTGGACAGTCTCGGCAATAATCTGTCGTATTTCTTCTGTTGCCATTCCATTGTTTGTCATTGGAATAGACCCGTGTGACATGGCCTGAGGTGGTTGTGACCCATCAGCTGGATGTTCTACATTTTCTGTGGGGGTCACATTTTGAGGAGTGGCGTTCTGAGATACAGTGCGGGCTTTTATAGATAAAGCATCTCGCATATTTCTACATTCTTCCATTATGATTGCTTGTGTTTGTGCCATTTCTTCGAAATGCATTTCCATTGATTGTTCGGCCTAGCTTGTTTCAGCTACCAAGACGGAAGCTTTCTTTCTTGATGTTTCTGTCCCTAAGGATGTGGATGACGCAGTAGTCGAGGTGTGAGTGATACTGAACTTCTTCTCAACTCGTGATTATTACATCGCGAGGAGTTGATAGACTCAATATGTTCGGTTTGTTTCGATGTTATTCTGGTCGAACTCCCTTTTGAGTTTTATGTTAGAGAAAACTGATATGGCATAAGGGTTTGATTCATCTGTCTTTTGCATGATAAGAGATATTGTGAGTGCAGGAAAATCTTTTTCGAAAAAATATCTTTTTCTTCCCCTGGATACTGTGATGGATGGGCCATAGCCGGAATTTGTCTGGCTGTGCTTCGTGTAATAGGTCTTTGGTAGGTTCGAGAATAAGGCCCTTTGACTGTGGTCTTGGTGGGAGCTTTGGATGATTGATAAGTACCTAATATTGTATAATTGACCCTGGTTGTTAAGGGTATTATCATTGTTTTTTCGGTTAATTATCTCTCATTAGGTGAATTTTCAACGTTCAGGTGACCAACAGAGGTTGGATAAGATCCGAGCCAATCAGAACGATTAAAGGTACTAAAGTGATCGAGATAAAGCATGTGTTGATATTGAAGGGAAGTCAAATTGTAAATATCAAAGGACCATCATGTTCTATGGTAGACTGCATCAAAGCTGCTCATTTGGAAATTGAGGGCCAACCGAACATCAAGCGACAAGCGAAGATGTCTCCAAATTTCATCTCACGAGCGCCCATGTCAGCCATTCATCCGTGATAGACCCCATGATCTCCACCGTGCATCTAAGTGCCAGAAGGAGCTGCAACTGTCCATCAAAGCTGCAGAAGTAAAGCCGCTTCGTCATCTGGCGAGCCATCCATATGGGCCACCATCAGTCCACACCGTCCACAGTAGATATCAGCAATCTGATCTCCTCCCAGCTGCAGTTGATGATCGACGTCCTCAGCCATCCATTCGTCAGATGTGTCACTTCCATCCAACGGCTAGAAATCTTCCAAACATGTGCAGCCACATCTTCAGATGGACCGCCCATCAACTCCATCACCACCCATCCACCCATTTCAACCATCTAATGGACGTCCAGCTGAGTCACGTCCCATCATCATCAACCGTCCATTCTAGCCGTCCAACGGATAGAGTAATCATCCAGCAGCAATTTCAACCGTCCACTTGCAGTGGAGCACGTCTTCATCCACCATCATCCAGCAAGTGGACCCCTCAATCAAACATCATCCAGCCCATCTATAGCTGGAAATCCAGCCGTTCATCATGCAGGTTCAGACAACTCATCACCAAAAGTAGGTGCAACTGTCCGTCCAGAAAATCCATCGGCCAGCTTCATCTCAGCCGTCCAGTAAAGGTGGACGTCTTCCAGCCCACACGTGCAGCACATGCAGAGTAGTCCGTCCATCCATTCCAGCTGCAAGAGATGGCCATCCAACGTTCATTTGGGCCTCTCCACCAACTGTTAATCATCATCTCAACTGTCCACCATCAAAAGCCAGCTACAATCGTCCATCATGTGTGATAAGCACATGTGCAAGCAGAAGCTGCACCAAGGGCAGTCCGTCCATGCCACACATTCAATAGCTGGACATCTTTCATCTCAACCTCCATTCCACGTCCAGATGTTGTGGATCACATCATCCATCCGTCCAAGCTCCAAATGGACCCCACCATCTCATCCAATCTCCACCATCCATCAAACATGCTGATGGATCAGCGTGCAGTCCAGCTCCAGCGTACAACAGTCCAGTTGATGGAAGTAGACCCCACTCCAGCAACTAGCACATGTGGACTTATCAAGCACCATCCGTCAGCTGAAGATCAGCACCTGCATCACGTCAGCAATGAAGGGTTGGATGAGTTCCACCATCCATCATGTGATCAATGGTCAGCATGCATATCAAGATCCAACAGCCGTCCATTGCATCAACCAACCAAGCATCACCTCCATCCACGACCATTCATCACAGCAGCTGGAGTCATCCAGCCGTCTACTTCAATTCCAGCCAAGCAGCTCTCCAAGCCAGCATGAGAGAGTTAAGCACGTCTTTAGCTGGGACCAGCTCATCCTCACCGTCCATCTCCAGCCGTTCATCAGATTTTCATCAGTCCAGCCACTGGACCCTATCTCAACAAGCAGCGTCCCACCTCCAGCTACACATCCACTGCACACGTGTAGCTAATGAAGATCAGATTGCAACCGCCTAAGCCAACAACCCTTCACCACATCAATCTCCACTCCGTCCATCAAGATGGGCTCCACTCATGCAACATTTCCACCGTCCATCCAATGTACGCACTTCAACATATAACAACAATGGACGGTCCAGATTGTCCAGATTCTCCATGTCTAGCATGTGGACTCAGTCAACTCCAATTCATGTGGACCCAGTTAACTCACCTAGATACCTTCCATCCTTGGGCCAAGAAAATGCTCTCTCCATCCTCTTCCATCCATGAGCTCCAAACCAAAAAGAAAAATTTGCCTTGGGCATTCCAAAGCTAACTCCTAACCCAAATCTAAAAAGCAAATCTATTGGCTTGGAAGTGCTACCTCATCATCCAAGCCTAACTCCAATCACAAACCTAAAGAACTTTTGCTTGGAGTGCCACTTAGGCTTGGAGCTTCTCATGAGGATATAAAAGGAGCTCTTCTCCCTCTCATTTCCATCATCCCTCAAATCCAAGTCTTCTCTTCTTTCTTTCTTTCTTAGTTTTGTAGTGTAGAGTAGTTTTTTTTTTTTTTTGTAGAGAATTTAGTCTTCCATGGTAGCATGGTTGGCTAAACCTCTAACTAAGGCTAGGGGTGAAGCCTTTGAAGAAATTTGCAAGCTTTGGTTCTTTTGGTTCAACAGTTGTGTGTGAATGTTGGAGTTCTCTTTGGTTGATTGGTTCGGTTATCCACCTCAGCAGAAGCTATTGTTGTGTAAGCCCCTTAATCCATCGTCAACTCCAGGCACGTTGGATGCTTGGGATCCCTTACACACCAATTAGCTAGTTCATGATCGATAAAGTCCATTGATCCATCGTCGACTCCGGGCACGATGGATGCTTTCGATTCCCTATGGTCATCGAGCTAGTGCAAGTAAAGTCATCGATCTATAAAATCCCTTGATCCATTGTAGACTCCGGGCACATTGGATGCTGTGAATTCCCTACGATCGATAGACAAGATCTTAACGGTTGGATCGGTCAATCAAAGCCTCCTATCTTGTAAGTATGCATTTGATCGTATGATTTGTGATATTATCGGTTGACTTGTTGAAAAAGTAGTTAATCTATACAATTCCTTGATCCATTGTCGGCTCTGGGCACAGTGGATGCTTGGAATTCCTTGCGATCAACTAACGAGTGCTTCATGGTCAAATCAATCGGTTTAGATTACCATCTTTCATGAAATATGCAAGTGGTTTAATAGCTTTATCTTTCGATTGGAATGGATCTTTATTCGATTCCAATTGAGTTATAGTTGGACCGGTGAATTAAACCTTGTAGATGAATCAAAGGTAGATCCCTAATGCCTTAGTGCCCCCCCCCCCCCCCCCCCCCCTTTTTTTTTTTTTTTTTTTTTTTCTATTTTTGTCTTTCATCATACACACAACTTGCTCCACTCTCGTGGATAATTCGGATTTCATCTCTCCCACTTAACCAATTCCTCTAAGTGTTCTTAACCTCAATCCCTGTGGATCGACCTCGGTCTCACCGAGTATTTTACTACTTCGCTACCTGCACTTGGGTGTACAATCTTCGGGTTGTAGCAATGATCTCTGTTTTCTTTTTTACTGTACTATTTTATCCATCTGCTTTCATCCTCTGTAGCGACAGGTGAAGCGGAAATCACTATAGCATTTGCCTTAGTTGCTATGCTTTGGGTTGTCTTCATCTGGCGTTTCCTTCTTGTGTTTTGATTGTAGTAGGAGACAGTAAATCCTCCTCCCAACATGAAATTAAAAACGATTTGGTGAGTTGGAAAAGCCATTGAGAGAATTTGATTATTGTCCGGTCGAAGTCTGGTTGTAACATGTAATGTACCTGACATTTGAAAAGAATAATAATTAGTCATTTGTAAGATATATACAATCTATTCTAGAGATGAAGGGCGGAATGTTCCCGTTGAGAGTCACCATTTTGGCACTATAAAGCGCCGAAAGGTGACGAATGTTCTTCTTATATTCTCTTATCAATGTTAGAACATAACTCTTATAATATTCCTTAGTGGAGTCACCATTTTGTTTACACAATAAAATTGCCTTGTTGTAGTATGGGGGAAGCAAGAGTCATATTCTAATATTAGATAAGAGAGATAGAAAAGCATTTATCACTTCAATTTATTCGTTTACTGAGTTCTTCATACATTTCATATTTACATCATCCCTTGATTCTAGGATAGATTGTAAATTGTATAAAAAATGAAATATATTCATAAAGCAATTTCAGCAGAGCTTCGCTCTATTCTTCTTTCATCTTGTCCAAATGACAGGGAATGATTGACTGGACCAAGGCTTCCAAGACTGTTCTGTTACTCATGAGCGAGGTGAATTAACCAGACTAGACTTCGTTCCTTTGCAATCTTTGTAATAATATCACCCAACACATCTACCACTTCTAGGGATTGTATCGAATACATTCAACCTGAAGGGAGAGAGAAGGGGCTTCTGCTCCAGAAACATCATCTATACAAATCATCCACTTGCGAAGTATGAAATACTCCGTATATTCAACCCGAATGGAGAAAGATAGGTCTTCTGCTCCAAAAACATCATCTATACAAATCATCCACTTGCAGGGTACGGAATACTCCGTATATTCAACCCGAAGGGAGAAGGATAGGTCTTCTATGCAAAGGAACAAAATCTCTAGTCTGGATTGCTTTCTCTACATCATTTATCTTTGCTACAGTCCTAGCTTTCGGTGCTCTTTCACAATTAGAAGGGAAACAAAGGTTCAGAAGCCTTTGTACATTCTTCATAAAATGAAGAACAAACGTCTTCTAAAGAGCTTTACGCGACCCGTAGCAAGCTCCCTTCTAGCCACTTCTTCAAAGCTTCTTCCTTCTTCCTCTTCAATCCGGACAACATCTTCCCCTCGCTCATCTTTTCTTCTCGAGGTCCGCACTTCGTGCGTTCGACCCGAGAAGAAGAAAACTCGAGGTCCGCCCCGTACCTCTGAGAACCTCTGAAGCTCTGAACTTCAGAATCAAGTGCCAAATGAGGAACCCTAGGGGGGTATTTATAAGCATTTGCGGTCATTTTTTCAGCAATAACAAGCCACCCAATAGGTGCTTTCCACGACTCGCGGCAACTGCACATTTCCTACACTTTTCTTCTTTTCATTTGTTTTCTCTCTGAATCTTCCTTGATTATTTTTCCTTCCTTTTGTTTCTTCATTTTTCATGTCTCAACAATGGGTTTTAGTTCACCAAGCCCAAGTTACTCATATATCGAGTAGGGAATCAAGTTAACACTAGCCCCTAGATCGAGAAGTGCTCTATTGATCTGGAAGTTACCTATCATGCAAGAGATTGTAGGGCTTCTGGGATCTTTGAATTTAGAGGGAGTATTTTGTTGTATGATGGCTACTCACTTGTTCCATAAAAAATGCCCTCTTGTTGATCCGGAAGTTACCTATCATGCAAGACATTGTAGGGCTTCCGGGACATTTGAATTTGGGGGGAGTGTTTTGTTGTATGATGGCGCTCACTTGTTCCGTAAAAAATGCCCTATTGTGTATGTTTTACTTACTCTTTACGGCACATAAATCCTTTAGAAGTTTGGTGTATGAAGGAATTTGCTTAATTGCATCCAACAAGGGAATGTTGATTTTGACTTGTTGGAAGACTTATACGATGTCCTGATTTTCACTTGGCCTTTTAATTAAGACAAGACATTGGGGGAATAGGGCCACAGGTTTATACATACGCTTTGGCTCTTCATCTTGTGGAGTATTGCTCAATTCACCTTCACTCTTAGAATCAACCAGATCATTAAGCTTTGTGGCCTTCACTGGTTCAGATTTTTCAATTGTTTTACCACTTTTAAGAGTGGTGGTAGCTTGAACATGTTCCACATGAGGATGGGTTGAAGAATTGGTATTTGTTTCCAATTGTTCCTTGAGGTCAGGATGAGATTGGGTCAAAATAGTCTCTTTCTCACTAGCTCCTAGGTGTGTTCCAATTCTTTCAACCGAAATTTTAAGTTCATTTATGGCCTGCATGTTAGACTGATTTATCTGAGTTTGTGCAATCATAAATGCGTTTAATGTATCCTTAAGAGTGCTCTTTTGAGGAGGCCCTTGGGAAGCATTATTTGTATTTACCATGAGTCCATTTCTCCCATTAAGATTTAATTTACACCGCCAATCAGGACTATTCAAGTTAGAATTTGATCCACTAAAGGGGCATTGGTAAGCGTTTGTGGCATTCGATTAAGTGTGCAAGATGTCTTGAAACGCAGGGATTGGTGGACAATCCTTTGTTAAGTGAACATTACTCTCACAAATATCACATACATTCTCAATGGCCTCACCGATGGTTATCTTGTTAACACTCCTCAATTTTATGGCCTCAACCTTTTTTGTGAGACCCACCACCTTTGAATTTAAATCATCCTCCCCATTTAATGCATTTACACCTTTCTCTCTTGAGGTTAACGTGGGATTACTAATTGGAATGGAGATGTCTTAAGATTGGGCATTCTCGGCTAGCATGTCAAAGTAATCCCAAGCATCATCGGGCGCTTTGTTTAAAAATTCACCACTACACATCATTTGAAAAAATTGGTGCATGTTTGAACTCAATCCGTCATGGAAGAAGTCAATTAAGCGCCACTTTTCATAACCATGATGTGGGCACTCTAATGAAAGATTTTTGAACCTCTCTTAACATTGAAAAAATGTTTCATCTCCTTTTTGGGAGAAGTTCATGATAGTCTGCCTTAATGCATTAATTTTGTGAACCAGGAAGTACTTTTTAAGGAACTCACAGGTCATCTCGGCCTATGTCCCGATGCTTTTAGATTTAAGTGATTGAAGCCATGATTTAACTTTGTCCTTATAAGAGAAAGAGAACAATTTCAGTTTGATTATATCCTGGGATACATAATTAAATTGAAAGGTGTTGGTTATCTCCTCAAATTCACTTACGTGCGCATATGGACTTTGAGAGTTGAGTCCATGAAATTTTGGAAGTAACTTGATAATTTTCAGTTTAAGATCCATGTTTCCTACGTTAAGTGGAAAAATAATACAGGAAGAAGTAGTTGCTCTTTCCGGTTGTAGATAATCTCGCAATGTTTTAACTGGAGGGAGATAGCATTCCTCATTTTCATTACATTCTGTCCTATTTGGTGATGCATCATGCTCAACATTTTCAACATTGTGTGGTTCATTCTCAGCCATGATTTCAGACTGTTCAAGATTTCCTATACGTTTTCTAACTCGTCTGTGATTGATTAGACCTTCAACTAAACCTCCCTCACTTAGAAGTCGCGATGTATAATTGTTGAGTGCTTAAATTTGTATATTTTAACCCCATTTCATCACTAACTATGCATGGTTTTCAAGCTTAAAGACTATTCTAATGCATGGTTTTATGATTGTAGGAATGAGAGGAACTCCACCCAATTGATGACTAAAAAGATCTATTTATGAGCCTTGGATGAAAACCTAAGGTGGGCCAAAGAAAGAAGAAAGCAAAGAGAGAAGAGGAGAGAAGAAAGCAAAGAAGAAAAGAATCAAGGAAGTCAAGTCCGACCGGTCCTAACCGATCGGCCAAGAGGGCCACGACTGGTATAGACCGGTCGGCCAGCCCCTTTTATCTCTCTAGACTCACAACACAAGAGGCCGACCGGTCAAGATCGGTTGGCCAAGGCCTCCCCCCTCATCCATGCACGCTGGACTGTCTACAGACAGGCTAGACCGGTCAGTGATCGGTCAGCCAGCCCAGTCCAACTAGTCTAGACCTGTCAGCCAGTGTAATTACAGTGGGATTCCAGTAGCTTCCTCTTGAAGCTCCGATTTTCTCGCGCAAGTGCGTAAGTACTACGCAAATCTGAAAGATTCTGAGGCTGTAGAGCCTCTCCACTATAAAAGGAGACCTAGGGATTGTATCTAAGGTATCCTAGAAGAGATTTACGAAGGTGGGAGGCGGCGGACGTCGGATTCGGAGTTCCACAGCTCCCTCTAGTTTGTGTTTTCTAGTTTTATGTTTTTAGTTGTTTTAATGCTTCCTTGGATCATGAACGGCTAAACCTCTTAGCTAGGGCTAAGAGGTGAAGCTTGTAGTGAATCTGAGATGCTTTAATTCGTTTTGTTTTGGTTTCAAGTTAGATTTATTGAAGAACAATAGTTTAGAGAAGTTTGAATAAAGTTCTAAGTAGTTTTTCTTAATCTTATGATGGCTCATGGATTTTTGGAAGAATTGCTTTAGTTCTAGACCTGTATGCTCCAAGGAATCGGATTCAATACGCTCTAGACTTGGATTTCCATATGGGAACTTCAACCAAAGTTCTACCTTTTCGCTCTATTTCTGAATTATGTGTTGATTGTATATGTGAGTTGAATGAAGTTCAAATCATGATCTAATTGTGCTTTGTGATAGAGTATAATGATGATTATGATTGTGATCTTAATCTATTGGAACTAGGATTGACCTATGCAATTGAGTGTGCTCAAGTCCTAACTTGAATTGAGGGAATCATGTTTATAATTGCACATATGACAGATTGTATGTTACAACCACTCTATCATCCAACTAGATAGGATTTGATTTTAATTCTAGTTGTGTAATTGGGAAACCACAGCGAATTATGCATTGATGATTGCTACAAGTGGATCCTTGGACCCCTAGTGCTTTCTTATATTAATTACATTCACTTTTAGTTTAAGAATTCTCTATACATTCAATTATAGAAATATGTTTGGTTAGCTCTCAAGTAGAGAATATTAGAAGTAATTTTGTGAATTTCTAATAAGTCCCTGAGAACGATCTCGGTCTCTAATGAATTATTACTACATCGCAACCCCACACTTGGGGAAGCGAACAAGTTTTTGGAGCCGTTGCCGGGGATTTTCAACGGTTTTACAAAATTTTTAAAAATAGCTTCTATTTGAGATTTTTTAGGAGTCCTACTAACTTAGTTTGTTTGTTTTGTTTTACTTTATTTGCAGGGATTCTAGGAGTCGAAGAATTCACTTCAATTAGGTTTTTCTAACCCTTTTTAATTTTTTTAATTTTCTGAGATTTGCATGCCACATTAGGTTCGGGATTCTAATAACCGACTCATTAGTGAAGGGGGAATTGTTGAAGCGATTGATTAGGAGCCACGTGCTAAGAAATGTTTAGACTCTCCAATTTTGTCTGATAGCATGGTTGAGAATCAACCCAACCCTATGGACAATCAAAATTTGGGCCAAACCGAAACGGGTGAGAACCAGGTTGAGAATGTTCTTCAACCTAGAACTTTACGTGATCACTTGCAACCTGCAAGAGCAAGTACTCCCTCATGCATAATTTTTCCAACCAATGCAGGGAATATTGATCTAAAATCGGGAGTAATCCAACTCCTTCCCAAGTTCCTTGGTTTAGACAGTGAGAGCGCATATCAACATCTTAAGTAATTTGATGAGGTGATAGCCATGTTGCACTTTGCAAACGTATCTGATGATGTTGTGAGACTTAGGTTATTTTCTTTTTCTCTTAAAGAGAAGACTAAGTCTTGGCTTCGTGCATTAAGGCCAAGATCAATCGGCACATGGATTGAGATGACTAGGGAATTCATTAAAAAGTTTTTCCCTACTCATAAAACAAACATGTTGAGGCGCCTAATCATGAATTTTGCCCAAAAAGATGACGAGACCTTCTTCCAATGTTGGGAGAGGTTCAAAGACTTATTGAACGCATGCCCACGTCATGGCTATGAAATTTGGTGGGTAATAAGCTTTTTCAATGAAGGACTGACTTCACCCATGTGCCAATTTGTAGAGATGATGTGCAATGGAGGCAATGGAGAATTCATACATAAGAAAGCCGAGGAAGCATGGGACTATTTTGATATCTTGGCCGAGAATGCACAATCTTGGGATACAACTAAACCAGCAAATCCCAAGATAAGCCAACAAAGAGAAAATGGAGGAATCTATGTCCTCTCCGAAGAAGACAACATAAGTGCACGTGTGGCTAGCTTCATAAGAAAAGTTGAGGCCATGGAATTAGGGAAGGGAGCAAAGACTAAGGAAGTTGAGAGTGTTTGTGGAATTTGTTTCGGTAACCAACATGCAACACAGGATTGTCCTACAATCTCTGCGTTCCAAGAAGTTCTACAAGAACAATCAAAGTCATAAATAACTATCAACGTCCATTTAGCAATCTAAACTCAAACACGTATAATTCTAGTTGGAGGAACCATCCCAATTTCAGTTGGAGGAATGGGCCATCAGAGAATGCAAACAATAACCCAAAAGCTATGCTTGAGGAAATAGTGGGTACATTCGTCTCGGCCCAAGTTGAGTACAACAAGAATAATTCTCACAAAATAGATGGGTTCATACAAGAACAACTAAAATTCAATCAGAATTCATCTCAAGCCATCAATGATTTGAAAACTTTAATGGCTAGAGTTGAATCTCATCTTAGTGTTAGGGAGAAAGGCACACTTCCTGCCCAACCTCTCCCTAACCCAAGAACCCAATTTGAGATATAAGACCTTAGCCCATCCTCCCAAAATACGGAGCATGTTCAAGCTATCACACTTTGAGGAGTGGCAAAACAATTGATAAATCCAATCCGGTGAAGGCCCCAAAGCCTAATGATCCGAAAATTGCCAATAAGGATGATATCTTAAACAACACTCCGCATGAGAAAGAACCGAAAAGGCAATACAAGCCGGTCGCCCCGTTTCCACAAAGGTTGATTTCACCCAAACCTTTAGACAAAAACCTGAAAATTTTAGAGGTTTTTAAGCAAGTGAAGATCAACATTCCATTGTTGGATGCTCTAAAACAAATACCATCCTATGCCAAATTTCTTAAGGAATTGTGTACAGTTAAAAGGAAACACAATGTTCACAACAAAGTACTTTTGATTGAGAATATGAGCGCCATTATGAGACAAGAGGTGCCCCAAAAATACAAGGATCCGGGTAATCCTACCATCTCATGCATCATAGGTGACTATAGGATCAAACAAGCTTTACTCGATCTTGGGGCAAGTGTTAATCTCATCCCATACTCGGTCTATGAACAACTTGGGTTAGGTGAATTAAAACCCACCAAAACCACACTTCAACTCGCAGATAGATCTATTTGTATACCGAGAGGGATGATTGAAGATGTCCTCGTCCAAGTTGATCAATTCTACTATCTAGTAGATTTTATTGTCTTCGATATACATCCTGTGATGAGAACCGATGGTCAAATTCCTGTCATACTTGGCCTGCCCTTTCTTAGCCACTTCAAATTCGATTATCAATTGTAGAAATGGGCAGGTACAAATGTCATTTGGAAATATAACACTCAAGCTGAATATTTTTTATTTATGCAAACAACCATGGGATGTTGATGACGAGATCCACGAAATAAATCTGATTGAATCATTCGTGGAAGACAAATCCCTCTTGACATTCTATTCCGATCCCTTAGAGGCATGCTTGGCCCATTCTCATGAGATTGATGATGACATGATAAGAGAGATGGATGCCATTTTAGATTCTATACCGGTACTTGATAATAAAAGATGGAAGGCACCATTTGAGCCTTTGCCTTTAAGCGAGAACAAGCTGCTTCCATCTAATATCAAGGCACCGAGCTCGACCTAAAACCATTACCCACTGATTTGAAATATGTTTATTTAGGTCGAGATGAGACATATCCGGTGGTGATTTCTTCCCACTTGGATGAGGAACAAGAGAGTAGGCTGATAGCCACTCTAATAGAGCACAAAAGTGCCATTAGATGGTCAATTGCGGATCTCAAAGGCATAGACCCCCTGATTTGTACTCATCGCATACACCTTAAGGAGAATGCGAAGACATCTAGGCAACCACAAAGGCGCCTCAATCCAAACATGAAAGAGGTGGTTAAGGCCGAGGTGTTGAAACTATTGGATGTAGGTATCATTTACCCAATACCCGATAGTCAATGGGTGAGTCCAACTCAAGTGGTGCGTAAGAAATCTGGAATAACCATCGTAGCCAATGCCAATAATGAACTCGTGCCAACCAGAGTCACCACCGGTTGGAGAATGTGCATTGACTACATGAAGCTAAACACTATTACAAGGAAAGACCACTTCCCCTTACCATTTGTTGATCAAATTTTAGAAAGGTTGGCAGGTCATTTCAACTTTTGCTTCCTTGATGGGTATTCAGGGTATAACCAAATAGAGATCACCTTAAAAGACCAAGAGAAGACAACATTCACTTGTCCATTCAGAACTTTTTCCTATCGAAGGATGCCGTTTGGACTATGTAATGCCCTGCCACTTTTCAGCGTTGTATGTTGAGTATCTTTTCTGATATGGTGGGGACAATTCTTGAAGTCTTCATGGACGATTTCTCTGTATTTGGTTGTAACTTTGATGAGTGCCTTGTGCACTTAAAAACTGTTTTAAAAAGATGTGAAGACAAGAACCTTGTGTTGAATTGGGAGAAATGACATTTTATGGTTCAAAAAGGAATTGTCCTTGGTCACATCATCTCATAAAATGGAATCGAGGTGGACAAGGCTAAAATCAATCTTATCTCTAACCTTCCATCCCCTAAAAGCGTACGAGATGTGCGGTCCTTTTTAGGACATGCCGGATTCTATAGATGGTTCATAAAGGACTTTAGTTCACTTTCTTGTCCTTTATGTAACCTCCTTCAAAAGGAAAACTCATTCGAGTGGAATAAGGATTGTCAAAATGCCTTTGATAAACTTAAAGGCATGTTGACATGTGCTCCCATAATGCAACCACCTGATTGGAGCCTTCCTTTTGAAATCATGTGTGATGCAAGTGACTACGCTATTGGGGCTGTGTTAGGCCAAAGAAAAGAGAAGAAGCCTTGCATGATCTACTACGCAAGTAAAACCTTAAACTCAGCTCAAGTAAACTACACTACTACAGAACAAGAACTTTTGGCCGTAGTTTTTTCTTTGGACAAGTTTCGGTCCTACTTAATCGGATCCAGATCATCATATTCACCGACCATGCAGCGCTTAAGTACCTTCTCTCTAAGAAGGATGCTAAGCCACGCTTATTAAGATGGATCCTCCTACTCCAAGAATTTGACATAGAAATACATGATAAGAAAGGAGTAGAAAACGTAGTTGCTGACCATCTTTCTAGACTTGTTCTCACCGATTCCCCTGAGACGACCGCGATCAATGACATGTTCCCTGATGAACAACTTTTTAAAGTCTCCCAATTGCCATGGTATGCGGACATTGCTAACTATCTTGCTACAGGTACAATTTTGACACATTGGAAAAAGCAAGATAAGGATAAGTTCTTCAGCGAGGTGAGAAAATTCTTATGGGACGACCCACACTTATTCAAGTATTGTCCCGATCAAATCATAAGGAGATATATGCCGGATAATGAACAACATAGTATCATCTCCTTTTGTCATTCTCAAGTGTGTGGTGGCCACTTTTCGGCTAAGAAGACCATAACTAAAATTCTACAATGTGGGTTTTATTGGCCCACCATGTTCAAGGACACTCATGAGTTTTGTAAAACATGTGAGCCTTGTTAGAAATTGGGAGGAATATCCCGTAGAAATATGATGCCACTCAATCCCATCTTACTAATTGAATTTTTTTATTGTTGGGGCATCGATTTCATGGGTCCATTCCCATCTTCTTTTGGAAATCTATATATCCTGCTTGCCATCGACTATGTTTCAAAATGGGTCGAGGAGATTCCATGCCGGAACAATGACCATAAAACAGTCATTCGTTTCTTAAAAGAAAATATCCTTTCCTGGTTTGGAACACCTCGAGTCATTATAAGTGATGGTAGATCCCATTTTTGTAACCGCCCGTTTGAAGCTTTAATGAAAAAATATGGCGTCAATCACAAGGTGAGCACTCCCTATCACCCACAAACAAGTGAACAAGCTGAGATATCCAATAGGGAAATTAAACATATTTTGGAGAAAACAGTGACCCCGATCGCAAAGATTGGTCGCTTCGACTTGCCGATGCACTCTGGGCTTACTGTACCGCTTTCAAGACCCCCATTGGAATGTCTCCCTATAGACTTGTCTATGGAAAAACTTGTCACTTGCTCGTGGAGTTGGAACATAGGGCATATTGGGCGCTAAAGAAAATGAATTTAATTCTGACAAGGCAAGCTCGTTGCGCAACCTTCAATTGAATAAACTTACGAAACTCCGGAACGAGGCTTATGAAAATGCGAGAATTTATAAGGACAAGACGAAGGTGTTGCATGATAGGAACATCCTTCGTAAGACCTTCACGATCAATCAAAAGGTCCTTATGTATAATTCTCGGTTACATTTGTTTCCGAGGAAATTGAAGTCTCGATGGACCGGTCATTTCATTGTGAAAACTGTTTATCCATATGGGACCGTCGAGTTGTTGAATCCAAGGAACGGTAATATCTTTAAAGCAAATGGTCAACGCCTAAAACCGTTCTTTGAGAATTTTTCTTCAGAAGGTATGTCCATACCTCTGACTGATCCTGTGTATCAGGATACTTGATCTCTTAGTCTGATGGAGGTATAAAATAGTTAGGATTAGGATTTTGTTGCTTTTGGTTTGCTTTTTCACAGGTTTGCTAGAAGGAGGTCGAATTCCAGTTTTTGTTCTCTCAGGTACTTTCATTCCTCACTCCCTTTATTTTATAATTGCTCTCATATTATAATTGCATATCTTTTACATTGAGGACAATGCAAGATTTGGTTGGGGGTGTGGGATCACTTAGATGAATCTAGTGTTTATAACATCTCGAGCAACATGAAGAAGATTTTTCATATTTTTTTTCTAAAAATTCAAAACTCCATTGGACAACTTTGTTTCTATGCATTCGGGATGGTGTAAGTACAAGAAAAAGAGAGCCAAAGTGAGTGATGTTGAATATGTTGAACATTCTTTAAGGTACTAGTCTTGTATGTGAATTCCCCTATTTTATGAATGATAGAACTTTTGAACACTTTTACACCTATTTCACTTCACACGATTCTCACGTTTTGAAAGAATTATTATATTTGTTGATTAGCTAAGTTTGGATTCGAGGTGTTGAGAAACCAAGCCGGGGTACTTTGTCCATCCTTGTCCATGGAAAAATAACGAAAGATATGGATTTCTAAAAATCCTATCTGATGAAAAAGAAAACGGGAAAGGAAGGATGAAAATATGGGAATGATGGAGAATATGGTGGAAAATTTTAAAAAGGGCTACCTATTACCAACTGGGGGATGGTCTACCCGTAACCAAAGATGAAAATGGGAAGTAGTGTGAAAGCCATCGGAAGGACGGTAAGGTAAATTCCTGTCAAAGGCTTGTTGTTGCTCAGTGCACCTTGAACTCCATAACTTAGCTGAATTATGAAGAAGATAATCTCGAATTCCCATGAGATGAGCATTCACTGAGCACACTAGGTTAAATTGTTCAAATACTTCTATTTATCAATCAATCAGCGAGAAATCCATGTGAGTACTTATTATGTTCTTGAAAGTTTAAGGTTTTAACCTCTGTTACTTAGCTTTTTCGATTTTTACATTTGCATATGTTTGAGTGTATAGAAGCATAGTCTCTGAAGGAGAGTTGGGTTTTAGAGGAATGAATTGTTTCATGCATGTTTTGCTCGGGACTAGCAAAATGCTGGTTGGAGGGTGTGTTGAGTGCTTAAATGTGTATATTCTAACCCCATTTCATCACTAACTATGCATGCTTTTCAAACTTAAAGACTATTCTATTGTGTGGTTTTATGATTGTAGGAATGAGAGGGACTCCGCCCAATTGATGACTAAAAAGATTTATTTAGGAGCCTTGGATGAACACCCAAGGTGGGCCAAAGAAAGAAGAAAGCAAAGAGAGAAGAGGAGAGAAGAAAGTAAAGAATAAAAGAATCAAGGAAGTCAAGTCCGACCGCTCCTGACCAGCCGTCAAAGAGGGCCATGACCGGTCTAGACCAGTCGGCCAGCCCCTTTTATCTCTTCGGACTCACAACACAAGAGGCCGACCGGTCAAGACCCGTCGGCCAAGGCCTCCCCCCTCATCCATGCATGCTGGACTGTCCACAGACAGGTTAGACCGGTTGGCCAGTGTAATTACAATGGGATTCTAGCAGCTTCCTCTTGAAGCTCCGATTTTCTAGTGCAAGTGCATAAGTACTACGCAAATCTGGAAGATTCTGAGGCGGTAGAGCCTCTCCACTATAAAAGGAGACCTAGGGATTGTATCTAAGGTATCCCAGAAGAGATCTACGAAGGTGGGAGGCGGCGGAAGTCGGATTCGAAGTTCCACAACTCCCTCTATTTTGTGTTTTCTAGTTTTATGTTTTTAGTTGTTTTCATGCTTCCTTGGATCATGAACGGCTAAACCTCTTAGCTAGGGCTAAGAGGTGAAGCTTGTAGTGAATCTGAGATGCTTTAATTCGTTTTGTTTTGGTTTCAAGTTGGATTTATTGAAGAACAATGGTTTAGAGAAGTTTGAATAAAGTTCTAAGTAGTTTTTCTTAATCTTATGATGGCTCATGGATTTTTGAAAGAATTGCTTTAGTTCTTAATTATTTTGCACAGTTCTAGACCTGTACGCTCCGAGGAATCAGAGTCAATACACTCTAGACTTGGATTTCCATGTGGGAACTTCAACCAAAGTTCTACCTTTTTGCTCTATTTCTGAATTATGTGTTGATTGTATATGTGAGTTGAATGAAGTTCAAATCATGATCTAATTGTGCTTTGTGACAGAGTATAATGATAATTATGATTGTGATTTTAATCTATTGGAACTAGGATTGACCTATGCAATTAAGTGTGCTCAAGTCCTAACTTGAATTGAGGGAATCATGTTTATAATCGCACATATGACAGATTGTATGTTACAACCACTCTATCATCTGACTAGATAGGATTTGATTTTGATTCTAGTTGTGTAATCAGGAAACCACAACGAATTATGCATTGAGGATTGCTACAAGTGGATCCTTAGACCCCTAGTACTTTCTTATATTGATTACATTCACTTTTAGTTTAAGAATTCTCTATACATTCAATTATAGAAATCTGTTTGGTTAGCTCTCAAGTAGAGAATATTAGAAGTAATTTTGTGAATTCTTAATAAGTCCCTGAGAACGATCTCGGTCTCTACCGAATTATTACTACATCGCAACCCTACAATTGGGGAAGCGAACAGTAATCACGCTCCCAATGTGGAATAAACCACATAAAAACTAAACTAAACCTAAAATCTGAAAATAAAAATAAAAAATAAAAATAAAAAATTAAAGGAGTCTAAGTTAGAACGGTGTTACCGGATTTGAAGAACTAAGTTAGTGAAGAAAATCCTATAAAATAACAAAATCTGTTAGTAATAGAAAATTTTGAGAAAAACCTACTAAAGCAATAAACTTTAACCTAACCTATCTAACCTAACTATACCCTAATTACAAAATTCAGAACCGTTAACCTAATCCCTAGCAACGGTGACAAAAACTTGTTCGCTCGCCTCGAGTGCAAGGCTGTGATGTAGTAATAGTTCTCGGTGAGACTGAGGTCGATCCTTAGGGATTGTTGTAACAATTCTAAACGTTATAAATAGGATGGTCTAATTTCGGATTTGTATTAAGGGATAGAAATTAAGAACATAAAACTATTTATTAAATAAAAAAAATAAAACACTAGAGTGCCAAGGATCCACTTATAATAATTCACAATGCCAATTCAAACAATTCAAGCCAATAACTCAATCGGAATCGGAGTTCTTTCCCTATCCAATTGGAATATAGAGCAATCAAATCATTACAACATGTCTAACTTAAATGGATCATCTACTAATGTGGTTCTATCATAATCATCTAAGGCATTGGGCATATTCAATCACGCAACCCAATCCTTCACAAAAGAATTATGATTACATTCATAATTCTTTTTTAAGCCTTGTTACTAGACTTGATTTAAAAGCATGAATTGAACTTCTATTGAACCAAAATCAATACATAAACATCTATCTCAGATTAATTCCAAAGATAAGAACTTCTTCTAGTTTAGTTCTAGATAAGTACTTAGGAAACTTGGTTTGTAAGATCCCCTAGCATCCAACATATCATGATGGATCTAAGATCTATACAACCCAAAATCCTATCAATCAACACCCCATTAACCAATTTCAGTAATCAAAACATCTCATGTAAGAGAAATCACAAGAGATAGAAGATTAACTAAAAATACTAACTTTATTTCAAACTTGAACTAGAAGTGTTCTTCATTAAACCAAAAATACTTGAAGTAATTTGAATTAAGCATTGTAAACAACTAAAAGCTTTACCTCTTAGCCCTAACCAAGAGGTTTAGCTCACCATTAATAGGTTAAGCTAAAACTCAAAGGAAAAACTACTAAAAACATAAATAAAAAACAGATTTAGAGGAGTTGCAAACGCTCCACAGCGATCCTCTCCACTTCCCACGACTTTTCAAGCCTTCTATGATATTTTTAGATCCACCCTTAGGTGTCCTTTTATAGATTTAATGCTCCACCGACTCAGAAAGTTCCAAAAATTCGCTACAACTTACGCAATTGTGCATGAAAAATCTGAGCTTCAATGAGAAGCTTATTGTCTAAGTGTGGCCGACCGGTCTTGACCAGTTGGACTGGTCTGGGCAACCGATCTTGACCGGTCTAACCTGTCTGGGGCTACTTCCAGTGAGTGCAGAGTGAGGACTGGCTTGTGGCTGACCGGTCTTGACCGGTTGTGGCCTATTTGGTTTACCGGTCTTGACTGGTCTAGCCCTCTTTTCTTGCTTTTTCTTTCTTTCTCTCTTCTCCTTGCTTCTTTCTTTCTTCTTTGGCCCACCTTCGATCTTCATTGTAAGGCTTCTAAGTGTAGTCTTTAGTCATCAATTGGGTGAAGTCCCTATCTCATTCCTACAACCACAAAACATGCATTAGATAGGTCTTTTAAACATGCAAATCATGCATACAATGTGATGTAATGGGTTATAATATGTATAAATTAGGAGCTCAACACTTTTCATAACCATGATGTGGGCATTCTAATAAAAGATCTTTAAACTTCTCCCAACATTGAAAAAATGTCTCATCTACCTTTTGGGAGAAGTTCATAATGGTCAGCCTTAGTGCATTAGTTTTATGAACCAAGACGTATTTTTCAAGGAACTCTCGGATCATCTCAGCCCATGTCCCGATGCTTTTAAGTTTAAGAGATTGAAGCCATGATTTGGTTTTTTCGTTTAGAGAGAAAGGGAACAATTTCAGTTTGATTACATCTTAGGAGACATCATTAAATTGAAAGGTATTGGCAATCTCCTCAAATTTACTCAAGTGCATATATGGACTTTCAGAATTAAGTCTATGGAATTTCGGAAGTAACTTGATAATTTCCAGTTTAAGATCCACATTTCCTGCATTAAGTGGAAAAATAATGCAGGAAGACGTGGTTGTTCTCTCCGGTTGTAGATAATCTCGCAGTGTTTTAAGTGGAGGAACGTAGCGTTCCTCATTCTCATTATGTTCCAACCCTAGTTGGCAGTGCATCATGCTCAATATTTTCAACATTATGTGGTTCATTCTCAGCCATGATTTCAGACAATTTAGGATTTCCTAGAAGTTTTCTTACTTGTTTGCGATTAACTAGATCTCCAATTAAACCTCCCTCACTTAGAAGTCACGATGTATGATCACACTCCCAATGAGGCATAAACCATGCAAAAACTAAACTAAAACCTAAAATCTAAAATATGAAAATAAAAATAAAAACTAAGAAATAAAGGAGTAAAGTTAGAATGGTGTTACCGGATTGAAGAACTAGGTTAGTGAAGAAAATCCTACAAAACAAGCAAAATTTGTTAGTAAAATTTTTTTTTAGAAAAACCTACTAAAACAATAAATCCTAACATAACCTATCTAACCTAACTATACCCTTATTATAAAATTCAGAATCATTAACTTAATCCCCAACAATGGCCCCAAAAACTTGTTCGCTCGCCTCAAGTGCAAGGCTGCGATGTAGTAATAATTCGATCATGAGACCGAGATCTTCCTGCAGGGATTGTCGTAACAATTCTAAACTACGTAACTAGATGGGATAAATTTGGATTTGTATTAATGAATGGAATTAAAAACATAAAACTATAAACTAAATCAGGAAAATAGGTATTAGAGAGCCAATGATCAACTTATAACCATTCACAATGTCAATTCAAGCCAATTAACTCAATTGGAAACGGAGTTCTATCCCTATCCAATTGAAATATGGAGCAATCAAATCATCGCAATACATTTAACATGGATGAATCATCTATTGAACAACTAAGGCATTGGACGTATCCAATCACACAGCCCAATCCTTCACAAAACAAGTGAGATCGCATTTATAATTCTTCCTCAAGTCCTGTCATTAGACTTCATTTAGAAGCATGAATTGAGCTTCAATTAAACCAACATCAACATACAAATACAAAACATCCACCTTAGATAAAATCAAAAGATAAGAACTTCTTCTAGTTTAGTTCTAGATAAGCACTTAGAAAACTTGGTTTGTAAGATCACTTAACATCCAACATATCATAATAGATCTAAGATCTCTACAACCCAAAATCCTATCAACAACACCCCATTAAACAATCTCAGTAAATCAAAACATCCCATGTAAGCAAAATCAAAAGAGATAGAAGATTAAACTAAAAATACTAACTTTATTTCAAACTTGAACTAGAAGTGTTCTTCATTAAACTCAAAAGTACTTGAATTAAACTTAACTAAGCATTACAAACAACTATAAGTTTCACCTCTTGGCCATAGCTAAGAGGTTTATCCAACCATTAACAGGTTAAACTAAAACTCAAAAGAAAACTACTGTTAAAAAAAAACCCGATTCTGAGGAGTTACAGACACTCCATAGCGATCCTCTTCACCTCCCACGACTTCCAAGCCTTCTATGATGTCCTTAGATCTACCCCTAGGTGTCATTTTATAACACTAAAGCTCCATCACCTCAGAAGGTTCGAGATTCCGTGCAATACTCAAGTGAGTGGCCGACTAGATTGTGAGTGGCCGACCGGTCATGACCGGTCGGATTGGACTGGCCGACTAGTCAGGACTAGTCAGATTGGTCTGGACTTGGTCCAACAATAAAAGAGGGGGGTTGATATATGGCCGACCGGTCAGGACTGGTCGGACCTTCGTTTGTTGCTTTATCTTTCTTTCTCTCTCTCCTTGCTTCTTTTCTCCCTCTCTTGGATCATCTTAAATACACTTCTAAAGTGGTCTTTTAACATTAATTCAATGAAGTCTCTCTCTCATTCCTGTTAGTACACTTTTCTGTGGCATACTAGTGTACCTTGTTTGTCAATCACTTAGGTCAGTGAGTCTAGTGTCGGTTGAGTTTAATGAAGACGAAGACCAAAAACTCAAGTGGCCCTGCTGCATCAAGGAAGAAGAAACATGTAAAAGTGATGCCTTAGTGTGCCTTAAACCTTGACCAAAATCAATCCCATAACCTCTTGATGACCTTGACCACATTAGGCATACCTTAGTCATCATAGATTGGCCCTAGGTGTCCCAAAAGATCACCTAACTGTATGCTAAGAGGTTGCATGTGCTGTGAGATAGGTCAGACTGGCTCCTAGACTAGACAACACACTGCAGTATATACAGGCCATTGGGCCGATCGGTCAAAACCGGTTGGCTGGTCTGGTCTGACTGGTCTTGACCAGTCGGGCAGATCCCCCCCTTTAACAGCATGCTCGCTATGTTGGCTGGCCATTGGCCGACCGGTCAGGACAGGTCGGCAGTAGCTGTTTTTTGCTCTTTTTAGTCCATTGCAAACATTTTTATAAAGAGACTTGGCTCAAATTGAGGCACAAGTAGAGGGATTTTGAGAGGAGTGAAGCCACCACTGTTGTAGACCATTTTAGGGCTCATTCCTAACCTATGCAAGGCATCTTACTTGTGCTTTAACACAAGATTGGAGCATTCCAAGATCATGAAGAAGATGACCTTCATCCCCTCTTGATCTCTAGAGTTTAGATTTTCCTTGATAGGCATATCCTTATCCAAATCTCTAAGATGAGATCGTTGTAGGTGAGCAACTCTAGGCAACCTATTTATATTAGTTGTAGAGTTCTCAAGCCTACCCTCTTATCACCTTGGGCATCTCAAAGGCATCACAAGCAAGGTGATTGATCAAGTGTAGCTGAGGCATTGGCGACGCAACGACAACATGATCGGGGAGCAAGGGAAGCTGATTGAAGCACGGGAGAGCTGAGATCAAGCAACCCGAACCAACGTTGAACAAGGGGCTCATCTGACAAGTAAGGTTGTCTTAGTTGAGAGTCCTTCCACTCAATTTCCTATGGGAGTTGAGTGTAAAGTTTGTTTGTCAAACTCGAACTAGGGTCGTTTCCGATCCTTGGCTTATTAGTTGAGCCTAAAACTCTAAGGACATTTGCCGTTCCTTGGCGCGTTTGTCGACCTAAAGACTAAGGGTTGTTTAGCGCTCCTTGACTCATTTGCCGAGCCTAAACGAAGTCTCCAAGGGGGAGCCTCCGACACGGGAGTGAACGTGCTTTGTCCTTGCGTAGGACTTAAGGTGACCTTGAGTAGGTCTCATAGGTTGAGGTAAATCGGTAAGACCTCCATGTAAAGGTTGAGAGGTGAACCTCATTTAAAATCTCCGATAGTGAATGCCGATGTGCTCAATGGGGTTGAGTACTTGAACCGGGAGTGGAATGACCTAAAGTCGAACCACTATACATGCTTGTGTTTGTGATTGAATTGAGCACATTGTTATCTTAGCATTGAATGTTTAGTTGTTAATTATGTATGCTTGATAGGAATGTTTGCTAGACACAAGATAGGCACATTCACACACAAGATGTACTTTCACTAGTTGTGTAGACTTGAGCTCATTGATCCATTCTCATAAGTCTACATAGGTTGCATAGATTAAGAGCTTGATTTGCTTAATCATTTGAGTATCTATGAATGCTTAGACTAGGCTGCTTATTGCTTAAATAACATGCTGGTCTTGTGATTGGAACCACTTAGGCTTGGTTGCCGAAGTGTTCTTGCTTACTTAGTTTAATTTGTTAAATTGTGTAAGTAGGCGAAAAGAATTTCAAAAGGTCCTAATCACCCCCCTATACGACTTAGCCATAATTCTAGTTACTCTTTAAGCTTCCGCACATACGAAGGTGTCATGTTAGACTACTGACGTAATTTCAATCCCTACAAGTACACAATCATGCATTCGATATGTACTTTAAACATATAAATCATGTATAATGAGTGATAAAATGGGGTTAGAATATGCACAATTCATAGCTCAACATCACTCAACAATTTACTAGTGTGACAAAAAAGGGAAAATATAAATATGAATAGGGGGAATCGAATTGTTGGGGCTGAACTTGCGATACCTACTGCACCAACTCCTATTGAGGATGTGCCGGTCCAAACGGCCCCTAACTAAAATTTGAATACGAATCCGACACTCAGCCCTGGTAATCAAGGAGCAGCATCAACGTCTCAGGCAACGTCTATTGAAGAGATAACGGCTGGACTTAGAGATGGGCAATTGAGCATGCACACATATGCAATAACAAGGAAGGGCTCAGGCAGAGTTAATACATGCTTAGGCCAAGCAGCTTTGCATTCAAATTAAGAATTTTAATAGATGGGTGGTTGTAATACACTGAACAAATTTTAGGTGTATAATTTTATTTTTTAAAAAAAATAAGAACAAATCTTGACCATTGAATGGATCAAGTGACTCTTGGCTATTGATATAGGCATATCCGTCCAACAAAGCATTAGTCTGAACCATGGATTGTCAATCCGTAACATATAAAATATAACCCAACTTTCGGATTGCCAATACAAAAGTTATAAATGGTCAGATCGATGGAAAGATGACTTAAATCCTCCAAATTGATCATTCTAAAGTATGATCCATTTAATATTTATCAGTCATCATTTTAATCTAGCCATAGCCTTTAGAATGAAATGTAAGACTCGTACCCTGAATTGCCCTCCGTACGTTTAGTTTCCGGTATCGGTACGTCCCGGACGGACCAGATTAGCGAGCCTTGATCGCGACCCTGATTTAGTACCGCAACAACCTAAGACTTGTACCCTTGCGACCGCGCGGGCGTCACGATTCCAACACCGCGCGGCACGCCCCATTGCGACACCCGGTGTGTGAGATGCGTACTTTTGAGCAATCCGAGGTGGGCCGCGCAACGCGCGTGTGGCGTGGGTCCCACTTGCACAAATCCCAACAACATGTCAAATCAATCACCATCACCCTCACCCATACCCCTATCATTACCCTAACCTACACACACCATACCTATCCCATTCCTCTCTCACCAAAGTCAACACCTCCCATGCCCTCTCCCATCATCATCATCATTATCTAGCCATCATCACAACCCATACCTCCCATGCTAGCCATTTCTAAGAAACCCCCCATTTCCCAAGCACCACTCGTCCATTTCAAATCCAAGATTTGAGAGAAAGAGAGAAAGGAGAGAGAAAGAGAAAGAGAGAGAAGAGAGAGAAGTAGAGAGAGATTTAGAGGGAGATCAAGAGAGAGAAAGAGAGAGTTAGAGGAATTGAAGGTGAAGATCAAGCTTGGAGGACCCCGATCATCATCCGGACCGTCCGATCGGCAATCCAACCGTCCAACCATCATAGTGAGTGCAAACTTCCCCCCTTTTTCTCGTTTACCTTTCATTTTCTTTCCTTGGGCCCATCTTGTGATGGGCAATGAAATGGATGGGCTGGATCATCCATGTATAGGCCCCACATAATTGTAATAATAATAATAATTAAAAAAAGAAAAAAAAGAAAAAAAAGAAGAAGAATCGGCCGCTGGACAGTCAGCGTCCAGAGAACGCTGCTGCCTAGCAGGCCTAGCCACTTGGGGGTTGACCGTGGGTCCCCACTCGTGGGACCCACCTTGATGCATGTATTTGATCCATGCTGTCCACCTGTTTCTCCAGCCCATTTTAAGGCTGGGTACCAATAATGAAGAAGATCCAGATCTCGGGTGGACCACACCATCGAAAACAGTGGAGAGCACCATGTCCACTATTGAAACTACCATGGCCCACCGTGATGTTTGTAGAAGAAATCACCTGCCCAATATTGGGCTTATTAGGTCCCCAACGAGCTGGGAAACCTGATGAATGGATTGGATCTTCCCTAAGTGGGCCCCACCTGAAATAAACTTAGAAAAAAAAAGTGAAAGAACGTCCAGCGCTGGACGTTCACAGCGTCTGGGACGCTGGAACCGTCCAGCGTCAGGAC
The DNA here is from genome assembly GCA_003013855.2 of Liriodendron chinense. NCBI lineage: Eukaryota > Viridiplantae > Streptophyta > Magnoliopsida > Magnoliales > Magnoliaceae > Liriodendron > Liriodendron chinense. The sequence goes on from ML058508.1 coordinate 537,962, forward strand.
GGCTGGAATGGGGTCCCCACTCGTGGGACCCACCTTGATGTTTGTGTGTAATCCACACCGTCCATCTGTTTTCCCAGATGTTTTAGGGGCCAGGGCCCAAAAATGAGTCAGATCCCAATCTTAAACGGACCGCACCATAGAAAACAGTGGGGAGAATGATTTGTACTGCTGAACTTCCTCGGCCCACCTTGATGTTTGTAGCCCTCACAACATATCCAATATAGGGATCTATGGGTCCCTTATGAGCTGAGGAGACTGATGAATGGCGTAGATCATCCTCATGTGGGCCCCACCTGGCGAAAATCATAGAAAAATAAAAAAAGAGAGAGAAAGAAAGAGAGGAAGAAGGGCGCAGCGTCTCTGACGCTGGGATTACCCAGCGTCCACGGATGCTGGGCTCGTGGTGCCCTAGGTGGCCCACCCTGTGGGTCCCACCATGATGCGTATGTTATATCGGCTCCGTCCATCTGTCTCTACATATCATTTTAGGCCAAGGGCCCAATAATGTGAGAGATCCAAACCTCAAGTGGGCCATACCAAAGGAAAGATCTCTTTGATGTTAAAACCTTCCAAGGCCCACTGTGATGTGTGTATGCTACGAAACATGTCCAAATTTATACTCATTGGGCCCACCATAGGGTTGTCTATATAATGGATGAAGTGGATTGTCCTCATGTGGGCCCCACTCGATGAAAACTATTGAAAAACCAAAAAAAAAAGAAAGAGAGAAAGCAAAGGAGAGGCGTCCGGGCGCTGGGCGTACCAGCGTCCACGGACGCTGGGCTCGCTGCCCAGCTGGAGGCCACCCTGTGGGTCCCACCATGATGTGTGTGCTATATCCATACCGTCCATCCATTTGGGGAGATCGTTTTAGGGCATGGCCTCAAGAATGAGACAGATCCAAATCTCCAGTGGACCCCACTTATAAGAAAATAGTTGGGACAGTGACCCTACCGTTGGAACCTTCCTGCGGCCCACCATGATGATTATTTGAGATCCCACCTGTTCATGAGTTCACACGTATGCAGGAAAGGGAAAACAAAAATATCAGCTTGATCGAAAACTTCTGTGGGCCCCACTTGATGAAAAAAAAATATATAAAACAAAATAAAACAAAAAAAAATGGCGCTGGCCGTGGGCTGGTTGGGCTGTCCAGCGGCTGGCCCAATCGTGGGACCCACCTAGAATGTATTTGCTTTATCTATTCTGTCCAGATGTTTTTCCAGCTCATTTTAGTGGCTGAGCCAAAATTTAAGCATATCCAAACCTCAAGTGGACCATGCCACGGAAACAGTGGGAATAATGATCTCCACCGTTGAAATCTTCCCAGCCCCACAGTGATGTTTATTTGTCATTCAACCTGTTCATAAGATCACATGTATATGGATAAATGGGAAAATAAAAATATTAGTTTGATTCAAAACTCTTGGGGCCCATTTGGGTGCTACGCTCTGTGGGTCCCACAACGATGTATCTGTTTTATATATGACGCCCATCTGTTTTTCCATATTATTTTAGTCCATGGGCCCTCTAAGAAGAGATGAGGCAATCCAGAGCTCTGGTGGACCACATTGTAGGAAACGGTGGTCATTGATGCCCACCTTTGAAACCTTCTTTGGGGCCATTGTAATGTTTATTTATCCATCTAACCAAAGGTGATGGGGTTCAACTTTGGGCCCCACCTTGATGAATGTTGGGTATACCTTGTCGTTCTTCTTGGCAGGGATGTGGGCCCAGTTTTGAGTGGGCCACACGTGGAAAATAAGGGTGATTGAATGCTTACCATTGGAAACTTTACAGGACCCATCTGTTATGTTTATTTGCTATTGTTCTTGTTAATAAGTCACTCAACCATGGGTAGGGTTCCACACGTGTGGTGTGCGGGCCCCACCATGGTGTTTGGTTGCCATCTCACTTGATTAGTGGTAAAGCACAAATATCGGGTTAATCCCAAACTGTTGGGGCCCATTGATGTATGTGGCTTCCCCACTCCTTTGTACGGTTATACCCAACCACGGGTCCACCTTGTTATGCATGTGTTCTATCCACGTCAGCCATTGGCCTCCATGGTGCGATATGTATGTCGGCCATCCATAAGGACCGCCTTAATTTTTGTGCTTGATCCAAACCATCCGAATGAATGGACCCTAGCATGTTATGTGCAGGATGGCCCTTGGGACCACCTTAGTATGCATGTTCGAATGACCGCATTGTCCATCCCGTGGATCCTCCTTGATGATTAGTTCTGTAAACCCTTATTAAAAGGTCATCCTTAGAGTTTGCTTGATCCAAGTCACAGGGCTACCTTCTTAAACTCACCCTGTTGAACCGTCTTGTCAATTCACCTTGTTAACTCACCATGTTGACCCGCCTTGTCAACCTGCCTTATTGACTCACCTTGTTGACCCACCATGGTGATTGATCTTGGTAACTCAACTTGTATACTCATATGACTCACCCCTTCTACCCTTGTACCCAACTATTAAAGACCACCATATCATGTATATCCCATCCACACCGTCCGTTTACCTTTAGGACGAGTGTGGGGCTCATCCTCGACGTTCGTATGTCATCTAGGCCATCCATTATATAGAGCCTATCTTGTAGTATGAGGTTAGACCTGTTGTCCCTTTTTGGACCTCATTGTATTGACCATCTATCGCAGGTTACCCTACCATTTATAATCCTCTGTCATGACACGCCTATCTTGCAACCCCTTCTATGACATTCCTTTTACGGACCATTATTGTGTTCATCTCCACTGTACTACAGGATTATGGGTCTCGGCATGATTTTGAGTATTCCACTCTTGCCGCTCAAGTAGGTTCTACCTTTGATGTGTCGGTAGTGTTTTCAATCATTTTCTTTCCATTTGGGTTATCTGAATATTGAAGGTTAATCCACACCGTTCAGTTGTTGGACCATCTGTGTTGTTGTATACCATCCATTTAGAGTCTTATCTCTTTATGTTTATAAGTGAATTATCTTTTTATGCTATTTTTAGCATGTCTGTTGCCACACGTAGTGTTGTTGGAATACTCATATGTGATCTTTATACTATATGCTTCGACGACCACAATGCATGTGTAATGAGTATGCATCCCGAATCACCATTGTTAGTTGGGGACCACTAGGGCATAAACGCATTCATAAAGCATTCGAGATGTAGTCGCGCAAATGTAATTCACGTGCTCTCTATCGCAAACCTCTCCAATAGGTATGGGACTATTCGAGGACAGGAATCTATCATCCTGACTTACACTGTATGGTAGGCATAACTTAGCATACCTTGTAGCCCTTGGTGCGAGATTCCCTGGCTAGCGACATCCCGCACTATGACTCGATCATTCATATGTGTCCCCTCATTTTAATCATATCTCAAATAGGTTGGACTAGATTGATTTATTGCCATCGTGGTAGATGGACTACTTATTGGCACTCATACTGTATGCTTGACTCATGCATCATGAATGCTTGGCTCATCTGATTGTCTTGTATCAACCGGCCATATCGGTCGTGATTGTCGTGCAGTTCGTTACCAGCTGACGGTGACATTGTGTTTGAGACCTTATAGTTTTATGGTGCTCTTTGGAGACTTGCACGGGCATGTCGTCCCACGTTTGTATGCATCGTTGCATTTCCACCGTCTGCTTGTGCCGCATATAGCATGGTTACTACGTTGCAACCACAGCTCCATCGTGGTTTGCAGAACACCGAAAATATGTGATCTTTAAACTGGATGCCAAAGATGTCCCTGGTTGAAGTCCCTGATCCCGTTGGTACCAAGGTGGGTGCTCCATTCAAGGACCGGGTGGTTTAATCATACACCAGTATGCCGAATACCAAACGGCGGTGTTTTCCACTGCACGTGGTCAGTTTGGAAGGAGGTCTGACCTAACCTGCCGGAAGAGTGTTAGCAAAGTGGGTTGAGTTTGACCAGCTGTGAGTAGGTCCGCTATTGCACCAGATAGGCTTTGGCATTCTACTGGTGAGTAGTGAGGTCTGTGAGACCCCGGTGATGTTCTGTATGGTGTGGGACGGTCCTGACGTGGGCGTGTTTGATGTGGGCGGGGCTGTAAGCCTGGGTGAGCTACCACACTGGGCGAGCTACCAGTTCCGAGTCCTGCATTGCTTGGGCGATTGCGTTATGACTGTTCGTATCTGGACCACTGTACTTAGAGGTGGTGATTTGCATACATGCATTGGATCATTATATGCGACATTAGGCCCTGTAGGCCATTGCATAGTATGAGTATATAGCCTTGGTAGGCTGGTTACCTGTATTGCATGCTTGCATAGTCATGGCAGGTTAGTTATCTGTATTGCATGCTTGCATAGCCATTGTAGGCTGGTTATTCATATCATATGATCGTGTAGCCTAATTAGGCTAAGTTTTGGTTTAGATTTCTCATCATGCTTTACTGCTTACTCTGATATTTAGCATGTTTGTCATACGCATTGCGCACGCACACACGCACTCACAAAGCTTCGTTTGAAGCTTATGCGCGTTTGTTACGCTGCAGGTTATACCAGAGTGTATCAGCAACGTTGAGTTGGAGTTGGGAGTGCAGTAGCAGGAGGTGCCGGATTGAGCATAGTTTTTATATTTACGCATTGTGTATTTACTTTTCAGTACTGTATATAAACGATATGATTTAGTGGAAATATTGTGTTTGTCTTTGATGGTACTCATATGGTGATGCTCATGTTTTAAAAAAAATTTCAGACCCTAAAATCCTCCTTGTGGTATCCCAGGATCGGAACCTGGCGTGTGGGGTTAGGATCCGAAATCGGGGTACTACGGAGGCTGCCACCTCTGAATTCGGGTTACAGCGAATGGACGTCGAGAACCGAATTTGGGGCGTGACATGAAATAAGTTTGATAATTTTTTCTTGAGTGGACTCAAGATCTGAGACCAAACGTGTAGATGGGCACGGTTTAACGAAGATATTGAATAATCTGAAAATTTGATTGGTGCCAAACTGCTTTCATATGATTCATCCTGAGTAAATCTATCATTCTATCTGAGTTGATCATATTGAATGTGCATAGATCATGTCAGATCATACGCATGTACATAAGATATCATTATGACCATTCGTTATCTCATCTGTTAGCAATATTTAAAATTTGCCACTATTTTTCTTTATGTATATGAAACATGGCCTACAATTTCACACGATTAGAATTCATTAGTTCATAGCCATTTGTGACATACATGCATGACACGTTTACACACATGTGTGCACCCTTGTACATGAAAAGTTAAGGTGTACATAGCTTAAATACACCCTCAAACCTATGGAAGGTTAAGATTAATTTAAGGTAATCTGATTACCATATAACTATGGAGTAAATTTTTATGTGTAAAAGCACATTAAGAATCAGATGAATTGTGTGGATCAAGTTGATCTATGCTAGTGTGGATTGTTCTAGTAATGTACGATCACATTAGGAAATAAATACCACAGAAGATAAAATAAGGTAATAAAGAGGGAGTCATTCCGTATTTATATCACTGCTGATTAAAGAGGATGTGGGCGCCAATCCCTAACACTCTACCAAGCTGCTACAGTAACTAGCCAACTCGTTGGACGCCTATTTAAACCCCCACCCACACTTAGTAACTAACTCATAAACAAAATAATGAGAAATAAAGAAAAGAGGAGATTAGAGAGAATGAGGGATGATCTTAACTGTCACGCCCCAAACCTGGGGACCGGGCTCACTAAATTTCCGATCGCCAACCTTGGTGCCAACAGCCTCCGTAGTACCCCATTCTCAGCTCCTAGCTCTCATGTGCCAGGTTCCCGATCCTGGGATCCTACCAGGAGGATTTTCAGGGTAAATTTTTTTTTTGTACAGGAGCATAATCAAAACCATAAAACACCATCAAATATCCACTAATAAGTTTGTCGAGTACAGTGCTGGAAAGGGAAATACAACATGAAGCAGAAGTCCAAAATATCAGGTACATGAACCGCGCTCAACGCTGCTGATATGCCCTAGTACCTGCAGTGTAAATAAACGCGCATGAGCTTCCTACGAAGCTCAGTAGGAGTGCGTGTGTGCGCGTGTGATGCATATGACAAGTATACAGATATCAGAGTAAGCGAAAGTAGTAGGGGGCTAAGTTACCAAGTTCATGAATGCTATCAGCCATCCCAAGGCTATGCAATGCAAGGGCCTACATGGCCGAGTATTACATGCTAGAGATGCAATGCAAACACGTCAATCCTCAACTGATCCACATATCAAAATAGTTCTCATCTGGGACATCACCGGGGTCTAGTATACTCTAATACTGGCCACCGCACATCGTGCGCATAACCAAGCGAGTAGAAAAGACCTCACTATCCGCCTCGTCAGTGGTATGCCAATGCCCACCCGGCTCGCCGATAGTGGACCCATTCCATGAGCTGGTCAGACTCGACCTAACTTACAGCCCACTGCACCCGGGCGGATAAGGTCACACCCCTTTCCAACCGACCTCTACACAGTGGGAGACGCGGCCTACTGGTATTTGGCACACGAGCGCTCATGTTATCCACTCGGTCTCGACGTTGGAGCATCCTACTGGTACCACAGGGTTTAGGGACTTTCACCCAAGGACATCCATAGCGCCCACGTACTAGAACAAGTTTCCGGTGTCTAATACTGCCAACCATGATGTGACTATGGTGGCCACCACCCCGATGCTGCTAGGGTGTGAAAGCGATCGTGACATACATAATGCGAAATGCATGAGTCATACAATCCAAATCATACACCAAACTTAAGCATACTGCGCAATCATGTGGGGCGACCCTGTCTCACACGGGTCCCCTAAGTATAACAAGCCAACTAGCATATGCTATGGTTAATCATGATCCATAGTGGGCATATGAATGAGCATGGTATTCATTATACTAAGCATGTTATCAGTGTGACATATCAAGCTAATCATACTAGCATGTTACCAAACATATCATGTAACATTGGCCTTAAAAGGCCCAATATATACGGAGAGTGGGACCCGGACGATGGGTCCCATTGGAAATGTAAAGGTCTTCGTGGCATAGCCCACTTGAGACCACATCGGCCCCATACTTGGGCCTGCACATACAAGATAGGCCGTCAAAATACGTGTACGGCATGGATAAAACATATACATCATGGTGGAGCTAATAGATACATCACGTTGGGACCCATAGGGTGGGCCACCTGCTGGGCAGCTTGGTACCCAACTGGTTCCAAGAAGTTTTGAATCAAGCAGATATTTGTGTTTTCTCCTTCATCCATGTCCATGTGATCTTATGAACAGGTTGGATGGCAAATAAACATCACTGTAGAACCTGGAAAGGTTTCAACGTTGGAAATCATCATTTCCACTGTGGCATGGTCCACTTGACATTAGGATATGCTTAAATTTTTGGGCCCAACCACTTATGAATAGGTTGGGTAACAAATAAACATCATTGTAGGAATGGGAAGGTTTCAACGGTGGAGATCATTATTCCCACTGTTGTCCCATGGCATGGCCCACTTGCCGTTTGGATATGCTTAAAATTTGGGCTTAGCCACTAAAATGAGCTGGGAAAAACATATGGACGGAATAGGTAAGGCACATACATTCTAGGTGGGCCCAACGAGTGGGGCCCATTAACAATGCCCAAAGAGACTACGCTGCTGGGCAGCAGCGTCCCCTGGACGCTATCTGTCCTAGCAGTCAGCATTTTATTTATTTTTTATTTTTTTATTTTTACTCTCAACAAGTGGGGCCCACAGAAGTTTCCGATCAAGCCGATATTTTTGTTTTTCCTTCTTCCATGCATGTGTGAACTTATGAACAGGTTAGATCTCAAATAAACATCATGGTGGGCCATAAGAAGGTTTCAACGGTAGGGCCACTGTCCCTACTGTTTTCTGTGGTGGGGCCCCCTTGAGACTTGGATCTAACTCAATCTTAGGGTCATGCCCTAAAATGATCTCCCCAAATGGATGGACGGTGTGGATACAGCACATGCATCATGGTGGGACCCACGAGTGGGCCACCAGCTGGCATGAGCCAGCGTCCTGGACGCTGGTACTACCAGCGTCAGAGACGTTGCTTCTTCTTATTTTCTTTCCCTTTTTTTGTTTTATTGTGCTTATATCAAGTGGGGCCCACATGGGTCTGATCCACTCCGTTCATCAGGTTCCCCATCTCATGGGGGGCCCAATAAGCCTAATATTGGATATGTAAATCGGTCTAGAAACATCAAAGTGGGCCGAAGAATTTCTGACAGTAGGAATCATTGTTTCCACTGTTTTATGCGGTGCGGTCCACTTAAGATTTGGATCGGCTTCATATTTTGGCCCTGCCCCTAAAATGATCTGGGAAAACAGATGGACGGCGTGGATTACACACAAACATCAAGGTGGGTCCCACGAGTGGGGACCCCACTCAAGCCGTCTCCAGCGTACGCTGGACGTTTCCAGCGTCTCTGACGCTGGGACGTCCAGCGTCCCCAATTCATGTCTTCTTCCTTCTTCTTTTTTTTCTTCTTTGTTTATTTTAAGTGGGGCTCACTTAGGGACGATCCACCCCCTTCATCATGTTCCCCAGCTCATTGGGGACCCAGCAAGCCCAATATTGGGTAGGTGATGTGGTCCACAAACATCACGGTGGGCCCAAGAAGCCTCGACAGTAGGCTTCATTAGCCTCACTGTTTTCAATGGTGTGGTCCACCTGAGATCTGGATCTACTTCATTTTTGGCTCCCTGCCCTAAAATGGGATGGAGAAACAGCTGGACGGCGTGGATTGGATGCATACATCAAGGTGGGTCCCATGAGTGGGGACCCATTCCACACCCAGAAAAAAGGCTTGCCCTGCTGGGCAGCAGCGTCCTCTGGACGCTGTCTGTCCAGCGGGTGAACTTCCTCTCTCTTTCTTTTTTTTAATATATATATATTATTATTATTACTATTATTATTATTATTATGCTGTGGGGCCCATTCATGGATGATCCAATCCATCCATCAGGTTGTCCACCACCAGATGGGCCCAAAAGAAAAGGAAAATGAAAGGAAATAAGAAAATGGGGGATTTATGTCCCCCTTGCACTCACCTCGAAGGATGGACAATTGGATTGAATCAGGTTGACGATCGGACAATCCGGACGGTGATTGGGGCCCTCCAAGCTTGATCTCCACCCTCAATCTCTCTAATCTCTCTCTTGATCACTCAAATCTCTCTCTTCTCTCAAATCTTTCTCTTTCTCTCTCCTCTCAAATCTCTTTCTCTCTTTCTCTCTCCTCTCTCTCTCTCTCAAATCTCTTGAATTTTGAAATGAGCTCTCCTCTCCCCCTACGTATGCACTTGTATGGGGGGGGGGGGGGGGGGGGGGGGGGGGGGGGGGGGGGGGGCGAGAGAGAGAGGAAATCATGGGGGGGTGATGATGGCTAGCATGGGAGAGGGGTATGGGGGTATGGGTAGAGTTGACTTTGGGAGGTGAGAGAGGGATGGGGGGTATGGGGTGTGTAGAGTAGGGGTAATGAGAGGGGTATGGGTGAGGTGATGGTGATGGATTTGACATGATCTTGGAATTTGTGCAAGTGGGGCCCACGCCAACGCACGTTGCGCGGCCCACCTCGGATTACGCAAATGACACAAGTTACTCACCGGGTATCGCAATGGGGCGTGTCGCGCGGCGTTGGAATCGCAGCGCCTACGCAGTCGCCAGGGTATAGGTCTCGGGTCGATGCGGTACTAAAACAGGGTCGCGATCAAGGCTTGCTAATCTGGTCCATCCGGGACGTACCGGCACCGAAAATTAAGCGTACGGAGGGCAAATAAGGGTACGGGTCTTACATTAACCATCCGTGTGTACCCTGCCTTCAATTCAACCATTGAGGTGAGTGCACGGATCATTTACTTGTCATCTTGATGTCGAATTTATCAAATAAATTATGTTGAGTCATCAATTATATACATTCTAACCCCTTTTCATCACACATATTGCATTGTTTTTATGTCTAAAAAATTCATCTAATACATGCTTTTGTGAATGTAGGAATGAAAGAGAAACCTTGTGATTTTGATGCTAAAAGTACCTTCCTAAACATCATTGAAGACTAAGGAAGAAAGGCTAAAGAAGAGGAGGAATAGAGCAAGAGAAAAGAGAAGGAAAGAAGATGAAAACAAAGGCATTGAAGAGGTCCGACCTGTCAATACCGGTTGGCCACTCAAGCAGCCATCTCCAGAGTACGCTGGACCAAGGCCCAAACGGGTCAGACTGGTCAAGACTGGTCAGCAATGCACTTTTTTATTTTCTAACTTCAAACAGCAGTTATTCCCATTTTTAGATTTTCAACCCAGTTCGTGCGGCCTATCTTGATAATTATTGCAAATCTAATCTATCCATATTGAATATTAGCTCAACACAAAAAAAATTAAGTGGTTTCGTGTCGATCGGAGCTATGGATTGACCGTGGCGGTCAAAACAATACGAACTATCCAGAAAGTTTCTTGATTCCACTGCTCAACTCTGGAATGGTCCAGGTGGCTCATCATTGATGATATGAAAAATCTAATATGACCATCTTCTAGACCACATCTACATATGAATAACCACAAATTTTAGATCTAAAGGATGTGTGGTTTGATCGTACCGGTTGAAGAAAGATGGACCATCCAGAAAGATTCCAACTGTGCAGATTTTATAAAAAGGCCTAAGTATTCTAATTTTCGCACCTAATTTTGAAATTGATTTAAAAAATCTAATCCATCTATCATCTAGAGGAGGAAGGTTTCTACTAATATTTAAAATTTGAGATCAATTCGGCCTCTGTACACTCCGTAGCGTTGAAAGCAAGATGACTGATTTTAAAAGTACCTGAATTACGCGATTTTGAGAGGCGGTTGCTAATCTGATTGGTGGATCCATTCAGAAGACAATCTTGGAAATCTAAACCATCTATGAGGAAGATCAAGTTCCAAAAAAGCTATAAATCAAATTTGAAGGCAATCCGATCATTGGTTAAGTTGTATGAAGCGAAACAAAATCTGTTATTTTGTTGTACTCTTGCTGTATTATAAAAGGAGGTGATCTTTTCTATTTCAAGACAGTCAAGGACATGGGAAGTAAGGAGTTCAAGTACTAGGAGGCTCTCTAACCCCCTTAAAGCTAGTTTTCTTTCTTTTCTTAGTTCTAGTTCTAGTTTTCTATGCTTTCTTCTAGTTAACTCTTAGCTAAAGCTAAGAGGTGAATCTTCTTAATTTTTAATCATGCTTTGATACATTGATTTTGGTTTTTGCTTTAAGTATTGAACAATTCATTATGATTTGAATAAAGTTGACAGTTTTAGATGATTCAAGGAATTTTTGTGCTAAGTACATGAGTTCTTGTTGGATTTTTTTTAGATTAATTAGATTGGTTTATGGGTTGTTGATTGATGGAAGCTTTTGATTCGAGTTCTCCATGGATTAAAATAGTGGAATCTCTATTAGAACTATGATGGAAAGTTCATGTATCTTTTGTAGAATCTGAGATAGGTTTGTTGCTTATTGAAGTTGATTTAATTAGAGTTCAAATCATTGGTTGTAGTCAAGTCTAGTGACAGGATTTGATGAAAGCTATGGTTGTGAATCTCAACTAGATTGGAAAGAGGCTTGGCCTATAAAATTGAGTGTGCCCAAGGCCTGAGCTTTATTGAGAGAACCAAATCAGTAAACACCTATCTATTCTAGATTATTTATGAGCTTTAATTGCTATATCTCCCGGCTGGATAGAGATAGAACTTCGACTCTAGTTGTGATAGGATCGAATTATTGGATTGAGTATGGTTAAGACTGGAGGAGGATCCTTGATGTTCTAATCTTTCTTATTTCTTAAATTTCTCAGTTAGTTATTACAAACTATTTTCCAAAATCTTCTTAGATTCAAGTTATTGGAGTAGTTAGAATTGTTTACTTTTTTCCCTGTAGATCGACCTCGGTCTTACTGAGAATTATTATTACATCACAGCCTTGCACTTGAGGCGAGCGAACAAACTCCATTTGAACATTTATGTTGATAATCGAGCTATCTTTCAGTTTTGTTAGAAGGTGAGACCTACTTGTCCATGTTGTTCAGTGTGGTCAGCGTGTGGTCCACTTTGATATGCCGATAATTCATTCATGTGAGTCTCATAGTGGCGGAAGCCCATGCAATGGCCAAAATTTCCGTTTCTTTTTCTTTTTACCTGTTATTTGTTTGGCTTTGATGAATAATTAAGTTTCATGAGGCCCATCATAAGCTGGCCAACCTCATAAACGGAGTGGATCCTCCATGTGGACCCCACATATGTATAAAAAAAAGTGCCGGCGTAAAGGACACTGCAAGTAAAAACAGTAGTAGGGTTGTTGATGTTACCAACAGTGGAAGTGGTTCTCACACTCCTGACACCCACTCGGGCGTTGTGTCTAATCCAAATCGTCTCTTACTTTAGGACCGCGGCCCAAAGAAGAGGAAGGTTCAGATTTCAGGCGTTCCACACAGTAGGAAACAGTGGTGACCACCAACGCCCAGCAATGAAACTTTCCGAAGGCCGCCGCCATCTAAACCTGTGGCACAGGTCTGAACGAGAGAAAATACAAATATCGGCTTGACCAGAACTTCTGGCGGCTGCATACCTGTCCAAATGGTGGCCCACCTTGTGACGCCTGGGCGCGACTGGGGTGAGACCCCAGGATGTGGGTGGGACCCTGACCGTAGGAGCCCGCCTCGGTGTATGAATTGTATATCCATGTCATTCATCTGCATTGTCAGGTTATTTTATGCCATGATACAAAAAACGAAGGAGACGAAAATTTTAGGTGGACCACATCATAAGAAACAGTGGTTAATGACCATTGAAAACCTATTGTGGGCCACAAAAGTTTTCTATCTACCTGCTATTTGTTTTTTTCTTTTCATCCCGATCTGTGTAACCTCATCAACAGATTGGATGGTCAATAAACATGACGGTGAACTCCGGGAAGTTTTTAATGGTAGGTGTGTGTGGTCCACCTAAAATTTTCATTTCCTTCATTTTTGGGAATAATCTAAAAATAAGCCGAAGAAACTGATGGACGGCATGGATATACAACCAATATATCCAGGTGGGCCCTAGGTTTAGGGTCTCACCCACCTCGTTGGTTCCGAGGTCGCAGCCAAGTTGCGCTCGTGAGGCCTACCCTGATATATCTGTTGTATCCAAACCATCCATCCATCTTGCTAGGCTACTTTAGGTGTAGGTACTAAAAATCCGCCTGAACCAGATTTCGGGTGGGCCACTTTATACAAGATATTTGGACAGGGACGTCCACCCTTAAATCTTTATAAACCAAAGTGAGTATATATATATATATATATATATATATATATATATATATATATATATATATAATATTATATTAATATAATATATAATGAAAAGGAGAGGACGTCCTCCCTGGACGTGTCCAGAGAAGGACGTCCAGTCCCTATATTGCGCGTGGGGAGTGGGGCCCGCTCGTGGGACCTTTCATAATGTATGTGTGCAATCCACGCTATCCACTCGTCTGGCCAGGGCATCTTAGCCCTTGGCCCCAAAAATGAGATCAATCCATATCTCAGGTGATCCGTACCACAGGAAACAGTGGCCACTGCGATTCGGAGGATTCAAGTCATCTTTTCATCTATCTGACCATTTATAGCTTAACTTTTGTATTGGGTTACATTTTATATGCTGTGGATTTGCCATCCATGGTTCAGACTGATGCTTTGTTGGATGGATATGCCTATATCAATAGCCCAGAGTCACATTATCTATTCAATGATTAAGATTTGTTTTTATTTTTGAAAAAATAAAATTATATCCCTAAATTTTGTTCAATGTATTATAGTCTGGGCCCAATTCGACTTAGCTTGACCGAGGCTTAAATAGGCTTGGTTTGTTTTTTTATTAAAACAAAATATATATAATATAATATTATTTATAATAAATTTTTTTATAGAATTAAGCGCCCCGCCTACCCTCCCTCCAACCCTAGTCGCCGACTCGCCCTCGCCCGGCCTGACCAGTGAAAGCCATCCGGCTTCCCCCCCCCCCAGTCGCCGACTCACCCTTGCCCGGCCTGACCAGTGAAAGCCATCCGGCTTCCCCCCCCCCCCCCCCCTCTCTCTCTCTCTCTCGTTGTCCAGCCAACAAACGCCTGGTGCATAGATGACTAGACTGGCAAAGCCGACCCCTCGACCCTCCATGTCCAAAAGCTCAAATTTAGGCTTGAAAGCTCGTTCAAACCAAGCCGATCTGTCCAGTTGGGCTCGATCACCAAGTTGAACCGAGCTCGAGTCCAACCACTTTGTTGGTCAAGCTGAGCCGAGGTTGGCAAAGCTCGATTTGATTCAGCTCGTGTACACCTCTACTTTTTTGTATTGTAAATTGCGCATTAACAACCAGAATGAAGAGGTCATTAAGGAAATTTTATAAAGAATTACCTAATTAATATGGAATTGACATGCTGATGCCTTTTTAAAAAATACCTCGGGCAAAGTCATCCCCACTAGCATGTTAAGCGAAGGGCCTATTCTGTGATTCATGTGGACCAAGTGATTCGAAAAAGTGCACATGCAACAACTATCCTCCTAATTGTTTCCCAGTATGGCCCACTTGAATCATGGATGGGGCCTGAATTTTAGGCCCCAAGCCTAAATTTTTGTGTGGCATCTAATGATTGAAGTGGATTTCATATGAAAATCAAGAGTAAACGTCTCTCTTCCAATTGTTTTGTTTTTATGTTTCCCACTTGAATCACAAGTTAGCTTGATTTTTTGCTCGGATTAAATTGGGATTATGCATCTACATGAGCATCACGGTAGGCCCAACAAAAAATCAAGTGTTCTCATTCCTCTCTCCAACCGCATAGAGAGTATTTAGAGAAAAAAATAGAATAGATATTGCTTTTGAAATTACGGTTTGCACCGTTATTGAGGTAAGCTTGAAGGTATGCTTATGTCCTAAAGGGGGGTGAATAAGACTTTTTACAAATTCATTGCCAATTAAAAACTCGATCAAGAGCATTCACAAATAAATTTACCAATTTAATATATGTAAATGCAAGCAAATTGATCACATAAGGTCTTTCTAAATGATCAACTATACTAAGTGAAGCATTTTATCAAACAGTTGATATGCATATTTGTACGAATCTTTCAAAGATGGCATATAAGCATTTTGTCAAACATGAGAAGGGCATTCAGTTAAGCACTCATATAATTAATCAACAAAGCATAATAATAGACAAAATACATTCACCATAATACACACGATGTATAGTGGTTCGACGATGAATCTACTCCACTCCCGGTTCAAGTATTCAACTCCTTTGAGTACACCGGCATTACACAAGGTTAATGCATACACAAGGACTTCCATAAGTCCTACTCAAGGACACCCATGTATTCTCCTGTGTTGGAGGCCTACACAAGGACTTCCACGTCCTACACAGGAATCACTTCATCCTACACAAGTACAACTCCGAGATTGGGTCACAATCTTTAGACCCCAATCTCAACAAGAAGGGGAAATCAAACAATGGACTCTATAAGCTTAAATACTTATAAGAGATGAGCCCCGATTTAGCGCCGTTGAGTAACTTCAGCTTCCACGAATGCTTCAACTCCTCTCCAATCTCTCACGATTAGCTACCAATGCATATGATTATCCTAAACTAATGCCGGGTAGGTGGGAGGCGGTACTGATATTCCATTTGCCTATTACAATACAATGGTTAATGAAGGAACTATCAATCTAATCATTCAAAGGCTATAAATGACTTCAAGTTGAAGTTTCAATGATAGGGACAGCCATAAATGCTATGCTTGAGTTCATTGTTCAAACCGAGCTTTGAATACTGATTGTAGTGCCATTAATCGCTAGGTTTGAAAGATGAACTCAAGACAATGATGAGAAAAAGAGATTAGGTAAAGCTCTTAATTGCCTCTCTTAATGCTCTCAATGGGTGTGCAAAGGATGCCATTAAAGGCCTCAAGATATGCCTTTATAGAGCCTAAAAAAGGAGCTCCAACGGATATAAAACGGTCATATTTTGACCTGCCTGGGACCCCATCCAGTCGGCCGGATTTGAGGTCCGACCTGTCAGCCGGCTGGCCCTCAGATGGGTCGGGTAAGTGGTCTAGAAACCACAAACTTGCTAGACATTTTTTAGCATGTCCGACTGGCTGGCCGGCCGACCGGATAGATCAGCCGACCTGCTGTCTGACCTGTTGGCTGGCCGGTCGGTAGACCTTCTGCCTTGGCATTTTCTCATATTCTGGGCATGATTTTGCCATGTCCGGCCGGCCGGATGTTCCATCCAACCCGTGTTCTCTCGCCTCAAGTGTAAGGCTGCTGATGTAGTAATAAATCTCGGTAAGACCGATGTCGATCCACAGGGAATTAGAAAACAACTTCTAAACTACTCTAGCAACTAGGATTGCAATAATTAAGAGATTCAATTGAGAGAATTATCTTAAACAGTAAATTAAGAAAATCAGTAATTAAAGGAACTAAGGCTTTCAAGGATCCACTTGTAACAATCCCATGTCAATCCAATCAATCCAAGCATAAAACACAACTAGATTTGAAGTTCTATCTCTCATCTAGTTGGAAGATAAAGCATTAAACACATTCAATCTAACTTAAGTTGAACTTCCAAGTTCTAGTCCCATTCAATCACATAGCATTCGAAATCATAGCCTTCGGAGTAACAACCATGCTTATGGACTATGGCATGCTCAAGGTTTACCATAATTCAAATATAATCAAGCAAAACATGATAATCTCAAAGAATTGCAAGGGATCCATGTCCAAAGCACATGAACTCTCATAAAACTTCTAAAAATATCAACTTTGAAAATTCAAACTTAAAGTGAAATTACTTGAGTCAAACTGAATTAAACATGAAATTAGCTACAAGCTTCACCTCTCAGCCTTAGCTGAGAGATTCTAGCCGAGCATTGTCATACTATTACTAGAATTCAAAGAAAAACTAAAAAACATAAAAACCCGAATTCGAGAGAGTTGCAGACGCTCCACAACGGCTCTCTTCACCTCCCACGAAGTTCCTCCTCTTCTATGATGCCCTAGGAAGAGACCCTAGGTGTCTTTTATAGTGGGGAAGCTCTACCGCGACGGAATCTTCCAGAATTACGCACTTGCACAAAAAAACTCAGAGCTTGAAATAGAAGGTTGCTGTTTATGCATGGCCGACCGGTCGAACCTGTCTGTTACAAGTCCAGCGTGCACAGAGAGGGGCCTGACCTGATGGCCAACTGGTCTTGACTGGTCGGACCAAACTGGTCCTTGCTCTAGCAGCTTCACAAGGGGGACAACAGGGTGGCCGACCGGTCATGACCGGTCGGACCTCTATTTCTCTTTTTTTTTTCTTCTTCTCTCTTTCTTCTCTTTTCTCCCTCTTTCTTCTTCCTTCTTTTGTCCACCTTGGGCCTTCATTCAAGGGCTCCTAAATATGCTCTTTTTGGTCACCAATTGGGCGAAGTTGCTCTCATTCCTATAATCACAAAACATACATTAGATGGGCCTTTTAAACATGCAAACCATGCATATAATGTGATGTAATGGGCTAGATCATGTATAAATTGGAGGCTCAACACACCCCCCAACAAGCTTTTTGCTAGTCCCGAGCAAAATATGCGTGAGACAAGTTCAAATTTCCAAAACCAACTCTCCTTCAGAAACAATACTTCTATTCATTCCAAGATATACAAGTACAAAAATTAAAAAAATTTGGGCGATAGAGGTTGCAACCTTAAACTCTCAAAACATAAAAAGTGTTCATATAGAGTTCCCGTTGATTGATTGATAGATAGAAGAACTTTGAACAAAATTCAACCTAATGTGCATAGTGATAGCTCATCTCATCAGTTTCTAGGATCATCTTCTTCCTAGATCAACTAAACTATAGATCTCAAAGTGTACAGATCAACAACAAGCTTATGACAGAAATTTGCCTTACCGTCCTTTCGATAGCTTTCATACTACGTCCCATTTTCGACTTTGGTTACGGGTAGACCATCCCCCGGTTGGTAATAGGTAGCCCTTTTCAGAATTTTCTACCATTTTCTCCATCATTCTCATATTTTCATCCTTCCTTTTCCTTTTTCTTTTTACGTTAGATAGGATTTTTAGAAATCCATATCTTTTGTTATTTTCCCATGGACAAGGAAGGACAAAGTACCCCGGCTTGGTTCCTCAACACCTCAAATCTAAGCCTAGCCAATCCACAAATCACATAATCCTTTTAAACCATGAAAATTGTGTAATGTGAACTAGGTGTAAAAGTGTTCAAATTTTCTATCAATCACATGAATAGGGAAATTCACATATAAAACCACTATATTAAGTGTATTTCAAGACTTGCAACATCACTCACTTCATATCTCCTTTTCTTATACTCGTATCATCTCGAATGCATAGAAATAAGGTTTTCTAAAAGAGTTTTGAATTTGTAGAAAATTAAAAAAAAATCGCACATGATGCTCGAAATGTTTCAAACTGCTAGATGAGGAATCTCATCTCACCCCCCAACCAAATCTTGCATTATCCTCAATGTAAAAAGATATGCAATGAGCATGAACATGAGAGCAATGGTAAAATACAAGAGAGTGAGAACAATAGTACCTGAGAGAGTCGATCATGGAAGTCTACAACTCCGACAACTAAATCTACTAAAGCAAATAGAACTAAAATAGGAAAAAAAAACAACTAAACCTAATCTACGCTATACCTTCGTCAGACTAGGAGATCAATCATCCTGATACACAGGATCATTCAGAGTGATGAACATGTCCTCTGAATCAAATTTCTCGACAAATGGTTTAAGGCATTGTCCATTCATTTTAAAACAGTTACCATTTGCGGCATTCTCTATCTCGACAGCCCCATGAGGAAAAACTTCTTTAACAATATATGGGCCGGTCTATCGAGATCGCAATTTTTTCGGAAAAAGATGAAGCCGAGAATTATACAAGAGCACTTTCTGACCTAGATGGAAAGACTTTCTGAAGATGTGCTTGTTATGAAAGGCCTTCATCCTACTCTTGTAAATTCTTGAGTTCTCGTAGGCATCGTTCCGGATCTCGTCAAGCTCATTCATTTGGCGTTTACGAAGCACGCTAGCCTTGTCAAAATTAAAGTTCAATGCCCGAATTGCCCAATAGGTTTTGTGTTCAATCTCCACAGGCAAGTGACAAGCTTTCCCATAGACAAGTCTATAGGGGGACATTCCAATGGGGGTCTTGTAGGCTATACGGTGAGCCCAAAGAGCATCAACTAATCGAAGTGACCAATCTTTGCGATCCGGCTTCACCGACTTTTCCAAAATTTGTTTAATTTCCCGATTGGAAATTTCAGCTTGCCCACTTGTTTGTGGGTGGTATGGGGTACTCACTTTATGTCTTTGTTGGGGTCCCAGAAATAGGGATCCTCGAAACGATGATTCCAAATGCCAGAACCATCACACGGTCAGATTTAGGGCCAGTGCATCGGAAATCGCGACACGAATCACGACACACGCATCAGACCTGCCTCAAGCATGAAATTGGGCCAGTAGTGGACCCCACCGGTCACCGTGACCAAAATGTCCAAAATTGGGAGGATACCTCAATTATGAAGAAATAGGAGCAGTGCATCGGCATTCGTCGCGAGGCGGACCCCGCAAATCCCCCAATTTGCAAAACCCAAGTTTGTAGGACACGAATACGTCCAGCGCATCCAAAAAATGAATTTAAGGGCGCACTGCCTCCAGCGCATCCAAAAAATGAATTTAAGGGCGCACTGCGACCAGCGCATCCAAAAAATGAATTTAAGGGCGCACTGCCTCCAGCGCATCCAAAAAATGAATTTAAGGGCGCACTGCCTCCAGCGCATCCAAAAAATGAATTTAAGGGCGCACTGCGTCCAGCGCATCCAAAAAATGAATTTAAGGGCGCACTGCCTCTAGCGCATCCAAAAATCAGTTAATTTCAGGACGCACTGGCAGCTGGCGCGTCCTGCAAACCAACTCCTGGACTCCGATCATTTCGCGACGCGCCGAGCGCATTTATCGACGCGCCGACTCATTTTCTCGACGCGCTACACGTGTCAACCGCTTATTGGACGACGATACCTATAAATACCCCGCCCACCACCTCATTTGCATCATTCAACAAGAGAGAGAGAGGACCTCGTCGCCGGAAAACCTTTGCCGACCGTCGGAATCCTTCTCCGACCGCCGGAACCCCTCGCCGGAAATCGCGCCTCCGATCATACCAGGTCTGGAGGAATAACTTAAGTCACCTTTTTCGATGCGCCGGTCCCAGCGCATCATAAAAGTGACCTGGCGCATCAGGAAAATCCTCGGCGGATTACGCAAACCATCAATCGTGGCATTTTAAGGACGCACTAGCCCAAGCGCGTCGCAAAATAGCCCAGCGGATCAGAAAAATACAAGTTATCGAGTCAAAGCTATTTTATGGACGCACTGGCCCCAGCGCGTCGCAAAATAGCCCAGCGCATCAGGAAATTACAATTTTAGGACGCACTATCCGCAGCGCGTCGCAAAATAGGCCAGCGGATCGAAAAAATAGATTTTAAGGACGCACTGGCTCCAGCGCGTCATAAAATTACCCGGCGCATCATGAAAATCATTTATGGACGCACTGGCCCCAGCGCATCAATAAAATCAGGTCAGCGGATCGCAAAAATCAGCACTTTGCGCATTCATTCCAGCACCTTTAAATCCTCATTTTATAACATTTTTAAGCCCCGTTTGAGCCTATTTTGGATATTTCGAGCGTTCCGGACGCGATGGAGCAGTCAAACGACCCATCCGGGCTACCCAATGAGCAGAATGCAAGCCTTCGGAGTCCGATCCGACCCAACGAGCTGAATGGAACAATTCTCCCGAAAAGAGGCCGCCAGTGCCCAGAATCATACTGATGCATCATCATTACGTGTACTATCATAATATGACCCGAATCCAGGTCTGGACTAAGCAAAGGGGACTATGGTTAACACGATAAACCACACCAGGAGAGTTCTGAACTATCACACACAATCTGTTAAAAACTGATATTCCAAGAACAGTCGATGCCCTACCCATCCAAACGGCATCCGCTGGTTGAGCTGCGCCGGTACACACAACTGTAGAATGGACTTCCCGAGGTCACCTGTCCCTACATTGACAGGCGCGGGCCCAGAGTCGTCCATCTCAGCCATAAACCCTGACAGTCTCAGCCCGGATCTCCGGTCAAAACATGACATAGACATCCGACTCGTACAAAGGTGGATCAGTCTATAACAAATACAGGTCCCCGTGACCACACAAATACAGGTCTCCGCGACCACACAAAAATACAGGTCTCCATGACCATGAACTCTGAAACCATAGTCCCCGCTGACTAGTCTTTTGCCTTTTAATCAAGGGTCATCGATCATTCGATGTAATCAAGGGCTCGTGCCAGATCACGGCCTGGAATGTACAAGATCTCAGAATCTCTGGAATAAAATTCGCCTTGCGATATCTCTTCTTTTGTGTACTTTGGTGAATGCTTGTGATTGTCTACGAATGTTTCTATATTCAGAACCCCAGATCAGCGAAACACCACATTCCGGAGAACGTTCATTCTCTAGTTCTAACAAACTGGCGACTCTACTGGGGATCGAACTGTACCAGAATCTCTGGTTATATCTGAATATATGGACACTCTAAGATCAATTGCTCGCAAACGCGAATATACACATAAGAAAGCTACCGCGAGGCGTAATGTTTCGGCGCCCTTCGGGCGTCAAACTGGCGACTCTCAACGGGAACGTTCTTCCCTTCATCTTTAAGGTAATAGACATTTAAAGGTTTTCAAAACCCACTAATTCCACAACTACACGTATTTGTCTCCCTCTTGCCTATTTTGTTGATTTATGCACTGCGATCGATGGGCTCATACTCCCGACCGCACTTATGAACTGTTCTAATAGTTTTATGACACAACAGAATTAGCAAGATACTAGGACAGACAGAAGAAATGGCATGCTCAATGACCAGTTCATGCACCTTCCTTACCACCGGAGGCTTCAGCTTCCCCCGCTTCATCCCAACCACGACGGCTGCTTCTATTTCAGGATGGCAGATGGCCAAAACACGCCAACAGAAGAAAGAGCAGAAGAAAGTAGCCAGCTTAGCAGCATACAAGAAAGCGAATGTTACAAGACCTTGCCCGGCGACCAAGAGACAGTGGCAACCAAAACAAGGGCAGAAGACTTCCACCAACAGTCAGGCCACATCAACCACGTCCTCGGTGCCCGCAATGACGATCGAACAGTTTCCGCCATTGTCCAAGACCACCCCTGCCACACGAAAATCAACCAAAACCACGATCGCGAGGAGCTCCAAGCCCACAATAGTTATCGAGCCAGGACAGGGGCAGAATCAGAAGGCCCGACCAGTGTTGGTCGCAATGGTCCAGGTAGCAGAAGCGGAAGAGGGATCATATGAAGCAGACGAACTGCCTACGGTCCAAGATCAGATCGACAGATTAGTTCAGGCTAATCGGGAAACAAATGAACGAATGAGAGAGATTCAGGAAGCCTTGACCACTTTAATAGCTCAGAATGCTACTCGAAGCCTTGCACCACCTACGCGCCCATTAGCTGAAGAATCCCAAGGGGGTAGCAGAAGAGCCAGCTAGTGCTGAGCCACTCGCCCAGGCCAGGAGAGTTCCAGCGGAACGAATAATAGTTCCAACTACGCAAATGACGAGAGAAGAACTGTCGCAAACTATTGCGAGTCTCATGTGACAAGAGAAGGAAAAGGAAAGAGGAACCGGGTATAAATATCAGGTCCCATACCCTCTGGAAATAGAAGAAATACCATTTTCGGTCAACTTCAGATGTCCGGATTTTGAAAAATTTGACGGAAGGGGGTCACCCGAAGAACATATCACTCGCTTTCTCACAGCATTGGGAAATTGGTCGACCGTACCACAGTACTGTATGCGGTTATTTGGGTCAACGCTGACGGGGAAAGCTTTTCAGTGGTACATGTCACTACCAGCAGGATCAGTGAGGACGTGGGAGCAGATGCGAGATAGTTTTATCTCAAAATTCTTCTCTATAGAAAGAGAAACATCAGTAACAGATCTGGCCTTGATCAGGCAAAGGCAGGGCGAACCCGTGGAGAGATTTATGGACCGATGGGGAACAATAGCGGCTCAGTGTCAAGAGTTACCCAGCGAAAAAGAACAGATAAAGATGTGCATGCGAGCCCTGGACCCAATGATATCTTACGGGTTGTCAGGGAACAGTTTTCACTCTTTCCGAGAATTGGCCACCAAAGCACACCTGGTAGAAGAAGCCGCAGCACGGGTAAACCTCAGACCCGAAAGGCAGAAAAGAGAAGGAGTGAGGATTGCCGAGACGCACAGCGTAAACAAGGGTAAAAATACGATAGATCGGAAACGGCCCACCGTGGATTCGAAAACAGACACGAAACCAACATCTACCCAAGATAAAGGTGATGAGTACCTAATATTGTATAATTAACCCTGGTTGTTAAGAGCAATATCATTGTTTTTCTGGTTAATTATCCCTCATTAGGTTAATTTTCTGTCTTCAGGTGTTCAAGAGAGATTGGACAAGATTCGAGCCAATCAAGGCGATTAAAGGCCCTAAAGTGATCAAGATAAAGTATGTGGCGATCCTGAAGGAAGTCGAACCTTAAAGATCGAAGGACCATCATGTTCTACGGTGTGGACGGTCAAGATTGGATGTCCACAATGCGGGGCCAACCGTTGACCAGCATCAACTGAAGGACGGTGTCAATCTCACCATTAATGGCCATGTCTAGCTGTGAAGCCTCTCCACCATCCGGGAACCAACTGATGGAGATTTTGTCCCCAACATTCATCTGAGCCATCCATCTGCACATGTGCACTCCAACACCTTTTAACGTCCACCAGCCTCACATGTGCCAGATCAACCAGGAGGGCCACACAACAAGTCCAGCTGCAGCTGCAGCTGCTCAGCATGCAATCCAATCTCCACCGTCCAACAGCTGCCGGACGTCCATTCACATCAATGGCCAGCCCTGTGGACCCCACATGCCATCCACGTCTGATCATCTCAGCCGCTCATGGTTGCATCATCTACCAACCATCCATCATGAGTGACCGACACGTGTGTACCAGCCACACATCCAGCGAGTAGTGCGGCAATCTCCACCGTGCATCTAAGTGCTAGAAGGAGCTGCAACGGTCCATCAAAGCTACAGATGAAAAGCTACTTCAGCCACCGTCCATCAATGGACCACCTTCAGTCGCACGAGCAGCTGCACATGTGCCAGCTGAGGCAGTGATCTTGGCCACTCCACCATCCAGTGGACCCCACAGCTCCTTCCAGCCATCCAACCATCTGACACGTGCTGGCCCAGCTCAGATCCCAGCCGTTCACATCATCACCACCACGACCAGCAGTGGACGTCAGTCCCAGCATCTGGACCGTCCACTCCCTCCAATCACCAGCCGTCAGGTGGGGCCCACATCACGTCAGCAGCTCCACGTTCAGCAGGAGGACCCCACCAGCATCCATCAATGTGGAGCCCACGTCCTTCATTTCCACCGTCCCCTGCCTCATCACCGTCAACCATCAACTCCACCATCCAGCAAGGGAGTCATCTTCAGCGTCCAAGGCCACCACCTTCAGTCAACATCCAGCCCATCTAACATCAGCAAGGTGGACCCCATCTGCATCAAATGACCAGCATCAAGTGGACCATCTCCAGCAGATCTCCACCGTCCAAGCTAGGAACCAGCTCCACGTTCAGCAGGAGGACCCCACCAGCATCCATCAATGTGGAGCCCACGTCCTTCACAATCACCGTCCACCAAGATGGGCCCCACTCCAACGTACCAGCAGCACCGTCCAGATTTGGACGTCCCAACTCCACCCGTCCAGCTGCTGGACGTCCATCATCAAACGGCTAGGCAGCTTCACACGTGCAGCAGCAGTGCTGCAACACCAATGGACGTTCCAGCCGTCCATCTGATGGATTTGATCACACGTGCAGGGCTGGATGATCAGCAACGCCCACCATCAGCTCAGCACACGTGCTGATCATGCAGGACCACCTCCAGCAGCAGTCGTCCATCTAGTAGCAGCTGAACTAGCTCAGCCGTCCATCATGGTGGACCTCATCCGTCCAAGCAGCAGCAATCAGCGGACCGTCCACATCATCAGGTGGATCATCCACCTTCACAGCTGCAGCGGACCCAATTCACCTCAGCCGTCTAGTAATGGGTGGACCCCACATCTCACCTGCATCAAATCCACACCATCCACACGTGCAGCCAACCTCAGCCGTCCATCCAACCAGCTGATCACTCCAGCCGTGCAAGCATCAGCAGCCATCCACTCCATTCTCAATCACCAGGGATGTCTGAAATCAGTGGACCGCAACTCCATCTCAACCAACCATCAATTCTATGTACCTCCAGCAAGGTGGACCCACAATCAGACCACACCAGCGGCCAGCTCTCCACCATCCAGTGGACCCCTTGATCCTTCTCACCATCACCATGATTGCAAGAGAGGAGCTCTCTCTCTCTCTCTCTCTCTCCTCTCTCTCTCTCTCTCCCCACACATGTGTAAGGCTTGGGATGCCACCTCATCATCCAAACCTCACTCCAAGCCCAAACCTAAAAGAAAAGTTGCTTTAGGCTTGGAGTGACACCTAGGCTTGGAGTACTTTTCTTGCCACATGTCCATCCAAGCCTAACTCCAAGCCCAAACCTAAAAGCAAAGTTTGCTTTGGGCACTCCAAACCTAACTCCATTCCCAAACCTAAAGAAACTTTTGGTGTGCCACCTAGGATTGGGAGGAGGCTTGGAAGCTCCTCATAAGGCTATAAAAGGAGGCCTCTCCTCCTCATTTGAATCATCCCTCAAAATCCAAAATCATCCCTCAATCCCTCTCATCCCTCAAAATCCCATTCTCTACAACTCCTCTCTTCTCTTTAGTTTTCTTTCTTTCTTTCTTTTGTAGTGTAGAGTAGTTTTCTCTTTTGTAGAGAATTTTGTCTTCCATTGTAGCATGGTTGGCTAAACCTCTAGCTAAGGCTAGGGGTGAAGCCTTTGAAGAAATTTGCAAGATATGGTTCTTTTGGTTCAACATTGTGTGGTGTAAATGTGGGAGTTCTCTTTGGTTGATCGGTTTGGTTATCCACCTCGGCAGACGCTATTGTTGTGCAAGCCCCTTGATCCATCGTCGACTCCGAGCACGTTGGATGCTTGGGATCCCTTGCACACCAATTAGCTAGTTCATGATCGATAAAGTCCCTTGATCCATCGTCGACTCCGGGCACGTTGGATGCTTTGGATTCCCTACGGTCATCGAGCTAGTGCAGGTAAAGTTATCGATCTGTAAAATCCCTTGATCCATTGTAGACTCCGGGCACATTGGATGCTTTGGATTCCCTGCGATCGATAGACGAGATCTTAACGGTTGGATCGGTCAATCAAAGCCTCCTATCTTGTAAGTATGCATTTGATCGTATGAATTGTGATCTTATCGATTGACTTGTTGGCAAAGTTGTTGATCTGTACAATTCCTTGATCCATTGTCGACTCCGGGCACAGTGGATGCTTGGAATTCCCAGCGATCAACTAACGAGTGCTTCATGGTCAAATCAATCGGTTCAGATCACCATCTTTTATGAAATATGCAAATGGTTTAACTGTTTCATCTTCCGATTGGAATGAATCTTTATTCAATTCCAGTTGAGTTATAGTTGGACCAATGAATCAAATCTTGTGAATAAATCAAAGGTGGATCCCTGATGCCTTAGCCCCTTTTCTATTTTGTCTTTCACCGCACACAACTTGCTCCACTCTCGTGGATAAACCAGATTTCATCTCACTCACCTAAACTAATTCCTCTAAGTGTTCTTAACCCCAATCCCTGTGGATCGACCTCGGTCTTACCGAGTATTTTACTACTTCGCTACCTGCACTTGGGTGTGTAATCTTCGGATTGTAGCAAGTTTTTGGCGCCGTTGCCGGGGATTGGCATCGGTTTAAGAATATTTTTGGAATTGGTTTATGTATATATATTGTCAATAGTTTACTAACTTTTTTTGTTTTATTTTTAGGGATTGCCCATAGCTGTATATTCTTCTTCTCAGGTAATATCCTTCCTTTTTCCCTCTTTTACTATTCTTTCTAGATTTTCTTTTATTTTCATTAGAGTGTTATCATGCCCATATATGATGAGTGGACACAGAAATACGCTAAAACTCTTCTAGAAGATGAAAGGCAATCAAAGCACAATGGTAAGGAACGCTCCATGCGTGATTATCTACATGAGAACAATACACGTAAAGTTTCACCGGTTAAAACGCTCAGTGAGAACAACGTATACGATGTTCCACCGGTTAAAACATTGCATGAGTATTGGAGTGAGAACAATGTATATCATGTTCCACCGGTTAAAACATTGCGTGAGTATTGGGATGAGAACAATATACATTATGATCCACCAGTTAAGTCGATGCGTGATTGTTTGTATGGCTATGCTTATCAACAACCATATAGTGCGCCATCATACAATGCGAACGAACCTAATTGGCGGAACTATCAAAATTCCAATTGGAGAGACGGACCAACAACAAATGTTAACTATCCCCAAGGGCCCCCTATTTACGTGTCTCCACCAAAAAAGACCCTTGAGGATACATTGCAACTGGAAAGCACATCGCAAATCATCAATGAGACGGAAACATTGATTGAGCACATAGAATCACACCTCATTGAGACGGAGGAAGAGACTTCCCTAGTCCAACCTCCCTTTAACCTAATTGAAAAAATCGAGGTGATTGATTTCAATTCTTTCGATATACTTGTTGACCGTGACGGAGATACTATTACCTTTAGATACAATGAAGAGATTCTAATGAAGGTTGACGAACCTGAGGAACCTGAAAAATCTGAGGGTGATAATATGATTGGTGATGTTCAACAAGATGAAGACTCAGAGTGTGCTTATGAGCCCGTGGTCCCGTTTCCCCAAATGTTGATCTCTTCTGAACCTCTAGTTAATGATCATGTCATGGAAATTCCCCAACAAAGTGATTTTGATACAATCCACCAAGTTGACATACCCAATTTCATTAGTAATGAAGAGTTTTCTTATATTGAGTGTCCTAATTCTTTGGAAGATTGCTTGGCTCACTTTGAAGATTCGAATGATCTCATGATTCAAGAAATAGTGAACGCCTTGCAAGACCCGGTGCATAAAAAGATGTCTTCCACGGATTCTCACTTAATATCATCTATTGTGGAAGCACCGGGAGATTCTGATTGTATGGAGAAGACACCACCATTTGAAGAATCATTTGAAGTCTCTCCATCGCTTTGGTCTTTTCAGACTGAAGTGGACCATTACTGGGAAGATCCGTTCTTGATAAACCATTGCCCAGTTAATGCATTAAGGAGATATTTTCTTGATAATGTCTCCTTTTCTCGTACATGTGGTGAGAATTTCTATTGGCCCATAATGATTAAGAACACCCATGTACATTGTCGAGCAGGACTATGGATGGTCCTAATGCGAAATTTGTTGAAATACACGATGATCCTGCTCCAGTCTATTCCCTTGAGTGATCTCCTAGTCTGATGGAGATCCATTTCTCTGCTTTCCTAGGATAGATTAGTTTAGATTAGGATTTCTTTTCTTTGCTTATGATTAGGTATGAATAAACTCGCTTTTTGATAATTCTCTCAGGTACTCTCTCACTCACTCCTCTTTTTGTTGTTGCTCTCATATTATGTTACATTGCATATTTTTCAACATTGAGGACAATGTCGAATTTAGGTTGGGGGGTGGGAATTCCTGCGGAATTTTATTGAGAATGTTGTTAAAATTTTCTAGTCTTATGCTATTCAAAAAAAAAAAAAAAAAAAAAAAAAAAAAAAAAAAAAAAAAAAAACAATTTCCTATGAATTTATGTGATTTTGAAATAATTTGAATAGTAGAATGAAAAGGCATTTAGTGATGACAGTGTTAAAGCTTAGAGTTTAGTCTCTTTAGTAAATTTCAAAATTGAGTTCTTTCCATTAATTTTCTATTAGAAAATGATAAACATTGATTGAGTCATGAATTTTCACAAGTTCACATCTAGCTTGCACTACCAGGATTTGAGTTTGATATTATAATGTTGACTTGATGATTGTTGAGAATGATTGGAACCAAGCCTGGAGATCCTTGTCTACTTGGTTCATATATAAAAAAAAAAAAAAAAAAAAAAAAAAAAAAAAAAAAAAAAGTGAAAAAAAAAAGGAATATTCACAGTAATTTGGGGCAAGGATTTTCATCCATTGTCGTTACCATTACAAAACATTACCATAGTACGAAGTGAGCCTTTTGGAGTCTTCGGCTATCGGTTATTGATTGGAAAAAAAAAAAAAAAAAAGAAAAAAAAGAAAAAAAGAAAAAATCAAAAGCTGGAAAATGTTGAAAAAAAAAATAGTAGCAAGGTTCGGAATCAGTGACTTGGTTGATCTGACCATTCTCTTCAATCATCAGTGTTAACATGAAAGTAGAAGACTGAACCCCTAGTTGTGTTAAGGCTAGACCTCACCGTGCACCATGGAACTCAATGTTTAGAATGTTTCTAATGAATAATCAATGCTTTGAACTCAATTAAGTTGTTTACTAAAGTAGCTAGAATCTAGGTTTATATATTCTCAAAACTATATGCCTTGGAAATTCTATTGTTTAAGGAACTTGAAGGATCACATAAATACATTAACCCTTTTTCTTTTCTTTATCTTGTTAAGTCTTGAGATGGTTTTGATTGGTGAAAACTGTCAAGGATAAGATTGATTGTAGTATTTTAAAAAATCCTTCGATGATTTTTGCATGTTTTGCTCGAGACTAGCAAAATGCTGGTTGGGGGGTGTGATGAGTACCTAATATTGTATAATTAACCCTGGTTGTTAAGAGCAATATCATTGTTTTTCTGGTTAATTATCCCTCATTAGGTTAATTTTCTGTCTTCAGGTGTTCAAGAGAGATTGGACAAGATTCGAGCCAATCAAGGCGATTAAAGGCCCTAAAGTGATCAAGATAAAGTATGTGGCGATCCTGAAGGAAGTCGAACCTTAAAGATCGAAGGACCATCATGTTCTACGGTGTGGACGGTCAAGATTGGATGTCCACAATGCGGGGCCAACCGTTGACCAGCATCAACTGAAGGACGGTGTCAATCTCACCATTAATGGCCATGTCTAGCTGTGAAGCCTCTCCACCATCCGGGAACCAACTGATGGAGATTTTGTCCCCAACATTCATCTGAGCCATCCATCTGCACATGTGCACTCCAACACCTTTTAACGTCCACCAGCCTCACATGTGCCAGATCAACCAGGAGGGCCACACAACAAGTCCAGCTGCAGCTGCAGCTGCTCAGCATGCAATCCAATCTCCACCGTCCAACAGCTGCCGGACGTCCATTCACATCAATGGCCAGCCCTGTGGACCCCACATGCCATCCACGTCTGATCATCTCAGCCGCTCATGGTTGCATCATCTACCAACCATCCATCATGAGTGACCGACACGTGTGTACCAGCCACACATCCAGCGAGTAGTGCGGCAATCTCCACCGTGCATCTAAGTGCTAGAAGGAGCTGCAACGGTCCATCAAAGCTACAGATGAAAAGCTACTTCAGCCACCGTCCATCAATGGACCACCTTCAGTCGCACGAGCAGCTGCACATGTGCCAGCTGAGGCAGTGATCTTGGCCACTCCACCATCCAGTGGACCCCACAGCTCCTTCCAGCCATCCAACCATCTGACACGTGCTGGCCCAGCTCAGATCCCAGCCGTTCACATCATCACCACCACGACCAGCAGTGGACGTCAGTCCCAGCATCTGGACCGTCCACTCCCTCCAATCACCAGCCGTCAGGTGGAGCCCACGTCCTTCATTTCCACCGTCCCCTGCCTCATCACCGTCAACCATCAACTCCACCATCCAGCAAGGGAGTCATCTTCAGCGTCCAAGGCCACCACCTTCAGTCAACATCCAGCCCATCTAACGTCAGCAAGGTGGACCCCATCTGCATCAAATGACCAGCATCAAGTGGACCATCTCCAGCAGATCTCCACCGTCCAAGCTAGGAACCAGCTCCACGTTCAGCAGGAGGACCCCACCAGCATCCATCAATGTGGAGCCCACGTCCTTCACAATCACCGTCCACCAAGATGGGCCCCACTCCAACGTACCAGCAGCACCGTCCAGATTTGGACGTCCCAACTCCACCCGTCCAGCTGCTGGACGTCCATCATCAAACGGCTAGGCAGCTTCACACGTGCAGCAGCAGTGCTGCAACACCAATGGACGTTCCAGCCGTCCATCTGATGGATTTGATCACACGTGCAGGGCTGGATGATCAGCAACGCCCACCATCAGCTCAGCACACGTGCTGATCATGCAGGACCACCTCCAGCAGCAGTCGTCCATCTAGTAGCAGCTGAACTAGCTCAGCCGTCCATCATGGTGGACCTCATCCGTCCAAGCAGCAGCAATCAGCGGACCGTCCACATCATCAGGTGGATCATCCACCTTCACAGCTGCAGCGGACCCAATTCACCTCAGCCGTCTAGTAATGGGTGGACCCCACATCTCACCTGCATCAAATCCACACCATCCACACGTGCAGCCAACCTCAGCCGTCCATCCAACCAGCTGATCACTCCAGCCGTGCAAGCATCAGCAGCCATCCACTCCATTCTCAATCACCAGGGACGTCTGAAATCAGTGGACCGCAACTCCATCTCAACCAACCATCAATTCTATGTACCTCCAGCAAGGTGGACCCACAATCAGACCACACCAGCGGCCAGCTCTCCACCATCCAGTGGACCCCTTGATCCTTCTCACCATCACCATGATTGCAAGAGAGGAGCTCTCTCTCTCTCTCTCTCCTCTCTCTCTCTCTCTCTCCCCACACATGTGTAAGGCTTGGGATGCCACCTCATCATCCAAACCTCACTCCAAGCCCAAACCTAAAAGAAAAGTTGCTTTAGGCTTGGAGTGACACCTAGGCTTGGAGTACTTTTCTTGCCACATGTCCATCCAAGCCTAACTCCAAGCCCAAACCTAAAAGCAAAGTTTGCTTTGGGCACTCCAAACCTAACTCCATTCCCAAACCTAAAGAAACTTTTGGTGTGCCACCTAGGATTGGGAGGAGGCTTGGAAGCTCCTCATAAGGCTATAAAAGGAGGCCTCTCCTCCTCATTTGAATCATCCCTCAAAATCCAAAATCATCCCTCAATCCCTCTCATCCCTCAAAATCCCATTCTCTACAACTCCTCTCTTCTCTTTAGTTTTCTTTCTTTCTTTCTTTTGTAGTGTAGAGTAGTTTTCTCTTTTGTAGAGAATTTTGTCTTCCATTGTAGCATGGTTGGCTAAACCTCTAGCTAAGGCTAGGGGTGAAGCCTTTGAAGAAATTTGCAAGATATGGTTCTTTTGGTTCAACATTGTGTGGTGTAAATGTGGGAGTTCTCTTTGGTTGATCGGTTTGGTTATCCACCTCGGCAGACGCTATTGTTGTGCAAGCCCCTTGATCCATCGTCGACTCCGAGCACGTTGGATGCTTGGGATCCCTTGCACACCAATTAGCTAGTTCATGATCGATAAAGTCCCTTGATCCATCGTCGACTCCGGGCACGTTGGATGCTTTGGATTCCCTACGGTCATCGAGCTAGTGCAGGTAAAGTTATCGATCTGTAAAATCCCTTGATCCATTGTAGACTCCGGGCACATTGGATGCTTTGGATTCCCTGCGATCGATAGACGAGATCTTAACGGTTGGATCGGTCAATCAAAGCCTCCTATCTTGTAAGTATGCATTTGATCGTATGAATTGTGATCTTATCGATTGACTTGTTGGCAAAGTTGTTGATCTGTACAATTCCTTGATCCATTGTCGACTCCGGGCACAGTGGATGCTTGGAATTCCCAGCGATCAACTAACGAGTGCTTCATGGTCAAATCAATCGGTTCAGATCACCATCTTTTATGAAATATGCAAATGGTTTAACTGTTTCATCTTCCGATTGGAATGAATCTTTATTCAATTCCAGTTGAGTTATAGTTGGACCAATAAATCAAATCTTGTGAATAAATCAAAGGTGGATCCCTGATGCCTTAGCCCCTTTTCTATTTTGTCTTTCACCACACACAACTTGCTCCACTCTCGTGGATAAACCAGATTTCATCTCACTCACCTAAACTAATTCCTCTAAGTGTTCTTAACCCCAATCCCTGTGGATCGACCTCGGTCTTACCGAGTATTTTACTACTTCGCTACCTGCACTTGGGTGTGTAATCTTCGGATTGTAGCAAAAGGCAAGAGGCCCTACGCTTCCCAGAGAATAACAATAGCTGAGAGAGAAAGAGCCAACGGCCCATACACCTTCGACATGGCCGATCTGATCCCCATCATGGAACAATTGGTAGAAGAAAAGGTAATTCGCCTGCCAGAACCGATTCGGCCCCACGAGGTTGGGAAGGTAGATGATCCCCGGTATTGTAAATACCATCGGTGCCTGAGCCACAAGACGGAAGACTGTTTTAGCCTGAAAGGAAGGATACAGGGGTTGATCAACCAAGGGGTAATCAGTATGAAGGCACCAGAAACAACAACGAAGGAAACAGCGGGGGTAGTTTCAGCCTTCCCCTCGGACAAGAGTACCCAATTATACATTCCGTTCCCCGAACCTGAAGAACCCTGGACTTTGGTTAGCAGCCAGAAAAGGCTCGGGAACCGAAGAAGACTCCTCGACCGCAAGAAGAAAGGGACAAGAAAGAAGGATAGCCAAGGGAAGAGCCGACTTATAGAGGCTCAGGTACATTGCACAATGGTGTCGTTCATAGAACAGCCATCAACAGAAGAGACATTGCAGGCAGATAAAGAAGAAGTTAATGCCGTCATCCTCCGATCCGGAAGGCAGATGCCGGATCGCATTCTGCCAGAACCAGTCGATCCGATGCAAGAAGACGGAAACCCGGATACACCCTCAGCAAGGCCCCAGGGGCAGAAGTTAAAAGAGAAAGTTGTCGAGGCCACATCCAGTCGGCCGGGGCCAAGACAAGGGTCAGCGCCCGTAGTGTATGATGTCGTGTCGCACCTGCGAAAGGTCCCGGCCCGCCTGAGCATATACGACGCCTTGTGTCTCTCAAAGGCGTACAGGGAAATGTTGATCAACGCGCTGCTAGACAGCGAAGCCAGAGAAGTGATGATGACAGAAATTGAAGCAGACATGAGCAATCCAGACAAGTTTTGGGAAGGGAATGCGCCAATTCAGCAAGCAATGAAGATAGATCATCCCTCTGTAATCACATTCTCCGAAGAAGATCGCACAATTGAAGCAACAGACCACAACCGACCGTTGATGGTCACAGGAACAATTAGAGACACGGAGATTAAGCGATGCATGCTTGACGATGGGTCCGCGGTGAATATTATGTCATTGAAGACACTCCAAAGGTTGGGTTACAGGCCATCAGCCTTGCGTCCCAGCACCATGGTCATTCAAGGATTCAATCAAGACAGCCAGCGTACCTTAGGGTCGATCACTGTGATGCTAGAAATTGAAAGATTGAAGACGAAAGTAACATGCCAAGTAATCGACGCAGTAACAACGTATAATCTTCTGCTAGGGAGACCGTGGCTCCATCAGAATCGCGTCATTCCCTCAACCTATCATCAGTGCTTTAAATACAACAGAGAGGGAGTTCAGTACAGAGTGGCAGCAGACCCAAAGCCATATACGATCGCAGAATCATTCTTAGCCGATGCTCGGTATTATGACCTGGTCGACGAAAGGGGAGACATGAAGAAGCCCGATGCAATGCAGAAAGGGCAAGGGGCAGAACCGAAAGTCAGCAAGTTCGAACAGAGAGGCAAACCTCAGTTCATTACTCAGAAAGAAGCAAGTCGGCCAGCTGAAGGACCTCAAAGGACTACCAAAAAATTCTACATAGTCCCGAAACACTTGCGACAGCCCGGGCAGTCCGTCCTAGAAATGATCTCGAATCAGCACATGAGTGTGCTCAAATCTAGCTTCAATATGCCAGTGCCAAAAATAGAAAGAGTTAAGCCTTTTCCGAGGGCCCCCGACCAGTTTGTGGTGCCGCCAGACGCCAATACGAAGAAAGAAATCAAATTTTATTCAGCGTCAGGTGAACCTGCGCGGTCCAAGGACGAGGTTGAGAAACCACTCCGTTTACCTCAACCCATAGAAGAGGAGAGATACAGTGAAGCCAGCCGTAACATCATGAAGAGTATGGGCTTCTGCTATTCAGAATCAGCCTTGAATGGTAGAATGTTAGCGCCGTTCGAAGAAAACAACAAAGTTTATCAAGGAAGAGAAGGGTTAGGGGCAAAGACAAAGATCAGACATGTCAATATGGTGACAATCAATACTACGGAAGAGGTACAGCCACAAGAGGTAGCCGACGTTATTCAACCCAGTGCCGCACCTGCACAGATAGAGGACGGGGGACAGCCCACGATAGATGAGCTTGAAGAAATAAATCTGGGAACCCTAGAAGACCCTAGAAATACGTACCTGAGTAAAAATGTCCCAGAAGAGGAGAAAGAGAAATACATCCGACTGTTGAAAGAAAATAGGGACGTATTCGCTTGGACATACTCAGAAATGCCGGGGCTTAGTCCAGCAATCGCGATGCACAAGTTGGGCATCTTGAAAGGGAAGAAAGCGGTCAAACAGCCTCAACGACGATTCCACCCAAACATAGTACCCAAAATCGAAGAAGAAGTCGAAAAGTTGATCCAGGCTGGGTTCATCCGAGAGGTTAAGTACCCACAATGGATCTCAAACATTGTGCCGGTCAAGAAAAAGAACGGTCAAATCCGAATCTGTGTAGACTTCCGGAACCTCAACGAAGCATGCCCTAAGGATGATTTCCCACTGCCCATCCCAGAGTTACTGATCGACAGTACAACAGGATACGCGGTGATGTCCTTTATGGACGGTTACTCGGGATATAACCAGATCCGCATGGCCCTAGAGGATGAAGAATCTACGGCATTCCGTACAACGTTGGGCATATACTGTTACCGCGTGATGCCGTTTGGGTTAAAGAACGCAGGGGCAACGTATCAACGCGCGATGCAAGTAATCTTCCAGGACATGATGCATAGACACGTCGAATGCTATGTAGACGATCTGGTTGTGAGATCGGCCGGGCATGAACAGCATAGGGAGCATCTACGGCAAGTATTCCAAAGACTGAGAAAGAAAAGCCTTCGCATGAACCCATTGAAGTGCGCATTCGGGGTTTCCTCTGGCAAGTTTTTAGGGTTTGTTATCAGACATCGAGGAATAGAAATTGACCCAACAAAGATTAAGGCAATTAGGGAGATGCCGCCACCGAAGAATCTCAAAGAGCTGAAAAGCTTCCAAGGCCGGGTCGCATACCTAAGGAGGTTCATCTCGAACTTGTCCGGTCGTTGTCAACCATTCTCGCGCCTCAACAAGAAAGGAGTACAGTTTAAATGGGACGATGCTTGCCAGAAAGCGTTCGACTCTCTAAAAGACTTGCTCGACAAATCTCCAGTCCTCGCGGCACCAATTAAAGGGGAACCACTAATCCTCTACATTGCCGTCGGTGAAAATTCACTTGGAGCCCTCTTAGCCCAGAAGAACGAAGAAGGGAAGGAGAGCGCGCTCTACTACCTGAGCCGCACGCTGGTGGGAGCCGAATTTAACTACTCAGCAATCGAGAAGATCTGTTTGGCGATGATCTTTGTCGTTAAAAAGCTCAGGCATTACTGTCTCTCTCACCAGATAACATTGATATCCAAAGTGGATCCCCTCAAATTTCTCATGAACAGACCTATGTTGTCCGGACGATTGGCCAAGTGGGCCCTTCTCATGTCAGAATTCGACTTGACATACATGCCGGCTCGAGCCGTCAAAGGGCAAGCTATCGCAGACTTCCTTACCGCACATCCAGTACCAAGCGGTGAAGAAATAGAGTACGACCTCCCAGACGAGCAGGTCATGGCGATTAATGAAGCACGCCATTGGGAGATGTATTTCGACGGCGCGGCCAGAGCGGTAGGATCAGGGGCAGGAATTATATTCATCAGTCCGCAAGGGGACCTGCTACCCTATTCATTCACATTAGTCCCGGCATGCACCAACAACGAAGCTGAGTACCAGGCTCTTATTATTGGGTTACAGTTGGCCCTAGAAATGCAAATCAAGGAAATACGTATCTACGGTGACTCTAGGCTTGTCATCGGACAATTGACGACAGAGTACGAAGTCCGTAAACTCGAATTATCACCCCATTGCCACCAAGCGCAGTCCCTGTTTGAGCAGTTTCGGAACAGCAGTATCTCACATATACCAAGGCAGGAGAATATACGAGCTGATGCACTCGCCAGCTTAGCCGCTGCTTTAGCTAACCCTGGAGGCAGCCCACTTCAGGTTACGATTGAAGAAAGAAGAATCCTGCCAACGACTGCGCTACGCAACGGAGAATTGAGCACCAATCCCATTTGCTGCTTCGAAATCACAGAGGAAGATGATTGGAGAAAATCATTCATTGACTATCTGAAGTACGGATTTCTACCAGAAGAGCCCAAGATGCGCACACAAATCAGAAGGCGTGCCAGTTCATTCGTGCTCCAAAATGACATACTTTACAAGCGGTCCTACGAGGGGATATTGCTGCGATGCCTAAACCAGGATGAAGCACGTAGCACATTGAGAGAAGCTCATGGAGGAGAATGCGGTGCTCACCAGGGAGGGAAAAACTTACACCACCGTGTACGACACATGGGTTACTACTGGCCGACAATGACGAAGGACGCGATAGAATACGTAAAGAAATGTCACCAGTGTCAGATCCATGCCGATATCATACATTCGCCACCGGAAGAGTTGCATCAGTCAATGATGTCCTGGCCTTTTGCAGCCTGGGGCATGGACGTGATCGGACCAATTAGTCCGCCATCCTCCCAGGGACATCAGTACATCCTCGCAGCAACCGACTATTTTTTCAAATGGGCCGAAGCAGTCGCCCTGAGAAATGTGAAAGCCAAGCATGTCGAAGGTTTCATCCGTCACGCCATATTATACCGACATGGTATCCCCGAGAGAATCACCACGGACAACGGGACACCCTTCAAGAATGCTGCCATCGATAAACTGTGCGCAAAATTCAAAATCAAGCATTGCTACTCATCACCCTATTATCCTCCTGCGAATGGACTAGCCGAAGCATTCAACAAGACTATTGTGAAGATTCTGAAAAAGACAGTGGCGGAAAATAAGAAGGACTGGGACAGACGGTTGCCCGAAGCACTGTGGGCTTATCGAACTACGCACCGCACGGCCACCCGGGCTACGCCCTACTCACTGGTATACGGTACAGAAGCTGTGATCCCGATGGAAATACAAGTTGAGTCGCTACGGGTCTCTCTCCGACACTCCCTGACAACCGAGCATAATGCCAAGAGCCGGATGGTCGAACTTGATAATCTGGATGAAAAGAGGCTCGCTGCCCAGCAGAGGCTCGAGATATATCAAAAGAAAATTTCCGCCGCGTACGATAAGCGCGTCAGGGGCAGATCGTTCAAAAAGGGCGATCTCGTGCTAATGATGAAGCGTCCAGCACCGCTCCAAGGATCGAAGAGCAAGTTCGACCCAAAGTGGGATCCCGTCTGCATTGTCGACGAAGTGTATTCCAACGGAGCCTATCGGGTAATAGATTGCAAAGGACAGGGTGTCAGTTCGCTAGTGAATGGCCGATTCCTGAAAAGATACTACACCTGACATAAACTTATCATTACAAAATTGTAAATGCCCCACTAGAGGGAATGTAATAGAGTAGATGCCAAAAGAAAGGATACCATACAATGACTAAACCCAAAATGCTAATCATCCGCTTTATGCTTGCACAGGTATTGGAAGGGTCACCAAGGCTCGAGGCACGTCAAGCAGGACACCACGCCTTTTCGAGATTATTAAAATCAAGACAAGCCCTAAGCCAAGGCTCGGCTACATCCTCGTATACATGCGTAGGTTCAAGTCCTAAACAGGGGGACGTTCCTTTCCAAATAGCACAATCTATTTTTGCATTCAAACTCAAGAGGAACGACAAGCAGGCTAAGAAGCACAATATGAATTCATCATCACAATAGCATACACAATGATACGACACTCATTACAACGTGTTTTAAAACCACAAAAGAATCATTATCATTACAGCCTAACCATCTAAAGTTCTCAAACACTGCTCTAATAAGTTAACTGCGGACCCCGCGATTGCCTTCTGTCTTGCCTCAGCCTCGGCCAGGACTTGAACAGGGTCGGGAATATCTTGAAGAGACCGCTGCAGCTCCGTGATCCGTGCCCTCACAGCGTCACACTCCTTGCGTTGGTCGATGGAAGACTGCAGGGTTGCTTTCTGACCACCAAGTTTCGAAAGTTTGAAATGGACGACAGAATGTTCGGCACGTAGTCGGGCCATCTCATCCTCAATCTCTGCGAGACGCCTGGTGACCTCTTGGTGCTCAGTATCTACAGCCCGCCAATCCTTCTGTACCGTGGCCACACCCGCCTCGTGCAACTCTAGCTCCGGAAGAAGGGACCGCAACTGACTGCGTTTTTCTTCAACAGAGGGGTCAGTCTTAAAGTGCCTTGCATCGTTCACTTGAGTCACACCATCTTTGAATTGTGACACATGGCTGACTATCGAAGAAATGTCGACCCCAAGCCACGTAGCAGTGAGTTCCAACGCCTGCAATGCCTCATCCAAGATAGACCCTTCGTCTCCTTTCCTAAGCGAATCGACGATGTCGGACAGTAAGCTCTTCAGAAGGTTCGCCTTGGTCCTTGATAAGCCTCGGAGAGACGAGAGGAATGCCTCGGGCAAGACTACGGGAGCCGGGACACTGGCAGGGGCAGTGACTGGTAAAAGAAATGGTAAACATTAGCACACTGGAGAGAGAAGAGAAGCGAACAAACGATGAAGGAAAGCATTATACCAGTAGGGATTTCACCACCCGGTACCCTGGTTAAGACAACAGGTCTCGACGAGCTGAGGGCATATCCAATCGCGACTTCCGCTGCCGGCTCAGGCATTTCAGGGGAAGAAAGAATGACGACCTCAGAGGCAGAGACAGCCCGGGCTGGTTCAGCGGCCAGGGGCACTTCGGCAATGGGCCCTGGAACACTAGTGACCTCTGCAAGCATGATTCCTCGGGGGGGAAGTGAGGCCTCTTCCATAAAGACAACAGATCTCACCTCAGGGATGGGGCTAAGGTTCGTTGCAGCCTCGGTATTGACAAGGACAGCGACAGGGGGATCTTCAGCTTGCGGCTCGCCGTCGACGTCCATAGGGACGGGTTCTGTGTCTACCTCAGGAACAGACTTCTCATATATTGGCTCATCACCTTCGCCTCCTTCCACGGGACGATCTCCGCTGGGGCCCACCTGCGAGCTCATCTCCCCTTCCTCCCTTGGACCGCTTGC
The DNA here is from genome assembly GCA_003013855.2 of Liriodendron chinense. Classification (NCBI taxonomy): domain Eukaryota; kingdom Viridiplantae; phylum Streptophyta; class Magnoliopsida; order Magnoliales; family Magnoliaceae; genus Liriodendron; species Liriodendron chinense. Next base: position 578,558 of record ML058508.1, read on the forward strand.
ATCATCGGTCGGGACGCTGCCGGCAGCCCTGGGGGGTTGGCTCCGCGCCTTCTCAGCTTTATACAACTTCAGCAGGTCCTTTATTTTCTTGCCGCTGTCAGAAACAGAGACGCGATGAGCAGTCTTTATGCGGGGCCCAGAACGTTCGGGAGATAGTTCGAAATCACTATCCTCGGGCGCAGAACGTCTGGACAGGCTCGTCCGACTTGCCGGACTTTGGTCGCGACCTCCCTGACCCCCGGAGGGCGGGGTGCCTGCTGCCGCAACACCTCCCTCGCCACCGCCTGCTCCATCATCGCCATCACCACCATCATCACCACCATCATCCCCTTCGTCGCCATCACCCGCCTCTTCCTCATCACCGGCATTCCCCGCTGCAGCAGCTTCACCACCATCATCATCGCCAATGTCATAACGCTCCCTCTGCCCCTCTGCCATAGGACCGACAAGTGGGGAATCCGGGTTCCCTTGCAGCGTAACCCTCTGGCCATGAGCGACCCACCCCTCGAGTGTATGCTTGGGCTTCTCATGATCTATTATGACGTTCAGAGAAGTCATGAACTTCTGCACGCCAGGGGTAGCCAGTTGGCGAAGCGGCTCTGCTACGTACCCTAAGCCGTCGGCAGGAGTAGGATTAACAATCGGAGGAGAGACGAAGACGGGATCTGTTACGTGTCGGTTATTGCGGACCAAGGAATATTGGTGGGCCCACCACCGCATCCATCCATACGTAGCGCCGGGGACATACTCCGTCCCTGGAACAATGAAAGAACAACCTGACCTGGTAAGCAAAAGCTGTCGCCATATCCACTTCCAATGGATCGGCCCTGTGCCATATGCCCGCTGCTTCCTTGTCACCGGTTCGATCAATTCCGGTACCCCTTGATCATAACCGAACTGTCTGGCGAATCGGTTCGGGTAGTATGGCTCTCTCCAAAATTCAGCGCCCTCTCTTAAAGGCAACGAGCTCGGGCGAATGGACACCAAGAACGAGCGGTGGTAAGAGCTGAGGCTCTCGTCGTCATCAAGCAGGTCTGGATCCTCACTGTTAGTCCCCGAGAAGAGGAAGAAGTCGACGTCATCATGGCGAGCTATCTTCGTCCCGATAGTCGCCGGATTTCCGCTGATCATCTTCCGTTTCTGAAAAGCATGTAGCGGAACAGATCCCCGCTGGATGAAGTCCTTGAGCTCCATGCCGTATACCCACGGAAAGTAGACCCCAAGCCATCCCGAGAAGAAATGCCACCCACAATAAGCAGAATTCAATCCGAAGGAGGCCGAACCTTTATTGCTAATAACACCGCCGAAAGCCCGATATATGGAACACAATACTACTGGGGCCAATGTGTAGCGATGGCCGTCGGCCAAACTCCCCGCCACGGCGAAACAGGAGACTCGCACACTGTCCGCCTGCTTAGAGCTCGGGAGGGCCACACAACACAGCCAATAGGCCAAGAACCCGGCAAGTTCGCAGGTAGGGGATAGCTTATTCGGCCGCGGAAATTTCTTCTTCATCTTGGCCTCCAAGACTAGTTTATCCTTGCGACCTTCATCATACAGTCCGTAATCTAAGCTGAGACAGGAAGAAAACCATCAGCGGAAGAAAAAAAAGAGAATGAAACAGGACGCGAACAGTGCAAGACAAGAGAAGAAACTCACTTCAGGCCGTGGCTAAAGTACACTAGCCAGTCTTCGAAAGGCACTTTATCTCTGGAGGTTAGAAATTGCGGCAACTCCGCGAACAATTCGTAGCAGGCTGCAGAATAAAAGCCTTCATCAGCACCCTTCTTCTTCTTGGACAGCTCCTCATCACTAGGAGTCCATTCATCATAGATTCTGCCGCGAATAGGGAGACCTGCTATCCGATACAGATCCCAGAGGGAGATGCTCATTTCTCCGCAAGGCAGATGAAAGGAGTTGGTGACAGAACTCCAATGGTTCAGGAACCCCTTATAAATGCAAGGTTCTCGATGGAAGTAGCTCGATGTCGCTTGAATGGCCCGAAGGAGACCTACTTGCTTCAAGGTCTCTTCGTGCCGCTCGACTATCCGATTGGCCCAAGCTTCATAACCGGGATGAGGGCTCAAATGTCCTCGGGTCCTGAAACCCCCGGTAGGCCAAATTTCTGCATCAGACAGAGGACGAAACCTTTGGCGCAGGGTCTCGTAATAATGAGTCGGAAAGGGCAGATGAGGGTCGTGGTTCGGTTCCAGAAATATCATGTCCTTCTCCTCGAGGACAGACTGCTGCGTGCCGTTCTTGGATATGGCACAGTTGACGAACGTCTCTGGAATGGACGTCCAGGAGTCGACGCTATAGAAAGAATTTGCGCGACGTATATCGGAGGGCTCGATGCTTGGTAGAGAGCGATATCTCTGGAAGCTTTTAGGAAAACGGATGAACTGCTTCGTATAAGGGTTGTGGATTACGAGGGATGATACTGGCAGCTTCACAGAAGACCAGACAACCCTCATTTTGTCAGACTTCGACTTAGTCTGTTCTCTATGTAGATCTGCTTGGCGCTCTTCCCAGTCGTCTTTGGACGACCGCGCTTAGCAGATTAAGCAGGCTCAATTGGGCTCGCTTCGCCCTCTTCGGACCCGACAACCTCATCGGTCCGAAAACCTTGTAAGGGAGCGTACCACGCATCCCATTCCTCCTGGGTACCCTCATCAGGAGGGGGCGGTAAGGCCTTATCGCAAAGTATCTTTCGCTGGACATTCTTCGGAATGGTCAGAATACGTTCGTAGAAATTGAATGTCTCAGGCGGGAGAAACCACTGTGGGTTCTCAGCTGACGGTCTGGAAGTCTGCTTGATGGCAGCCCGCTTACGCTTGGATGGAGTTTGAGACGGACCCGAAGGACCGGCTTGCGAAGGATCGCTGGCCATTATAATCTACAATGGCGTAGAAAGGGGGCTTAAGTACAGAGCACGTGAAAATATCCTCATAAAGACAATTAAGCATTCACGAAGTCCAAAAGCATAAGAAGTAACAAGTGAACGAAGAACAGGCACCGATCCAGGCCAATGCGCAACATCACCAACCAATGAAAATGAAATAAAATGACAACACCCTGCAAACAACATCATCACAAACGCACAAGCTTTCAAAAGACAGAAATAAGGCGGAAAAGTATAATTAGCATTCATTAAACCACGAGGGCCATGCCAAGGCCCAAACCATTCAAAGTCAATTGTTTTAAAAGATAAAAAGCCGACAGTCAATATCAAATGACCCAAAATTGTGGGGACCCCCTCCCCAAAGCCAGAAAACGAAGATTTCAGTCTTGCACCAGAGGAAGAACTCGAGCCCTCAGCTCATCGACCCTCGCTTGAATCTGGGCCTCCTTGTAGACCAAGTCCACCAAGATGGAGATGCATTGTTGCACAAGGTCGAAGTTCAAGTGCTCAGCATCGGCGTAGTTCCTTATCGCAGACAAGTCAATCGCCAAGTCATCGTGCTCCCGGAGAGCCGCCCTGACCATCCTCCAAATGCCGGCACGACGATCCGGGTATTCGGCCTCCGCCAAGGGAATAAGCCAAGCCAGGAACCTCCTGCTCTCCCTCTTCTCGTCCTTTAGGAAGTGGAGACGTTTCGAGAGGGACAGAAAGGAAGCAGCCAGAGAAGGCTCCGCCGCCTCCAGAACCGCCAATTCCTCCAGGAGGGAAGAATCGCCGATGTAGCCAGATATAGCCTCCTTGCGCTCATCGGAGATGCCCGCCATCGCCGAGATATTCTGCATAGCCCGGAGGATCGGGCGGGATTCAGCGCCAAGGCGAGTCGAGGCTTCAGCCACCTCATCGCATTGATTAGCAAGAGATGACCAAGCCTCGGGTTGGTCCAGATCGTTTAGGAGCCGCCCCATACAGTCGCGAGCCGCGCGAAGGGAAGCACGGGTTATGACCATTGTCTGCTAAATAACAAGACAGATGAACCCGTAAGGCAGTCCGACAAAAGAAAAATGCACAAAACCGCTCGCGCAAAGCCAGAAAAGCCGAGAAAACGACATGCAAAGGTACGCTCGAAACAACATTTTAAAATCATCATTAGAATTGCCCATTAAACTAAAGCAGCCAGGGAGTCTCCCAAGTGTGTGAGGCCCTACGCCTCCATAAGACGACTGGCACGCATGCGCGAACGCGAAACAGAGGCATGGGGGTTCACACTCTTTGGAGACACGACGGACCGCCGGTGCGAAACCCGCAGAAATCACAGACTTCGCCGAGGCCCACGGGTTAGGTACGCGAGGTTTCACATACCTTGTCGATGCTCAAAACAATTCGGTTTGATAAGAGGGCGCGTGAGACCCCGCATACCCGGAATAAGTTCCAAATATATCGCGAGCAACGGACAAATGAACCCGCAGGAAAGCGTGTTAAGCCACGATGAGCACATTGAGAAAGGACACCAGAATTGGACAACTTCTCCAACTCAGAGATCAGTGCCCATTGGCCTCAACACGCTTTGCGATCAGGCCAATTAATCAAGTCCGGAGAAGTGTGCGGGAGCCGGTTTACGTAACAAATTTAGTAGATTTCGCAAAGTCCCAAAATCACACGCGCGAAGCCCAGCGCGTCGCGAAAATCATGTAAAATCACAAGTCCGAAGGACATGACGCGCTGGGCCCAGCGCGTCCAAGAAATGGTAAGTCCACCAAAGTTAAGAATTCTGACGAGCGCCACACCCTAGCGCGTCCATTAAATAAATTTTCCCAGGCCCAAGTACGCGCTGGACCCAGCGCATCGAGAAATTACAGAGTTCAACGCGCTGAGTACAGCGCGTCATGAAATTGGTTAATAAAGGCACGGGATGACGCGCTAACCTTAGCGCCTCGATAAAATGGACGCGCTGAGTACTTATTGTGTGCGTTGTACTATGGCACGTTCAGAAAATCGGAAATCCCAAGTTGAACAGCTGCGCTATGAGTAGCGCGTCGATAAAACACAAAGTTTGAATACTTCGACGCGCTACCTATTTAATCGACGCGCTGGGGACAATAATTCGACGCGCTGGCGAAAAAATGGACGCGCTGGCCGAGAGCTCCGGTCGTCTGAATGAACAGTGAAATGACGAAATGACCAGGATTCCCCTATTTATAGTGGGACCCGAAAAATCCGATGCGTCGCAATGGATCGCCGCTCGTCCATCCCAACGCATCTGAGGGGCATCTGTTGGGGTTCCAGAAATAGGGATCCTCGAAACGATGATTCCAAATGCCAGAACCATCACACGGTCAGATTTAGGGCCAGTGCATCGGAAATCGCGACACGAATCACGACACACGCATCAGACCTGCCTCAAGCATGAAATTGGGCCAGTAGTGGACCCCACCGGTCACCGTGACTAAAACTGTCCAAAATTGGGAGGATACCTCAATTATGAAGAAATAGGAGCAGTGCATCGGCATTCGTCGCGAGGCGGACCCCGCAAATCCCCCAATTTGCAAAACCCAAGTTTGTAGGACATGAATACGTCCAGCGCATCCAAAAAATGAATTTAAGGGCGCACTGCCTCCAGCGCATCCAAAAAATGAATTTAAGGGCGCACTGCCTCCAGCGCATCCAAAAAATGAATTTAAGGGCGCACTGCGTCCAGCGCATCCAAAAAATGAATTTAAGGGCGCACTGCCTCTAGCGTATCCAAAAATCAGTTAATTTCAGGACGCACTGGCAGCTGGCGCATCCTGCAAACCAACTCCTGGACTCCGATCATTTCGCGACGCGCCGAGCGCATTTATCGACGCGCCGACTCATTTTCTCGACGCGCTACACGTGTCAACCGCTTATTGGACGACGATACCTATAAATACCCCGCCCACCACCTCATTTGCATCATTCAGCAAGAGAGAGAGAGGACCTCGTCGCCGGAAAACCTTTGCCGACCGCCGGAATCCTTCTCCGACCGCCGGAACCCCTCACCGGAAATCGCGCCTCCGATCATACCAGGTCTGGAGGAATAACTTAAGTCACCTTTTTCGATGCGCCGGTCCCAGCGCATCATAAAAGTGACCTGGCGCATCAGGAAAATCCTCGGCGGATTACGCAAACCATCAATCGTGGCATTTTAAGGACGCACTGGCCCAAGCGCGTCGCAAAATAGCCCAGCGGATCAGAAAAATACAAGTTATCGAGTCAAAGCTATTTTATGGACGCACTGGCCCCAGCGCGTCGCAAAATAGCCCAGCGCATCAGGAAATTACAATTTTAGGACGCACTATCCGCAGCGCGTCGCAAAATAGGCCAGCGGATCGGAAAATTAGATTTTAAGGACGCACTGGCTCCAGCGCGTCATAAAATTACCCGGCGCATCATGAAAATCATTTATGGACGCACTGGCCCCAGCGCATCAATAAAATCAGGTCAGCGGATCGCAAAAATCAGCACTTTGCGCATTCATTCCAGCACCTTTAAATCCTCATTTTATAACATTTTTAAGCCCCGTTTGAGCCTATTTTGGGTATTTCGAGCGTTCCAGACGCGATGGAGCAGTCAAACGACCCATCCGGGCTACCCAATGAGCAGAACGCAAGCCTTCGGAGTCCGATCCGACCCAACGAGCTGAATGGAACAATTCTCCCGAAAAGAGGCCGCCAGTGCCCAGAATCATACTGATGCATCATCATTACGTGTACTATCATAATATGACCCGAATCCAGGTCTGGACTAAGCAAAGGGGACTATGGTTAACACGATAAACCACACCAGGAGAGTTCTGAACTATCACACACAATCTGTTAAAAACTGATATTTCAAGAACAGTCGATGCCCTACCCATCCAAACGGCATCCGCTGGTTGAGCTGCGCCGGTACACACAACTGTAGAATGGACTTCCCGAGGTCACCTGTCCCTACATTGACAGGCGCGGGCCCAGAGTCGTCCATCTCAGCCATAAACCCTGACAGTCTCAGCCCGGATCTCCAGTCAAAACATGGGACATAGACATCCGACTCGTACAAAGGTGGATCAGTCTATAACAAATACAGGTCCCCGTGACCACACAAATACAGGTCTCCGCGACCACACAAAAATACAGGTCTCCATGACCATGAACTCTGAAACCATAGTCCCCGCTGACTAGTCTTTTGCCTTTTAATCAAGGGTCATCGATCATTCGATGTAATCAAGGGCTCGTGCCAGATCACGGCCTGGAATGTACAAGATCTCAGAATCTCTGGAATAAAATTCGCCTTGCGATATCTCTTCTTTTTGTGTACTTTGGTGAATGCTTGTGATTGTCTACGAATGTTTCTATATTCAGAACCCCAGATCAGCGAAACACCACATTCCGGAGAACGTTCATTCTCTAGTTCTAACAGTCTTATACCATATTTATTCATTAAGGCTTCAAATGGCCTATTGCAAAAGTGAGAACCTCCATCACTAATGATGGCTCGAGGCGTTCCAAATATGGAAAGTATGTTTTCTTTTAGGAACTTTAGAACCGTACGATGATCGTTAGTTCTACATGGAATGATCTCTATCCACTTTGACACATAGTCTACGACGTGCAATATGTAGACATGTCCAAAAGATGAGGGGAACGGTCCCATGAAATCGATGCCCCAACAATCGAAGACTTCAAGATATTGAATAAGAGTAAGAGGCATCATGTTCCGGCGGGACAATCCTCCTAACTTTTGACAGTGCTCGCATGCTTTGCAAAACTCATGGGTGTCCTGAAATAAAGTGGGCCAATAAAAACCATACTGCAAAATTTTTACAGTGGTTTTCTTGGTGGAAAAATGACCCCCACATGCTTGATCGTGGCAAAAGGAGATGACGGAATTATGTTCATCATTAGGGACACATCTCCTAATAATTTGATCTAAGCAGTATTTAAAAAGTAAAGGTTCATCCCAGAAAAATCTGCGCACTTCCCTTAGAAATTTTCGTTTATCCTGCGCAGTCCAATGAGTCGGCATCGCACCTGTGGAAAGATAATTGGCTCTGTCGGTGTACCATGGTGGATGCATAGCAACAAAAAGTTGCTCATCAGGGAATGAGTCCTCAATAGCTGACTCGTCAATAGAATTGGGTAGGACTAGGTGGGATAGATGATCCGCCACCACATTTTCTACTCCCTTCTTGTCCTTGATCTCCAAATCGATTTCTTGAAGGAGTAGGATCCATCTAAGCGAACGGGGCTTAGCATCCTTGTAACAACTCGGATCCTTACTATAATGAATTTATCAACTTTACATTTTTAGAATAATTTAGTTAGTATTGTAATGTAGTAGCTAAGTAATTAAATAACTTAAATATTAAATAAACTAATATTAGACGATTCGTAAGGATTATAGTATGATCTCTCTATTAGAAAGGCGCAACATGAACACTAGAACAATGTAGAAGTGTCAGGTTTCACCTAATTTACAATAAACAAGAAATACATGTTATTGATTAAACTTAAGTTACCGAATATTTCCAAGATCATGGTTTCTGGAGATCAGTTTTGTATAAAACTTTATATACAAGTTCTAGGACACGATCCAACCATACATGTCAAATTTCAACTCTCAGATCGTCCTACAAGTACCCAAATCATAAATTGGGCCATAAGTGGGCCACCTTAACTTAGATCTGCCTCTTTTTTCTCATGGGCAACTAAATATGTGTCACCCACCATTTGAACGGAGGTGATGACGTTTGACCATTGATAGTGGGCCCCACACGAAAGTTGAACACTAAGCTTGGGTGTACGTGCGCCGCACGTAGCAGTCCCTTTTAAAAGAAACTCCTTCTCTCGATTCTTCAGCCGCTGAAACAGCGGACACTGTTACAGCGTCCGCACGTTATCCTCATGGGACCCCATGCGATCATCGAGATGGGCCCCATGGTCCGATCCGGACCGTCCATTTGATGCGGAAGGGAATTCCGACCGTACGTGGGTAATCGCTACCATCGGAAACGCGATTAAGCAACCGTACACATCTGCGTAATGAGGCTTGCGCGGGAGGTGATTCTGAAAATAGGTACGTCCGTTTGATCCCACTTGATCTGGGATTCTTGGGCAAGAATCCTCCTACAAAGCCAACTGTGATTAGGGTAGTTATTCGACTTCAGTGGATTGCAAGCAACCGTGTATTACCATTTCCGGACGAAACTAGCGTCCGATCGCTGTCAACATTCGACCGGTGTTCGTGCACTTGATTGGGCTCCATTGTTTGATCCAAACCGTCCATTCGATGGACCACCCGCAGGTTAGTAAACTTCTGAAAATAGGGCTGGATCAGACCATGTATAAGATCGCAGTGAGTGAAGTAAGTTGGTGCGGGAGTTCTTGTGCGCACCGGGTGCGAACCAGATCCGACGCTGAGTCGATCATCCTGGTGTTATAAAAACCTCTCTCCCTTGCAAGGAGAGGGTAAGTCCTTCGCAAGAGAGAGAGAGAGAGAAGCCGTTAGAGAGAGAGAGAGTAGCCGTTGGAGTGTGACGGTAGAGAGAGAGAGTGAAGGGCAGTGCACTTGCTGCTGTTGCGACTGTGCTGTTCTTGCTGGGGCAGCAAGAAAAGAAGAAGAAAAGAAGATAGAGAAAGAAAAGAAGAAGAAAAGAAGAAAGCGAAAGAAAGATAGAAGAAGAGAGAAGAAGAAACTTCTTTTCCAGACTCCCAAACTGAGTCGACTCGCTGAGCGACTCGCTGAGCCAACTCGTATTCAGGTTTGGGCTTGTATAGAGCCTATAGTTCATTACATGTGAGTGATTCATCTCATGATCTTCTGGTTAATTTTTCTTGCTTCTCCTGTTGCTATATTTTAAGTCTTAGTTCTTTCTTTTATTGTTTAATAATTGGGTTTTTGGGTAAGGAATCCGTTTTCCAATCCGCTTCCTTAATCAAGTCTTAATATGGTCTTTATTCTTCTCTATCAATTGTAAGAGAGTTTTAGGTATGGGACCCATTTAACCTCTGTTCTGTTCATTCGTGATGTTTTTCCAAATTATCCTATCTAGTTGTACATATCTAGATGTTAGACAAACTTGTCATAGGTTACCTTACATATTCTAATAATTTTTCAAATTATTCTCGACTTCCTTAATCTACTACCAGCTAAATGTTTAGACAAAGAACTATGTAAATAAAGATGATACATGCATGGTGTGATTGGAATTGAGGTTGAGATGCATTGTATGCTTGGAGATATGTTTCCATAATTCATGACATTCATATACATCTTGTATACACAACGACAGAACAGGAGCATGGTTGATTTGACTCCTGGCGTGCATGGTTGATTTGCCGCTTCGCTGTACCAGTTAGGTGAGCATGGTTGATTTGCGACAGGTTCCTAATGTTCAGTGGCAGCAAGTTCTGGTCGTTTCACTTATTGAGCATGGTTGATTTGTTCAGTTGGATCAGTGGTGCATGGTTGATTTGCCCACTGGCGTGCATGGTTGATTTGCTGCCTCGTTGTACCAGTTAGGTGAGCATGGTTAATTTGCGACAGGTTCCTAATGTTCAATGGCAACGAGTTCCTAGACGTTTGTTTCTCTTACACATATCATGACATACATGACATCATAATAATCATGTTTCATTCATAATAAACATAAAGTGTGTTAATCATCACCATAGCCTTGTATATGTGTATGATTCTAGCTGTTAGTATTTCACATCTAACATCTTATTAACTGGAATATTACCTGTGATGGAAATGACCTCACTGGGCTTTAGCTCACCAAAATCACTACAGTTCGTGCAGGGTATCAGGAGGAAGGAGGAGTGGCTGAAGCGGAATATCTGGACGACTATTTTTATTAGAAGACTTATCCTAGTTTAGGTGTTGAATTTTATTTCTTTTGGAAGATGATTGCATCAGACTTTAGTAGATATGAATGTTTTGCTGATTAGAAGTAGTGGTTTAATTTAAACTTTTATTTGAGATTTAAGTTATGATTAATAAAGCACTTTAGTTGGTATTATTGTGGTATGTGGAATAGAATTTCTCTACAGGTTATATTTAGATTAAATTCGCACTCTGAAACTCGGGCCTTGAGTTGTTGTACTCGAGTCTCGGATTTCAGGGCGTGACAGCTTGGTATCAGAGACAATTTCGTGATTCCAGTGCCTAGGGTTATGGGTTAGGTTTAGATGAAGGTGAATAATCTAGTCATTTGATGACACCAACCCCGTTATGTATTAACTTATGATTCTACTGGACTCGTAGATTTATCATGACAGGGACGTAACGAGCAAAACGGGACGCCCTCCACCCCACCCGCTACTAACAATACGACGACAGCAATTCCTGGGTTGGCCGAACAAAACCAGCTGCTACAAGAAATGATGAAAGTGTTGGGGACTGTGGTCAGCGTAATTAGACTTCAGAATAATCAGCAAAATCCGATTCCCCCTCCAACCACTCACGAAAATTCAGGTGGGTTACTGGAAAGATTCAAGAGGTTACGTCCCCCCTCATTCAACGGATCGCCCGACTCGAATGAAGCTGAACACTGGCGAAACGAAATGGAGAAACTCTTTGAGGGAATGGGATGTAGAGACGAGGAGAAAGTTACTTTAGCCACCTTTGTACTCGAAGGAGAAGCATACCATTGGTGGAAATCCATGGTGAGATCAGTTGCCCCAGGCACGGTGTGGACCTGGGACTCCTTCTGCGACAAATTTAATAAACAATACTTTCCAAAGACTATGCGAGATCAAAAGATAGTGGAATTCATGAGATTGGAGCAAGGAAAACTTTCCGTCAGACAGTATGAAGCCAAGTTTACGGAGTTGGCAAGGTATGCCATTTCTATGGTACGTGAGGAAGAGGATAAGGCCCGAAAATTTGAGAACGGCCTCAAACCACCGATATGCAGCAGAGTGCGGGCCTTCGAACTGACGACTTACATGGAGGTCTTTAATAAGGCCTTGGTGGTGGAGAGAGACTTTGAGGAGTTTTGGAAGGATCGAGATCAGAAAAAGCCCGACACGGGGTCGAAAAACAAGGCGTCATCTTCTGCACTACCCCAACATTCAGATAAGAGACAGAGAATGATGAGTAGTTCTGCAACCCCCACCCCCATCGAGCAGCAATCAATTTCAAGGGAGATGTTATAATTGTGGCGAAGTGGGCCACACGCGATCATCATGCCCTCTATTGGTCCAGGGGCCATCTCGCCTGGTGTCCCAGACACGCGGTCCACCGATCCCAATATGCACAGCCACAACATCGAACACATGTGCAACACCAGAGGCCTCCACAATACTCTCAAAGGCCACAACAAACACAACCTTTCTCTATTACGAGACCTGGTCACCAACCTCCAAGACAGCAAGCTCAAGGGCGAGTTTACGCAGTAGCCCCGCCAGCAGGGGAGCCTGAAATAGCACAAGAACATGAAGAAATGCCACCCGAAGAAGAACCAGTTCCTGAAGAAGCAGCAGCACAGTGCTACGCAATCACAGATTCCCCACTTGAGCATAACGCAAATGGGACAGTAGTCGAAGGTACGCTTTTTATATTCACGACAACTGCCAAAGCTTTGTTTGATACGGGTGCTACCCACTCATTTATTTCTGCATCCTTAGTCACTTCTTTGGAATTGGTTAGCGAGAACATGGATAAAAATCTAACTATTGCCACACCCATTGGTAGATCGGTAGTATTAGATCGAATATGTAAGGACTGTCCCATCTTGATAGGCGAGGCTTGCCTGCCAGCAAACCTAATCGTCATGGATATGACGGGATTCGAAATTATCCTGGGAATGGATTGGTTAGCCGCACATCACGCCACCTTAGACTGTTACGAAAAGACAGTGACCTTCTCCGCCCCAAATCAACCAGTCATCACATTTCATGGGGGCAAACATGTAGATTCAATAATAAGCATGGCAGCACTATCCGAGACTGAAGATCAGAAAAACCATACTGAACAAATACACATAGTTAACGAATTTCCTGACGTGTTCCAAGAAATCCCTGGATTGCCCCCTCGGAGAGAAGTGGACTTTTCCATCGAATTGGTACCAGGAACCGCCCCGATTTCTAGAGCAGCATACCGCATGGCCCCATTGGAATTAAGAGAGCTAAAGAAGCAGATACAAGAACTACTAGATCAAGGATTTATAAGGCCCAGCACATCCCCTTGGGGAGCTTCGGTCCTATTCGTGAAGAAGAAGGACGGCTCGATGAGGCTATGCATTGACTATCGTTAGCTTAACAAGGCCACAATTAAAAATAAATACCCTTTGCCTCGTATCAATGACCTGTTCGATCAATTAAGGGGAGCTCGATATTTCTCCAAAATAGATTTGAGATCAGGGTACCATCAGTTAAGAATCAAGGATCCAGACATACCAAAAACCGCATTTAGGACACATTACGGCCACTATGAGTTCCTAGTTATGCCTTTCGGGCTCACGAATGCTCCGGTGGTGTTTATGGACTTAATGAATAGGGTGTTCAAGCCTTACCTCGATCAGTGTGTCATAGTTTTCATTGACGATATCCTCATCTACTCCAAGACCTATGAGGAACACGAGGAACACCTTAGGACTGTGTTACAAATCCTCAAAGATAACCAACTTTATGCAAAACTCAAAAAGTGTGAGTTTTGGAAGAAGGAAGTAAAATTTCTGGGACATGTTGTGTTGGAAAAAGGAATATCAGTAGACCCGACAAAGATCGAAGCCGTGATTAACTGGAAATAACCCACAAATGCATCTGAAGTATGAAGTTTCTTGGGTTTGGCAGGCTACTACAGGAGGTTTATCGACGGGTTCTCTAAAATTGTGAGACCGTTAACCAGTCTAACGGGGAAGAGTAAGACCTTTACATGGGACGACAGTTGCAAACTAGCATTTACGAGGCTTAAGAGGCATTTAACGTCAGCACCGATATTAACGATTCCAGCGGAGGGAGAAAAATTTATCGTCTACACGGATGCCTCTCACCAAGGGTTAAGATGTATTCTTACACAGAATGGAAGGGTGATCGCTTACGGCTCCAGGCAGTTGAAGAAACATAAGCAAAATTACCCTACTCACGATTTGGAGCTAGCTGCGATTGTTTTCGCTCTGAAAATATGGAGACATTATTTATATGGAGAGCAGTTTGAACTATACACCGATCATAAGAGCCTAAAATATCTATTTGACCAAAAGGAGCTGAACATGCGGCAGAGAAGGTGGCTAGAATTCCTAAAAGACTATTACTTCGACATCTGTTACCATCCGGGCAAGGCAAATGTCGTGGCCGATGCCTTAAGTAGGAAGAAACAATTACTTGCCGCAACTCTCGCCATGCAAGAATGGAAATTGTTAGAAAATATCAAGGATTATGAGATCCAACAATAGGAAAATAGCACTATGGCTTTCCTTGGAAATTTGACGATCCAGCCAACATTGGTAACCCGAATCATAGACGCCCAAAAGCAGGACACATGGCTCCAGGATCGAATTTCAGTTGTAGCCGCCGATGCAGCAGTTGAATGGAAAGTGGGGACAGATGGAGCAATCAGGTATCGAGGAAGAGTGTGCGTGCCTGACGTAGAAGAACTAAAGAAAGAAATTTTGGAAGAAGCCCATAGATCCAAGTTGACAATACATCCTGGAAGTACGAAGATGTATCGCGACGTTCGCAGGACATATTGGTGGAATAACATGAAGAAGGAGATTGCAAATTTTGTATCCAAGTGTTTCACCTGCCAACAGGTTAAAGCTGAACACCAGAGACCTTCTGGACTACTACAACCATTAGAAATCGCAGAATGGAAATGGGAATGTATATCCATGGATTTTGTTATGGGTCTGCCTAGGTCGGGGAAAAATCATGATGCCGTGTGGGTGATTGTAGACAGGCTAACTAAGTCAGATCATTTTCTACCGGTGCGAATGAATAACTCCTTAGAAGAGCTGAGCAAGTTGTACATCAAGGAGATTGTGAGACTTCATAGGGTGCCTGTTTTGATTGTTTCCGATCGTGACCCTAGATTTGTTTCTTGATTCTGGAAAGGTCTCCAAGCAGCATTGGTAACGAAACTGGATTATAGTACCACATTTCATCCGCAGACTGATGGCCAGACAGAAAGAGTGAACCAGATATTAGAAGATATGCTCAGGTGTTGTGTTATCGATTTCAAGGGTAATTGGGATGACCATCTCCCTCTGATAGAGTTTGCATACAATAATAGTTACCAGTCGACTATTGGAATGGCACCGTTCGAAGCACTTTATGGTAGACCTTGTAGATCCCCCAGCTGTTGGACAGAGGTGGGTGAGAAAGCTTTATTAGGACATGAACTTGTACAACAGACTTCTGAGAAGATTGCAGTTATAAAGGAACGTATCCGTGTCGCCCAAAGCCGACAGAAGAGTTATGCAGATAACCGAAGGAAGGAATTGGAATTCTTCGTGGGCGATCATGTATTTTTAAAAGTTTCTCCGATGAAAGGAGTCATGCGATTTGGGAAAAAGGGAAAGTTAGCTCCAAGATATATTGGACCATTTGAAGTATTAGCTAAAGTTGGCATTGTGGCATACAGACTGGCCTTACCTCCTCAGTTATCGAGTATTCATAATGTTTTCCATGTTTTCATGTTGCGAAGGTATGAACGAGATGTCTCCCACATCATCGACTGGCAACCGTTGGAAATTCGAGAAGATACTACATACATTAAGAAGCCAGTTAAAATTCTAGACAAAAAGGAACAAGTACTTCGTACCAAGACGATACCAATTGTGAAAGTACAATGGAGTAATCACGAAGTTGAAGAAGCTTCTTGGGAGCGTGAAGATGAAATCCGAGAAAAATACCCAGAATTATTTTGAGGTACGTTTAATTTCGAGGACGAAAATTTTCTTTTAGGAGGGTAGAATGTAACAACTCGGATCCTTACTGTAATGAATTTATCAAATTTACATTTTTAGAATAATTTAGTTAGTATTGTAATGTAGTAGCTAAGTAATTAAATAACTTAAATATTAAATAAACTAATATTAGACGATTCGTAAGGATTATAGTATGATCTCTCTATTAGAAAGGCGCAACATGAACACTAGAACAATGTAGAAGTGTCAGGTTTCACCTAATTTACAATAAACAAGAAATACATGTTATTGATTAAACTTAAGTAACCGAATATTTCCAAGATCATGGTTTCTGGAGATCAGCTTTGTACAAAACTTTATATACTAGTTCTAGGACACGATCCAACCATACATGTCAAATTTCAACTCTCAGATCGTCCTACAAGTACCCAAATCATAAATTGAGCCATAAGTGGGCCACCTTAACTTAGATCTGCCTCATTTTCTCATGGGCAACTAAATGTGTGTCACCCACCATTTGAACGGAGGTGATGACGTTTGACCATTGATAGTGGGCCCCACACGAAAGTGGAACACTAAGCTTGGGTGTACGTGCGCCGCACGTAGTAGTCCCTTTTAAAAGAAACTCCTTCTCCCGATTCTTCAGCCGCTGAAACAGCGGACGCTGTTACAGCGTCCACACGTTATCCTCATGGGACCCCATGCGATCATCGAGATGGGCCCCATGGTCCGATCCAGACTGTCCATTTGATGCGGAAGGGAATTCCAACCGTATGTGGGTAATCGTTACCGACAGAAACGCGATTAAGCAACCGTACACGTCTGCGTAATGAGGCTTGCGCGGGAGGTGATTCTGAAAATAGGTACGTCCGTTTGATCCCGCTTGATCTGGGATTCTTGGGCAAGAATCCTCCTACAAAACCAACGGTGATTAGGGTAGTTATTCGACTTCGTGGAGTGCAAGCAACCGTGTATTACCATTTTCGGACGAAACAGCGTCCGATCGCTGTCAACATTCGACCGGTGTTCGTGCACTTGATTGGGCTCCATTGTTTGATCCAAACCGTCCATTCGATGGACCACCCGCAGGTTAGTAAACGTCTGAAAATAGGGCTGGATCAGACCATGTATAAGATCGCAGTGAGTGAAGTAAGTTGGTGCGGGAGTTCTTGTGCGCACCGGGTGCGAACCAGATCCGACGCTGAGTAGGTCATCCTGGTGTTATAAAAACCTCTCTCCCTTGCAGGGAGAGGGTAAGTCCTTCGCGAGAGAGAGAGAGAGAGAGAGAGAGAGAGAGAGAGAGAGAGAAGCCGTAGAGAGAGAGAAAGAGTAGCCGTTGGAGTGTGACGGTAGAGAGAGAGTGAAGGGCAGCGCACTTGCTGCTGTTGCGACTGTGCTGTTCTTGCTGGGGCAACAAGAAAAGAAGAAGAAAGAAGAAAGAGAAGAAAGAAGAAGAAAGAAGAAAAGAAGAAAGAGAAAGAAAGATAGAAGAAGAGAGAAGAAGAAACTTCTTTTCCAGACTCCCAAACTGAGTCGACTCGCTGAGCGACTCGCTGAGCCAACTCGTATTCAGGTTTGGGCTTGTATAGAGTCTATAGTTCGTTACATGTGAGTGATTCATCTCATGATCTTCTGGTTAATTTTCCTTACTTCTCCTGTTGCTATATTCTAAGTCTTAGTTCTTTCTTTTATTGTTTAACAATTAGGTTTTTGGGTAAGGAATCCGTTTTCCAATCCGCTTCCTTAATCAAGTCTTAATATGGTCTTTATTCTTCTCTGTCAATTGTAAGAGAGTTTTAGGTATGGGACCCACTTCAACCTTTGTTCTGTTCATTCGTGATGTTTTTCCAAATTATCCTATCTAGTTGTACATATCTAGATGTTAGACAAACTTGTCATAGGTTACCTTACATATTCTAATAATTTTCTAAATTATTCTCGACTTCCTTAATCTACTACCAACTAAATGTTTAGACAAAGAACTACGTAAATAAAGATGATACATGCATGGTGTGATTGGAATTGAGGTTGAGATGCATTGTATGCTTGGAGATATGTTTCCATAATTCATGACATTCATATACATCTTGTATACAGAACGACAGAATAGGAGCATGGTTGATTTGACTCCTGGCGTGCATGGTTGATTTGCCGCCTCGCTGTACCGGTTAGGTGAGCATGGTTAATTTGCGACAGGTTCTTAATGTTCAGTGGCAGCGATTTCTGGTCGTTTCACTTATTGAGCATGGTTGATTTGCTCGGTTGGATCAGTGGTGCATGGTTGATTTGCCCACTGGTGTGCATGGTTGATTTGCCGCCTCGTTGTACCGGTTAGGTGAGCATGGTTGATTTGCGACAGGTTCCTAATGTTCAGTGGCAACGAGTTCCTAGACGTTTGTTGCTCTTACACATATCATGACATACATGACATCATAATAATCATGTTTCATTCATAATAAACATAAAGTGTGTTAATCATCACCATAGCCTTGTATATGCGTATGATTCTAGCTGTTGGTATTTCACATCTAACATCTTATTAACTGGAATATTACCTGTGATGGAAATGACCTCACTGGGCTTTAGCTCACCAAAATCACCACAGTTCCTGCAGGGTATCAGGAGGAAGGAGGAGCGACTGAAGCGGAATATCTGGATGACTATTTTTATTGGAAGACTTATCCTAGTTTAGGTGTTGAATTTTATTTCTTTTGGAAGATGATTGCATCAGACTTTAGTAGATATAAATGTTTTTCTGATTAGAAGTAGTAGTTTAATTTAAACTTTTATTTGAGATTTAAGTTATGATTAATAAAGCACTTTAGTTGGTATTATTGTGGTATGTGGAATGGAATTTCTCTACAGGTTATATTTGGATTAAATTCGCACTCTAAAACTCGGGCCTTGAGTTGTTGTACTCGAGTCTCGGATTTCATGGGCGTGACAATCCTTCGTAGAAAAAAGGTGTTTTCAGCGCCGCATGATCTGTGTAAACAATAACCTTGGATCCTATTAAGTAAGGCCTGAATTTGTCCAAGGCAAAGATGACGGCTAGGAGCTCCTTCTCCGTAGTCGAGTAATTGACTTGGGCGGGATTCAAGGTCCTACTCGCATAGTAGATAACTTTGGGCTTCTTATCCTTCTTTTAGCCTAACACCGCCCCAATAGCATAATCGTTCGCATCGCACATCAACTCAAAAGGTACAGACCAATCCGGTGGTTGCATGATAGGAGCGGTTGTCAACATGTCTTTTAGCTTTGAAAAAGCTAATTGAAATTCGGCATTCCACTCAAATTGGTTCTCTTTTTGGAGAAGGTTACATAAGGGCCTTGAAATATGACTAAAATCCTTTATGAACCTTCTATAAAAATCGACGTGTCCAAGGAAGGATCGCACATTGCGTATGCATTTGGATGGTGGTAGATTGGAAATTATATCGATTGTTGCCCGGTCTATCTCTATTCCATTAGACGAGATGATATGCTAAGGACTATTCCTCTCTATACCATGAAATGACACTTTTTCCAGTTTAAGACGAGGTTCTCCTCGCAACTTGTCAAGACCAACTTCAAGTGATTGAGGCACTCATCATAAGTACAACCAAAAACAGAAAAATCGTCCATGAATACCTTGAGAAATTCACCCACCATGTCCGAGAAAATACTCAACATGCATCATTGGAATGTGGCGAGTGCATTACATAGCTCGAATGGCATTCTTCGGTATGCGAAGGTGCCAAACGAGCATGTGAAGGTGGTCTTCTCTTGGTCCTCTAGGGCTATTTCAATTTGGTTGTACCGGGAATAGCCATCTAGGAAGCAATAATAGGAGTGACCCGTTAACCTCTCCAAAATTTCATCCATGAATGGGAGGGGGAAGTGGTCTTTCCTAGTGACCATGTTTAGCTTCCGATAATCGATGCACATACGCCAACCGGTGATTACTCTAGTCGATATAAGCTCGTTGTTGGCATTTTCCACTATGGTAATACCGAATTTCTTAGGGACAACTTGGGTAGGACTCACCCATTGGCTATCTGAGATGGGGTAGATGATACCCACATCTAATAGCTTTAACACCTCGGCTTTAACAACCTCCATCATGTTTGGATTTAGCCTTTCTTCGCTTCCCCAAGTGTAGGGTTGCGATGTAGTAATAATCTCGGTGAGACCGAGGTCGATCCACAGGAACTTATGTAGGAATTCACAAATACTTCCAATAGTTTCTATTGAAAAGCTAACAACCAGATTTGAGATGATTGATGTAAATAGTAACTTTGAACTAAACTGAAGTAATCAATTAATAAAAAGGCACTAGGGGTTCAAGGATCCACTTGTAGCAATCCTTGATGCTCAATTCGTTGTAGTCTCACACTTTCTCAACTAGAATCGAAATTAAGATCTATCTAGTCGGATGATAGATCAATTAAACCAACAATCTGCCATATGTAAGATCCATGTATATGATTCACTTAAAGCAAGCTAGGACGAGCATACTCAATTGCATAAGTCAGTCCCAATTCTAATAGGCTAAGATCACAATCATAAACATCATTAAATCCTGTTACAAGACAAAACTAGATTATGATTTGAACTTGATTCAAATCACATACACAGTTCACATATTACAGAATTTTCAGAAGATAGAACTTTGGTAGGAAGTTCCCACATGAAAATCATAGTACTAGAGCGTACTCCAATTCCTCGGATCATACAGGTCTAGACTAGTTCACAACAATTAAAAACTCAAGCAATTCTTCCAAACATCCATGAATCCTCATAAGACTAAGAAAAACCACTTAGTACTTGAATTAAACTTCAAACCATTGTTCTTAAACATGAAATCCAACTTAAAACCAACTTAAACGAATTGAAACATCTTAGATTCACTGCAAGCTTCACCTCTTAGCCCTAGCTAAAAGTTTAGCCATTCATGATCCAAGGAAACATGAAACAAACTAAAGGAAACATAAAAACAGCAAACAAACTAGGAGGAGTTGTGGAACTCCGAAATCCACTTCCATCGTCTCCCACCGTGCTTAATCAGTTCTTAAATGCTCTAGGAACAATCCCTAGGTGTCCTTTTAAAGTGGGGAGGCTTCGCAGCGTTAGAATCATCTAGAATTTGCGTAAGAGTATGCAGTGCACAGAGAAAATCGGCGCCCAAAATAGAAATTACTGTTTTGAACGCATGGACGACCGGTCTAGACCGGTCGGACTGGGCTGGCCAACTGGTCACGATCGGTCGGGCTTGATCTGGAACAGTCCAGGGAGCTCGCTAAAGTGGGCAGGCCTTTGGCCGACCGGTCCTATTCAGCGTCCAGAGGGCTGGGAGGAGTTGGCCGACTGGTTTGGACTGGTCTTGGCCTATTCTTCTTCATTTCCTTCTTTCTTTCTTCTCTCTCTGCTTTCTTCTTTCTTCGGCCCATCTTGGGTCTTCATCCAAGGCTCTTAAAGAAGTCTTTTTAGTCTTAAATTGGGCGGGGTCCCTCTCATTCCTACAATCATGAAATCATGCATTAGATTAGTCTTTAAATCATGAAAACCTTGCATAATGAGTGATGAATTGGGTTTAGAATATGCACAATTTAGAGCTCAACAGCCTTCTTTAAGGTTGTCTAGTCATTTTCACATTTTCTTCGAGGTGTATACGGTGAGTACAAACCAAAGAGT